>CM060685.1:138243353-139443353 GCA_030686995.1 Artemisia argyi
AATGACAAATTTGTAAGTGCACAACACAAGTATTGGCAAACAAGATTCGTTCAAGAGTATCAGTGGCATCGTTCTTTTCAACAAGCACAATTCCAACATTGAAAGTGTTTGAACCTATCAAAGAGTTGCTTTCAGAAGATAACCCACCCAAATATAGAGGTACGACGGTGAAAGAATATGTCGATTACTATAGGGGAAAGGGACTTGATGGTACTTCTGCTCTTTTGCATTTCAAGATCTAGCTTGCTTTAGACATCATGGAGCCATCTTTTTATGTGTCACGGTTCTTCTTATGATGATTCAATTAATCCTGAAATGTTGTTCTTTGGTTTTGGGTGATTTTCCAAAACATTTGTAATATAATCTGTAACTTACTCTTAATCCGCAAGTGTTTGGTCATATATATATAGAGGCGACTTATACTATATACCAAAGTTTTGTTACACTCATCCCAACCATCAATATAAAAGGAAATCAATGGTTGTAATTGAAAACATTTTAATATTTCACACATTTTTTATAATTTAAATATCTCTTAAACCGTTAATCGTTAAGCGAAAATAATTACACCACAGCGACGAGCATTTAATTATCTTTCTATAGACTGGCACTTTGATATATTTTCGACAAAAAAAATCATTTTTTTTACGTTTTTTTCGTGGCCGAAAAAATCACATAAAAATGTGGAAAAAAAAATGTCGAAAATATATCAATTTTAGTGTCTGTTTATAGAAAGATAATTAAATGTTCATCGTAACGGTATATTTTTTTTCGCTTAACGATTAACGATTTGAAAGATATTAATATTTGAAAAAAAAAATGAAAGCAGCACTACAAGAAAAACCACCTATAGTGACAAAACAGCTTTCGTCACTAACAGTATAAAGAATCGTCACTAAACCTATTAGTGACCAAAACTACAGTCGTCATTAAAGCTCCGTCACTAATTAAGTTAGTGACCAATATATGTTTGGTCACTAATTTGTGACGAGAGTATTCGTCACTTTTTAACTCGGTTAGTGACGAAATATTTCGTCACAAATATGATAGTGACGAAAAATTCATCACCGGTATTTACCAATAGTGACGAGATAGTGGTCACAGACTGCTGCCTGTTAGAGACCAAATAGGTGGTCACTAATTTTGATCATATAACAAAAAAAAAAATTGGATCCAGATTTCATTTTATTGCTTGCTTATTTTTACAAACTAGAATCTGAAAAGTCTATAATAGCGAAACTCTAACATATTAACTTCATTCACAAGTGTTAATTTATTCACAAAACACAAATAGTATGGTCGAAGCTCGACACAACCAATAAGCAACCAAATTCATCCACTGTGTGATTTACACTAATCATCACAAACATTAGCAAAGAAACAGAACCTTGCGGCATTTGGTTTACCAAATTGCTCTATTATGTCATACATGGGTACTTTCGATATTCACCCATCTTTGTTCCTTACATCTGCAATTTCAAGAGCCTATCCATCAATGACAAAAGCCACATCCTGCAACAATGTAAGAAACGAAACTCTAAAAAGGGTGAATGAGATATCAAACCAGTAGCTACAATTTTGCAACTATAACAAATTATTACGAAATGCAAAATACAAAATGATCTATTAGCAGCTACAATTTTAATGTGATTACATATTTCAAAGAAGACTATTCTAGTCTTTTATGATGCATGCTATAAATTCCGTGAAAAATCACTAAACAAAGTCACAACATATTGCAATTTTCTAAACACTTGGTTGTACCTGTAACGAATATAATATTATAACTAAACCTAAAATCACATAATTTAAAGTTGACAAATAAAGTCAAAGCTCCTAACTCATTTTATAAATATGAGGGGTAAATTGTACTGTTTTCTCCTACACTAGATCTAGATCAGGGTTCATTAGAAAAGAGTTCCATACCTCAGAATTTATAAACCTTGCACCCTGATCACGTTTGTTTGTTCTTTCAAGACGGATCTTAGCAAAAATGTTGAACGGTTTCATCTTTTCAATAACCTTCACAAGTTCAGTTGCTGAGTTTATTTTCTGTTGCGTAAAAAAATCATAAACAAATAATCAACTTATTAAGTTACTGGGTTTATTTTCTGCAAGTTCTTACATTCATGTTGTCGTCACAGAAAGTATTTCTTCGAAAATTTGTTGACATATGTATAGGCAGATTGACATGTGATTGTACCAATTGTTCCTAAAAATAAAAGCAAATCAGCCTACTTATAAGTTATGTCATCCGAAACTCAATAAAAAAAATTGAAACATGAAGGATGTGCATCATCAGGTTAGTCTGGAAAAGGGGCAAATTACCTTATCCTAACCATAATCATTCCAAATGAGAGACAAGTTGCTGGTTAGCTTAAATGGACCATTTTCATAAAACAAACTACTGCAGCCTGGTCCTCCTGTTAGCCATATGACCACAGGTTCAGCTTTGGCTCTTCTCAATTCAAAGAATAAGTAGAACATCCTGCAAACATTATCTTTACCAATCTTAGTCTTCTTTTGGATGTAATAAAAAACAGAGTGTCTTTACCACAGACCTAAAGAAAATCCCATTGTTTGACGATGCCTATAGCCTAGCAATAGTTGGTGATGCAGTTTCACACAAACGAATATAGCCGTGGTTACTCAGTAGTTGGTGACTTTATGTTACCTGGGATTTAATTTGTAATGACACATTTGCTTTAATAAGCAATAAGATAGGAATCTGCTCATGGTTATCTGGTAACGCCGAAAAATGCGAGAAACATGAAATCATAGAGTAAGCGCGAGATAGCATCTGGATTAAAAAAGAACTACCTTCATTTTCCACATTCCTAACTGAGCCTCGCTTACTCTGCCTATGAAAGGCCCTGTGCCGGATGCCAATTCCACCTGTGATACAATCAATTAGTTAACCTAAATTTAGTTGGACTGCATGCTGCATATAGAGCATTATGATAGATGCAAATGTTTGTTAAAATTGGGTAGCCTTAAAGAGGTACTTTTCTTACAAATAGTCGTGAAAACGATGATTGCGAATAATATTTAGAAGATGAATAATAAAATAACTAACTTTCCATACGGCATTCGAGATACTTCTTCGAAAGATGTCTGCATATCTCGGATTTATGGCCTGATGTTTTAAGACAGCTTATATATTCTTTCTTTGCCTGCACATACATTACCAAATTTAGTTAAATGATGTTCGGGATACTAATTTTGAATAGATTGGTAATGAATGTGATAGATAATACCTCGTCACATAAGTGCGTATGGTCTAACGGAAAAACTCCTTTCTCTGGTGGTACTGGCTGCGCTCCTCTGTTCCCTCCAAACGCTCCACCTAACAGAGTGGTAGATTAAGGTTTTGGTAATATAATACGACCTGAATTCATGCCTCTTAAACATAATTCATTTCAAAATACAAAAAAGCCAAAATAGAATAAATTTTAACACACAAAAGCCCTAATTAAGATAATGATGTGTACCTGCACTCATCCGATGAGACTTGTTGTTGTTTATTCAGATTTTCCGTTCAGGTAACTGGCAAATGGAGACAATATGGCTTGGGTCGGGTATAGTATCTCACTATCTATACAATGGGCTTTTAAATTCTGATGTATTTATACCCTTCATCGCTTTTATAACCATAACCGTGTTTAGATATGACCAAGAAATTTGACTTGCTGGGGCATAAACCTGTCTGAGACATGCTAGTCCCTGTACTATATAAGACTTGAAGGGCGGCTTCTGAAGTTACAGCCATCGAGTATTAGGTAGACTGAATTAGAAGATATTTTGTCCACTCATCTAATGCCTGCGCCAACCAGAAAATTAACCATTAATAAAAAATCGGGGATAAACGAAATATTGTAAAACAAAGTAGTATCGCGTAAAGTACGTGTTGCAAAAATACAGTAATGCATTACTTAGTAGACATCAAATTAACAAGAACTCCTTTAACCTAAAAGACTTATGATCGTAGCAAGTTGTGGTACTTTGTGCTTCTGATTCAAAACTATGTCACTTTGTGGCATACATTACTATGATCGCTGTCGGTCCTTTATAGTGTTTTGTCTAAAGGAAGTGATAGATAAACATCCTTGAAGAAAAGACCTAATTAAGATAACACCTAAATGGAAGTGCACATGCCTACGGAACGTGCAAATAGTACATACTCATTCTATACGATGAAAAGTGCAACAGTATACATATCCATTTTGCACTCGTACAAGAAACAAATATTCTTTAATCTGAATTCCAGAGGAACTGATTTGACATTGTTTAGCCAGTAGCTGTAAGTTTATCCACCGCACTTAGTATGAGTTGTATATAAGTCAGTGAATAGATAAAAGGGATTCTCGAATAGATAAGTTACAGCTCTAAAATATATGTAGTACTAGTTAGTTATATAGTGAGACTGTTCTAACCTGTAAGCATGGCCCTACAGTCTAAAGGAGAGAAATCACCCGAACTACATCTTCTCTGTGTTCTATGAGCTGATTGTTTGTATGCTAGCCAATGAGTTGCCACATTACACTAAAATACAAATATAACTTCTGATTGCAATTTTTACAGCATTATCTGATATTTAACTAAATCAAACCTCTTCCTATAAGATATACAAAGGCTGTTTGGGGTTGTATATTTTGGCTTATGCTTATTCGACAGTGCTCATTTCCTCATAATATAAGCAGTTCAGCCATAAGCACTTTAAAATACGCAAATCCTTTGAGGATGTTTGGCATTGCTTTTTTATTTTGCTCGTCTGCTTATATATCAAAGAGCTTATCAAAAACGGGTAAGCATATGAGGTTTTCCCTATTAAGGTAACCCGGGGTGGATGAGTCTTTGACTCTGTACACGGCCTAACCGAGTTATCCCCTTGACCATTTCTGAACCTTTCACTAGCCACCTCTAATATGTATACTAGCGAGGCTTGAACCTGATACCTTTTGTAATGACATCAGGATGCACCTTATTGCCCTCATATCTAGCCTAACAGATAGCTACTTTTTTTTCCCACTCTTATTGCATTTATTTTACAGCATAAGCAAATTCAAAAACTATTTGCTAACTTCTGTTCCCACACTTATCTGTAACGCCGCCAAGGACTACCGGGTGTCCTTCCGGGTTCAACTAAAAACCAATAGCCAACTACTTCAAGCTTATAAATGACTCAAATAACTTTCATCATACCACAGCCTCTAAATCTACATAACTACAATAATAGCATAATGATACGCTCACTTAGATAACAAAATCAAACTACATATAATGTTCAATTACCACATTATCTTGAGGCTTCCTCTTGTAATAACCAAGCAACCTCGCCTCAAGTACAAAATACCTCATATGTAAAAAAGAGCTCCCTATCTCCTCCTCCCATTTTTGTATTCGACATCTCGACTCACAACTTCTGCCAATCCTCAACTTCACAAAAAGCCCTAACTTCATCAAAACGTAAACAATATCACAAAATCAACACTAAAGCCCTAACTCGTCAGAATGAGGCAATCAAATCGATTTTGATTTCGAACAATCAAATTGATACACGGTTACTAAACTTATAAGTAATGAGGCAATCAAATCGATTTTGATTTCGAACAATCATGAAACCTAACTGGAACTAATGAAGATACATTTTTCATTGAGAAAGTTGGATGAGTATGCGACGGCGAAGCCGCCAGTATATGCGGCGGTTAGTGATGGATGATTCCGTGGCTTAGGTTTACATCATTATGTGGTTGAGTTATGAGAGATATGAGAGTAATTGAAGTTATATTTTGTGATTGTGCAGTGAAGTTAGTGGGGAATGGGGATTCAAGTTCTAAGGGGGTGCTTGGTGGGGGGAAAGGAGGGGTGGGGAATGGGTAAGGAATTGAAAAGGGCCCACATTCTTTCAATAATGGTGCTTGGTAAAGGAGGGGTAAGGTATTGATTACCCCGTAGTGGGTAATCAACCATTATAAATTAAATTGGAGGGTAAGGTATTGATTACCCACCTCACTCATTCCTTTGCATTCCTTTCCTTTTCCCTTTCCCTTTTCCTTTTCCCACTTTGAACCAAGCGGACCCCTTATCATTAAGAAGGTGAAGGTTGGATCCGCGTTTTTTTATCCATGACGGGTCGGGTCCCTTTTTCTTTAGTAGAAAGAACTGTTGTGTATATGTTATGGGTGATGGGAATTAATTATTTTAGTTTCACTCAACTTTATAATACTAGTACAAGTTATTTTTTTTACATGTTTGATATTCAATTTATTTTTTTCTATTCTTACATATTATAAAAATAATAATATTGTGTTTGAACGTTTATATTCATTTAATATGTTCAAGGCATAATTGCATCAAAGAAAGTTAAATATTTGATTTTGCATATTTCTCTATAACTTTTTATCCGTAACGTATGATAGTTTTTACAATTTGTGGATTATTATACGAATATGAAAGTTTAAGTAAGTATATATCTAATTTCCCTTATTTTAATCATTTTATAGCAATGTGTGAAATGGTGACTAAAACTTCGTCACTAACGTTTAATGACCAAATTTCTCGTCACTATTCTAGATCAAAAATACTTTGCTTATAAATTAGTGACTACACGGTGACCACTTACAAGTTTCGTCACTGATTTTTTACCAATGACCAAAATTAATGACCATAAATTATATCGTCACTATTTTTATCTAAATAGTGACCAAAAAAGAATGTCGTCACTAAATTCTCGTCACTAAAGCCACTTTTTCTTGTAGTGCGGGTTTTTTAAATACTTATATTCATATAAATAAGTTTCAATCACCTGAATATATAGCTCTATTGTATGTAATTCAGGCACAGAGAACTCACGGTCGCAATGCAAGGTTGATGTGAGTTCTATGGTAAAATAAAATACTCCGTAAATAAAAAATGGATAACATGTCACTCAATGAATCTAACTCTGTATTGCATTGTTATATAGCTCAAGTCATCAAATGCTTTCAATAAAAATAAGTGTTTTTCCATTTAACAAGTTAAAAATTGTGAGGCTTTGGTGTGCCAATACTTGAGGGCTATTTACAAGAAAATTTGCACAATTAGAGACTCCCCTGTTTTATTGTTGCTCATTGTTTTATTTGTTGTACGTAAAGGGTGACAAGCCTCTACAGTTTATATCTTGCCATCACAATCGATGTGCGGTGCAACAGGTTAAAAAGCATTGTGACTAGCTTTTTATTTTTGAACAGCGCGGTATATGTATCAAATAAAGCATTGTGACTAGCTCTACAAGTAATTATTTGGTTTAACCATTTCAAAGTTTGCACAAGGTCGGTTCAGTTTTCCAAAGTGCTCTACATTTTCTAGAGAAATTTACTAATTTTGTTTGCACAAGATCACATGGGGCCACGAGGGTTTAAACGTCTAGACAAGACAAAGATTCGCCTAATGCTCGAACCCATAGGTGCCGCATCTTTGGTGTTTTGATGCTATGGGGCTTGGATGATTTGTCGCTCAAAACCCATGGGTACCGCCTTTGGCTATTTCGCAGAAAATCGAGTTTTAGTATTTTTGTTTATTTAAGAAACTTAAATTTACCAAAAGTATTGAATTCCTTTACCAAAACAACAAAAAGGTTTAATTATATTTAGTCATGTGTTTACTGTATTTAGTTATCCTTTTAGGTAGGATAACGTTTCCCTATAAATATAGGCTATAGTTTCAAATCGACGGTGATATGGAGGATTGGTTTATGGTGGTTTATGTGTGTTTTTGGTGAAAAAGAGAGCGTGTTTATACTAATGAGAGAGTGTGTGTAAATAAATGTAAGTGTAAGTCCGAGAAACTAGAAATAGTGGAATGTTAGATGGAGTGGGAAAATACAAAAATACTCCTATGTGTTTTATTAACTTAAAATATGAATTGATCTACACCATTAAATTTAAAAAGAATATCTAAAAAGAATGAATGATGAAGATCGAGTCTTTTGCTATTTAAAGAAATCTTATTCTGCATGAAACTTTTCTCATTATCTAACACTTTATTAATCATCTAAAACAAACCAATTAGGGCTGAGCATCGGGCGAAAACCGGACCGGACCGACCAAGACCGGACCGGACCGAGGACCGAGAACCGGAAAACCATAGACCGAGACCGGACCGAATATGGTCGGTCCGGTCTCGGTCCGGTCGGTCTTCGGTCGGTCCGGTCCAATTAGGCAAGTTTTTTCGGGTTTTTGGTCGGTCCGGACCGAACCGGACCGGACCGACCGGACCGAGACCGAATTTGGCAAAAAGCTTAGACCGAGGACCGGACCAAATGTGGTCGGTCCGGTCCGGTCGGTCTCGGTCCGGTCGGTTTTGTCGGTCGGTCCGGTCCGGCCGGTCCGTTTGCTCAGCCCTAAAACCAATCACTTTCATGACATCCCTAGAAATTTCCGCTTTAAATTATTGTTTCGTGATTGACAATTTGATTAAATAAGATATCCACGCATTTTCTTCTTCTATAATATAAAAAAACTAAAAGATTTGCTCAAAGCCACTTGCCAAGTATTTTCTCATACTATCATATCTAAACCAAGAACAAGTCAAGGATCATGGGATCAAATTGCAATCGCCAATCTGAATTAAAAGCATTTGATGATTCAAAATCCGGCGTCAAAGGCCTGGTTGACGCCGGATTATCAAAAATCCCTCCATTTTTTATTCACAAACAACCTATAACAAACTCGTCAACCAACAAACCTCGTGATATCAACATCCCAATCATAGACCTCAAAGAAACCAATAGTCATAGCGAGATTATAAAAAATGTTCGTGATGCTTGTGAAAACTGGGGTTTTTTTCAGATAATAAATCATGGGATACCACAGAGAGTATTGGATGAGATGGTTGATGGAGTTAAAAAGTTTCATGAAATGGAGAATGCGGAGAAGATTAAGTATTATTCGCGCGATTTTAAGAAGCAGTTTATTTATACTAGTAATGTTCATTTGTTTACAGCGGCTGCCGCGAATTGGAATGATATGTTTTTGTCAGCAATGGCTCCTAATCATCCTACATACGAAGAACTTCCACCTATTTGCAGGTAACATGATGTTCTATAATCTATATATAATATCGATATGAGCATTGTTAAATTCTCCTACATAATCTTCCTACTGATTGTCCTACCAGCACAATCATACAACATGTGTCATGCACTAACTCCCTCTCTCTTGATTTAGATCATTGATATTTTCACTTGTCACAATAATGCAAGTAGGAAGATTTGTAGGAACAAATATCATTTTCATATCGATATATAGGATACTCAGGAAAATTGAACATATGTTTATTGCCTTTCGATATACCAGATAGATCAAGATATTTGGAATTGTCTATCAAAATGCTTATCTAGTTACTTAGACTGAAATCAGAATTGGTTTTCCTAGTTTATTCAAATTTCGGATTGAGACATGTGATATATATTAGATGCATGACACATAATATTTACCTATCTAAGAAAACAAGTTTTTATTAGTGTTACTTTATGTAATGTACAATGTAGAGATATTTTAATCGAGTACTCGGGCCACATCAAGAAATTGGGATATAGTCTACTGGAGTTGTTCTCGGAAGCACTTGGTCTTGAACCAAATCACCTAAAAATTATTGGATGTGGTGACGGATATTTCATCATGGGTCATTACTACCCAGCTTGTCCTGAACCTGAGTTAACCATTGGTGCAAACAGTCATACCGATGCCGGTTTCTTTACGATACTTCTACAAGATTTATTGGGAGGTCTTCAAGTCCTTCATGAAAACAATTGGGTTAATGTAGCTCCAGTTCAAGGTGCTTTGGTAGTTAATGTAGCGGATCTTTTACAGGTTAGTTTATGTTACCATGAAACTTTCTTTTACTATTCCATTAATATTTTAATTTTGTTAACTAGACGAATATTTGTGCATAGCAACATTATTTTATAACGATAAGCTTTTATAGGATAAGCTTTTATAGGTTGTGCGGTTATTTATTTGCATTGACTATAAAGTATAAACTAACAAAAAAATAAAAGAGAAAGTTGTAATATAAAGTCTTATACAAAAGAGATTAGGATGAATTTTAAAAATTATTAGTATTTAGAACTAAATAAATAAATATAATTTCTTTTTCTTTCGAAACTACGTTTAAAAATTATCAAAGGTTGTAACCCTTTCACTCAAAAAGTTATCAAAAGTTATCATGCATTTTATTGAGGTTTCGAGTAGGAATTGTTAAATTATTTCATTAAGGAAATATTGTTAAAACTTTTTTGTGTATTTTTAAGATTAAATATTATCAATTTTTAAGTTTTTTAAATTTTAAAGAAAATGTTCATGCTTTATCTTTTTGTTTGTATTGAACACGCGTGTATCTGTTCTAATATATGAAGACGCGTGTATAATAATTTTGTCATTGTGTGATAGAAGCTATGCAATGTGGACACGTAGTCTAGTAATACATGTGTATCAGTCAAAATATTTGTGAATAATAAAATGTGGTTGATAAAATTTATGTATGAAGTAATATAACAGAAAAATATAAACAATTATAACCTTTACTTAGACCAAGGGGTATATACATTTGATGGAAAACAACGAGTAATTTTAAATTTTATTTAACTATTAAATACTAGTTGATTACTTAGATTAATGCCAGCGAAAATCGAAAATCGAAAATGAAAACTGAAAAGTTGAAACTACAAAAGAAAATGTTGAAAACATATGTTTCAAAAGGAAAGTATTAATATACATCGAAAACCGGATTGACCCGGGACGCTTCAAACCCGGCGGGTTGATTCGGTTTAATTTGACTCGTTTTTCTTTACCCAACCCGTCGGGTTGACCCAGTTTAAATTGACCCGTTTTTCAACCGGAACAGTTCAATCAGTTGAACCACTCAAGTCGAACCGGATTTTCAAAACATTATGTTTAATCCTCAAATCCTCAATTTTTGTTACTTTTCGTTTATAATACATAAAGTTTGTTTTATCACTAAAACTATATACCACTAAAAAATCTCGTTGCGATGCACGGGTAATCGTCTAGTTAATATAAATACTTGTAAGACCATAAACATCTAGACAGATGAGTTGCAAGTCTTGCGACAACCACAACAAGGACTCTTAACAGTATAATTTAATTTCAGCTAAGTTATTTGAACTTATTTTTGTAACAACATAAGTGAAATTTTTTGTAAACATTCTTTTTCTTACATTGTTCATGCCCACTTATTAAAGGTGGGCAAAAGCTAATTTGACACGATATGCAAATGCAGCTGGTCTCGAATGATAAACTAAAAAGCATCAACCACCGAGTATTGGCTCAAAAGACTGGCCCGAGGATATCAGTGGCAACTATCTTCAGGCCATTTCATGATGGAATGTCAAAAACATATGCGCCACTTAAGGAGTTGGTGTCCGAAGAAAACCCGTGTGTATATAGGGAAGCTAGCCTAACAGAATACATGACGCTTAGAATGAGTGAAGAAAAGAATCAAACGTCGGCACTTTCCTCTTTCAAAGTTGCATAAATTAAGGATTAGAAATCTTAAATCGGTTTATAACATAAATCGATCATAGTCCTTAAACAATGAGAGACTGTGAGACTTAACT
Source organism: Artemisia argyi (assembly GCA_030686995.1). Classification (NCBI taxonomy): domain Eukaryota; kingdom Viridiplantae; phylum Streptophyta; class Magnoliopsida; order Asterales; family Asteraceae; genus Artemisia; species Artemisia argyi. The sequence continues at coordinate 138,254,971 of CM060685.1, forward strand.
AGATTTGATTATGTTTATGGGTATTACAATTTACAAATCTTGTTATGAGTGTCAAGTAAACCACAGACATAAGGGCATCCATAATCCATTAAACACTTTAAGGTATAATACTCGCATCACTAAAAAGTCAGCATTTAACTTTACATATAAAACAAGAACACTTTACTATGTTTGGGTCTTTAACCCGTTTTCAAAATAGAGGGAAGAGTAAAAAGACAAAAATACCCCTACGTGAGAGGTACGTGGGCATACTTAACCAGCTCATCTAACGCCCGTTAGTGATAGGGATGAACAGCATAACGAAACTTGGTTATAAGGATCCATGATGCAAGAAAAAAAAAAGGAGGGACGAACGTAGAGAATTCACACAAATCACAGAGACGAACGGTGTAATTTACTCTATTATCTATGAAGTAAAAAGTAGACACATAAAAAGATAACCGAAAATCTAATTTATAAAGTACAGTTCATAATTACTCTATTATCTATGAAGTAAAAAGTAGACATATAAAAAGATAACCGAATATTTAATTTATAAAGTACAGTTCATAAACCGTATGTCTCTTAACACACAGCATTTACACCTACGAATGACATGATACTCTTACAATAAATAGTATTATAGTACGCATAAAAAACTGTGTTTAAACTTTGCCACCTCACTGCATTGGAGATGGCCTAAGCTTAAGAAATGAATAATAGTAGCAATATCATCAGTAGAATGATATTAAAATGAGCAAAAAAGACAAGAGAACACACCAAATTGTTCTATGTGGACGAAAGTTTGAACCAAAACTAGGGGTGAGCAGAAAAACCGAAATATCAGAATAAACCGAAAACCAAAACCGAACCGAACCAAAAATAACCGAATCGAACTTATAACCGAACCGAATTTGCCAAAATCGAACCAAACCGAACTTTTAATTCGTTTCTCGGTTTTGATATGGTTTTGGTAATCAAAACCGAAAACCGAACCGAAAACCGAATTCATATAAATTTATATATTTTTTATATATAAAAAGATCAATAAACGTTATATATATATATATATATATATATATATATATATATATATATATATATATATATATATATATATATATATATCTACATTATATATAACAGGAGGCATTTGAAGGAAATGCCCAGTCATTGTCCAGTCAATGCCCAGTAATTCAATTTCAGCCATGTCATCTGCCATGTCATCACATGTAAACTATTTTTTAACATGTATTTATTTTTTTAATTTTTAAATGAATTTTGTAAATTGATATTTTATATACAATATTTTTTAACATGTATTTACTTTTTTAATTTTTAAAGATGCGAATTGTATATAAATTTAATTTACTAATCTGTTTAATACCCTCTTGCATTATTTACTGTTTAAAAAATTTGACACTTGCAAGATTCGAATCTAGGTCTTGGCATCCACACAAAAGCACTTCAACCATTGGACTAGGCAAGATTTTGTGATAGACATTTGAAAACAATAATGACATGCTTAATTGGATGCCTTATAATAACATCTCAATGCCCTTATCAAACATATAAACGTAAAAAAAAAAATGTCGACCTTTTTCTCAAAACCATAACCCTAATACCGTATTCCCATCTCACCCAACATCTTTTTTTCTAATGCTCATCTAATTCTGTTTTGATTTGTTTCATGCACAACTGATCATAATGAATTGATTCATACATGACATGTTTGATTTGTTTTCATGGTTTTGTTTAGAATTTAAATGAATTCATATTTTATGATTTTGTAGGTCGACAATATACAAATTGCTACTACCATGCAGGTATCATTATTTACAATTTTCGCAGTGGTTGAATGTTTTGAATCTCATTAACCCTAAATCTTAAGCACGTTTGATTTTTTTTTTGGTTTAGTTTTTTTTTTTTCATTGGTATCTACTGTAATGTCTTCTTTGGTTTGGTTTTTTTTTCCCTGTATGCCTTTTCTTTTTTGCAGGTTAGTTTGAAACCCTAATATTAAAAATCCATCAACCAACCATGGCGGCTGAGATATGTATGATGTCTTCTTTGTTTTTCTGATATTAGTTTGTTGCTATGAGCTTCTAACGACAAGCATCCATGGTTTTGCTAGGAAATACGAATGCAAACGGGTGACCCTAAAACAGGTACAAAGTTAATACAAATGAATTTATTCTTGCTAAAAGAGGCTTATTTATGGATCTCAAAAATTACAAAATTACAGTTTTTACTCGAGATGTACTTCTATTTTTTCTGCACTAATGAACTTTGTTTGCAGCTAAGCTCTAACATCAGTTTGACATGGCAAGAGGACATATACGGTAACTCTTTGGATCGACACTGGAAAGTGTAAGGTATATCTTTTTATGTCTTTATGCTTTCTGTTTGAGTACCAACATGAATTTTTATTGCCGTATACTGTTTTGAAATAATCACAAGTAGTTTTTGTTTCAGTATCGACATGAATTTTTATTATAAGTTGAAGCTATAATTTCACTAGAAATACCAATTATAAATCTCCCTTGCTGTCATTAAAATAGTGTATTGATGCTGCACGTGATCCGGATTGAAACTTTCCTGCGTCATTTCCTACATCAGAAAGAAGGCACGTCCTTTTGCAACGTGCTGAAGTTCATGTTTGTGCGTTTAGATATACAGACCACAAAGCTTCCTCTAAAGTTTCCTGATGCCGAATATGATTCAGTTATGATGATCTGGTGCATGGTTGATGGACAAGGATATCTGATTATTAATAGAGAGGTAGGTACAATAGATGCATTGTTGTTTTCCCTTTTTCACTTTGTAGTTACTCTTGCATAGAAGTTTTCAAATACATATTATATGGCTACGCATCTAGGCCACATTTTTTTATTTTCTGTACCATTTATGTAGTTCAAACTTGAATAAATGATATTGTATAAGTTTTTTGATCAAACAATTAATGATCAAACAATGTAAATATTAACAAATACAATGCTGCGAGATAAGGGCAGTATAACCAAGACGATTGTAGTATGGAGGGACATCGGCATACAGAACTTAGAGTAACTATTGTTTTCGTTCCTTTTTACCTAAACATTTCCAATACTATGAACTAACAGCAATACACAGAGGAGATAGCGTCAGATTCATATGGCGGTCAGTATATTGTGAGCATAATTTTTTTCGCAATGAACTACACTCTCATAACTAACAATATCACGCATATAGGTTTACAGCTTTCAAGCTCACCCGCAACGCACTACTACTTTAATCCTGATATACCCGAAACCCAGGAAATCCTCACTGTAACCACTACTCATGCAATCAGCAGTACTAAAACGAATAACTCTTGCACATTCAGTTAACTGTCTAATACATTGCAGGTATGAGCAATTCATTGACCCCCTAATTATACATGATGTTGAGCAACAAAGGTATGCAGACATAGAACAAGAAAAAACCAGGAACCGAGTCACAATCTGAGAACTTGTGCGCGAGAATCCTCAACACCAGCAGGTATTATTTCACCTGAAACAAGAATGTTGAACAATTAAAAGTAACTAATATACATTTGCCTATCCTTTAAGAATGTTCGATTTATTGTCATAGAAACAATTGACATAAAGAGACCTTGGCACTTTAATAAATGTCGGGTATGCCATACAAAAATACGCGACCAGTTCCCACATGCCCACTGCCAGGGACTGAACCCTTCAACCGAACCAGAGTATAGGTAAGATGACATCACTATAAAAGGTACCAAAAATTAACAAGCATGTTCTTTTAGTCACTTACATTTGCTTTGTGCCTGTGACAGCTACTCTTTTAGAGCTTATATCTGCGACAACACAGGGGAAATACTGCTGACAAACATGTTTCAGTGATGAAGCTAATTGTATAGCTAAAGACATTTAACGAACTCATGAAGGATCTCAGAAACAAGGACCCATACAAGCTTCCCAAAGAATTGAGCGATTTAGAAGGAAGCACTCACCTTTTTCAATTGCACTTTGCTCCAGAGAGCACAAAAGAAAAAAGAACTTCATCATGGACACCACTTTTGAGAACACACCACCGCATACTATCACCACCTTTGAGAACACATGCACCACCGCTGCTTCCTGCTCCTGTTCTATAGATAGAAATCCATGTTGCAGATGCACCGGCTGTCAGTACAACACCACCAGTAGCCACGCCAGCTGAAGGTGGATCAAGAGAGACCATTACGACAGAAGAACCGTCGACCCAACCAGAAAGCTCAAGCACTAAACTAGATAGCAAGAGAGATGCAATACGCAAACAGTTATTCCAAGATGATAAACAAGACCAAGAGTCTGCAGCAGCTAAAAAGATGAAACAACAAACCTAAATGCCATGCATCCTTACAAGCAGCCTAAAAAGCTACCCACCAAACCAGGTAACCATATAATATCTTTTGTACAATAGCACATCAAACCGGAAAACATTTGACTGTGTACTAAAACCGGCTGCGATAGCTGCTACTTATGTAGATAGGTATATATGTAATCACTACTGATGTGTGGTACTTATGTAGATAACTGTGTGTGTAACTACTACTGAACCATCAATGCTATGTAAAGTAGATAATGTAATAGCATGACTAATACCAGATGCCCATAATAAAAACACGCACTAAATAGTACACAAAATGAGACTAACCATTGGAATATATGCATTGACTATTCCTGTTCTATGTAACTTCTTTTTCGTCTTTGATAGATTGTATGAAGATCAAATGTGATGAGAGTCAAATCCTTTTAAGTGCAAGCTTTCCTAAACATGTCACACCATTGCAGCCATCTTAACAAATAGTAAGTACTTAATTTCCCTTATACCCGCGTCAAACCAACAGTCACCGACAATTATTGGCTATGGATACCTTAACAAATAGACACGGATACAATCATAAATATGTTTACATATAGTTTTTTGGGTCAATTACTCAATTTAGAATTTATAGCTACAAACAGGTTCGTGAGTCTTCTATACTTGATACTTGGCAACAATGTTTAAAAAGCTTATAAACTGATTTTGGCTGAAATCGAAAGAGTGTAGCGACTGAGGAGGAATTAGGTGGCCATGCCTACTGTGGGAGCAGATGTGGCATTGGCCTTGGACGATTCAACCTTACCAATGATGAAACACAAGTGAGAGTCACAAAAGCATTATCTACTGTGGGCATGCACGATTATTTGTAGGTAACAGACGGGTGACAGGATATATCTATGGAATTAATCGTACACTGGACCCCTTACAACTTACAAAAGTATAATATTTAGTTATGTAACTGTATTTGTTAAACCCTTTAAACATGAGCTTGGAAAATTCAATGGGCGTGTTGATTTTTTCTATAACAGGTCAAATGAGAAAAGTAAGCTATAATTAGCTTCAAAATAAAATGTGTCAAACAGGTCATAAGTCACCCAAAGAGTATTTTTAGAAGATACTTAAAAAAGAGGCAAATGATATTAAGCGAAATGAGGATCATCCATTGCTTCCTTCAATGAAAATCAGCCTATGGAACCTTCTTCTTATAAGTAATTAGTTTTTATAAACTAAAATCCTCATATCCTAATTAAATTATGTTTCAGGTATTATTTGGTCCATCTTTGATATTTTCAAATGAAAAGGTGCTCATATGAAGGTATGATTCTTATCTTTTTATGCCTTTAAATTATGTTTATCATTGCAATCACGATAGTGTCTATCCATCGCTTTATCGTTTCGATTAATATCTCAATGGCAAAATTTGAAAGCGGTTTCATCTCTGATCTAAGTGCCATCAAATACAATATCATTCTGAACCACAAATAGGTATTGTTATGTTGTACTCATATAATTTTTATATCTATTATAATGACAACCAACCCTTATGTTTCAAGAATAAAGACAATCCTAACATAGTTAAACAAACTCATTCGGTTCAAAAATCGTTAGGTGTCCAAACTATGAGCCACTTCTAATGATATTATAGTTTTTACCCAAGGACTATTAGGAACAACATGGGAAAAAGCTAGAAGTAAAGGAACTTCATGTGTAATAAGTATGCAAAATATTATTTTATTTACTATCTGTGAACTCTAAAGATGATTATTTGACCGAATAATGCATTGTATTTATGGTATCATGTTGAGTGCCTATTATGGTTGTGTGTACGTTTTCGTGGAATGGTGGGGGCTAAGGATCCGGAGTGGTGGTGGTCAAGCTACTATCTTTTTTAAATACATTTTCATGAGTTTACATATACATGGTTACTAATCACGTAAATATGTTGGTTAGTATACTATTATCTTTTAAAAGTTAGAATACCATAAAGACTCCCTCAATTACATGATTTATGATTCAAACCAATTTTATATTACACGATTTTCATGTGTAATGGGAAGAGCAGAAAAAAATCAAACATTAGCACCATTTAGATCAACACCCTTTAAATGGCGAAGTTTACAATGCTTATTAAGTGGTTATAAATTAATCATGACTTAAGTAGTGACCTCCGTCATATCACGCTCTCACTAGATTAGTTATTGTTGTTGTTGCTGCTAATTAGTGTTCCTGTTCATGCAAATATGTATGTCTTGCTTAGGTAGAATGAAGATTTGGAATTGGATATACTTCTCAACGAGGCTTTACCAAAGAAAAAGAGTTCAACCATCATTGCCAATAATATGTATCGATTTGCTTTAACTACTAAATTACTTTTTTTTGGGTGAATGGTAAAAATATATATATATAATGTTAATCAAAATATATATGTGATGCTTGAAGACTAAGAGGTGTGACGAGGTAAGTACCTATCTCACATTTTGCTTCAAATTCTCTTTTAGCAGCATACTTGGTTTTTAGGTGTAATTTAATTGATTTTATTTTTTTGTGTTTATGTTATAAAATGTATTATAAAAAGATGAATATGAATTTCTAACAAATTGTTGGATTAGTTTATAAAAGTGCATTTGATCAAATATTAAAGTTTTTTGATGATTTAAAAGATTCTGCTGCCACCTATGTCGCTGCACCACCAACACTACAACCGTTATTTCCGTATGAATCAGATCGTCTTCGATTGGGACTCACTATCCAACTTTCTTGATCCAATCAGGTATCATCTTGGTTATAAATTTACAATTTATGTAGGTTGCATATATTAAAAAGATTGCAATTGACATATTATGCACCCTAGAGCAGGATTAAGAGAAGAGTGAGCAGTGATCCTAGCATAAGGGATGAAGAAGTATATTAAGGTTCATGAATTTTATGTATATGTTTTATCAGATAAGAATCTGACCACCAAGGCATATAAATTTAACATCACAGTGTCAACTATTATAACATGAATTTCTAACTTTGAGTAAAAGTTAATGAAATAAACATAGCTATTAGTATGGTGATAGAGTATAATGAAATAAACAAAGCTTAGTATTTAATTTGCGATCCAAGGGTTAACGAAACTAATATTACCTGGATCAGCCCTGAGACAATGGGTTCGATATGAATGATCTTTTGTTAAAAGTGTGTTTGGAATTGTGTTTTAATAATGATGATTTTTTTTTTTAGTTCACATGTTTTTCTTGAATGCACAAAATATGTAATGTTTTGGAAAGCATGTTATTCGTGCGCCGGGTTTATGTTAGGTATATATACAAGCACGCAAGAGGCTGCTTTGCTGCTACTCTATATGTTGAGGATATGAATGCTTTCAAAACTCCAGGGCCTACACTCGAGGATGGAAGTTATGGGAGAGATCGCCCACATTTCAAGGTTATGTTTCCTTTTACATTACATCAACTTGGTCTGAATTGAGTGGTGGAACTAATTATATAATTTGCGGGGGTATGGCTAAAAATTCAATAACTGTATCAACTTCAGTATTCATTTTTAGAGGAAGTAATGTATTTAGCATTCTAATATTATAATAGTTGTATAATGATTTTCTTAAGTTCACCATAGGTGTTGAGACAACAGACACAAGAACTATAGCTAACACGCGTCTTTAATACAACCACTTCGAATGAAAAAATGAAGGATCGCTGTATTAGGATGGGTCATCTTAGTATTAGATAGCGTCATGCGCATGCACATGCACTGTTAGAGACCACATGTGGTCATGGTTGTTAGCGCGAACACATTGTTGCTATTACTCCCATTCTTATGCTTACCTGACTTAGGTGTATGTATTTATCGATTTTAGTTTATGAAATTGATTTGTGTTTGGCTTTTGATGAAGTGAAAATATACATTTTGAGGCCGGGGAGGTGGCAGTAGCAGTGGCAGTGTAGGGAACAATAAAAGTGGTGGCAACAATGGCAAGGGCAATGGTTCAATAGTTGTTGTTTAGTTGATTATTTTTATGGATCATCAGGTTTTATTATTAGTGATTCGTATGTAAAATAACCTTTAGATGATCAAATCCAATTTTACTGCAGCTATTGGTGTTTGGGAATCCTTATATAAGACAATAAATGAAATTCTAAGTGTTTTTGAATTAGTGTGTATGTAATTTAATTTTAGGGAACTAAACTGTATACGGCCGTAAGAAATCACAAACTCCCGCAAAATTTGATTATTCGTAAAGTAATACATTCAAAGAATAATCAAAAGTCATATTTGGTCTTAATAAACTAAATGGCAATTATATGCAATAGTAAATACAAAAAATACAAATTCGTATACATACATATAATATCTTGCTATTCGTAAAGTAACACATTCAAAGAATAATCACAAGTCATGCCCCTCCCACTGAAATCATTAATTACTTTTAATGTTTGTTTCAAGATAAGTGATATACTTTTTCTTTAGAGACCAATCATACCAGTTATGAGTTTATAATTTATATAAAAATCTCTTAAGAATTTGATGATTCGTTCTTAATGCAATCAATAAATAATTTGGTATGTAATAAAAAAAGAAACAACAATCCTATAATAAATATAATAAAATGGTATATACAAATTTATTTATGTGACATAATACTATCCAAACAACAGGATTAAAAATAATTTCTTAAATTACTCTCAAACAAATAAATTAAAATGTATATATGCATTAAATTGTATAAATGCATGTCTCTTTATCAACACATAACAAATAACTATAAAAGATTACTGATATCCGTACATAATTGACTTAAAATGTAAAAATACATATCATGGCCTGCCCATCGGGCAAATACATAAAAAATAACTATAAACTATCACTGATATTTGTACAACATTAAATTAAAAATACAAGTCATGTCCACACGTCGGGTGAATGCATAAGAAATAACTATAAAAGATCACTATTATCTGTACATTATAAAATTAAAATGTAAAATTACAAGTCATATATATATATATATATATATATAACAAGAGACGTTCCACGTAGATAATGCCACGTAAATGCCACCTCAATGCCATGTAATTGTAATTAGATGCCATGTCATCACAATTGATCCACCTAAGCAATTATTAATACTATCAAAATTTCAAAATAAAAATTTTAAAAATGACATAGGCATGGTTCGAACTCAAGACCATTCATGTATTATGTGGTATCTTAACCACTAAACAACCACATGTTTTTTATTTGATTCTGTAACTCAAAGTGTATATAGGATAACAAGTAATTATCTCTTTTAAAACACAATTTTAATTTAGAAGTTATCCATCATATCAAATACCAATTTAGAGTTTTAACCCTAATCAAACGTATAAACACACGTAAAATAACACGGTTCTTTCATAATATACTTTTTTTTCCAAACCGTAATATCATTTTTTGTGTATGTGTGCAAGTGATTTTGATCAAACACAATCGAAGCCACGTGCTATCAATGATTTTGATCATGCAGGTATGTTTATTACGATATATTATTTTTCGTAGTTTTGTGTTGTATAATTTTTTTTTTTAATTTCAGTTGGTTCAACGACTGGGTGCAAACAAGTCTCTGTTGGTCAGTTTTCTTTTGTTGCACTATTTTTCGTAGTTTTGTGTTGTGTAATTTTTATTAATTTCAGTTGGTTTAATTGTTGTTGCCGATGAACACATTCAGGGTTTCTGATTAAAGATGTCCAGCGCCTGATGCACTAAATAAAGGGTTTTCGAAACTAAAAAAGTTTTTAGGATAACATTAAGAGTTAGTATCAACCGTAGAAAAATTCGTTAATATTACAAATTTAAATCAAATTATATGTTTTAGAAAGCTTTGATGTGTAGGATTTATACAGGAGTTGACATAAAACATGATGGTCAAGTGTCGAAGACTAAGTTAAAAACTTTATTAGTAGGAATGCAACTACAATCAGACGGAGAAAAAAGCGATAGCATCAGATTGATAAGCTTATAAGACGATAAATTAAGCTTAAATGCTTTTTTAATTTTAAATAAGCTCATTAGTCCAGAAAATAAGCTAATCCAAACACCCCCTTAGGCATTGAGCAACAATCAGATAATACTTTTTTTTTTTTTTTAAAAAGCAGTCAATGTTTCGACACGAAGCTTTTGCTATGCTTCCTCAGGTATACCCATTTCACCTTTTTACTGTTATATTTGAACTTTATATATAGGCTTATGATTGTTGATCGTTAAGTATGTTACAAGAAAATTGTTGGTTGTGATAACTAAGGTTGTGTGTGTGTTAGCTTAGGCTTAAGAGATTACGTAAATTTAGAAAAGCTTGAGGCTTATTAGCTTGTGGCTTTTTAGATTATGAGAATTGCATTGTTCTATTACTAGAAGATATTGAACATTATAAATCGAGATGTTGCAATAGGTGGCCAAACAGTCAAACAAGTCAAGATGGGTCCACAAGAAGGAAAAAATAGGGACACAGTTCCAATGAGAGGCGGGCGACTCAAGAATGACGGTGGCATTGGTACCCAGCATAAATGAGTAACTTTGACCCGAGGAAAATAACACATGGATCAAATTCCTCAAAACATCAGGTACAATTCTTGATTATTGAGATATAGCGGGCTTTGCCACTATGTTGTTACAAACAACTGTGTAAATTTTTATTGTTCGTAGATTCATGATTTAGAGGTACACTCTCTCAGATTTACATAAAGCCGCTAATTTTCCCATTTTTAAAAAGATTGAGCTCAATCTCATTTCTTATTGAATTGTGTTGTTAACTCTTTTTCCTAACAGGTGGGAAGGACACCAGTTAAAAGTCGGAACCAACATTAAGAATAGGTTATACCCCAAAAAACCCACCTACAGAATTTGAAGATTATTCAGTGTGACAAATACGAAAACTACACAAACAACATAACAAACATCGTTTACAAACAAGCTTTATTTCGTATTTCAATTAGCACCATAGACTTATATTGCAGCCTTGCTGTTCCATAGTACAAGTTTCTAAATTTGTATAACTTTAATATGCCGATTCAATATTTGTACGTCTCTTTGTATAACTTCATGTTCAAGATAATGAAATCGGTAGCAGCGTGTTTTACTGATTGAAAGTGAGTCTTTGAAACACTGTAGCGGTCATTTGTGTGTGCTAGAAATGAGTAATGTGTTACCGGCCTCTGTTAAGAAAGGGCTATGGACACGTGAAGAAGACGAGTTGGTGTCGATTTGCATAGCTAGAGAAGGAGAGGGGCAATGACAGGCCTTACCCAAGAAGGCGGGACTTCGCTGTTGTGGGAAGAACTGCAGACTCCATTGGATGAACTACCTTCGTCCTTCTGTTAAGGGAGGTCACATCTCCGCCAATGAAGAAGGCCTCATCTTGGTAATAGGTAATGTAATCCTTATTCTTCAAAGGGTGTTTGGGATTGCCTTTAAAAATAAATCTGAGTATTGTGTTTTGTAACAGTAAGTAATTACAGTATTCTGAGTTAAGTAATCTGAATATTTAAAATGCAAACTCGAACAACCTCTTAGATCAGTATCTTTTTCTAAATTAGTATCAAATGTCATCCAACATTGACATATGTTCACACTGTAAAATAATGGATGTTATATAATACTTAGATAGAAATAATAGTCTAGAAACAAAATCACCATTTTTGTTTCCAGTCAGGAGACCATTGATTAGAAGTGTTATATAATACATTTGATTTTGTGAATGGCGATAGTAGTTAGGACTTAGGACTATCGTATGAGATGATTTTAGTATTAATTAAATTTAAGTTGAAGGGGCAAAATATGAAAGTACATCTAACAGAGTAAAGGAAGTAACTTCAACGCAGTTAGTTTATTTGAATGGGTTAAATAAGAAACTATAGCTAATAGAATCATGTTCAGTTATACATACAGTAGTTGATAGAGTCCATTGTTTCTTTGTTTGGTCAATATTTTTGTAATGCTTGAGAATGGTCCAATTGATTCAAAGATGCAGCATGACATATTGACATCTGTGTACTCATGACCTCAAGTTCAATACTAAGAGGAGTTCATCTTGTGCTTTGCCAAACACCTGATCTTGCTTATGTGAGCTTACAACTGTTTGACATTAGGTAACAGCCTATACTTTAACTCAAATAAAAACATTGAACATTCATAAAAAATAAGACATAAAACCAATTTTATGCTCTTTATGTACATAACCATAAGTACTGCCTCACGATGCATTTTCATAACGTTAGTTAACAATTTAACGTTCGTTTTCATGTTTGGTGACATTTAGGTTTTGGATATGCGCATTCGTGAAACAGAGGTATGAAAAGCTAGCTTTTCTAAGCTTGAAAGATAGAAAGTTATGGAACACTGTATATCATCTTTTAATAAAATTTTGACGACTTATCTAAGAAAAGAATGATTATGATTTACGTAGGCCCTTTCAGTTTTGAAAGCTTCATTCACCTCAACATAATTCACCTCAACTTAACCTTTTACTCATTGTCTAGACACATTTACAAAGAAGCAAATGAAAAAATCAACAACTTGAAGGCTATGTGAAACATGGTTGCTGATGGAGGATGTATGTGCAGGGAGCTCAAAGTAAAGCATTGGATGTACCGTCTACAGCCATTGTAGAACCAACAAAGTACTTACACTAACGACAAGGTGCCCTAAATGTTCTTCTACAAAGTACAGGGTGGAGCACTTACTACCAAATTGATCTATTAGGCAGCTATATCCGATATGTGGTGGCATTAGAATAGTTTGTCCTGTTATATGTTTGGGCCTGTCCAAGCAGATTGTATTGTCTTTATTGTTTTTTGTAAATTGGTTTGATGTTAATATATATCTTCACCCTTACAAAGAAAAAGTGATAAGAGCAAGCTTTTGCATATGGTCACTTATGAGAATATGTTATCTGCCACAATATGAAAAGATTGTCCATCTAAATATGAGTACCTATATTACTACTTTAGATATTTATATGCGAGGATAATGGTATTTTTGGCATCTCTTGCTTATGGCGAGTTTTATATTTGATTTGTTTTGCTCATATGGCTAAACTGACATATCATAAAAGTGATGTCAAATAAACTGATGTAAAGATTCTTGCAACTATGAAAGTAAAACTTTTAGGATTGCATGACACACTAATTTCACTATTATATAAAATTTTATTGAATTAAATTGGTCTTCTAAAGTTAGTTGTAACAATTTTTTATTAAAAAAATTGAAGTTCAAATAAGTTATTCTTTTGGATTTAATACGTTATATAGAGCTTGCATTATGTGTCAAATCAGATTTTGGCACCATCATTTATTGTTGCTGTTGGGAGAAATCCAACAAACCGGTTTCTAGAGCAGAACCACGAATCAAAAACTACTCCAATAAAACCTCGGAAAAGGGTTATGATCATTTTTAAAAATAATAAAAAGACACCGTACTTAAAAAACAAATTTCCGTTAAGTAACACTATCAAAAGTAAAATTATAAGATATGCGGGCTACGACATTAAAAAAAATAATAAATAAATAAATAAATAAACTACGACTTAAAATATAATTTTACGATAACTAAAACCTTCCAAATTATAATTATAAGTCATGCCCGCCCATAGGGCGGGAACTTATCAAATTCATAATTTATTAAAAATATATTTTTACTTTTTCATTAAAAAAAAGTAAGCTGTTTTATCATGAATTATATTTATTATACTCAAACTCTTTTTAAATTTAAGTTTTTAAAAAACATTATCATCGATTTCTTTGCAAAAAAAAACACTAACACGTAACCGTATCATATATCAAAATAACAAATAATTACAAACTACATACATAACACCAAAATTACATAGAACAAAAACAAAAACACATACAATACATCCATATAAAAAAATTAAAAACAAAATATAAAACCTAAACAATAATTACAATTAATTAACTACCATCTAATATTAAGAAACGAAAAATTACAAGTCATGCCCGCCCATCGGGCGGGCTTAGAAGTCTAGTATATATATATATATATATATATATATATATATATATATATATATATATATATATATATATATATATATTTATGTTTATATATATATAAATAACAAAAAAAATCTATCCTAATATTAAAAAATACTTTTTATGTTTGAAATAACTTTTTTGGCAAAATATATTTGGTTAAACCGAAAATCGAACCGAACCAAACCGAACCAAAAACCGAATTTGAATTCGGTTTGGTTTGGTTCACGATTTGACCCTAAAAATATTTTTAACCGAATTAACCGAAAACCGAACCGATCAACACCCCTAACCAAAACACACAAAAAGGGATCAGTTTGCTTGTTCGCTATAAACTTGGTGGGTCAATTTGGACTGTGTATAACTTTTAATTGGGCTATAATGGAGTGAATCAAAACCGGATAAAATTTGGATTTTTAACGTTGTATGTAGTCTAGGACTCTAGGTGTATATTGCAAAATTTGCAATGCGCAGACACGGAGATATACCGGGGATGTTTGGCTAAGTTTGGTGTGCTTACGAGCTTATTAGCTTATACAATATGTGTTAGATAAGTCTAAATTAAGTGTTTTGTTAAACTTATATGAGTGACCTTATATGTTTATAGAAAGGGGTTTTGATAAACCCAAACTCTGTGGCTTATTTATGGATGAGTGAACTTATATAAAGATATTATATTAAAAGACATTTATACTCATTAGATAATTATTCTCATGATTATTATTATTATTTTTTTTTTCATTTTACTTTATTAATTATAATAAGCTAAGTCAAACACATAGTATATCCCATAAGCATAAGCTAAGTCATGATATTGATATATAAGCAATAAGCCGCTTATATAATAAAAGCATATGCCCAATTTATAAACTAAACACCTATATACAATATCCAATCAGTTTTCTTGGTTACAGTAGAAAGGAGAATGTAACAGAACATATTATAATAAAAATGTGAAAATTTTTATCTATATCATTACAAAACTTACAAATTTTTATTTAGATCAATATTCTCTCAAAACTTAAAAATACTCAAATATATTCAAAAATGAAATAAACTTATAACTAAATAACTAAAATAGTTCATATTCTTCTTTAACTAATAATTAGCATAATAAATTACCTGTATACCCCTTAAATCTAAATCAAAGAAATAAATTCATGCTTTTAAGCTCCAAGTCAATTATTCTTGAGATTCCATCGCAAAATAACCTCCTCCTCATTTCACTTACGAATAAGATCATAATTGCAAATTGTTTCACCAATTTGTTTGGGTTTTATGGTAATTAAGTAGAGAATTAAATAATAATAATAATAATAATAATAATAATAATAATAATAATAATAATAATAACCTCCTCCTCATTTCACTTACGAATAAGATCATAATTGCAAATTGTTTCACCATTTTGTTTGGGTTTTATGACATTGGGCGCGTGCTGCTATTCATATCTTCATTAGGATTAGCTTTTTTATAGCAAGAGGAGTGAGCCCAATTAGTATCTCAGCTTCCCACTAACTTCTTGTAAATCCTTTGAGTTTCTAATAAAATGATGTTATAATAATAATAATAATAATAATAATCTGTACATCCTTTATTGACTTTTAGAATAAAAATCAAATACTACTTCTTTTGTTCACAACTTTTTCAAGATATGAACTGAATCAATGCTTAAAACACATGTGAAGAAGAGTTTTTTCCTTTTCGAATTTAAATCATTAGTTAACATCCTATTTGAGTTGTGACACAAGAGAAATAATAAGTACAGTGGTCTTTAATGATTTTACAGTAATTGTTAATTTTAAAAGTGTTGAAGGGGGGGGGGGGGGGGGGGGGGGGGGGGGGTAAAATAGTCACAAATAATATACTCTACTCGAGTTACTGTATTTTCTAATGCTCTTGGGCTCGAACTGAAACACCTCAAAGACTTGGGTAGTGCTGAAGGATTGTTCCTCTTGGGTCATTACTATCCAGCATGTCCTGAACCAG
The DNA here is from genome assembly GCA_030686995.1 of Artemisia argyi. Classification (NCBI taxonomy): domain Eukaryota; kingdom Viridiplantae; phylum Streptophyta; class Magnoliopsida; order Asterales; family Asteraceae; genus Artemisia; species Artemisia argyi. Next base: position 138,271,317 of record CM060685.1, read on the forward strand.
AATTGACACTCGGGACAAATTCCCATACTGATGCCGGTTTCATTACCATAATTCTTCAAGATTTATTGGGTGGTCTTCAAGTCCTCCATCAAAATGATTGGATTGATGTAACACCACTTTCATGTGTGTGGATAAAGTGATTAATGGAATTACTTTAAATATACATAGCTTTAAGCAATTGCTTATTTAACTCTCTTTTTGAGCTGCAATTAGCACTTTAAAAAGCACATTCAAACACCACCACATTTTTTTGACACACCTTTATACTGTGCAAAATATAATAATCCCCTCCCTCCAAATAAAAAGTAACAATTTATATAGGTCAAGATAATGTGAAATTTATGAGCTTTTAATTATAGGGCAGAGTGAGTCAATTGTCTGGTACAGTGGTACTAGGATCAGAATTCAAGTAATCTTAGCTAAACAAAATAAAAAGTCTAGCAGATCCAACTTTGAAAATCAGCTGAAAGTTTTTGTATGCAGAGTATTTTCCCAAACCAGCAGATCTAACTATAAGCATAGCACTAGAAATGACCTCAGCAGTCGGATCAAACTACGATCGTGGATCAGAACTAAAAGCTTTTGATGACACCAAAACTGGTGTCAAAGGCCTTGTCGACACTGGATTATCGAAAGTTCCTAGCATTTTCATCCACGATCAACCCATAACCAACAAGGCACACTCGTCAACAACTCAAACTCGGGTCAATATCCCTGTCATAGACCTCAACGGAACCAATGTTCGTAACGAGATTATTGAAAATGTTCGTGATGCTTGTGAAAACTGGGGTTTTTTCCAAATAATAAATCATGGGATCCCGAAGAGAGTATTGGATGAGATGATTGATGGAGTGCGAAAGTTTCATGAGATGGAAACTGAGGAAAAGATTCAGTATTACTCTCGTGATTTTAGGAAGCGGTTTTTTTGTCTTAGCAATTTTCATTTGTTTACAGATGATGCAGCAACTTGGAGCGATTCTTTTCTATCAGTTATGGCTCCAGATTGTCCTCAATTTGAAGAAATGCCATCGATTTGCAGGTAATACGATGTCATATTACTTCATTATTATTTTAAGACAGTATAACTAGGATAGTAATAATGTACTTAGCAAATGCAGTTTCGGGCCAACTGGATAAGTAGACCACAACCCTATAAGTTTTTTATATACCTCGTACTGTATATAGTGGCTGATCAATAGTAGATTATATCCACACGGCTTTCATTATTTTAAATTGAGTATTAATTACATTTCATAATGTCAGTTGCTGTATGTGAAAACATGTATTAGATCTAATTGAGAACAACTGTAAGTTTGCAATTTGCAGAGACATCTTAATTGAGTACTCTAACCATGTTATGAGAGTGGGGCTTACTCTACTCGAGATATTCTCTAAGGCTCTTGGGCTCGAACCCAATCACCTAAAAAACTTAGGCTGTGCTGAAGGATTATTCCTCTTGGGTCATTACTACCCAGCATGTCCTGAACCAGAATTGACGCTGGGGGCAAATTGCCATACTGATGCCGGTTTCTTTACCATAATTCTTCAAGATTTATTGGGTGGCCTTCAAGTCCTCCATCGAAATGATTGGGTTGACGTCACGCCACTTTCAGGAGCTTTAGTAGTTAACGCTGCTGATCTTTTACAGGCAAGTTTAAGTTTCTATGAAAAATTTATGTGTACTATTGTATAGTGTAAGAAAAACTGATTTGCATCTTTATTCACACACAGCTCATCACTAATGATAAATTTAAAAGTGTTCATCACCGTGTATTGGCACAAAAAGAAAGGCCGAGGATATCAGTGGCCGCCATCTTTCGGCCATTTCATGAGGGGATTGAGTCGAAAGTTTACAGGCCAATTAAGGAGTTGGTGTCTGAAGAAAACCCTCTTGTATACAGGGACACTAGCCTAAAAGAATATGTGACTCTTCGAATCACTAAAGGAATGGATGGGAAGTCTGCACTCACTCCTTTTAAGGTTGCATCTACAGAGATTTAGAGGGCTGTTTTTCTAGTTGGCAAATAAGATACCGTCTCTGCTATACAACTCTTCGTAGAATTTTGGAAACAACGCAACTTGTAAAACTGATCCAACTTTATGTCCTATGGTGATTTCAAATATTACTATAAATCTTATTCACGTTTGGAAAAATTTGCATATCACGCCCAGAATGATTTTCGTATGCAACACATTTGTTCATTGAAACTAAATTCTTGTATGAAAACACATGCTCTATAGTTGATTTCCAAATGACATGTATAACAGATGTATAGCATAATGAACACAAATATAATGGCCTAAGCTGTTTTCAGATAATATACGCCTAAAATGAAATCAAGTAAAATACAAAATAACATGTGTATAACGTGCTCATAGTAACAACCAAAAGAAGGAATTTTGCAACTTCTGTACCATTCAATCCTTCTATCATAATGGTCCTAAATGTCAATAGATCACTCGAAAAATACAAATCTAGGAAACATTAATGAATTATATGCTTGACATATGCATAGCATATAATACCATCGATTGCCATTAAAAAGTAACTACATCCAAGAGTTGATAGACAGGTATCAAAGTGAGCAGAAGTCAAAAAGACTGAAAAAAGGAAAATAACAATCATAATGTCTCTTTTCCCCTTTCGAAAGCATGTTTTGTCACTGGTACCTGCATCCAACTGATACAACTTTTGACTTGATTCAATACAAGACCACCAGAATCTACATGAAAATGGAAATTCTTATCTAAGTGCATCCGCAGCGTAGTCATACACCTGAAAAGTCAACATCATGACTATAAGATATACCAGTTTCAGGCACGTATGCAGCATTGACCATATTTACTAGATTGCATTGTAGTACCAGATATATTGAATTGGGAATACAAAACTGGAAATCTTGATCAAAATTTAACTAAAAAGAAGATAAAAATACAAATCATATCCTGAATTTGTTTGTCCCAGACTATTTCATGCATGAACTATATCCTTAATTAGTTTGGTCCTAGGCTCTAAGCACACGTATTGTGTCCCCTTATTACGAACATGCACATATACTTCAAGAACTACCTGAGCAGATACAGACCTGTCCTTGAGTTTCTCAGCCAGAAAACCAGTGTTGTAAAAATCGGCCATGGCGGCCGATATGACGGCGCCATGGCGGATTTCGGTGGTCCACCGCCACGATATTTCCCATATCGGTCTAACTTGGCGTTTTTGGTCAAAATCGGTCAAAATCGGAGCTTGGCGGTCAAAATCGGTCAAAAATCGGCCTTGGCGGCGGTCGGTCAACGCCGATCAACTTCAGATCTGGGTTTTTTTTTTCAGATTCACGCCGGTCAACGCCGTTTAACTTCAGATCTAGGGTTTTTTTTTCATATTCACTTCAGATCTAGCCTAGATCTAGGGTTTTTTTTCATATTCCTTTATAATTTATGGTCACCGCCTTGGCGGCTATGGCGGATTTCGGGGGTCGACCGCCACGGTACCGCCGAGCGATATTTACAACCTTGCAGAAAACATAGCAACACCAGTACACCACCACCATATATCTCTTTAATATTCGAGATGTGTACCAACTGATATGGGGACAAAGATGTTACTAAGAATCTAAGATGCAACCTATGATGCAGATGGGGTCCAACTGGTGCAGCATCGCCTCACATGTTATATAGCAACAAATGTTACGAATTTAAAATAAGTGTCTGTCTATGTAATAATATTAAGAATTTAAATTAAACGTCCAACTAACCACGCTGCGACCTATGATTCGCCAACTAAAATTACTGGAACCCCAAACTAATAGGGGTGAGCATCGGGTCAAAACCGACCCGAACCGACAAAAACCGACCCGACCCGAAAACCGACAAAGGAAAAAAGTCTTACCAAGAACCGAACCGAGTAATACATATCAAAACCGAAACCGAACTGAATAACTCGGTTCGGTTCAGGTCGGTTTAGCTATTTCAAACCGGAAAACCGACAAATCGAATCGAATCGAAACCGAACTGAATAAGGTCGGTTCGGTCCGGTTTCGGTCGGTTGTCGGTTCGGGTGGGTTTTCAAGTGGATTTGCTCAGGCCTAGAACCTACTTTTGTCTATATACTCTGGATCAATGGAGGCAGTTGTGTAGACTTTACCGGATATACCTAGATAAAACAGTCCTACATGTGCGTAATAGGTGGCTCGGAACAGCAACCTTAGCATTTATTCTTGTACTGCGTGTCTGTGTGTTATTCACCTTCAAAGGGGCTACTTTATTATCTATTTGCTGGGGTCTTTCAGCATCTTGTCATTGCACTCTTTTTTGTCGCCATTGGTTAATCCTGAAGTTGATGCTAGTCCATTGCTACCTATGAAAGGCTCTGATCAGTTCAGACCATTCATTCAGCGACTTTCTGAATTTACATTCTGGTAAATTATTCTACACTTCCACCCATTTGGCAGTTTACCTCCTAAACTTTATTTTAATCCTAATTGTTAACGATTCTTCTTTTTAGTGGAATGCTTTCTTATGTAATATAGTGTTGCATCAAGTTCTTGTAAAACAAGTTCTCTAATTTTAGATTCTCATAATGTTATAATGGTTGAAAATAAAAGGTATACCATGCGCTCCAAGTTTCAAAACCAGCCATTTGCATGTTTTAACTATCCTAGAACCCTGAAATGTGTGCTCTAAGTTTCAGAATGAACTATGACAATTACCTGCTTATCCATATACAATATGATCCCTGAATACCTTCTATAGCAAGTCTAAGCACACAAAAATATACCAACAGGTTCCAATTTCATACAAAAATCACAAACAGTGCAATTCAGATCCAGATAACCCCTAGAATCCTAAAATATGTTCCAAGTTTCAGAATATACAACTAGCTTCTATCTATATACGGTATAAATCCCTGATTACATTCAATAGCAAGTCCAAGCAGACAAAATGGACCAATATGTTCCAGTTTCATACAAAATCGCAAAATCTGCAGTTTAGATCCAAATAAAACCTAGAAACACGTACAGAGAAGAAACTTATCAAACAACTGACATACAACAACAACAACAACAACAAACCCAATCCCGCCGGAGCAGGGTATGGGGGAGGTAGAACGTAGACAGATCCTACCCCTACCCCAGGAAGCACCCGGGAGTAGAGAGACTGCTTCCAAAAAAACCTCCGGCAAGTGCAGGTGTGTGGGTGATAAAGCAAAGCACAAAGAGCAAAAACGGCATAACCACAAGCAAAAAGCAGGCAATCACAGGCAATCACAGGCAGGCAAAACAAGCAAAAGGAACAAAGAGCCAAGGGGGCAAGGTACACGGGAAAAAGCACACCAAACAAACAAAGAGTAAAGGCCCAAAGACAAGCAAACAAACCAAAGGAAGCAACACAGGGCAGGGCAAGAAACTATAATAAATCCTGGAATTTACAGCTACACAAGAAACTATAACAACTGCCTACTATCTAGATACACTACATGACTACAATATGTTCCGATTACATAACATAATCACAAAATGAACGGATCAACAGCACACCTGCGTAGCTATTAGTAACACCCTGGGTTTTAAAAAGGGCGAAGCGCCAAAAAGCGCTAAAGGTCAAAAAACCGAAGCGCTGGGCGATGAGGCGAAAGCGCACGCCTCTCGTAGTCGAGGCGCACACTTTGTACAAAACAATCCTGTAAACACCATCAACAGTGCCTTTAAATGAACACTCACCTCCTATCTTATAATCCTAAAATCTAAGCAAATAAACATGAAACATCTCGTGACATCAGATTAGAAACCTTGCAGATTAGAGTCTTTAATAATTTAAAGTTTTAAACATACAAAGATAGAAAACAGCAACAAAAGTAATGATAAACAGAAAAATAACTTAATTATCATTCATTCAAGCATAAAGATATCATAAAAAATACAAATTCTAGGTAAACCACAAATGATAACCAAATCTCACATATTTCCGTATTACAGTCTTCCATCATTTAGCAATTGGCAACATAGCATAAACTGTAAACAAGCGTACTATTCATATACCAAACGTTATGAAAACACAAAACCATACCAATGCAATCTACCGGTGAATATTAAGCATCGCCTTAGCCTCCCTCTCTTCCTCCAACAACTCCTCACTTGCATACTTACTCAACAATTCCCTCTTCTTCTTCTCCAAAACCATCTTCTCAATCTCCTTCTCGTCCGGCAACGGAACATGAACCACAAACTCCTTCTCTTTCTCCTCCTCCATCTCCCTCTCCCGTTCCCTCCTCTCTTCCATAACCACATCCTCCTCTTCCTCAAACAAAATCCCCGAAACCACACCCTCCCCTTCCACACCACCACGTCCCACATTCGCCACATCACCACTCTTAACCATTTTCCGCGCCTCCTTCTTAATCTCCTCCAACCTCACCCACTCCGCTACACTCTCCGCTCTCATCCGTTCCTCCGCACCTCTCTCCACTTTCTCCAACACCCCGTCCTCATCGTCCCTGTAACCATAGTAACTCGCATCAATACGTTTGTAGATATCATATCTACTCCTCCTCTTCCTCAGCTCCGGAGGCTTCTCAAACAACTCCTTAACCCCAGGCAGCTTCTTCGCCGCTCCGAAATACCTATACCCCGGCCCGCGCCCACTCGGATTCGGCACATCGACAATATTCCCATCCAAATCAGTCATCTTCGCCGAATACTTACTAAAATTCTTCCCACCTAATTCCACAATCCGTTTCTCCCAATGCACTTTCTCCCGAATAAGCTTATTAATCTCGTCGTTTAAGTCGCGTAAACGGTGTTCGCCTAAACCTTCGTTTTGAATCTCGGCGACTTTTCGGCCGATTTCGCGCATGATTTGCTGACGCCACTTGTCCGCGTCGTTTAAGTCGCGGCATTCGGAAGCGAGGAATGGACGGCGTTCTTTTGGTTTCTTTTTTTCCTCCGATTTCATTGTGATGAATCTGTTGAGCATTGATTGAGCTTTCTCTTCGTTACGCGCCATTGTGAAGAGGGTGTGAGTGAACGGGTTTGCTTAGTTTTGGTGAATTTGATGTGGTTTTGTGTTGCCCTAATTTTGAGTTTGGAGTGCAGTTAGGAAGAATTGGGGGAAGTTGAGGGTTTTTTAAAGGTGGGAAGAGGCGGTTTTTGGTTGTTGCTATTTGGGTCCCTGAACTTATTGTCCGTTTACTACTAGTGTTTAGTCATTTTGTTTCAAATTTGATCCATCAACTAAAAGGTTTTAGATGTTCAAAAAAGCTAAGGGTGCGTTTGGTTTATAAGAGATATTAGAATTGAATTCAAATTTGAGAAAGGTTTGAAAAAAAATGAGGAAAGAGAAGATTAAAAAATGTTTAAATTACATATAGTAATTGTTTATATGTAAATTAAGATATTATATATTATTTTGAAAATTGAAAAATAAAAGATAAAAGATAAAATAAGTAAATATGTGGTTGAGGAAAAAGAAAAATAAAAAGCCAAATTCTTATTGGTCGGATTTAACCACATATGCTAATATAGCATGGCATGAATCTTTCATTCAATACCTGTGAGCCCAGATAAAAATAATGTACCAAACAACTTCTATTAAGTTTCTTTGAATCCATACCTTCCCATACCCTTATACCAAACGGGCCCTAAAAGATTTTAGTTTTAAGTCTCAAAGGTATTTATGAGATAGGTAGAAATTGAGGTTCTAAAAAAACCTTTTATATAAACTAAGGTGTTGCTAAAAATAACTATATTATTATAAAACTGGACAATCATTGGGAAAAAGCAACGATACTAATTGAGAAAGAGAAAAATATTTGTTTGGTGATGCATGTTAAGTGAAAACATAATACAGTGTAAATAAATAGAATTTATGAGTATATTAAATCAAAAATTACATTTAACTAAGGTTTTATAAATTTAATTAACATTTTTTATAAATTTTCTGGTTTAAAAAGAACGTTGAGTGTATTAGCTAAGCACTAACACGTGTGATGCGCATTAGCAAAACTCTTTTCAAAACATGGTAATGTAGGGATGAGCATCGGGCCGAACCAACCCGTTCCGACCTATCCCGAAACCGACAACCTGGAAAACCTTAATCGTATCCTGACCCGAGTATAGGTCGGTTTGTGTCGGTCGGTTCGGTCGGAATCAGTTTCGGTCGGTTTGTATTGGTCGGAATCGGTTTCGGTCGGTTTGTGTGGTTTTCTTTGTGATTACTCGGTGTCATCTCGAGTCCCGACCCGACCAGAGTCCCGACTTCGTGGAAAACCCAAACCGAGTCCCGACCCGAGTATAGGTCGGTTTGTGTCGGTCGGTGTCAGTTCGGTCGGTTTTTATCGGTTTTCGGTCGTTGGTCGGTTTTGCTCATCCCTATGGTAATGAGAGGAAAGAAATTTGAGAGTGAAGTCGCAATGGGTTGGGCCTAAGTATGTTTGTTCGGTTGATTTAAGGTCGTCATTTTACAGTATTTTTCAAGTCAGTGACGGACCCAGGATTTCAGGTTAGGGTATGCACTATTTTGTAAACTAAATATATAAATTCGGTTTTAAATGGTAAATTTTCTCAGGTCGGGTTTTATAAAAATATTAGGATTAGGCATGTTGGTTTCAGTTTTTGGATCCGAGTTACTATAGTTGATGTGGTTAGTTCAGGCTGTATGATATCTTGATTAAAATTAGTTCGTTTATGTGTTGATCAAATAGATAAAATGTAACTCATTTAATATTTTGTAACAAACTAAATTCTTATGTTTTTCAATCATGTGATCGACAAGACATAATTCAACGATAGCAAGTATTCAACCAACTTTTTTAAACATCTAAAAGCAGTTTTCGAAATAAATTAAATTTCCCAATTTACAACTAAAAAGAAATAAAAATATTTATAACAGACTTGTACATGTTCGAAAACGGAAAACAAAGTTGTGTTAAAATAAAATGACCCTAATGTAATTATTCAGTGGTAAATCATAAGTGCAACCTTTAGTGGTCTGGGTTGGGTTTTGAGAAGAAATATGTAGACTCAACATTAGAAATAATACTATTGGGCCCTACTGCAGAAAATGCAAATGTATAAATGAATGGCCAACAAAAGTAAAGACACAAAGAGCTAATGAAATATTAAGGTCTCTTGTGACGAGACATGGTTACTAGGACTTGAAGTCCGTACATATGAATATGTAAATTATTGGATATGCGTTGGTCTTTATGAGGAAAATAAATTAAAGTATTGAAACTTTTATATTTATGGCATGACTAAAAGAAAACATAACCATTTGACCTTTTTCTTCAACACACTGCAGCTCTGCAAGTGCCGACCTATTCAGATTTATACTCGTACTTTTTTTCCTTCTTCCTTTTTTCTTTTCTTTGGAATCCATGGGTATGCACTGATAATTTTTCATTATTTTAGAGGGTATGCACTTATAAATTTGTAGTGTATTTTATACTAACTTTGGGAAAAATCGATTTTTTTTTACACTACTAAGAATTTACACAGGATATGCATGTGCATTGATGACGTATAGCCTATATTTGGGCCACAAGCCCAAACGATAGACATCACTTACACCTAAGCCCATCACGAATGGGCTACCATGACAATGGTATGGGCCGTAGTATTATTGCTCTGGGCTCATGAAGCCCAAAGGCCCAATCTAACCCACCGGGTAACGATAAGGATTATCTATTCAAGGAATAGATATCCTTACCTCGGATAAGCACCACGCGTGCGAAGAGTGAGGAGCAAGAAATACGGTTTCTTAGCCCCTATATATAGAATCACACGATTCTCATTCAAGGTACGATATACAACCCTAACTCTTCAACTAAACCCTAAATCGATTACTTACTCTCACGCCGGAGTCTAATCGGGGGAGACAATCCCTCGATAAGCCTAACGGTGTTGTTTATTTTCTTAGTGCGCAGGTAACAAAGTACTAAGAAGCTAATTGATATAAGAGCAAAAGCCCAATAACCAGGTACGCCCAACTTTTGTATCAACAAGTGGCGCCATCCGTGGGACCCTACTACGAACTAGAATGACGAAGCATAAGAATTCCGGCCAGCGGACTCCGCAGTCAGAAAAGCGTGACCATCAGAAGAAGAATCGACAAGATTCGACCTCTAGGCAGGTTGCTGGGACAACCAGCGCACCTGATCACCAAGAGGCAGGAACAATCCAGCCTCTTCAAGCGACGGAGCTACCTATAATCTCTTCAGTGGTCCCAAGCGTTGAGGAACTCCAACGCACCCTCTTCACCACTCCTCATCAGGCTACACCCGCAGTGAACAACACTGTGCCGCCAGGCGCGCCTGAACGGAACAGGGCGTCTAACACTGAGGAAGAAATTCTTGCAACAACTGAGGACGCACCGGATCTAACTTTGGGGAACTTTGTATCCCAAAATTATGAAACATTAACTGCCCTCATGCAAGAAGAAGCAACAAGAAGAGCAAACACGAGCCTACAAGCACGACTCAATTTTGCTCTGGAACGTGAACCATCACCACTGCGTCACCCACGAGGAAGACGCACAGAACGTACCACTATCCATGATAGGTTAGGTACAATATCTGATTCGCAGTACTCTGGAGACAGCGAGAGGCGCACCAATGTCCACTCCAGGCTTGGCAGTCGGGGAATACATGATCGATTAGGGCCTCAACATTCGCCAAGCCAAGGATCTTCAAAACCTGGGAGCAGGAGGATCCAAGATAGATTGGGAAGAAGAAGATCCCCAAGCAGAGATCCCTCAGGCTCCTCTTCTGAAAGAAGTAGGCGCAAGCGCCGAAAGAAAGACTACCCGTCTTCCAGTGACTCCTCGGACAACGAGGATAAAGAAACAGGACACTGGAAGTCAAGAGGAAGACGTCGTGAGGAGGAAAACGAAGATATGTCCCTCCCATGGCGACGTCAGAAAATTGACACGTTTACGCGACGCATCAGCGATTACTCAGACCACAAACGCAGGCGCATGCCCGCTAACGTAAAAACATATGATGGAACAGGTGATCCTGACGATCACCTAAAAATTTTCGAGTCAGCCGCAACAATCGAAAATTGGCCACAACCTGTGTGGTGCCACATGTTTAATTCCACGTTAGTAGGAAACGCGCGCACATGGTTTAGCAAACTCCCACGTAGGAGCATCGGTGGATTTGAGGAATTACGGAAAGCATTCCGCCACAACTTCACCCAGCGAAAGAAGTGCGCCAAAAACCCTGTGGAGCTAGCAAGAGTGAAACAGCGCCAAGGGGAATCCATCAGCGCTTTTATGGAACGTTTCAAGGATGAGTGCATACAAGTCAAAGCATGTCCTGAAATTCTAAAAATTTCAGGGTTCATGAATGGGATCAATAACCCAGAACTCATCCGGAAGCTTAATGACAAAGTTCCACAATCCTTTGACGAGTTAACAAAGCGCACTAGATCCTTTATACAAGGAGAAGAAGCTGCTGCGGATAGCAAAAAAGGATATTCAAACTATAGGCAACAAGAACAGCCGCGGAGACAATCCAATGATCAGAACAACAACCGCAGCAGGAACTATCGCAGTGGAAGAGACAACGACAAATATACTCCTCTCACTAAAACTCCGAGAGAAATATTTGTAACAGAAGGTGCGAACTTCCCAAAACTACCACCAATGCGCACAGCAGAAGCAAAACGCCTAGGTAGTGGATACTGCGAGTACCACGGCCAAAAAGGCCATGCAACTAACGAGTGTGTTCAACTAAAACAACTAATTGAAAAATTAGTTAGAGAAGGCAGGATGGACCACCTCGTGAAAAACATTAAGGAGGGAAAGGATAAGCAGAGAAACGGGGGCAAGAAAGAACCCCCAAAAGAAAAAGCTGATACTATCTACATGATACAATCATGGCAACGAAAGATAAAGCAAAAGGTCAGCCAGAAATTCTCTCCAGAAAAAGAGATATCCTTCCCTACCATAGCCGCGGACAACGCAGTCGTGGAACCTCTAACCATTGAGATACATACGGGGGGACATGACATCCACCGCATGTACATTGATGGTGGAGCATCCGCGGACATCCTGTACGATCACTGTTTCAAAAGGCTGCGACCCGAAATCCAAAGTCAGTTGATACCAGCTACAATGTCATTAACAGGATTCACAGGAGAAAAGATTTGGCCCATGGGGCAGTTACGCTTATTGGTGGTCGTAGGAGATGAACAACACTCAACCGCGACATGGATAAATTTCATGGTAATAAAGTCTCCTTCACCATACAATGGTATAATTGGAAGACCGGGAATATCATCCATGCGCGCGGTACCATCCACAGCGCACGGAATGCTTAAATTCCCAGTGGAAGGAGGGGTGGTCACTCTCTATAACACAACAGTACCACCAAGAGAATGCATCGCAGTAACAACTGAAGCGAAGACTATTCCAGAACAGCGCACGGAAAAAACGCCAAATTTAAAAGTCGCTATTCACCCAGATTATCCGGAACAACAAGTTTCGATTGGAGGATCTTTATCTAACAAAGGTAAAGCAGCCGTATGCGCACTCTTGCAAAAGAACCTAGATATCTTTGCATGGGAACCAAAGCATATGACGGGAGTACCGCGCTCTATTACAGAGCATAAGTTACAAATCCGACAAGGATACCCTCCAATACGACAAAAGAAGCGCGGCCAGGCCCCAGATCGTGCAAAGGCTATTTTGGAAGAAGTACACAAGCTAGTGGATGCAGGAATCATGCGCGAAGTATACTATCATGACTGGCTTTCTAACCCAGTTATGGTAAAGAAGAGCGATGGCAGTTGGAGGATGTGCGTAGACTTCACTGACCTCAACAAAGCATGTCCGCAAGACTGCTACCCACTGCCAGAGATAGACTGGAAGGTCGAATCCTTGTGCGGATACCCCTTCAAATGCTTCCTGGATGCATATAAAGGGTATCACCAGATCCAAATGGCAGTGGAAGACGAAGAAAAAACAGCTTTCCACACCAGTCAAGGGGTATACTGCTACACAAAAATGCCCTTTGGCCTGAAAAACGCTGGCGCGACATACCAGCGACTGGTGGATACAGCCTTCGAAAAACAAGTAGGCCGCAACTTGGAAGTCTACGTTGACGACCTTGTCATCAAAAGCCATATAGAGGACGAATTGGTGCGCGACATCGAGGAAACATTCCGAACGTTGGGGAGGATAAACATGAAGTTGAATCCCAAGAAGTGCACCTTTGGTGCGACTGAAGGCATGTTCCTCGGATACTTAATAGAACCCGATGGAATCAAACCGTGCCCAGAGAAGACAAAGGCTGTTATTGATCTCCCCTCCCCACGCACACTCAAAGAAGTCCAGTCACTAAATGGAAAGTTAGCAGGGCTGAATCGCTTCCTATCTAAGTCAGCAGACAAGTCCCTTCCCCTCTTTAAAACACTTACGAAGTGCACAAAAAAGGGAGACTTTCGCTGGACTCCCGAAGCAGAAGAAGCTTTCCAACAACTTAAACACCATCTGGCATCTCTTCCCAAACTCGTCGCACCGCGACCAGGGGAAGAACTAATCATGTACTTATCGGCAACCCACGGAGCAGTTAGCGCAGTACTATTGACAGACAGAGACTCCGTCCAGACACCCATATACTTTGTAAGCAAAGCCCTAAAGAAAACAGAGGTTAACTACAGTGCTATGGAAAAGCTGGTCTTAGCTCTAGTGTTCGCATCCAAAAGACTGCGCAGATACTTTCAAGCGCATCCGATAGCGGTAATCACTGATCAGCCAATTAAACAAGTTATCTCTAAACCGGACGTATCAGGACGCTTACAAAAATGGAGTGTACTGCTAAGTGAGTATAACATCTCGTACAGGCCGCGCACTGCAATCAAAGGACAAGTCTTAGCCGATTTTATCGTGGAGAAGCCAGATAGCGACAGCCCGACCTCTGCAGCAAAAACAGACCTACAGGAACCGTGGACCTTGTTCACAGATGGATCCTCATGCGCAGATGGATCAGGCGCAGGCCTTATTCTCACAAATCCAGAAGGTATGGAATTCACCTACGCGCTACGCTTTGAGTTCACAGCCACAAACAATGAGGCAGAATACGAAGCCCTATTAGCCGGACTACGCATCGCAATCCAAATGGGTGTTCGCAACCTAGAAGCAAATGTAGATGCGCGTCTAGTCGCTAACCACGTGTTAGGGGAATACGAAGCCAAGGATGATCACATGATCCAATACCTGGAGAAGACAAAATCTTTGATTAAAAACTTTGATAGGTTCACAATTAAACAAGTACCTAGAGGAGATAACAGGAAGGCGGACGCACTCAGCAAGATTGCATCCACAAGCTTCGCACACCTTTCAAAACAGGTATTGGTAGAAACCCTAAAAAACAAGTCAATCTTGGATATGGAGATATCAACGGTGATAGAGGAACAAGATCCTACGTGGATGACACCTATCATCGAATTTATTAGCAAAGGAATCCTACCCCAAGATAATAAAGACGCTCGAAGAATACGGCGCACAGCGCAACGATTCGAATTACGCGACAACGTACTCTATCGGCGATCTTTCTTACAACCATGGCTCAGATGTGTTGGACCCCTCCAAGCAGACTACGTACTCCGCGAAATTCACGCTGGGTCATGTAGTATGCACTCAGGGCCACGATCCGTGGTGGCAAGCGCTCTAAGGTCAGGATATTATTGGCCAACAATGCACCGCGACGTACGCGATCTAATAAGAAAGTGCAGCAACTGCCAAGTACATAGGCCTATTCCGCGCCGACCACAGCACGAGCTAACACCAATCACCTCACCATGGCCATTTTACAAATGGGGTATTGACATCGCAGGACCTTTCCCCGTCGCAGCTGGAGGAATAAAGTTCCTCATTGTAGCCATAGACTACTTTACAAAGTGGATCGAAGCAAAAGCAGTGGTGAACATTACGGGAAACCAAGTCAAACGCTTTGTTTGGGACAATATTGTCTGTCGCTTCGGCCTACCAGGCGAGATCGTATCAGACAACGGAAAACAATTCTGTGATAACCCATTCAAAGGTTGGTGCGCACAATTGAACATCACACAACACTTTGCTTCAGTCAAACACCCACAAACCAATGGCCTAGTTGAGCGCGCTAATCGCAGTCTAGGCGAAGGCATAAAAGCGCGCCTTGACAGACATAAAGGAAGATGGGTAGATGAGCTCTCGCACGTCTTGTGGGCGCATCGCACGACAATCAAAACCAGTACTGGCGACACGCCATTCTCCTTAGTCTATGGAACAGAAGCCGTCATACCAGCCGAGATAGGAATGCCAACTATACGCACGGCAGAGGTCAACGTCACAACAAATGACGAGGAACGGCGCATAGACTTAGATATACTGGAAGAAAGACGCGAACGCGCAGCTATACGTGAAGCAAAGGCTAAGGCAAAAATGAAGAAGTATTATGATGCAAAAGTCAAAGACACTTCATTCAGACCAGGAGACTTTGTTTACCGCGCCAATGACGCGAGCCACGCAGAAGACACAGGCAAGCTCGGACCCAAATGGGAAGGACCTTACGAGGTCACAGACGCGCTCGGCAACGGCGCATACAGGTTACGCGATATGGAAGGTCACGACCTAGCGCGCACTTGGAACATCTGTAATCTCAAAAAATGTTACTTTTAGGCTACGGCCCTTTCACAAACACACTTGCATCCTACGAGGTGCCCAATAAGTGTTTGTCTTTTTTCTTTCTAGGAATTGTATTTTCTATTTTTTCACTTACTTGCAAGTATTAATAAAATGTTATGGTTTCTAGCTAACTCCATAGCGCATTTTACTTTATTGCATATATGTCAATATTGTTTATTTTATATTTTTGCCTACATGGCGTGCATGCACCACTTAAAGACCCACGAAGGCATAAAGGATAAGTTAACCTACTAATTAACTTGTTGAATAAGAGGGTTGCAAACCCATCAACATTGGATCACGAATCCTTGCTAAGCGCCTTACTCTCGAGACGTTGAGGTAAGTTTCACATGCGCACCCCACGACGGAGGCGCATATACCAAGTACACCATACGAGCTTAGCAATATAACGAGCCAAGACACTTGGTCAAAAATAAAACTTAGCAAACAATGCAAGTATACTTAAGTCACGCACTTAAAAGACTTAGTAAAATAATCAAACTTAGCAAACAATGCAAGTATATTTAAGTTACGAACTTATAACAAAATGTATCTTATGCCATATTTATTAAATTACAAGGAAAAATACATAAGTTTACAAACAACCTATATGCTATGGCGATGATCATGGCTCTCTTCTGGAGCGGCGGAACTCCCCGCCTCCTTCAGCTTACTCAACGTTATAGCATCCTTGAGCGACACAGTTGGAACACTCACAGCAACGCCATCAGATCGAGGAAGGTGCGCAACACCGATGCCGCACATCACAGCCTTCCCCTTAATACCCTTCTTTATGGCAACCCTTTGCTCGTGACGCTCTAGCACCTCCTTCAAGGGGACTTCCTTCTCCAGTGCAAAAGGCTTGAGGATATCACGGGGCCGCGCAAAAACTGGGACTTGAAGCTGTGAGACATCAGGTTTTAGATAATAATCTAACTCCTCTTCGGCATTCTCCCCAAGATGACGCTGCAACGTCAGACCCGCCATGAGCACATCTATGGGGTCATCTTGGTCGCGCTCCAACCTCCCTATATGCGGCAGCTCAAGAACCTTCAGCCCCGCCATCGCCTGCACCAGCTCGTCGTACGCCGTTGAGCTATAACCAGGAATCTCCGCCAAGTCTTTCTCCAACAACTTGGCCTCACGGAGCTCCTCCAAGGCCTGCGAACGGCCACGCGCTATCGCGCAATGAACACCCACCCCGGCCATCCTCACTCAAGAAAGTAGGAACCTCATCGTCAGCGCCAAAATAAGCGCGGCTCAACCCCACATGAACCAAAAACTCCTCCGGATAGGGGTTAATGGCCAGTCGATTGGCATCTAAAGTTTGCGCGTCAGCAAGACTGTAGGAACCGGGTGCGGGGCGCCCATCCCTTGGTAAGGATTCTTGAGTATAAAACTCAAAAGGAGAGGGAAAGACTACGTCATCCACCCAAAAGAAGTACTCCCTCCAATTTTTGAGGGCATCAACCTTTTCCGTATAACACTGAAGCGCCCCCTGGCGCTTCGCAAAGGAAACCCACCCATTTGACCACGTCGTGTGGTAAAAGGAGCGGAACAAATCTACAGTAGGTTCTATCGCAAGTAAACGGCAGTTTACCTCAAAATTCGACACCTTCGCCGCACCTATACAGTGCAGCTGAGAGATGTGAAGGCGATAGTGATTGAGCAAATCGCTCAGAAAAATAGAAATGGGTACGCGGTAATTCGCATACTCAAAAAATTTCGTGTATAGACCTATCTTCCCTTCGGGGAAGTCAGCTATGCACGCATCGACATCTGGAGCCTCTGGATGTACATCCAAAGGCACAAAATAGTCGGAAGAAAACTGCGTGACGTCTTCAATAGACAACGCGGAGCGAAAGTCCTCTAATTGAGCAACCATTTTCATCTTAAAACTAAGTGGGACGCACACAAAAATTACCTACGAGAGTTAAAAGATTTTCTTGCAGAAAAACGCTCTAAAAAACAAAGAAGAAGAAGATGAATAGTAGTTGTGTGTGTTTTACTGTGTGGTTAAAAAATGGGGCGGCACTCTTATATAGGGTGGTAAAACCCTAATCTCCCTCCACGTAGAACCCACTCACAGTAAATGGGTGGCTAGAAGATCAAAAGGTACATGCACTTTTTCCCGAATCCCAAGGACTACGTGGACACCACCCCCGACTTTCGAGGCATCCATTTAAAAATTATTAGGTGCATTGCACCTACAAAAAGGCGGTAAAATTAGTTTAACCCCCCGCCACGCTTACCGCTGATGGTATTAAGTCTAGTACCCACGGCTATGCGCCGCGCGCACTAGACTGGGGGGACATGATGACGTATAGCCTATATTTGGGCCACAAGCCCAAACGATAGACATCACTTACACCTAAGCCCATCACGAATGGGCTACCATGACAATGGTATGGGCCGTAGTATTATTGCTCTGGGCTCATGAAGCCCAAAGGCCCAATCTAACCCACCGGGTAACGATAAGGATTATCTATTCAAGGAATAGATATCCTTACCTCGGATAAGCACCACGCGTGCGAAGAGTGAGGAGCAAGAAATACGGTTTCTTAGCCCCTATATATAGAATCACACGATTCTCATTCAAGGTACGATATACAACCCTAACTCTTCAACTAAACCCTAAATCGATTACTTACTCTCACGCCGGAGTCTAATCGGGGGAGACAATCCATCGATAAGCCTAACGGTGTTGTTTATTTTCTTAGTGCGCAGGTAACAAAGTACTAAGAAGCTAATTGATATAAGAGCAAAAGCCCAATAACCAGGTACGCCCAACTTTTGTATCAACATGCATACCCTGTGTACAAGGAATTTCAAGTGTTTCGTACAATTAGGGATTGCGATTTGAACTATTCGTATTGGAATATATTGTATCACATCACCAACAAACAAACTGCAGAAACTAGTTGACGGGAAACATTTCAAGTAACTTGATAATTGTTTAATGGTTACTCTCTCTATAGGCGAAGGGAGGATATAAATACATCAAAAAAAAAAATTAATACACCGCCATTTGTGCAATGTAGTATTCTATAGCTGTGTTGTATAACTTGTACAAAATAGTGTATGTGTAACAAGAAAATGATGTATTTATCTCTTCTCATATAGGAAGGACATTTACTGATGATTGTTTATAACTCAAAACCAAATGAACTAACTCATAAAGTCCAAAGTTAAATGGAGTTAGACAAAGATGGTCACATTTCACCACTTTCTTTAAAATAAAGTCATGTTTTTCAATTAAATCCAAAATGGTCATCTGCCTCAGTTGCACCCCTAGAGTATTACAGGTGCGACACACTTGAAAAACTAGTAACAAAAAGCAGTCACTAAAGTCGTCACCAGAGTTAAGGGAGAATGGAGCATGGCCTATAGTGACCCAAAAATTTATGAATGGTAAGAAGACTAATGAAGGACATTATTTCTATCCAACAAGTTCCTTCTAAATGAGCTCTACTTGTCTCTAGAAATCAACATAGCAAAAGTGCATAAATATGAAAACGCAATATGCAATTAAGCATTAGTATTTACAAACTACAATGAGACAACAATTTTCTCATTAATTTGTCATTATTACCAATTAAGCAGCAGGCGGCCTCAGCTCGTGATCATGAGATGTATCACACGTAGCTTGTGGCAGATACTGCCACATTGGAATGTAACCGTAGCCTGGAAAAACGGGCATCTTGTTTGCTCCAGCCTGATATGCAGCTGGATGTGGTGCCATAAATCCAGGTGGTGGAAGATTACTACTGGTCATGGATTTGACCTGCTGTTCCATTTTTGCTTTTTCGGCCTTCAATGCTAGTTTTTCTTCACGAAGTTCAGTCTTTTCTGCCTGTCAATTTGGTAAGTCATAAAACAAAAAACATTAAGAATCTCCTGGGAAACTTAAGAAAAGAAGCTGTGTTTATGAGCTGACAATTGACAAACTAACCTTCAATGTTTTAATCTCTTCCAATAGTTTCTCGTTCATCTCTTTGCACTCCTGAGATTCAGATTTTAGCTGATTCAGAACTCGAATAGCATCTCCAAGAATAGCCAGCTTATCAGTGGTTGCAGGCCGGTCGGGTTCCAAAGTAGTGCTCAATTCTACAAATCTAAACAAAAAAATACCCTCCTTAATATGCAATATGACTAACTGAATAATAGACTAAGTAAAAAGTCAGAAACGTTTCTTTCTTGGCATGTTGGTTGTTATTAACACACTGACCATCTCACCATCCAAACTCTGTAGCTAGAGATCTAGTTACAGAAAACTGGTTTAATTTTTTAGTTAATCTAAATTTTCCAAGCACCTGAAACCGACTAAGTAAAAAGTCAGAAACGTTTCTTTCTTGCATATTGGTTGTTATTAACACACTGACCATCTCACCATCCAAACTCTGCTTGCTCGAGATCTAGTTACAGAAAACTGGTTTAATTTTTAGTTAATCTAAATTTTCCAAGCACCTCATGATATACTAACCAATGATATTGTCAACAAGGAAGAGTTTTCAAGGAAATTCAATAAAGGAAAAGGTCACCTCTCATTCAACTTTTCCCTTCTTTGCCTCTCACGGCATGCTTTATTCTCAGCCCTGCTGCATGAGTTACTGCGACCCCTGTTATGTGGTTAAAAAGTATGAAGCAATTCAACATTACTTGAAATATAAGGGCAAATAAGAAGAAACAATTGAATTTCTATACACGATACAGGCAAAAAGCCCATAGTGTGCAGTTGCAGGATAATCAGCTACTTAATTGTCACTTATCAGTTATCACGCAAAAAGTAGTTAGTTTACTATCATTTGAACAAACCATTTGTTTATAGCAGGTTTTCTCAATCTCCATTATCCATTACATGACTCCCGTCCTTTTTCTTTTACATTTAGGAATCTGGGACCAAGATCATACATAGCCTTATTCGCATCATATCAAGTAAGTGGGACATCAACATTTAGTGGGATCAATTTTGTCCATGTTTCTAAAATGGGACTATTGGGGCCATTAAGTCATTTGATTCTGTTTAGGACTTCAAGTCAAGTTTATATCTCTAATGGGTCTGACTAGGAGAATACGACAAAGAGATTTGATAGTAGCCCAACTAAAAGGTGTACGCTTTGCAGTAGTTGAGTGTGAGAGTGTAGATGAAGGATATAGTTTGAAGACGAGCACAACCTAGGGGAAAGATTGAATGACGATAAGGATGTCGATGAAAAGGGGTTAAAATAAACTATGTATTTTAGGATAAGTAGTTCTAACCAGTGGTCTTGTAGTTTCATTGCAAGACAACTGAATGTACCACTCTTTCTGACATATTTTGTGTCTCTTAATTAATTTGGTGTAACTCGTAGCTTCCAACGCGCTACAGTTGTAATGGTTACAGAACTAATTCAGACAACAAAATGGCAGAAACATCAAACTTAATAGTTAATATTAGGTTCCTTGTAGCCCAGTAAGCTTTATTTTATTTTTTATTTTTTTGCACACAATCCAGTTATGGTACAGATCATGTTATTTTTGACCAAATCTGCTCAAGATCCCACTAAAAAATCATCAAACACACCTAAACTCACTTCTCATTTCTAAAACAAATTATAGTAAAACTAAATCAATGATTGGGTGTTGGTTTCATACTTTGACGTCCATAAAAATAAACAGAATTACTTATTTCCAATAAAATACCCATAAACTTCAGTTCTGGTTGATAAATAGTAGCTAATACAATCACAGTTCGTACATGGTTATTTATTATTAAAAAAAAAAAAAAAAAAAAAAAAAAAAAAGCAGTTAACGGGTTAACCCAAATCCCAACCATTTTCTCTCGATTACCAGTTTGACATAGGTTAACAATTATAAGATTTTGACTATCCATCAACCAAACGGCCCATCTCACCTTTAATATTAGATGAACTAAATACATACTAGTTTAGGTTTTTACTTACAGTTTATTTTCTCACATGATCAGGATGTTTTTACACAGAAAGTCATAATAGCCCACCTTTTCTTTGCAGGGTCATAAATAAACAAGAAAATTTATAAAAGAACACAAGCTTCACACCAACGAAATTGGATTAATAATTGACCCTAGCTCCATACCTTTTTTTTCACACAAACATCGTATTGGAATATTGATTGACCTTACATCTAATTGACGCTTAATTTTACTTGGCCTCTGTCTTTCAAAAGAGCACTTATGTATTCTACTTAGTTATGTTCTGTTTGCTTCTCATGATGTATTGGTTCATGATCTTAGTTTCAATCAAAAACTATATTCGTCGATTAATACATCCAACAAAAAATAATTTAGAGCCTAATGCATGTAAAAGGCAAAAAATTTAAGCTTACGACACCCTCTGTCAACAGTTACAGTTGTCTTTACATGCAAAATTTCTATTACCGTGAAAGCAAACACAAACATATTTGATTATTTATCACGTGCATCGCCAATCAACTAAAGTCAATGTCCTAGATTCATATGCCACCCAAAAAACACAACATGCGTCCATTTAGAGTTTGACTCTAGAGCAATGTTTGACTCTCAACAAAGGCAGCAAATAATATAAAGAAACCTAAAAGGAAAGGACAGCAATTAAATTTGGACAAACAGCCAGAGCAGGGAAAATATCATTAGTAAGATGTTGTTGGAAACGTTAGCCTCTTTTATGTCTTCATTTTCATATCCATGTTAGGGATAAATAAATAAAAAACTTAGGCTCAAATAAAAATAACAATACCTCTTTCTGGGGCATTCTTTCTCCACACCATCCTCCGGTGGCGTGAGGCTAGCAAGCGAAGCATCAACTTGAACTGTCGCACTGCAATGACAAACCAACTTTCAGTCAATCAAATCTTATGCAAATCCATGGAAAACAATCACAACTCGTCATAACTGTTCTTATGAATGTCTACATAAAACGGTTAATCTACTTGAAGGGTGTTTTGTATTGTCTGTTAGCTAATCAGCATAATTCTTTTTCTAAGGTGCAGTTTAGCACTTTTGGTTGAATGGAGCAAAATATAACGCTTATTTGCTTATTTTGAGCTAAAATAAGCATGTTCTAATAGACACCACTGAATGTGCGCGTTTTAAACAGCTTAAAATCAAGCATAAACAACAAGCACAAGAATAGCAATCTGTTCATCAAAGAAATATATAAAGATAAAAATAAGAAAGCAATCCAAATGCTTTTCGAAATAAGCTGTTTTGAAGATGCTTATGCAAAACAGCTTATTTCACTCACTTAAACCACATAAAGAGACCTCAAACACCCTCAGAACTGACTATTTCGTTGTTGTTTTTTATAAATGGCAATTTTTTCACACCCTATACCACCTATCTCACAAATGCCTCCGGTGAGGCTTGAAACCACAACAAGCCGATTCGCAACTATAATAAGCAATCCAAATACCCAAGCAGCGGTGAATGGTTGAATTGTCTAGAATCTAGTTACGAGCATCAGAAATAAGGCATATTAAAAACAATCAGTAATCCACTCTCAGTCATCAACACTTAGGGGGTGTTTATTTAAGCTTATATGTGGCTTATGAGCTTATTTGTTTTTCGGCTTATATATCATAAGCTTCAATTTTCCGGCTTATTTGGAGACTTGTGGGCTTATATTATATAAGTTTATTATATCATTATAAAGTTATATAAGCCCACAAGTCTCAAAATAAGCTGGAAAATTGGAGCTTATGAAATATAAGCGCGGAAATCAAATAAGCTCATAAGCCCATATATAAGCTTAAACAAACACCCCCTTAATTCAAGCCTATAATGAAAATCAATAATCATACATCCAAACACCCCTAATTGAATTACTCAAAGCAACATAACAACACAAAATAAAAACAAAATGAGTAACCTTTGTTCAGGCCAATAAAGATCGGTAGATGCAACATCATTAATTAAACAATTATAATCAATCAGATCCCAATTTGTATTCTCAAAAGGATCCATTTTCTGATGTTAATTTTATCAAAATGAAACCCTAACCCCAGATATATATATATTTATAAATTTTACAATTTATGATAACTTATTTTATTAGTTATAAATAGTAGCGATAATAATAAGGGAATAATAATGTTTTTAAAAATTGATTGATTGATTGATTGATTTGATAAAAGGAAAGAAAGGGGTCACGTTGTGTACATAAGGATTGGGTATGTGACCAATGATTGTGTGTCACGTGGAAAATGTTTATTTTTCGCCGCATATAATATTCGTGTGGTCTAATTTGGCTGACGGTCACGAATTATTTTCAATTAAATATCAGAGTTTTGTCTACCTTTAAATTTTACCTTTTGACACATTGAATATACTTTTGTTATCTCTAGCGATAAAGATAAAAAGTTGAGTGATTATTGAAGTGAAAGGTGTGCGATTCTCTCGTCTTTCCAACAATGGTTGCTAACCAAGTGTAAAGAAAACAGAAAATTTCTAAATTACATAATTTTTTATATAATAAAACAAAACCTCTATTAAGAATTTTTCATTTTAAACAAATCAATTCATACGTCATTTAATAATAATTGTATTTAAAAAGAATTTATTTTCTTATTAGGTAACATTTTATATTTATCTATAACACAAGTAGAAGATAAATACAAAAAATATATATAAGATACAATTAACACAAATAAAAGATAAATACAAAAAATATAGATAAGATATAATTAATAATAAGATTAAAATTTTTAAATAATTATCTTTAATAATAAAAAAAACTATAATTAAACATCATAAATACAACAAAACAAATATTAAATTATTTGTTTTTTAATAAATATAAATATATAATTCAAAAAATTAAAAAAAAAACTCGCGCGTGCGCAGGCATTATAACTAGTTTGAGATATGATATATCAAAAAAAAAAAAAAAAACAAAAAAAACAAAAACATGTGTGACTTAC
The DNA here is from genome assembly GCA_030686995.1 of Artemisia argyi. NCBI lineage: Eukaryota > Viridiplantae > Streptophyta > Magnoliopsida > Asterales > Asteraceae > Artemisia > Artemisia argyi. The sequence goes on from CM060685.1 coordinate 138,295,896, forward strand.
CTACTTGTTACACCCGAAATTTCGGCATCAATCTTTTTTATATAAACAACTATGAGTGTTCACAGGCCTGTTTAGTTTGAAATTTTAACTATCTATCATAAGACGGGTAGTTCATTTTACTACCTGAAACTGAATCATACTAGGCTAGTAACCGAACATGCGAGTATCCAAAATAAGTGGTTACCTACGTTCGGGTCACGGTTAACACTTTTACACAACAAAACGGATCGAATCAGAAGAAAACTAATATAATCTATAATGTAAAATGTCATTGTGGTAAAACTAAATAACATTGAATAAAAAACATTAAAATCATCATATATAACAAATAAATTAAGACTATTTATTTGGCATATATACGTTACGATCACTTTAATCAAATATAATACATTACGTATAACAAATATATACCCTCGCTTTTACAAATTTTTGCCCTAGTCCATTTAACTTTTGGACTAGACCCACTAACTTGACTCAGCCCACCACCAGCTGGCCCATGTTGTTCACTTTCTTGAAACACACTTATAGTTCCCCTTACACTTAGCTTTCTTTATCATTTTCTTTGGAAATAGTTCCCTCCTAATCTCAATTGGGAGTAAACGAGTGTTGATATCCGCGCATTACTGCGGAATTCTTTTGTTGCCGTTAGCTACTTAACGTGAAGTTAGTTACCTAGGACTGACTTTGCAATTAATGTATAACATGAAGGACCATGTATGTAAATTATGTGAGGATTAAATTTGAAATAAACCGTTGAGATGAAGGACAAAGTGCGTAATTTTTTTTAAATGTTAAAGTAACGGTCGTTAGTTAACAGCCGTTAAATAACTAACGGCTGTTAGTACTGTACAAATAGGACTGAATTTGCAATTGATGTATAACATGAAGGACCATTTATGTAAATTATGTGAGGAATAAATTTGCAATGAACCGCTGAGATGAAGGACAAAGTACGTACAAAATTTTTTTTTTAATGTTAAAGATAACGGTCGTTAGTTAACAGCCGTTAAATAGCTAACGACCGTTAGTACTAAAAAAAAAAAAAAAAAAAAAAAAAAAAAAAAAAAAAAAAAAAAGTAACCACTGTAGCAGCTACAGTGGTCGGCACCCATCAACCTCCCCACATTTAGTATATATATATATATATATATATATATATATATATATATATATATATATATATATATATATATATATATATAATGAATCTTTTCTTTCACATTAGTTGCACTCCCAAATTCCTCTCCAACAAAGAAATTACACTGCGTTCCCGAGTTTTATATTTGAAAGAAGAGAAAAGAAGTAGGAAGAAAACAAAATGAATTCGTGTTCCAGAGTTTTTTTCAAGAGAGAAGAGAAGAGGAGAGGAAATTTGGCAAAACTTCTCTCAAAAACTTTCTTCCCAAAAGTGGGATGATTTGGAGAGAAGTTATTTTAGGAAGCTTTTAATAAATGTAATTACTTAAATGACCTAATATAAAACATAACTTTTATATACAGTAAAGAGTATAATTGTAAAATCATCATTTATCACTTCTTTTCTCTCCGAACTTGGGAACATGTTATTAAAAATAAAATTTCATTCATCTTCTCTTCATTTCTGCTCATTTTTAACTCTTCTCTTCTTTTATTACAATGCAAAAACTTGGGAATAGAGTGTTAGTCTTTTGCTTTGTTTCCTAAGTTGTTTTAGTTTCCTTTTCCTTATCATTTCTAACCCATCTTCATCTAACGCACTTTCAAATTCTTCAGCATCCATGACATCCATGTCCACCTCAAATTCCTTATTGCATTGAATTCCTTTGGTATTTCAGCAGTACTCATGGTATCAACATTAGTTTTATCAAAACTATCCATGTTAACTACTACGTCTTCAATCGGATTTTCCTCATCAACAAAACCATTACTTTCTTGCTCATCAACACTCTGTTTTATGTCTTCATCAGACCTAAATTCACTACAACATCATCAACTGCTATTCCTTTATCCTTACCATAAGCCTAAACTTCTATACCTTTACCTGTCACACCCCCAAAATCGGGTCCAGCGGAAGCATACATGTAGCTGAGGTGTAACTCAATTGGTATCTCGACACAAGTACAAAAATGGTTTTCACTTCAATCATTTAGAATAAAATAGTTAAATCAAAAATTTTGAATTTACATTGTTAAAAGTAGTGCGGAAGTAGGCCCTTAAAATAGTTAAAAACGGTCCCCAAATAAATATCAGAGTCTTCTATGACCATGCCATGCCCTGCCAAAACCTCCAGTAGCGTGCCATTGCTTAAAACCTGAAAATACATGCTAAAGTGTCAACACGAGGTTGGTGAGTTCATAGAGTTTGTTTAACAAATAAAGCCTATAGAAAATGATCACACAGCAAAGGCATCGTAAATCCACTCAGTTGCAAGTCCCGCCATAAGAGACTTGTAACCTGTGTGTTCACAACCCACTGCTAATATATATTATGATTAAGACATATGAGTATACGATATGTGTACATGCCAATGCTCAAAGATTAAAGACTACTGGGTGCCATTTCCCAAAGTTATGAGATTACTAGGTGCCATTTCCTAAAGTTATGAGATTACTGGGTGCCATTTCCCAAAGTTATGAGATTACTGGGTGCCATTTCCCAAAGTATACGTTGCTCAAGAATACACAATCAAGATTTACATATTAACGCACATATAGTAGTTCTGCTAAAAGTAATAACAACTTAGCGTAGTATAAAAGTATAAACGTTTCAAGTATCAAAGAAAGTATTGTGCATGTATCTCCCCCAAGTAGTTTAAAACGAGTAGTAAAAGAGTAAAAGCGGGGCTATGACTCACCTGGTGCGATAGCTACGATGACAAAAGTGGATACACAGAAATGAGGTACGATCTCTAACCGCAACCTAATATGAATGATATGATCTAATGTAAGAAATGAAATGATGCTACACATGCAAATACGTATGTTATCGATACCACTCGTTAGTTTTGAAAATAACATTTATCGTCGAAAAATATATTTTTGACGTCTCGTTAAGTTAATAAACACTTCCCAGGTAAATACGTTGAAACGGTACTCCACGATCCTCGTTTGGTGTTCTATCGGCAAATATAAGGTTTTTGACGTAAAATGACAATTTTCATAACTTGAAAATATGACCAAAAGGGTCTCGCAAAACTAGTCGCGAAATGTTGTACGTTGAGTGTTAGTGATCAAACTTGACGTTTTTGAAAACCTTGTAACCATATCTAGATGTCATATCTTTTAACTTTTGACCATACGGGTCTTGCTCGATGAGAAAATCGACCCTCATTGTTGCTACTTGAAAATATTAATTCCAATACTTAGAATATATTTGCTATTAGAAGCTGCCAAAAATATATAGAGTTCGGCAAGTTTCAAAAGTGTATATCTTGGTCGTTATAAGCTTGTTTTCTATGTTCTTTATATTCTCGGAATCGTGGGACAACATACTAACATATTTTAGTAGTCCGGTGATGCGTGGGAATCGCACCTTGCTTTACCTCTCGAGGGATCTCGAGAAGCTTACAACCCCCACCAGGCAGTGTACCTGATCGTTGTAGTATAGTATAGTGACAAGTACCGGGGAATTGATCGTTCAGCTTAGGAATAGTGTCGCTAGGATTAGAAAACCTAATTAATAGTTCTAAAGGTGAGGGATGATTATTTTTGTGTTTTTATATTTTATGAAAGCAATTAAAATCTCGGGTTTTGAAGGAGTGGGCGGAATTAGTTGCTATTCAACTAACCCAAAACTAAGATGCAATCAAAATAAAATAATAAAAATGAAATTAAACTAAATTAAACTAAGGTTGTGAGCAGTGGTTGGAGAAATTGTGTTTACTTAGACTTCATTACTCCCTAGATATCTTTTACATGTTAATTACTTGTTACACTTGTATGAATGACGGGTTGTATTCCTTAATACCATTCGTGGGGTGGCATACATAACTCCCCAACTCTATGAGCTCTTATCTCCTCCTACACCATGACCCAGCACAACTATAGGGATTGTAAACAGTGGCTCATGCATTAAATACAACCAATAAAGACCTAGTATGCCTCGGTTCATGTTTCTTAAGACGTTCAAGCATGTTACCATTTGGAGATCTGCCAGTTTTCTTAAGCCTAACATATAAATCATTCATTCAAGACAAGAATAGACAAGTAATCAACACATAATCAACATCTAGGTTTCATTAGATCTAAGCAAACACAAGAGAGATCTAGCCTAGCATAGTAGAATTGAGACAAGAACAAGAGATAAACAACCAACACATAGACATATTGATTGAATTGAAAGTACACTTATCTCAATTACAATGCAAGGTCTCAAGGGTTTGGAACCCTTGAAAAACCTGTAAAAGAGGCACCAAAATCGTCTTTAGGGTTTCACCAAAACTTCTCTCTCTTTAATGAAAAAACTAGAAAACTATATATAGGAAAAATAGTCTGACGGCGTCAAGAGTAACTTCTGACGCCGTCACCTCGCCGCCATATACTTCCTCGGACGGCCTTGATCCACTTATGACGGCCTATGTGACGCCGTCACCACCCACGGTATATTAATTTTGCCACTTTGACGCCGTCACGAATCCATCTGACGCCGTCACCACCTTCGATATTTAATTCTTCATGTCTGACGCCGTCAAGATGGTGGTCTTGACGCCGTCACCTTGTATTTTCAGCATGGAAATTTGGTACTTTGCCGTTTTCTTCACTTTTATGCTCCAAAAATGTCCAAAATAGCTTCTTTTCCAGAATTCACTCTCCAAACACCTAAAATCACAAAAGGAACGATTTAGGGCAATATTTGATCAAATAAAGTCGGATTCGGGCTTAAATGACCCCCTAAAAACGGATCATTTTTCGCCTCATCATATACCCTTACACTTGAGATTTGCTTGTCCTCAAGCAAATGAGCTTTTATTCTACTCAAAAGACAAGTTAGGGGTCATTTAACACTAATATAAAAGTAATTACAACAAATAATCGTTCCACTAAAGACCAATAGACAAGCACGGAGGTCATACACAAGCACCTCACAAATAGTATTTAGATACTCACATCTCTCGGGTGTAATAAAGTAATGTAACATTATGGAAATGGAAGATATCTCTCACTACCTGTCATAGCAAAATAGATTACCATAGGCTTGGGAAAGGATCAAACCTCCACCACATGGCGTAAGCACCTAGGATAAACTATCAAAGAGGTCTTTTAAAGGGTTATAACGTTAGGTGTAGGGATATGAATTACACGGTTTTGTTGGATAAAGGAAGTTTTACTGGTGGCGAGTTAACAATCTTAGTTAATTACATGTACAAGATGGCGTTGCTAAGCCAAGACTAGACTCGACTTAAGCTAATAAATGAAAAATAACAAAAACATAAAATAAACATAGAATGAAAACGGGATGGTAGTCCGTATTTTTTTTTTTTTTTTTTTCTTTTTTTTTGCATACACTCTTACCCTACCATCCAAAATAATACATCATAGGGGTATGAGCATTCCCCTTACACTTGAATCTTTACATACTTTACAATTAACTAATCTAATGACTCGAATTAAGAAAATCAAAACACTTGGAGCACTTTTAAGATTAACGTACATATGGGGGTAATATATGATGTTCTTCCCCATTACTCCATAAAATAAGTACTTACCCATGAGTCCCAATAGTCCCAAAACAATATGTACAATGATATGACTCGACTTAGCAACCATGTAATCAATTAGAAAGTTAACTTAGGGTTTAACAAATAACAATAATGCACTAAAAATGAGCGCATACATGGAAGGCTAAGGCGATTTGGGTGTACATTTAAGTGGGGTGTAACAAATTCTTCCTTTAAGTAAGATGCTTAAAGTTAGAAACGAAAAGATAGGCTCGGAGGGGTGTACTAGGGGTATCGTGTACTAAAAATGAGTACAACGCTAAGGGTGTGGGAAAAAAATAGTTGACTTAACTAGCCAAGTAATATGACTTAAATGGTCAAGTAATTATAATACGGGTTTAACACAAGGGTGATCCTAATGCCTCTTATCATGTAGTAAATCCTACCACACGAATGTAGTCTCACTAGCGGTCTCGGGATGCATCACTAACGCAAGTTCTAGAATCTAAATGCTACCGGTACACTCATAAGCACCAATAATAAATGCTTTTCCTATCAAAACTAAAGGCGAACCTCACATTTTTGGGTGGAAAATTTTTCTGAATATACGGTTATGTGCTAGTCATACAACCTCCTATCCATGAGATGCTTGCTATGGCTAAAGTTTCACTCCTAAATGTTGTAAAAAATTTTAAATTTGGCGCTAAAATTACACTAACAAGTATTTCTCATAGTTTTATTACTCATCTACTATCAAACAAGACAAACTCAAGCGAAAGTGCATATGTAAGGTATCATCTTTTTACCCTCCCCTTACACTTAAGATGAACATTGTCCCCAATGTTCAAGTAAAGAATGTAAAAGTGAAAAAGTAAAGAGAATGAAATCAAATACTCCCCTGATTCGCTCGGTATGGATTTTAGGTTGGCCAGGTTAAATCTTCTTCCAAGAAGACGAACAATCAAAGCTTCCCTTCCAGAATATAAATCATCTTCTTGTTACAAATAACCTGTAAATCCTGACAAAAGTAGACAAGGCAACCTCGCGTAAAATCGGCGGCATCCTATATAAGTTACTAAATCCTAGAAAACAAAGTAAGATATAATGCTTGTGGAATGAAGTTTGCAGATTTCCTGGAGATTATAAAACTTAATAATTCACAAAAACCATAAGACTCCGTTAGAAAAACAAAACCGGTAAAATTTCCAGATTTTAACTCCTGACGCCGTCAAGAGCAATACCCTAACGCCGTCAGAATGGACCTGCAGAAATTCTTATGTTAAGTTTCCGGAAAATTTCTGGAAAAACTTTGTCCTACTTCCTGGAAAATCCTGCAAAACTTCATTATGACTCAATACAAGCATTTGACTCTAACAAATACGAATATACATGTTCATTAAATATTGTGGAGAATCATGATCGGTTTGTTTCTTAAAAACATATTTGTGGTTTCCCCTTACACTTATCTTGTGCAAAAATACCTTTAGGTTGAAGTTAAGACTAGGCTAAACAACATAATAAAGTATTTTACATTTTAATTGAGAAACATGATCAACCAACAATAAAAATAAAACATGCATACGGAAGCAAATAACAATCAAACAAATAAAAATCACACAAAACATGGGTTGCCTCCCAAGAAGCGCTTTTCTTTATTTACGAGTCTTGTAGCTAGACTCAGGGTCATGGGTTATCGTGTATCGCTTATGCTCACATAACCAAGTGTGAGCCATCTAATAGTCGCCTCATCTTTCTTATAATCATCTCCTAACTCTAAGCACCCGCGATAGTATCTTTTATTCTTTTCATGCGTGTACTTAAGTCCTTTTCTCTTATCATTCTCACTTAGCATTTCCATAGGCGGATACCTACTACACTTTTCCATGGAGAAATCCTTGAACCTAGGGTGTGTGCGGGGCATTTGATAAACAATTTCTTCATCCCCATCCGAGAATGTAATTAACCCTTCTACGAGTTTTTCATCGAGGTTGGTCAACCGTTTAAAAGGTCTTCCAAACACAACTTGGGTTAATTTATCATCAATAAATTCTCCTAGATTCTCCATAACCATGAACTCAACAAGATAAACCAAACTTCCTACAAACACATGCAATGGTATTGCCCTAGCCACAATGTTTCCTCCTTTGTAATCTAACTCATCCACCATGATTTTATTGTATTCACTACGTGAGATTATGTTCATTGGAAGAGATGAGTTGAGATAGGCGTTAAAGCTCTTAAATCCAATCTTACAAGGGAATTGCATATTAAATGAACTATCGCACTCGATCCTAGTTCTAGGGTCAACATACCTAAGAGGGTTTATTTCCTCTTCCATTCTATCCTCATTAATCACATCACCATCATCAAGATCCTCATCAGAGTCTGAATAGTAAAAAGGACTAGCCCTACGGTCATCATCATGATCAGACTCATCTAGCTCATAATTATTGTCAAAGTGGTGGTTGGGTGAGAGGTTAGGTGGGTTTTCATTTTCTGCAAAAGGAAGTGGGGCGGGCATTTGGAACATCCTACGACGAAAAACACGAATAACAGGAATCAAACGATCAATGTTATTGTTATCCATCGAAACAATTTACGAACAAAGACACAAAGAAATAAGATAGACTAAAGAAGACCTAAAAATAAAAATAAAAATCTTACTAGAAAGGAATCTAGCAAGTAGACCTAATAAAAAAAAATCCTAACCTAGACAATAACTATTCCCCGGGCTGCGGCGCCAAAAACTTGATGCGTGGGAATCGCACCTTGCTTTACCTCTCGAGGGATCTCGAGAAGCTTACAACCCCCACCAGGCAGTGTACCTGATCGTTGTAGTATAGTATAGTGACAAGTACCGGGGGATTGATCGTTCAGCTTAGGAATAGTGTCGCTAGGATTAGAAAACCTAATTAATAGTTCTAAAGGTGAGGGATGATTATTTTTGTGTTTTTATATTTTATGAAAGCAATTAAAATCTCGGGTTTTGAAGGAGTGGGCGGAATTAGTTGCTATTCAACTAACCCAAAACTAAGATGCAATCAAAATAAAATAATAAAAATGAAATTAAACTAAATTAAACTAAGGTTGTGAGCAGTGGTTGGAGAAATTGTGTTTACTTAGACTTCATTACTCCCTAGATATCTTTTACATGTTAATTACTTGTTACACTTGTATGAATGACGGGTTGTATTCCTTAATACCATTCGTGGGGTGGCATACATAACTCCCCAACTCTATGAGCTCTTATCTCCTCCTACACCATGACCCAGCACAACTATAGGGATTGTAAACAGTGGCTCATGCATTAAATACAACCAATAAAGACCTAGTATGCCTCGGTTCATGTTTCTTAAGACGTTCAAGCATGTTACCATTTGGAGATCTGCCAGTTTTCTTAAGCCTAACATATAAATCATTCATTCAAGACAAGAATAGACAAGTAATCAACACATAATCAACATCTAGGTTTCATTAGATCTAAGCAAACACAAGAGAGATCTAGCCTAGCATAGTAGAATTGAGACAAGAACAAGAGATAAACAACCAACACATAGACATATTGATTGAATTGAAAGTACACTTATCTCAATTACAATGCAAGGTCTCAAGGGTTTGGAACCCTTGAAAAACCTGTAAAAGAGGCACCAAAATCGTCTTTAGGGTTTCACCAAAACTTCTCTCTCTTTAATGAAAAAACTAGAAAACTATATATAGGAAAAATAGTCTGACGGCGTCAAGAGTAACTTCTGACGCCGTCACCTCGCCGCCATATACTTCCTCGGACGGCCTTGATCCACTTATGATGGCCTATGTGACGCCGTCACCACCCACGGTATATTAATTTTGCCACTTTGACGCCGTCACGAATCCATCTGACGCCGTCACCACCTTCGATATTTAATTCTTCATGTCTGACGCCGTCAAGATGGTGGTCTTGACGCCGTCACCTTGTATTTTCAGCATGGAAATTTGGTACTTTGCCATTTTCTTCACTTTTATGCTCCAAAAACGTCCAAAATAGCTTCTTTTCCAGAATTCACTCTCCAAACACCTAAAATCACAAAAGGAACGATTTAGGGCAATATTTGATCAAATAAAGTCGGATTCGGGCTTAAATGACCCCCTAAAAACGGATCATTTTTCGCCTCATCATCCGGATTATCTAGGTTACGTTAAATGTCTCATTTTGTCCAACAAAAATTGCCCAACAGCAACTATATTTTCTGAAAATAACTTTTCGTCGTTAAACTTCGGAAAATCATATCTCCTTCGTTATAAACTCGTTTTTATCCAAACTTTCGGCCATAGTTTCGTCTCGGAATGTATTTTCTAAATCTTTGGCCTAAAAGTACACCCAACCCCCTGGATTTCCCACGTTTTAAAAATAGGGTCAGTAGGTATTTTTCTTGTTCAATACTTGGTTTCCTAGTTACTAACTTGTATAAAACCTTCCAAACAACTTCAGTACAACCCTTAAACTACCATACACCTTCTTAGGGCGTCATGGGGTACTAAACTTCATAAAACCAATAGGATATCAAAGGGATGATCATAGGATTAATTATAAGCTTGTAAAATCAAAATATACTTGAAAGTGGTATTAATAACATGAATACTTGCATGAATGTCAAAATAAATAGAAAATACATCATGTTATCAAGAAAATGAAAGTATTAGATGATGAAAAACATGACATGAAACTTACTAGTGATTGATGAGGTTTAAAAAGATCAAGGTTTCTAATACTTCTTAAGTTTTTATTTCAAAACTTGAATAAGGAGTAATCTATGGTTAATAATATGATTGATTCTTGAAAAACTATGGATCTTCATTGTTGTTGTTGATGTTAACGTGGGTAGGAGCAAGAGAAAAAGAAAGAAAACCTTGACTTATGATTCTATATAATGAATTGTAAATGGTATTATGTGTTTATGTATGAAATATCTAGTTAGGAAGGGTAAAAAGGTAATTTCACTCATGGTAGCAAAGTCTTGAATGTGTAGTGTATATATGTTGACCATGTATGTATATGTATAAAGATATTTGTGGTTTTTCTTGTATTCTTGGAGTACATGTATGTATTTGAGGTGTATAATGTATTACATTGTAAGTTTTGGGTACCGGGTTAACTAGAAATCAATTTTGACGGAAAAAGACGAGATATATTAAAGTTGTAAACTTCATGAATTTACATTTCTGACAAGTATCGGGTGTTAAAATAGTTATCGGATTGAAGTTACAGAAAACCGTGGTAGTTATAAACGTTTATTAAATCAATAACCATACGTATACTGAAATAATGCAAACTCACGCATGAATGTATGCAGATGATGTTACTGATGATATGCAGACTAATTCTCGCCTACGTGATATTTCTGAAATATGTTCCGCGAATAAGCTGCTAAACCTTTAAGGTTGCGCGACTTCGACACTTGTAAACTAGATTTATTGAAATACTGAATGACAAACTTTTTCTCGGGAGTGAATAGTATTTGATGAATAGTAAAATTTCTGAAAAACATCTCAATATTTTAAACCGACTCCAAAAACGATGAATAGTAAAATGATGAATAGTGTTTTGTGAATAGTAACCGATGAATAGTAAATGTGAAAGTTCGAGAAATGACCAGAATTTACGAGTTGTGACATTCTTCCCCTCTAAAAGGAACTTCATCCCGAAATTCAGTTTATGTTGGTCTCTGAAGTGTTATAAAGGTGAAGATTCATTAGTGACGTGCTTCCAAGCAGCGGTTCATGAGGTGATGAAAAGTATGAATGTTCTGACAACGAGGGTATACACACACATAAATGAAACATTTGGAAATTTAGTAGAGGATTCAATCCAGACAAAATTTTATTATCACCATTCTCAGTGTTGCAAAATTGATTTATGAGTCAGACATAGTGGTCAGCCTATATCTCACTATCCCGGGTTGAATATAAATGACCAGTCTATATTCCACCGAGGTTCCATGAATTTTGAAATACTCAGCTCAGTTATACTAATACTATTTCCTTCACGAATACCAAGACGTTCTAAAAGACTAAGGCAGGTGACCAAAACTCGAGGTCAAATGATGAAACTATGCAAAGAAAAACATAACGCGGTGACATATATGATACGTGAACATGCTTATATGAAAGACAATTATAGTATTCAACTAGAATAAATGAATATAATATACCAGATAATGAGACACAAATCTCATCACCTATGTCAGCAACAAACCACAAATGAGGCATCAGTTTGGCAGGCAGGCACGTGACGGTCATAGGGTTAAGTTTTCTTGAAAGTAGCTATAGTCTAGGTTTTAAAAACACTTAGTTCACTATAGCCAAAGCTTTGATACAAATCTGTCACACCCCCAAAATCGGGTCCAGCGGAAGCATACATGTAGCTGGGGTGTAACTCAATTGGTATCTCGACACAAGTACAAAAATGGTTTTCACTTCAATCATTTAGAATAAAATAGTTAAATCAAAAATTTTGAATTTACATTGTTAAAAGTAGTGCGGAAGTAGGCCCTTAAAATAGTTAAAAACGGTCCCCAAATGAATATCAGAGTCTTCTATGACCATGTCATGCCCTGCCAAAACCTCCAGTAGCGTGCCATTGCTTAAAACCTGAAAATACATGCTAAAGTGTCAACACGATGTTGGTGAGTTCATAGAGTTTGTTTAACAAATAAAGCCTATAGAAAATGATCACACAGCAAAGGCATCGTAAATCTACTCAGTTGCAAGTCCCGCTATAAGAGACTTGTAACCTGTGTGTTCACAACCCACTGCTAATATATATTATGATAAAGACATATGAGAATACGATATGTGTACATGCCAATGCTCAAAGATTAAAGACTACTGGGTGCCATTTCCCAAAGTTATGAGATTACTGGGTGCCATTTCTCAAAGTTATGAGATTACTGGGTGCCACTTCCCAAAGTATAAAAGATTACTGGGTGCCATTTCCCAAAGTATACGTTGCTCAAGAATACACAATCAAGATTTACACATTAAGGCACATATAGTAGTTCTGCTAAAAGTAATAACAACTTAGCTTAGTATAAAAGTATAAACGTTTCAAGTATCAAAGAAAGTATTGTGCATGTATCTCCCCCAAGTAGTTTAAAACGAGTAGTAAAAGAGTAAAAGCGGGGCTATGACTCACCTGGTGCGATAGCTACGATGACAAAAGTGGATACACAGAAATGAGGTACGATCTCTAACCGCAACCTAATATGAATGATATGATCTAATGTAAGAAATGAAATGATGCTACACATGCAAATACGTATGTTATCGATACCACTCGTTAGTTTTGAAAATAACGTTTATCGTCGAAAAATATATTTTTGATGTCTCGTTAAGTTAATAAACACTTCCCATGTAAATACGTTGAAACGGTACTCCACGATCCTCATTTGGTGTTCTATCAGCAAATATAAGGTTTTCGACGTAAAATGACACTTTTCATAACTTGAAAATATGACCAAAAGGGTCTCGCAAAACTAGTCGCGAAATGTTGTACGTTGAGTGTTAGTGATCAAACTTGACGTTTTTGAAAACCTTGTAACCATATCTAGATGTCATCTCTTTTAACTTTTGACCATACGGGTCTTGCTCGATGAGAAAATCAACCCTCATTGTTGCTACTTGAAAATATTAATCCCAATACTTAGAATATATTTGCTATTAGAAGCTGCCAAAAATATATAGAGTTTGGCAAGTTTCAAAAGTGTATATTTTGGTCGTTATAAGCTTGTTTCCAGTGCCGGTCCTGAGTTTTCTGCTGCCCTGGGCAAGACGATCGAAAGATGCCCCTATTAGATGTAAAAAACACACTATTTTCTAAAGATGTGGCTTTCCTCTTTTAGATATCGTCTTAGTTTTAAATTGCGTGTTACGACCCGTCGTGCATAGGGTCTCAAAGACCGATGCGTGATGCGATTACGAGCACATCACCGACGCACGGCGCTATGCAATAAAAGAATAAATAAAATATTTTTAATTAATTTATTCTACAAGTTGATACTTAAACATTAAATAAGTCACTTATATATTAAACAAATTCGTACAAAAAGAATCCACAAAGTGATGTGTCGGAGAGTGATTGGTTCAATGAGAGAGAGGTGAGAGAAACTCACCAATGACACGTCGTGACATTAGTTTGTGATTTTTTTTTTCTGAGAATTTGTTTGTGACTCTATTATTTCTATATATATTGATACTAATAGTATGTTTAAACATTAAATAAGTCATTTAAATGTCAAAACCTCTTCCTCATACTATTAGTTAATTATAAACTTTGCAAAATATCATATATGTGATGGAAGAGTAAAGTTGGAAAAAAGAAATCGGTTCAATAAGAAGTTAAAAACTGGTTGCTCATAATTCCTATAATACTAGTAGTATATGTTTTTCTCTTTCTACTACAACCAATCACACAAGTCACACGTGATCTCAACTTGTAAAAAATAGAAAAAAGTCTTCCATCTTTTGTTTTAACCGCTCCTCTCTGTCACAATTTTTTTCCGACGACTGTGTTCATCTCCGGCGAGTTGTTTTGTTTTAAAATGTTACTTTCTTCTCATTCATCTGTTCTTCTTCTTACATATTCTATCAGGTATCATTTTACCATTACAACACCATCTACATCACATTAAAATGACACACAAGACCCAAAATTTGATGCCCCTGCTTATATGATGCCCTGGGCCGTCGCCCGTGCCGCCCATAGCCAGAGCCGGCCCTGCTTATTTCCTATGTTCTTTATATCCCCGGAATCGTGGGACAACATACTAACATATTTTTAGTAGTCTGGATTATCTAGGTTACGTTAAATGTCTCATTTTGTCCAACAAAAATTGCCCAACTGCAACTATATTTTCTGAAAATAACTTTTCGTTGTTAAACTTCGGAAAATCATATCTCCTTCGTTATAAACTCGTTTTTATCCAAACTTTCGGCCATAGTTTCGTCTCGGAATGTATTTTCTAAATCTTTGGCCTAAAAGTACACCCAACCCCCTGGATTTCCCACGTTTTAAAAATAGGGTCAGTAGGTATTTTTCTTGTTCAATACTTGGTTTCCTAGTTACTAACTTGTATAAAACCTTCCAAACAACTTCAGTACAACCCTTAAACTACCATACACCTTCTTAGGGCGTCATGGGGTACTAAACTTCATAAAACCAATAGGATATCAAAGGGATGATCATAGGATTAATTATAAGCTTGTAAAATCAAAATATACTTGAAAGTGGTATTAATAACATGAATACTTGCATGAATGTCAAAATAAATAGAAAATACATCATGTTATCAAGAAAATGAAAGTATTAGATGATGAAAAACATGACATGAAACTTACTAGTGATTGATGAGGTTTAAAAAGATCAAGGTTTCTAATACTTCTTAAGTTTTTATTTCAAAGGGTTATTACACAAAGATGTTACTAATGTTTCCCAAAAATTTGCTTTAAGTTACTAAAGTTTTTTTTGGTTCAAAGAGGTTACCATTGTTTACGTGACCGGTTGGATATATCACTCGTCTCATTCTTACATGTTGTAACCTATTACTACCAGTTATTATCCACGCTGGCATCCTAAGTGGCAAAGTCAATATTGAAGCTGCGTTGACCAACACATGTATTTTATATTAAGGGTAGATCCCGATCATTTGTTTAATCACAATTCCAAAACCTTAAAAACACACATATCTTCCAAAATCACAAATCCATCTTCTTAAATCAAATTCTGTCATTGATTTATGGTTGTCATCTTCCAACAAGGTAATTTTTGGAGTTTATTTATTATTTTCAATTGATTGTTAAACTTGATTAATGTTTTAAAAATTAGGGTTTTGCGTAACAATTTAGGGGTTTTTGAAATTAACACTTCTTTCTCGCTATTTATTGTTTCAGATGGCATCTTCATCATCACATTCTACTTTTCGCATAAAATTTCATCGTGGTGGTGTATTTGTAAGGGATCCTTTTTCTTATGACTATGACATGCTCACTGAAATAGCAGATGTTATTGTGTCTGAGTTGGGGTATGTTGGGTTAGTTAAACTTTTAGTAAGTCAAAGTTCTAGTGACATCCAACAATTTTTTTATGTTGTTCCTGGTTTAGACTTAGAGTCAGGACTGAGAGCTTTAAAGAATGAAGGTGACTTAAAAAAGTGTGTTGAATTAGGTGAAAAACATGATCATGTTTTAGATATATATGTGTCTCACTCTGTGTTTGAACTACATGATGCCACTTCCCCTAGTGCTTTACCCCACATTGAAAATGCCCAATCTAATGATGATACTGATAGTGACTTAGAGGGTGACTACAACATCTTTGAGTATGATACTGAAGAAGAGAGTGACACTGCATCTATAGATCACTTATTTGATGGTGAAGATGAACTTTTTGAAGTTAGGACTAAGAGACCAGACCCCGCTCCTAAAGCAAAAAGTAAAAAAATGTTTGATGAGAACTTTCTGACTAGGGTTTACAATGGGTTACCTAGGGATGGGTATGCTGAAGATGATGTGGGTCCTAAGTATAACAGTGTTTCACATGAGGATGATGATAAGATAGGTGATCATTGGCCAGTCCATAATCCTGATATCAAATGGAAGTTAATGAAACCACATTTAGGTGAAAAGTTTGAATCAATTGAACAACTTAAAAGAATGTTGACATATTATGCCTTGGTTGGTGGTTACAAGTTGTATTATAAAGTTAATAATCCTAAGAGACTTCTTGCTAAATGTTGTAGAGATGCCAAGGATAGAAAATGTCCATTCAGATTGTGGGCATCTTGGATGACAAATGAAAGAACCTTTCAAATTAAGACATTGAATGAGGAACATGCTTGTTCTAGGACTTATGAATATGGTTCTTTAGTAACAAGTAACTGGATTGCTTTTAACTATGCCAAAAAGATCATGATTAACCCTTGTATCAAAGTTAGGGAGTTAATTGATTTGATTCTTAAGAAGTTTAAATGCAAGGTGACAATAAGTCAGGCTAGAAGGGGGAAAATTAAAGCTTTAAATCAGTATGAGACTTGTTTACAGGATCATTATGGAATGTTGTGGTCATACGCTAGGGAGATTCTTGACTCTAATCCTGGTTCCACTTGTTTGATGAGTGTTGATGCAATGCCAGATGGTAAGAACTACTTTAGTAGATTCTATGTATGTTTTAAGGGGTTAAAAGAGGCTTGGTTGGAAGGATGTAGGAGAGTGATAGGTATTGATGGTTGTTTTCTTAAAACCATATGCAAAGGTGAGTTGTTGTCAGCAGTTGGAAGAGATGGGAATAATCAAATATTTCCTATTGCATGGGCTGTGGTGAGTGTTGAAAACAAGGATAATTGGACCTGGTTCTTGTCATGTTTGATGAATGACTTGGGAATGGTAGCTGGTGAAGGTCTTACCATTATTTCTGATCAACACAAGGTCCAATTTTTGTATTATCTAGTTGTCAATTCAGTATACTTACCTATTTGTTTATAACTTATAATTTTTGTATTTTCAGGGCATTCTTGAAGCTGCTAAAGATGTCATACCTTTAGCTGAGCATAGACAATGTGCTAGACACATTTATGCTAATTTCAGAAAGAAGTTCAGTGGGGTGGAATTCAGGAATCTGTTTTGGAAAGCAGCAAAGGCAACATATCCATCAAAGTTTGAAAGAATCATGGGTCAAATTCAAAGTGTCAGCAAGGAAGCACATACTCATTTGATGGAAAGACATCCTGAAACTTGGAGCAGGGCATTCTTCAGCACTGATAAGGCTTGCGATGCTGTTGAGAATGGTATCTCTTAGTGTTTTAATTCACTAATAGTGGAGGCAAGGAGGAAACCAATCATCAACATGTTAGAGGACATCAGAGTCATGTGTATGGAGAGACTACAAAAGATGAGGGAGAAGCATACAAAGTGGAATGATGCTATCTGTCCCAACATTAGAAAGAAGCTTGAAAAGCTAAAAGATGTACACAGGTAAATCTATATTCACTATGAATCAAGGAATTAGAATTTAAAATACATATAATCATAATATGCCAATTTACTTGCCATATCTGTTTTTTACATGTAGATTTTGGAAAGTGGTAGCAGCTGGTAATACAAGGTTTGAAGTGAGGAATGGTTGGGAAGGTTTTATTGTGGATGAAACAGCAAGAACATGTACTTGTAGGGCTTGGCAGTTAAGTGGAGTTCCTTGTCAACATGCAATTGCAGTCATATATTTTTTACACAGAGAACCAGATGAATATGTTTCTAGATGGTATAAGAAAGATTTATTTGTGGCTACTTACAACCACTACATTCAAGGTATGAATGGGATGGATCAATGGTGTGTCTTATGATCCAATTGATGGAGAGCCTATGTTAGGGGTAAGTTGATTTCAGTTAATGAAATTTTGTTGTGGTATTGTACATTCATAAAGTATACTGATTTTCCATTTTTTTTAAGATGCAGGATGTTATAGGTATTCCAAGACCAGCATGGCCACCTGGTATTACACCAGAAGATTGCATAATACATGCTCAGAAGCAGGCTCAATCTGAGACCCAGAACCAAAATGATGATGCTCAAGTTCAGGAAGAGATTGCCTTATCACAGTCACAGCCATTGCCATCTCAAGAAAATCCAGTTCAAGCTGCAAATGAAGGACCAGTTGTCCAAGATGAAGAATTGGAAGAAGAAGAACCTTCACTTAGAAGGTCAGAGAGAATCAAGCAGATAATCTTCAACAAGCCACCATCACCTGGACCTGGCTTGAAAGCAAATGATGCTATAGAAGTTTAGGTTGTTAATATGACTTATGTGGGCTTGCCAAATGTTAGGCATTTTTGTACATCAGCCTGTTAAGTCATTTTGAAACACTTGGTAATGTAGTATGTAAACATTATGTAGTATGCCTGGAAGAGCAATGGTAATGTTGTGTACACAACAAGGATATGTAAGTTGGTAATGTTGTGTACACAACATCTCACAACATCTTTTGTATAAGCTATAACTGTTGTGTAACCTTCTTTCAATGGTAATAGATCAACATAATCATTATGTTGCATCTTTTGTATAGATTTATGTTGTCTAAAGTTCTATTTCATTTATGCTATGTAACTCTATTATTCATAGTATTGTATAATGACACAAAATATAAACATAACACTTCATAATTTCATTACTTGAGATTTTTTTTTACATCATGTGGGATCATAACTATTACAAAAGAGTTGGCAGCATACCATACCAACAAAATACATCCCACAAACCTAAATGACCACAACCATCTTAACCAAAAGACCATCATTTACTGCCAAAAGAAAGCAACAGACCACAACCATCTTAACCTACAATACTAACTTAATAAAACTAAAGAAACTTGATAAGAACCATCCCAACAACCAACAGTATCAACAGCCTATTGTAGAAGCGAATCCGAGAGTTTTGATTGTTCACTTGAATAAGTTGCTCTTTTGCATTCCTCCTATGCAAATGGAGCTGATACATTCTTTCTTGGTACCAACGATTTGGTAAAGGGACATCAACCCATTGGAAAAAGTTGCAATTGGTTGTGGGATCCATGAAATTGGGACAACCAAGAAACCTTCTTGCGGGGTTATGCTCAGTCCAAGAGGTTCGACATTTTGCTAGTTCACCACAGCCGCATAGGATGTTCATGGTTTGGAGATTTGAAGATTTGGGAGAAGAAGATAGATTTGAGTGAGATTAGGGTTTGAGGTGAGAGGGAGGGGTGTTAAAATAGGTTATAAATTGGGTTTTATTAGTGGAATATACGGGTGGACATATTTGGGTGAGGTGGAATACATTGGTGGACAAGCCTTGGCTGACTTGGCAAGCTTAACTTGTTCTCAGCCGGTAACAAACTATCAAAGTGATCATAATGCAAATCATGTAAATGTCGAGTGACAAAATTAATCGAACCCGTATACAATGGTAACCTCTTTGAACCAAAAAAAACTTTAGTAACTTAAAGCAAATTTTTGGGAAACATTAGTGACATCTTTGTGTAATAACCCTATTTCAAAACTTGAATAAGGAGTAATCTATGGTTAATAATATGATTGATTCATGAAAAACTATGGATCTTCATTGTTGTTGTTGTTGTTGATGTTAACGTGGGTAGGAGCAAGAGAAAAAGAAAGAAAACCTTGACTTATGATTCTATATAATGAATTGTAAATGGTATTATGTGTTTATGTATGAAATATCTAGTTAGGAAGGGTAAAAAGGTAATTTCACTCATGGTAGCAAAGTCTTGAATGTGTAGTATATATATGTTGACCATGTATGTATATGTATAAAGATATTTGTGGTTTTTCTTGTATTCTTGGACTACATGTATGTATTTGAGGTGTATAATGTATTACATTGTAAGTTTTGGGTACCGGGTTAACTAGAAATCAATTTTGACGGAAAAAGACGAGATATATTAAAGTTGTAAACTTCATGAATTTACATTTCTGACAAGTATCGGGTGTTAAAATAGTTATCGGATTGAAGTTACAGAAAATTGTGGTAGTTATAAACGTTTATTAAATCGATAACCATACGTATACTGAAATAATGAAAACTCACGCATGAATGTATGCAGATGATGTTACTGATGATATGCAGACTAATTCTAGCCTACATGATATTTCTGAAATATGTTCCCCGAATAAGCTGCTAAACCTTTAAGGTTACGCGACTTCGACACTTATAAACTAGATTTATTGAAATGCTGAATGACAAACTTTTTCTCGGGAGTGAATAGTGTTTGATGAATAGTAAAATTTCTGAAAAACATCTCAATATTTTAAACCGACTCCGAAAATGATGAATAGTAAAATGATGAATAGTGTTCTGTGAATAGTAACCGATGAATAGTAAATGTGAAAGTTCGGGAAATGACCAGAATTTACGAGTTGTGACATTCTTCCCCTCTAAAAGGAACTTCATCCCGAAGTTCAGTTTATGTTGGTCTCTGAAGTGTTATAAAGGTTAAGATTCATTAGTGACGTGCTTCCAAGCGGCGGTTCACGAGGTGATGAAAAGTATGAATGTTCTGACAACGAGGGTATATACACACATAAATGAAACATTTAGAAATTTAGTAGAGGATTCAATCCAGACAAAATTTTATTATCACCATTCTCAGTGTTGCAAAATTCATTTCTGAGTCAGACATATGTGGTCAGCCTATATCTCACTATCCCGGGTTGAATATAAATGACCAGTCTATATTCCACCGAGGTTCCATGAATTTTGAAATACTCAGCTCAGTTATATTAATACTATGTCCTTCACGAATACCAAGACGTTCTGAAAGACTAAGGCAGGTGACCAAAACTCGAGGTCAAATGATGAAACTTTGCAAAGAAAAACATAACGTGGTGACATATATGATACGTGAACATGCTTATATGAAAGACAATTATAGTAATCAACTAGAATAAATGAATATAATATACCAGATAATGAGACACAAATCTCATCACCTATGTCAGCAACAAAACACAAATGAGGCATCAGCTTGGCAGGCAGGCACGTGACGGTCATAGGGTTAAGTTTTCTTGAAAGTAGCTATAGTCTAGGTTTTAAAAACACTTAGTTCGCTATAGCCACAGCTCTGATACAAATCTGTCACACCCCCAAAATCGGGTCCAGCGGAAGCATACATGTAGCTGGGGTGTAACTCAATTGGTATCTCGACACAAGTACAAAAATGGTTTTCACTTCAATCATTTGGAATAAAATATTTAAATCAAAAATTTTGAATTTACATTGTTAAAAGTAGTGCGGAAGTAGGCCCTTAAAATAGTTAAAAAACGGTCCCCAAATGAATATCAGAGTCTTTTATGACCATGTCATGCCCTTCCAAAACCTCCAGTAGCGTGCCATTGTTTAAAACCTGAAAATACATGCTAAAGTGTCAACACGATGTTGGTGAATCCATAGAGTTTGTTTACCAAATAAAGCCTATAGAAAATGATCATACAACAAAGGCATCGTAAATCCACTCAGTTGCAAGTCCCGCCATAAGAGACTTGTAACCTGTGTGTTCACAACCCACTGCTAATATATATTATGATTAAGACATATGAGAATACGATATGTGGACATGCCAATGCTCAAAGATTAAAGACTACTGGGTGCCATTTCCCAAAGTTATGAGATTACTGGGTGCCATTTCCCAAAGTTATGAGATTACTGGGTGCCACTTCCCAAAGTATAAAAGATTACTGGGTGCCATTTCCCAAAGTATACGTTGCTCAAGAATACATAATCAAGATTTACACATTAAGGCACATATAGTAGTTCTGCTAAAAGTAATAACAACTTAGCGTAGTATAAAAGTATAAACATTTCAAGTATCAAAGAAAGTATTGTGCATGTATCTCCCCCAAGTAGTTTAAAACGAGTAGTAAAAGAGTAAAAGCGGGGCTATGACTCACCTGGTGCGATAGCTACGATGACAAAAATGGATACACAGAAATGAGGTACGATCTCTAACCGCAACCTAATATGAATGATATGATCTAATGTAAGAAATGAAATGATGCTACACATGCAAATACGTATGTTATCGATACCACTCGTTAGTTTTGAAAATAACGTTTATCGTCGAAAAATATATTTTTGATGTCTCGTTAAGTTAATAAACACTTCCCATGTAAATACGTTGAAACGGTACTCCACGATTCTCGTTTGGTGTTCTATCGGCAAATATAAGGTTTTCGACATAAAATGACACTTTTCATAACTTGAAAATATGACCAAAAGGGTCTTGCAAAACTAGCCGCGAAATGTTGTACGTTGAGTGTTAGTGATCAAACTTGACGTTTTTGAAAACCTTGTAACCATATCTAGATGTCATCTCTTTTAACTTTTGACCATACCGGTCTTGCTCGATGAGAAAATCGACCCTCGTTGTTGCTACTTGAAAATATTAATTCCAATACTTAGAAGCTGCCAAAAATATATAGATTTCGTCAAGTTTCAAAAGTGTATATCTTGGTCGTTATAAGCTTGTTTTCTACATTCTTTATATCCCCGGAATCGTGGGACAACATACTAACATATTTTTAGTAGTCCGGATTATCTAGGTTACATTAAATGTCTCATTTTGTCCAACAAAAATTGCCCAACAGCAACTATATTTTCTGAAAATAACTTTTCGTCGTTAAACTTCGGAAAATCATATCTCCTTCGTTATAAACTCGTTTTTATCCAAACTTTCGGCCATAGTTTCGTCTCGGAATGTATTTTCTAAATATTTGGCCTAAAAGTACACCCAACCCTCTGGATTTCCCACGTTTTAAAAATAGGGTCAGTAGGTATTTTTCTTGTTCAATACTTGGTTTCCTAGTTACTAACTTGTATAAAAACCTTCCAAATAACTTCAATACAACCCTTAAACTACCATACACCTTCTTAGGGTGTCATGGGGTACTAAACTTCATAAAACCAATAGGATATCAGAGGGATGATCATAGGATTAATTATAAGCTTGTAAAATCAAAATATACTTGAAAGTGGTATTAATAACATGAATACTTGCATGAATGTCAAAATAAATAGAAAATACATCATGTTTTCAAGAAAATGAAAGTATTAGATGATGAAAAACATGACATGAAACTTACTAGTGATTGATGAGGTTGAAAAAGATCAAGGTTTCTAATGCTTCTTAAGTTTTTATTTCAAAACTTGAATAAGGAGTTAATAATATGATGGATTCTTGAAAAACTATGGATCTTCATTGTTGTTGTTGATGTTAACGTGGGTAGGAGCAAGAGAAAAAGAAAGAAAACCTTGACTTATGATTCTATATAATGAATTGTAAATGGTATTATGTGTTTATGTATGAAATATCTAGTTAGGAAGGGTGAAAAGGTAATTTCACTCATGGTAGCAAAGTCTTGAATGTGTAGTGTATATATGTTGACCATGTATGTATATGTATAAAGATATTTGTGGTTTTTCTTGTATTCTTGGAGTACATGTATGTATTTGAGGAGTATAATGTATTACATTGTAAGTTTTGGGTACCGGGTTAACTAGAAATCAATTTTGACGGAACAAGACGAGATATATTAAAGTTGTAAACTTCATGAATTTACATTTCTGGCAAGTATCGGGTGTTAAAATAGTTATCGGATTGAAGTTACAGAAAACCGTGGTAGTTATAAACGTTTATTAAATCGATAACCATACGTATACTGAAATAATGCAAACTCACGCATGAATGTATGCAGATGATGTTACTGATGATATGCAGACTAATTCTAGCCTACGTGATATTTCTGAAATGTGTTCCCTGAATAAGCTGCTAAACCTTTAAGGTTACGCGACTTCGACACTTGTAAACTAGATTTATTGAAATGCTGAATGACAAACTTTTTCTCGGGAGTGAATAGTGTTTGATGAATAGTAAAATTTCTGAAAAACATCTCAATATTTCAAACCGACTCCAAAAATGATGAATAGTATTCTGTGAATAGTAACCGATGAATCGTAAGTGTGAAAGTTCGGGAAATGACCAGAATTTACGAGTTGTGACATTACCTTTATCACCTACATCAATAGTTGGACCTTTATCACCTACATCCAAATTCTCTAAACCAAGGAAAGGGTCAAAATCATCTTGTCCCATAAAAGGATCAACAACAACGTAAAAATCATAAGTAAAGGCATTAATTTGAACATTTGGCGTAGGATTAAACTGACTACTTTGTTTAGTTACTTGACTACTATGACCCACTTTAGCTACTTGACTACTTTGCCAAGCATCTAGTCATTCTTTAATTTTGTTCCAGCCTAACAATGACAAATTCTTAGCACATGAAACTTTACCCACTTTCTTTGGTTTCAACTTAATTGGTATTTTTGTTGGAATAACATCATATGTAATTTCCTCAATGATACATCTATTCTTTGGTGTACTGAAATTAGCATCCTCGTGTGTTTGATAGTAAGTATGCAAAGTAGTCCTATCATGCTCAATATACACTTCAGTGAGTTTATGACCAACTCTAATATACTCACTTAGTGCCAATACGACATGGTCATTGCCTAAAGAGTGCAGGCCATTATCCCAATCACCATCAAGTTTTTTAAAATCATAATATATGAGACATTTGCACTATAACCTAACTTTAGCACCATGTCATAAGTTCATGCACTATAAACTCTTCAATATCAATGTAGTGAAAATAACTAAAGTTGTCATTCACATAATTCCTGCGAGGGGGATTAGTAAACATCCCTGCATAATGAACCTTCAAAGAAACAGAGTATTGGTATCCTTTGAAAAAGTACAAAACAAATAATAATAATAATAATAATAATAATAATAATAATAATAATAATAATAATAATAATAATAATAATAAAAATCAATAGTGCGTTCACGAACAAAACATAATCATGGAGACTTTTCATGAAAAAAATGAAGAAAAACATGCTATCCTTCACATAGCATTCACAAATTATTCAAAACATAAAAAAAAAATAATAATAATAAATACAACACCTACCGTAAATCTCACAAACATCAGCATCTTCTTGGGTACTATGTAGTGTCTGTTGAGGTAAAATCTTGCTTTTACCTTCGACAAGCGGGATGAGCCCTCCGGACTCTGATTGGTCCTTCGGGTTCAAGGTATCTCTTGATTAGTGAAGGTTCCTTCGGATATCTGCAAAACATATACGTCCGTTAGTCTCGCCCCGGGAGTATCTCCCAGGACCAACCTCCGGCGTGAGAGTAAGTATATATTCTTAGAGAGAGAAAGTATAAAAGTAAATGAAGTTTTTAAGGATGAGAGAATCGTTTAACCTTGATGATTTCTTCTCTATTTATAGGCTAGCTCGGCGAAGTACAAGGTTGATTAGTACTTATCCCTCAATGGTTGCTTGTTTATGCCCCATTATCGAGTACTTATGTACTTGTTTGTACTTTGATTTACTTTGATTCTCTTAGCTATCGTCTATCCGGAATGTTCGTTCATCCGGAAGGGTGTGACCTTCCGGGTGATGTCCTTGGCTTGCCTTGTTTGAATGGTCCGTTCTGTTTGACTGTCGGTTCGGGCCCTCCGGGTTTCTTCCGGAAGGTACATACGGCAACATGTCCCCCCCAGTATCATAGTATTGGTTTTGCAATGGTGTGATACTAGAAGTCTTTATTTTTTCTAGTTTTCCGGAGGGTACGACGCGTTTTTGACGTGTTAATGTCGTGTACAAAGTCCCAAAAGTAATTAATATGTCGTTTTAAGGAGCGCCATCGTTTTTACTGAGCCCTTTAGATTCGTAGACGTATGTGCGTCTTTGGATCCTTTGGTTGGAATCGTGACACGTAAGCCCTACGTGCGAGGTACCGTTTCGCTCCCATTTCTTTTGGCCTATAAATAGCTCATTTTTTACCACTGTAATTTTTCTGACACACTTCTCTCTGCATTTCCGAATGATTCTATCCGAAGGATTCATCCCGTGCGTATTTCGTCGTTGCGTTTTTAAGAGGTACGTGTTCATACCTAAATATTTTTATTTGGCTATACCTCCCCTCCGTTCGTCTTTATTATGTCGGAATCTTCTATGTCGGCTGATCTGGAGGATATTACTGGTGTGGATGATTTGCCTGTTAAGCAAGACATTCAATGAAGATTTTCAAAAACACGTCCATCAGATGTGGTGTTTCTGGAGTGCCGTTGGACCTCCATCCGAGGGTTCCGCCACAAGGTATGACAATGGATCGTCTTCCGGTAGATGCTATCGGTCTCTATGTTGAGTATTTCTTTGAGGGAGGTCTGAACGTTCCTTTTTCCACTTTTCTCTTGGGGGTCATTCAATATTTCAAAGAACACATCTCCCAATTGGTTCCCCTCGGCTTACATCGTGTGACCCTCTTTGAGGTGTACTGCCGAAGCATGCATATTCCTCCAACCGTTCCTTTGTTCCGGGCGTTTTATAAGCTAAGTAAACAAGGTTGTTGGTTTTCGTTTGAGAAGCGGACGGGTAACAATAGGAGGGTTTGCTTTGGTGATTTTCCGTCCAGTTTAAAAGGCTGGAAGGAGGAGTTCTTTTTTATAGATAGGCGTGCTATTCCTTTCGCTTTGCCCTGGTGACATCATGATTCAGATGTTTCGGATCCTTTTCCGAAGGGTGAGTTTAATGCGGTTCATGCTGATAAGCTGGTTGAATGTGTCATCGAGCCTTTCCAAGTTCCACATGATTTTCTATATCTATTGGGAATGTCTTCTTATTGGAAGTATCCTGGTTACCGTGCTGCGTTGAGGGATGAGGAGGGAAGGGGTATAGCCTTTTGTCTTGTTACGTGTATACTATTATTGTGTGTATTGATGTCTTTCCGTTTTCTTACTTTCGGATCTTTTTTATATGTAGGTGTTACCATGGCTGATTACTTGAAGAAACCCTCCCTCCGAAAAAATGTTAATGTTGTAAAGGGGGATAAACTTCGTGATGGTCAAGATGTGGAGCTTCATTTGACTCAGCCGTGGGCTACTAATGTTCCTATTCTGGAGAAGACTGATGAGCTCCGAAGGGTTAAAGTTCCTGACGACAAGGTCCTTGCTTCCAAGGATAAGAAGAATGAACAGATGGCCCGGGCGGGGTCAAAAAACCGTCGGTTGGAGGTGCTGGTAAGTCGTCCGGATCGACGAAGAGGTCTGGGGATGACGTCTCTTCTCGTCTTTCTAAGAGGAGTAGGGCTTCTGATCAATCCCTTGTTATTGACTTGGATTCTTCTGAGAATATTCCCAATCCGTCTCCCATTCGATTTCTTCCGCCACAAAGGCGTCCTTCCGAAGATGAGGAAGGAGGTAGTGCTCAGAGGAGCGATGCTGGGGCCGGTAAGTTTAAGTTTGTTTTTTTTTCTTTTTTTTTTCTTTTTTTTTTTTTTTGTGTATATATATAGGAAAAACTGAGCACCTGTTTTTCTTGTTATTAGGTAAATCAAAAGGTGCTACATCTGGGCAGGGCAAGGAGACGGTGGATGCTGATGTTGATGTG
Organism: Artemisia argyi; assembly: GCA_030686995.1. Classification (NCBI taxonomy): domain Eukaryota; kingdom Viridiplantae; phylum Streptophyta; class Magnoliopsida; order Asterales; family Asteraceae; genus Artemisia; species Artemisia argyi. The sequence goes on from CM060685.1 coordinate 138,323,573, forward strand.
GATATTGAGGGAGATTCTTCGGACGAGGCCTTTGTTCCGGAGTGGTCGGTGAAGAGAGGGACCCGGATGAACACCTCTGCCGTGTGTCGTGATATGATGATTCATCTGGCCACTCCCGGGGAGGAGAAATACATCGATGCTCATGATGATGCAGAAGCTACTAACCGTGCCTGGTTGCTGCTGGCTAAAAGTGCTACTGCCCAAGCAGATCTCTTATTCCGTTTTGAAAGTGCTAGGGAGGAGCGTGGAAAAGCTGTTGCGACACATAAGGATTGTGACCGCAAGGCTAAGGAGGGTCTTAAGAAATTTCAAGCGGTGAAGGGTGTTGAGGTAAAATCTTGATTTTACCTCCGACAAATGAGATGAACCCTCCGGACGTTGAAGGATCCTCCGGGTTGATGAAAGTTTCTTTCGGATATCTGCAAGACCGTCAGTCTCGTCCCGGGAGTGTTCCCAAGACCAACCTCCGGCGTGAGAGTAAGTATATGTTTAGAGAGAGAAAGTATGAATGTAGAATAAATTAAAAGATAAGAGAAAAGTGTATCCCTTAACCTTGATGATTCTTTCTCTATTTATAGGCTAATTCGGTAGGGCATGAGTTTGATACGTACTTACCCCTTAATGGTTACTTGCTAGTGTTCTATTTATCAAGTACTTATGTACTTGTTTGTACTTGGATTCATTTTGATTTGCTTAAGCTTCGCTAATCCGGAGTGACTGTTAATCCAGGAGGCATGTCCTTGCGGATTCTCTCGAGCGGTTAGCCTTGCTTTACCGGTTCATCCTTTTCGACTGTTGGTTCGATCCTTCCGGACTCGGTCCGGAAGGCACATACGGCAACATGTCCCCCTCAGTATCATAGTATTGGTTTAGCCAATGGTGTGATACTAGAAGTGTCTTTTTGTAATTTTCCGGAAGGTATGACGCGTTTTTGTCGTGTTAACATCGTGTACAAAATGCCAAAAGTGATTAATATGTCGTTTTTAAGGAGCGCCGTCTTTTTTACTGAGTCTCTTGGATTCGGACACGTGGGTGCGTTTTTGCATCCTTTGGCTAAGGTCGCGACACGTAAGCCCTACTGGGGGGGGGGGGGTGTCGTTTCACGCCCATTTCTCTTACCCTATAAATAGTTCATTATCCCTCATTTTTTACCACTGTAAATTTTTCTCTCTGACACATTTCTGCATCGTATTGTCCGAACGTCCTTTCGGAGAGTTACATACTTCCGGGCATTTCTTTGTTAGTGATTCCTCCAGTGTGTTTACTACTAGGTACGTTTCGTTCCTCTTTACGTGTTTGTGTTGTGTGGCTATAGCTCTTCTCTACTCTTCCCATTATGTCGGAGTCTTCCGTGTCGGTGGATCTAGATGACACTTGTGTAGGGGTTGAGTTGTCGGTGAAGCAGGACATCCAACGGAAGACCTCTAAAACACGTCCTTCAGATTTGGTCGCTTTAGGCGAGGCATTTGGAGTACCAAGGGATCTAAATCCGCGGGTACCTCCGGCTAGTAATGCTTCGTATTCTGCGCCGTTATTGGTAGCATTGAAATTCAGCCGAAGGGCGTAGGTATATTCCTCCTTGTCCGGACTGATTTGGACTAAACCAGCTCCGGCGCCTTTTCTGCTGGACGCACCATCGGTATAGACTATCCATTCTTCGTTTTGGGAAACGTCATATATCTCTTTCCCCTTTCTTTTCGGATCCTCTTTTGGAGTTCCTACGGGAATCTCGTTGATGAAATCCGCTAGGACCTGCCCTTTGACTGCGTTCCTTGGTGTGTAGGTGATGTTATAGGCTCCAAGCTCTACGGTGTATTTAGCGAGGCGTCCGAATGCTTCTGCCTTGTTTAACACTTGTTTAATAGGTTGATCTGTTATAACCTTGATAGGGTGAGCCTCGGAGTATCGTCTCAATCTTCTGGACAGGTGTAGCAGTGCTAGGGCCAACTTCTCTACCGGAGCATATCTCTTTTCGGCTTCGTGTAACGTCCTGCTTACATAGTGCACCGGAATTTGTCGTCCTTCCCTTTCCACTAACATAACCCCACTAATTGCCTCTTCGGCGACCGATAGGTATAGATACATGTCTTCTTTCTGCTTTGGTGTGGTGAGGCAGGGGAGTTCCAAAATTATTTTCTTCATTTTCTGAAAAGCTTCTTCGGCGGCTTCCGTCCATTGATATTGGTCTTTATTGTCTTTAGTAATGTTTTTGAGGGTTTCAAAGAAAGGTAATGATCTTTCGGCTGACTTGGACAAAAAACGATTTAGTGCTGCGAGTTTGCCGCTTAGGCTTTGCATTTCTTTGAGAGACTTGGGTGACTGCATGTCGGCAATCGCTCTTGTCTTTTTAGGATTGGCTCTGATTCCTTCCGATGATATTAGGTATCCGAGGAATTTTCCTTCCTCGACTCCGAAGGAGCATTTTTTTGGGTTTAATTTCATATTTATCTTACGGAGATTATCAAACGTCTCGGCAATATCGGCTAGTAATTCCTTTTCGGTTTGGCTCTTAATCACCATATCATCTACATATGCTTCCAAGTTTCGTCCGATTTGTGATCGGAAGACTGTGTCTACCAACTTCTGGTAAGTTGCTCCGGCGTTCTTCAATCCGAAGGGCATCTTGGTGTAGCAATATGTTCCGTGATCGGTATTGAAGGCGGTTTTTTCTTCGTCTTCTTTTGCCATTTGAACTTGGTGATATCCTTTATAAGCGTCAAGGAAGCATTTGTAACGGAATCCTATTACTGATTCGATTTTCCAATCAATCTCTGGCAATGGGTAATAGTCCTTTCGGCACGAGGAATTGAGGTTCTTGAAGTCGATGCACATCCTCCAACTTCTGTCCGGCTTTTTTACCAACACCGGATTTGATATCCATGTCGGATATCGGACGGGCCTGATAATTCCAGCTTTCAGCCATTCTTCCACGTCTTTGTTTATGGCTTGATTCTTTTCCTCTGAGAAGAACCTTTTCTTTTGCGCCACGGGTTTGTCCTGAACGTTTGCATTGAGCTTGTGTTCCGCGATCCATCGGGGAACACTCTTCATATCAGATGGTTCCCACGCAAAAATATCCCGACTGTTTTTGAGTAAGGTAATCAGGTTTCTTCGTCATTCCATTGAGAAATTCTTTCCAATCGATACTAGCTGTTCCGGATATGCCGGATGGACCAATATTTCCTCAGTTCCGTTGTCTTCGTTATGGATTGTCGTTTCTGATGAGAACCTTATGTCGACTTCCTTTTCTGATAGAAACTTTTCTTCTAACCTTCTACATTCCGAAATGATGACGGAACGAGTGGCCAGTGTAGCAATTCCCCTTGGGGTTGGGAATTTCATCATGGAATGTATCGTTGAAGGGATGGCTCTTAATTGTTTAATTCCGGTACGTCCTAGTATTATATTGTAAGGGGAAGGAGATCTTACGACTGCAAATTTCATGGTTGTTCACCGATACAGCCCTTCACTTCCAAAGCACACTTCTAGTTCAATTTTTCCCAACGGAATAATTGCTTCCCCGGCAAAACCTACCAAGGGTGTATTTGTCTTAGTGAGTCTAGATCGGATGGTGGAGTCCAAATTTAAGAAGCAGTGTTCATACATGACTTCGACCGAAGCGCCTTGGTCAACATATACCCTTCGGACAGTATATCCTTGCACTTCCGCTTCGATTATGAGAGGTTCTTCCGAGGCATCTCCGGGTAAGATTGGAGGAAAGCTGATGGGAGTATTCATCCATTCTTCTTCTTGATCTATGCTCTTGCGTTTCAGCTTTTTCTCCCGGTGTCGGACCATATTTATGACCCTGCCCGGGTTGGTTTGGTGGTTGCCCCTCTGAGGTGCTTGGTTCCTTTGCCGGACGTCTCTAATCAGATGGTCCAGCTTGCCCGTTTCCAATGCCTTTTTAAGCTGTTCTTTCAGGTTATGGCAGTCATTTGTGAGGTGTCCCTTTTCTCCGTGATAATCACAATACTTTTCCATGTTTTCTCTTGCTGGTCTTCCCTTCAATGGAGGGGGGGCCGGCAGTCGGAGGTGGTGTTCGGTAGCTAGAATCTCTTTGGGAGCCTTAGTAAGCAGGTTCAGATCTATGGGCCTGGTGTCACTTCTATTTGTGTCATTACGACGATACTCCCCCCTGTAATCTGTTCTGTTGTCGCTCCTTATCGGACCATAGGGTACATAGTGGTTGTTTTGACGAGGCCTAAAATCATCCCGGCGACCCTCTTGTCGACGATTTCCCCGGAAGGAAGACCGTCGCATGTTTGAGTCCTGCCTGCTATAGGGGCTGTGTTGGTGATCCCTCCGGTAGTTGTCTACCCTTTCTCCTCTTGGCACTTCAGCTGACCGATATGCTTTTTCGGAACGGATGAAATCATCGACTCTTACCATCATCTCCGTCACTATTCGGGGAATTTTCTCAGAGAACCTTTTGGCCAGCTCCGGACATTTGCAGCCATCTATGAAGGAAGATATTTGCATTACTTCCGGTACCCCGGAGATACAACTAGCTTCGTCTGTCCATCTCTCTTTAAATTCTGGTAGACCTTCGTTGGCTTGTCGGACGATTTTGGTGATTTCCATTGGGTCCCTAATGCATCTTCTACAGAGGGCAAATCTTTGCACAAATTGCTCACATAAGGTATCCCAGTTGTCTATGCTACCCCGTGGTAAGCTGTCAAACCATCCTCTGGCGGAACCGTCCAAGGTTTGCTGGAACATCATGCACCATATGGGCATAGGCCAAGCTCCTTGATTAGCGGCTCCTTCAAATCTTGTTACATGGTCATCCGGATCCGTGGATCCATCATATAGCTTTATGTGTGAAGGCATCGAATACTTTGCATTCTTGGGTCTGGAGAAGTCGATGATCCTCCGGGTAAAGGGACTCTTTGATGCTGCCTTGAAGGGTTTGGAGAGATCATCCGTGCTTTCTTCTTCCGTTTTCTGAGCTCCGGTGTCTTGGGGCCCTTCGTCCTCGAAGTCGAGTTGGATAGGCTTGATTGGTGTTTCTCCTGTGGCATTGTATTGTTGGTTTAGCACTTTCAAGGCGGTGAGGTGACTCTGGATTTGTTCTCTGCTGTTGGGATTGACTTCTGGATCTTTCCCGCTTCCTTCGTGTGTAGTAGGGGCAGGACCTGTCATTGCTTATCTTGGGTAGAGTGAATGACGGGTCCCACGGATGGCGCCAATTTGTTGAGGTAAAATCTTGATTTTACCTCCGACAAATGAGATGAACCCTCCGGACGTTGAAGGATCCTCCGGGTTGATGAAAGTTTCTTTCGGATATCTGCAAGACAAATACGTCCGTCAGTCTCGTCCCGGGAGTGTTCCCAGGACCAACCTCCGGCGTGAGAGTAAGTATATGTTTAAAGAGAGAAAGTATGAATGTAGAATAAATTAAAAGATAAGAGAAAAGAGTATCCCTTAACCTTGATGATTCTTTCTCTATTTATAGGCTAATTCGGTAGGGCATGAGTTTGATACGTACTTACCCCTTAATGATTACTTGCTAGTGTTCTATTTATCAAGTACTTATGTACTTGTTTGTACTTGGATTCATTTTGATTTGCTTAAGCTTCGCTAATCCGGAGTGACTGTTAATCCGGGAGGCATGTCCTTCCGGATTCTCTCGAGCGGTTAGCCTTGCTTTACTAGTTCATCCTTTTCGACTGTTGGTTCGATCCTTCCGGACTCTGTCCGGAAGGCACATACGGCAACAAAGGGCGAGTTGGAAAAGCTAAAAGCTGATCATGCTAGGTGTGCCTCGGGTGAGTCGGAGGAGTTGAAGAAACTAAGATCCGAACACGCTGGTTGTTTGGCTAAAGAGTAGGGTTTGTCTGGAAGAGTTGCTGATTTGGAGAAGGAGAAGGAGGATTGGAGGAAAGTTTCTAGCGGCCAAGCTGATTAGATCAAGTCCATGGAGGCCGAGTTGGAGAAAACTAGGTTATTACTGAGTGATGAAGAGATGACAACTCAGGAGCTTCGGAAAGAACTCGAAGGGTTAGCAGTTTCCTCCGGTAATGTGGAGATTGACCGTAACAGGGTGGTGAATGAGTTTCTTCTTGAATTTGTTCGTCGATTTCTGAGCTGCCATGAGTTTAAGGAAGCTTTGGCTAGGCCCTTTAACCTGTTTTATCAATCCGGACGTATAGATGGGGCCAACTTGGGGTTAAAACCGGAGGAGGCAACAAAAGTTTTGGAGCAGGTGGATGACCTAGATATGAAAGCCGATGGAAAATATCAGGCTTTATATGATCAAGCTCTTACTCAGGAATATCCATACGTGCAAAAGGTCCGCAAGATGATCTATATATCCTTTAATGAGCTTATCGACATGTTTCCGGATCCTGCTCCTTCTTCTTCCGGTGCTACTCATATGGATGGGGCTGCCTCAGGTTCTGCTGCAAATGCTAGAGAGAAGCCTTCTTCTGAGAACCTGGAGCATCAAGATGATGATGCTCAGGACACTTCTGCTCTTACTTGAGGATGTTGGTCGTTTTAGAGTTCGTATGCCTCCATTTTGACTATGGGCTCAGGCATTACAGACTTTATGTGAAGCTTTTATCAATCCCTTTTTTTTTCTGGTCTGATGTATGCTGGAACTCGAATACCTCCATTTTGACTATGGGTTCAGGTATTTCAGGTTCCTTGTGAAGCTATTCTTGAAGTTGTTCCATGTTGATCTTCTTGAGGAGGTTTGTTTTCAGGTGGCAGTATGGCTTGTCCGGAGGCTGATGGATGTCAGATTTTTTTTTTTTTTTTCTTTTTTTTTTTTTTTTTTTTTTTTTTTTTTTTTTTATATTTTTAGAAAGATGTAGTGGCTACTCCGGACTTTTGTTTTGTAAGACCCTGGAGGTTGTTTCCGGAACAAATATATGTAATGGCCTTCGTGCCTTTTTTGGATTATCTGAATATATATATCGTTTCGTTTTCTCTTTTAGTTGTGATCATTTTTATCTGTTTTCATACTTTGAAATTATTATTAGCTCTTATATGCTACTCGTGAATTCTTCGGATCATTTTACCATGTTGCGGCTTTTAGCCGTTGGGGTCACTTGTGTCGATGGGCACTTAGTCTTACAAAACTTTGCGGCTCTTGACCTTATAAAAACTTTTGGCTCTTAGCCGTTAGGGGCATTTTATGCCGATAGGCACCTGACCCTATGAAATTCTGGCTCTTGGCCGTTAGGGGCACTTTATGCCGATGGGCGCTTGGCCTTATGAAATATTTGGCCTTTGGCTGTTAGGGGCATTTTATGCCGATGGCCGCTTGGCCTTATGAAATATTTGGCCTTTGGCCATTAGGGCATTTTACGCCGATGGGCACTTTGGCCCCATGAAATTCTTGGCTCTTGGTCGTTGGGGGCACTTTATGCCGATGGGCGCTTGGCCTTATGAAATATTTGGCCTTTGGCCGTTAGGGGCATTTTATGCCGATGGACACTTGGCCTTGTGAAATTCTTGGCTCTTGGCCGTTAGGGGCATTTTATGCTGACGGGCGCTTGGCCTTACGAAATATTTGGATGTGTTGAACAATAATATCAATTAAATAGCCGTTCGTGAGTTTTATTAGAAAAAAGGAGTGGCTTATGAGCCTTATAATGGATCTTTCAGACATTTTCGATTACATAAAGCATTTCTTTAAATTGATGGTGTGCCATGTCCTAGGTACCTCTACGTCTTCCATGGTTTGAAGTTTGTAGGTACCATGTTGATAAGCCTCTATTATCCGATACGGACCCTCCCAATTTGGTCCTAATTTTCCCTGATCCTCCGTCCTGCTAGCTTCGTTTCTTCGGTATACAAATTCTCCAACCTTAAATGTTTCGGGTCTTACCCTTCGGTTATAATATTGTTCCACCTTCTTTTTGTACTTTGCTTCCCTTATTGCTGCCATTTCTCTCCGTTCTTCAAGCAAGTTCAAATTAAGGCTGATTTCGTCATCGTTGCTTTCCGTATTTGCCATCATGGTCCGGAAGGTAGGCATGCCGATTTCGGCTGGGATGACGGCTTCACTTTCGTAGGTTAGGCTGAAAGGCGTTTCACCGTTGCTGGTTTTCAAAGTAGTACGAAAGGCCCATAGTATGTTTGGTAGTTCGTCAACCCATCCGGCTCTTTCTCTTCCTAGTCGCGACTCGAATCCTTTCATCAAACTTCTATTGTCTCTTTCTACCAGTCCGTTGGCCTGAGGATGTGCTACGGCTGTGTTAGTCTGGGTGATGTTCAGTCTCTCACACCAACTTTTGAAGGGGTCACCTATGAAGTTGTTTCCGTTGTCCGTGACAATTATCTTGGGCAATCCGAACCGGCACACAATGTTATCCCATACGAATTTCTTGACTTCTTTTCCGGTGGTCTTGGCTAACGGCTTTGCCTCCATCCACTTAGTGAAGTAGTCTATTACAACGATGACGTATTTGACCTTTTCTGGAGCTTCGGGCAGAGGTCCCAGAACATCCATTGCCCATTGATAGAAGGGCCATGGTGCCATGACGGAGGTTAGTGTAGTTTTTGGTAACTTGGGAACCGGAGCGTGTATCTGGCACGAATCGCGTTTTTGAATCATCTCTCTAGTATCGCGGTGCATGGTTGGCCAATAATAACCTTGCCGCATGAGCATAGCCACCACGGATCGTGGTCCGGAGTGCATTCCACATGCCCCTTCGCGTAATTCCCTGATGATGTAGTTGGCTTGAAAAGGTCCCACACATCGTAACATTGGGCCTAAGTATGACTTCTTGAATAGCACATTGTCGAGTAGAGTGTAGTGGCTTATTTTCATTCGGAGGGATCGAGCCTCGTTCTGATCTTCCGGCCAGATCCCTTCTTTTAAGCACCAGAGGATAGGTGACATCCAGTTCTCTTCTTCTTCTTCCACTATTGCATGGACTACCTCCTCCTCGGTAGATGGCTTTTCTAATACCTCTACCAGGATTTCCTTCGTTAGGTGATCAAATGCTACGGACGCGAGTTTGCTTAGTATGTCGGCCTTTTGGTTTTGGGTTCTTGGGATATTTTTTATTTTGAAACGTTCGAAACAGGCGATGCGCTCTTTGGCTTTGGCCAGGTATTTCGTCATACTCTCCGTGTATGCCGTAAAGTCTCCATTAATCTGGCTTGCTACTAAATTTGAGTCTACCCGTACGTCCAATGCTTTTATGTGCATACTTCTTGCAATTCTCAGTCCGGCTAATAATGCTTCGTATTCTGCCCCGTTGTTAGTAGCGTCAAAGTTTAACCGGAGGGCATAAGTATACTCTTCTTTATCCAGACTGATTAAAACAAAACCTGCTCCGACGCCTTTTTTTGCTGGATGCTCCGTCAGTATAGAGTGTCCATTCTTCAGCTTGGGAGATATCATATATCCCCTTGCCCCTTCCTTTCGGATCCCCTTCAGAAGCGCCGATGGGGATTTTATTAATGAAATCCGCTAAGACTTGTCCTTTGATTGCATTTCGCGGCACGTAGGTGATATTATAAGCTCCGAGTTCTACGGTGTACTTGGCGAGACGTCCGGATGCTTCTGCTTTGCTCAATACTTGCTTGATAGGTTGATCCGTTATGACCTTGACAGGATGAGCTTCAAAGTATCGTCTCAATCTTCTGGACAGGTGTAGAAGGGCCAGAGCCAATTTCTCTACTGGAGCATACTTCTTTTCGGCTTCATGCAGCGTCCTGCTCACATAGTGCACCGGAATTTGTCGTCCTTCTCTTTCTACCAGCATTACCCCACTTATTGCTTCCTTGGCAGCCGATAGGTATAAGTACATATTTTCTTTCGGTTTTGGTGTTGTTAGGCAGGGGAGTTCTAGAATCGTCTTCTTCATTTCCTGAAAAGCTCTTTCGGCAGTTTCTGTCCATTGGTACTGGTCTTTGTTATCTTTGGTGATGTTTTTAAGGGTCTCAAAGAAAGGTAGGGACCTTTCGGCTGATTTGGGCAAGAAACGGTTTAGTGCTGCGAGCTTGCCCCTTAGGCTTTGCATTTCTTTGAGTGACCTAGGTGATTGCATGTCGGCAATTGCTCTTGTTTTCTTAGGATTTGCCCTAATTCCTTCCGAGGATATTAGGTACCCGAGGAATTTCCCTTCTTCGACTCCGAAGGAACATTTTTTGGGGTTCAGCTTCATATTTATCTTTCGGAGGTTGTCAAATGTTTCGGCTATGTCGGCTAGTAGCTCCTTTTCGGTTTGGCTCTTGATCACCATATCGTCTACATATGCTTCTAAATTTCGTCCGATTTGTGACCGGAAGACTGTATCTACCAACTTTTGGTAGGTTGCCCCGGCGTTTTTTAATCCGAACGGCATCTTTGTATAGCAATACGTTCCGTGATCGGTGTAGGAGGCAGTTTTCTCTTCGTCTTCTTTTGCCATTTGGACTTGATGATATCCTTTGTAAGCATCGAGGAAGCATTTGTAACAGAATCCTATTACTGATTCAATTTTCTAATCAATTTCTGGTAACGGGTAATAGTCCTTTCGGCAAGATGAGTTGAGGTTCTTGAAATCGATACACATTCCCCAGCTACCATCCAGCTTCTTTACTAGTACCGGGTTTGATATCAATGTCGGATATCGGACGGGCCTGATGATTCGGACTTTTAGCCATTCCTCCACATCTTCGTTTATGGCTTGGTTCTTTTCTTCTGAGAAGAACCTTTTCTTTTGGGCCACAGGCTTGTCTTGAACGTTTACATTGAGTTTGTGCTCCGCAATCCATCGGGGAATGCCCTTCATATCAGATGGTTCCCATGCAAAAATGTCCCGATTGTTCTTAAGTAAGGTTATCAGCTGCCTTCGTCCTTCCTTTGAGAAATTTCTTCCTATCGCTACTAGTTGCTCCGGATATGCTGGATGGATCAAGATTTCTTCAGTTTTTGTGGCTTCATTAGTGATTGTTGTTACCGAAGGGATCTTCGTTTCTGTTTCCTTCCCCAATAGGAACTTTTCTTCTAGTTTCCTACATTCTGAAATGATGATGGAACGAGTGACTAAAGTAGCAATGCCCCTCGGGGTTGGGAACTTCATCATGGAATGTATTGTTGAAGGGATGGCTCTCAATTGTTTGATTCCGGAGTGTCCAAGTATTATGTTATAGGGGGAAGGAGACCTTACTACTGCAAATTTCATGGTTGTTCGCCGATACAATCCTTCACTTCCGAAACATACCTCCAACTCGATTTTTCCTAACGAATTAATTGCTTCTCCGGCAAATCCGACTAGGGGTGTGTTTGTTTTTGTGAGCCGCAATCGGATGGAGGGGTCAAAGTTTAAGAAACAGTGTTCGTACATAACTTCCACCGAAGCACCTTGATCAACATATACTCTTCGGACTGTGTATCCCTCCACTTCGGCCTTGACTATGAGTGGCTCCTCCGAGACGTCTCTGGGTAGGTTCGGAGGAAAACTGATAGGAGTATTCATCCATTCTCCTTCCTGGTTTATGCTTTTGCGTTTTCGCCCTTTCTCCTGATATCGAACCATATTTATGACCCTGCCTTGATTGGCTTGGTGATTGCCCCTTTGAGGTGCCCTATCTCTTTGCCGGACGTCCCTGATCAGATGGTCGATTTTGCCCGTTTCCATGGCCCTCTTGAGTTGCTCTTTCAAGTTATGGCAGTCATTTGTAAGGTGCCCTTTTTCTCCATGATAGTCACAATACTTGTCCATATTTTCTCTTAACGGTCTTCCTTTCAATGGAGGGGGTGCTGGCAGTCTGAGGTGATGTTCGGTAGCTAGGATTTCTTTAGGAGCCTTGGTAAGTACGTTCAGATCTATCGGCCTGGTGTCCCTCCTGTTTATGTCGTTACGACGATACTCCCCTCTATAATCCGTTCTATTGTCATTCCTTACGGGACCGTAGGGCATAAAGTGGTTGTTTTGACGAGGCCTGAATTCATCCCGGCGATTGTCTTGCCGACGATTTCCCCGGATGAAAGATCGCCTAACGTTTGAGTCGTGCTTGTTGTAGGGGCTGTAGTGGTGGTCCGTCCTTTCTCATCTTGGCACTTCGGCTGACCGGTATGCTTTTTCAGAACGAATGAAATCATCGACCCTTATCATCATTTCGGTCACTGTTCGGGGGATTTTTTCGGAGAACCTTTTCGCCAGCTCTGGACATTTGCAACCATCAATGAAAGAGGATATCTGCATTACCTCCGGTACTCCTGAAATGCGACTAGCTTCATCCGTCCATCGTTCTTTAAATTCTGATAAACCTTCATTGGCTTGCCGGACGATTTTAGTGATTTTCATGGGATCTCTGACACATTTTCTTCGAAGGGCGAATCTTTGCACAAATTGTTCACATAAGGCATCCCAATTGTCAATACTTCCTCGTGGTAGGCTGTCGAACCATCCTCTGGCGGCATCGTCTAAGGTCTGTTGAAACATCATGCACCATATGGGCATGGGCCAGGCGCCCTGGTTGGCGGCTCATTCGAATCTTGTGACATGATCATCCGGATCTGTGGACCCATCGTACAATTTTATGTGCGAAGGCCGAAGGCATCAGATATTTTGCATTTTTGGGTCCGGAAAAGTCAATGATCCTTCGGGTGAAAGGACTCTTTGATGCTGCTTTGAATGGTTTAGAAAGATCGTCCGTTGTTTCTTCTTCGGCTTTCTGAGCTCCGGTATCTTGGGGTTCTTCGTCCTCGAAGTCGAGCTGGATAGGTTTAATTGGTGTGTTCCCCTGTGGCATTGTATTGTTGGATTAAAGCTTTCAGGGCGGTGAGTTGATTCTGGATTTGTTTTATGCTGCCATTGTTGGTATTGACATCTGGGTCTTTTCCACTTCCTTCAGGTGTTGTAGGAGTAGGACCTGTCATCTCTTAGTTCAGGTAGAGTGAATGACGGGTCTCACGGATGGCGCCAATTTGTTGAGGTAAAATCTTGCTTTTACCTTCGACAAGTGGGATGAGCCCTCCGGGCTCTGATTGGTCCTTCGGGTTCAAGGTATCTCTTGATTAGTGAAGGTTCCTTCGGATATCCGCAAAACAGATACGTCCGTTAGTCTCGCCCCGGGAGTATCTCCCAGGACCAACCTTCGGCGTGAGAGTAAGTATATATTCTTAGAGAGAGAAAGTATAAAAGTAAATGAAGTTTTTAAGGATGAGAGAATTATTTAACCTTGATGATTTCTTCTCTATTTATAGGCTAGCTCGGCGAAGTACAAGGTTGATTAGTACTTGTCCCTCAATGGTTGCTTGTTTATGCCCCATTATCGAGTACTTATGTACTTGTTTGTACTTTGATTTACTTTGATTCTCTTAGCTATTGTCTATCCGGAATGTTCGTTCATCCGGAAGGGTGTGACCTTCCGGGTGATGTCCTTGGCTAGCCTTGTTTGAATGGTCCGTTCCGTTTGACTGTCGGTTCAGGCCCTCCGGGTTTCTTCCGGAAAATACATACGGCAACAATGTCCACATTGGTATAGACATCACCATTGCATGTGATTCACTAAATTGATGAGTAGTAGGTTGGAAGATGAATTGATAAAGGTAATTGAAGAGTATGAGAGAAAAATTAAAAAGTAAATGGGAATGTTAAATGAAAAGATGGGGTTTTAATTAAGCTAGTATAATTAAGGCAAAACCTAAATGACAAAAATACTCCCACAGGTGACGCATATGGGTAGGATTATGGCTGTAAACGAACGGAGCTTTGTTCATGTTCGTTCGTTTAATTTTAATCGGACAAATAAACGGACTCGGATGCTTAAACGGATAAATTTTCTTGTTCATGTTCGTTTATTAAGAAAATAAGTTGTTCATGTTCGTTCATTAATACACTAAACGAACATAAACGATCGAACATAAGTGAAAAAAGACAAATAAACATAAACTTTATTGAATTCTTCACAATATAATGTTTTATAAGTGTTGTTTTGTTTAAGCAAACCAATTTTTAAAACTATCAAATTAAAAGATATGATATATGAACATAAATAGATAAATAAACATAAATGAACTTTAACGAACGCATAATCGGACGTTCATGAATATAAATGAACGGACGAGACTTTTATTCATGTTCATTCATTTAACTAAACGAACGTAAAATATTGTTCATGTTCGTTCATTTAATAAACGAACGAACATAAACGAACTTTTTACCGAACGGTTCATGAAATGTTTACCGAATATTCAGTTCGTTTACAGCCCTAGGTGGGCTTAACTGGACTAGAAGAAAGATGACGACCTAGGGGTTAACAGTGCTACATACTTTGTTTTTAAGGATGGATGGCAATAATAATAATAATAATAATAATAATAATAATAATAATAATAATAAGGGGGAATTGCATATATACCCACTAAAATTTAAAAATTTGCATATTTTCCCAAAATACAAGTTTTCAATGCATGTTGTACAATGCAACTTAAGCATGTTTTGGGTATATATGCAAATATGAAAGTTTTAGTGGGTAAATATGCAATTGCCCATAATAATAATAATAATAATAATAATAATAATAATAATAATAAATAAATAAATAAATAAAAATAAAATAAAAAAAAGGACGAGCATATGGATTTGGCCTAAACCACATAGACGAACCACGTAATTTACTCCTATAATTAGTATGATTAAATAAAATATTTGTAAACTGATCAATAAACACATTTTATTTTCTAAGTGCATTCACTATGGTGAATCTTTCCAAAGGTTTATAATTGAGTCATGTCACCGAGTTATAAACTTTGTGGTATAGACATATCTCTCCATTACAGATAAACTTTTTAAAGATTTATAGTCATCTCATACAATTTAAATGCATTAAATTATGAAAAGGTTTGAAATACTAAATATTTTCATTTCAAGTAAACATGAAATAGACTTTTAACATGGTTAACAAAGGTTCGTGTCGTGCATCACACAAGCCAAAATGCCTAGTTATTAATTAATTAATTAATTAATTACTCCAATTAATTAAGGAACAAACTATTATTCTAGAAAATTAAAAAAAAAATAACAATATTTTTTTAGTTTATTTATTTAGGTAGTATTTATTTTGTAAAACAATTATTTTGATACGAAAAAGTAACAAAGAAAGGGTAAACTAATAAACTCAAAAGATTAAGGGTCCGTTTGGCTTGAGGGTGTGAGGTATAGGGAATGGGTATAAGAATCATTTAACATATTTTAGGGTGCGTTTGGTTTCCTTCTCAGGAAATCAAACTATCAATATGAAAGTGATAGTTTGTGTTTGTTTAGAATGCCTGGGCCACAACTATGACTATGAAATTCTAATATGTTCCATACTTTATATACAACTCTTAAGGGTGGAATGGATCTTTCATAGTTGAAGGACACATCACTACTATCAAACTCATACCCATTGTCATTGTCAGCGTACCAAAAAGCACCCTTAAATCCTTAACAACCAAGCTTAAAAAAACCCATAAACACATTCAAAACAACTTTACAACAACAACAACAACAACAACAACAACAACAACAACAACATACCCAATCCCGCCTAGGCGGGGTATGGGGGAGGTGGGATGTAGACAGATCCTACCCCTACCCCAGGGAACCCTGCAGGTAGAGAGACTGCTTCCAGAAAGACCTCCGGCAAGTGTGTGCAAAGTGTGCTCGAAGTAAAGAAAACGAGAAATAGAAAGCAAAACAAAGAAAGAAAAAGCATAAAAGCAAACAGAGCAATACAAACAAATAGGCAAAACGACACAACAAGCATATAAGCAAACATAAAAGCAAACCGACACACCAAGTAAAAGAGCAAACAAAGCAAAACAACAAGACAACCAAGATAAAACAACCAAAACAAAACCACCTAGACAAGCGCCAGCAAAAAAGGGAGCGAGGGGGACACAAGACCAAGGCCAAACCAATCAGCTACGACCAAAAAGAGCAACGCAAAGGGCCTAAAGCTAAGGCAAAGCAAAAAGAGCAAGCAAAAGGCACAGGCAAAGGGCCCAAAGGCACAACAAAGGCAAAACCAAAGCACTAGCCGAGGCAAAGCAAAAGCACCTATCTCCTAAAGGGGGCAAGCCAAGGGACCCAAAAAAGCCTAAACCACAACAAACCCCAAACCCTCAACCATCCTAGCCCCAAAACTAACCACGAATACTAATCCTATCTCTCCACGCGTTCCTATTTGAGGTCATGTCCTCGGACAAGTGTAGCTCCTCCATGTCGAGCTTAAGCCTATCCACCCATCTAAGTTTAGGTCTACCCCTCCTTCTCCGACCATCGACTATAAGCGATTCAACTCTCCTTACTGGCGCTGTTTGTGGTCTTCTCCTGACATGACCAAACCACCTCAACCTTCCTTCTCTCATCTTCGAGATAATAGATTCTACTTCAAGTGCCGATCTGAACACCCCGTTAGGAATCATGTCAAAACAACTTTACAAGTCAAACATATTCTCCAACCTCCAGCTTCCAACCTCTAACCTTCTTCTTCCCCAACACCAACAACCAAAACCACTTTTATATAAAAAAAACCCGAATTCATCACAAACAATCAAACCATGAAGATCACAGCTTTACTTGTCCTCAAATGCAACCCAGACGGATCATCAGATCCAATAATCTTAGCTAACTCAACTGACGTCTCCCACTTCGGTTACTTTCAAAGGTCTAGCGTCAAAGAGTTTATAGTTTTCGTTGGTCGTACTGTCGCTAAAAGAACCCCACCGTCTCAACGTCAATCCGTACAACATGAAGGTATCCTTTTTATAAAAAAAATTTGAATTACGTGAATTTGTTAATTTTATTGAAGTGAATTAGTTTAGGATTTAGGTTATCCATAATAAATTTTGGGATAAATTTAGGTGGTGTTTGTTTCGGCTTATATAGCTGGCTTATGGCTTATTTTGAGACTATAAGTTTATTATGATATAATAAATTTATATAAGACCACAAGTCTCAAAATAAGCCGAAAAATTACGGCTTATGAAATATAAGCCGAAATCATGATAAATTATGGCTTATGAAATATAAGCCGAAATCAAATGAAATTTCGGCTTATATTTCATAAGCCTTAATTTTTTGGCTTATTTTGAGACTTGTGGTCTTATGTAAGTTTATTATATCATAATAAACTTATATAAGCCAACAAGTCTCAAAATAAGCCAAAAAATTGGGGCTTATGAAATATAAGCCCAAATGGGCTTATGTTTCATAAGCTTAGCCAAACACCCCCATAATAACTTGTATAAGCCGAAAAGTTTCAAAATAAGCCACAAAAAGTGAGCTTATGAAACATAATCCCAAAACCAAATAAGCTATAAGCGGGCTATATAAGCCGAAACAAACACCCCTTTAGATCTGACTGAACCGAATACAAAACCGATGGTTCAGTTTGATTGCATCCATAACCAAACCGATAGGAGCTGAACCAAATGTTACATGTAGGCGTACATTGTTGGGCTTGTAATATTACAATAAAATTTATGCGTTGTACAATCTGATGGGTCAAAAAAATTGTCGTTGGACTGAATTAGCCAATAGAGGTTAACCGAATAAAATTGATTGACCGATCCAAATGTTCACATGCCTACTTGATGGATATAAATTTCGACGTTCCAATACATCTTTCTGCACAATTGCCCTATAAACCTTCAAGTTATTATTTGATTAAGACTGATACATGACTTCGTGAATTCTTGTTATAGTAAGAGAAAAGTTGCCTCTTTGTCTAGTCAGTATTATCTCGCCTTATAAATATATGTTATCATGTGTTAAAATTTGCTGATTTGAAGTCTGAATCAGTGTTTTAGTCACTTGCCATCGTAAAGTTGCCACTAGTCCACAAGTTGTATAATGTATATACTTAGGTATTACTGCCATATTTTTTTGCGTTCGTGCCAGGGTTTTAGAATGTTGGAAGTGTCAGCTTTTAAAGTTTAGTAATGCTTGTTCATCAATATTGCTTTTTTGGCATTATATTTATCAAGTGGGAAGTAAGGCTCTGTTTGTTTCGTATGTTAATCAGAATACAAGGTGCATTCCTACAATAGAAATGGTCTTTGTGCTTTGGGCTTTATGGATGACCACTATCCAGTTCGGAGTGCGTTTTCTCTTTTAAATCAGGTAAGCCTATACATCCTTGTTACTTTGTTATATTAGGGTGGTGGCAATGGGAGCGGGGTGGCCAACGGTTTGCCCCAAACCGCCGGGGAACACCGCCGCCACCCCAGCGGTTTGGTTGGGAGGTTTGCTCTAGCGGTGATCTTCACCTCGGAGGTATGGAGCCATTACTTACCGTTGGACACTAGAAACAAAAAAAATTTGGGAGGTATGAAAAAAGTATGGTTGCCACTAAAAAAGGGTTGGGAGGTATGAAAAAAGTGTGAGTGAGGTGGAATGATATTATTGGTTGGTTGGGAGGTATGGGGGAGTTTGGGAGTGACCACTGCCACCACCCTTAGTAGTTCACTTTTATGGAAATAAGATTTGCTGCATGTATGTTTGTGATATTTGACCCATGGAAATTTGTTTCGTTCTATTCTAGGCGGGTTAGGACTTAGGATCCTTTATGATATCCTTCAATAAGACATGTTAAGAGTATTTTCCTTTTAACGTGTCTTGTAAGAGTTGTCAGTGTACTGGTTTGGAGCATGCTTTTAAAACAGTTTTATGCTAAGCTTAGGTAATCTGGACCAATTTTGTCCCACCATCTTCTTGCCATATGCCTTGACCTTATAATAGCTCAAGAGCCAATTAGAAGTTTGGACCCCGTTGCAAGATGCTTTTTCTAAGTATCGATTATTTTTCTTTAACTTTATGTTTTCTCGTTTTAAATAACATCACATCAATTTGTCAGCGGTTTCAAATAATGTACCTACCGCTAAAGATGGACGTTCTTTCCTTGCTTGTCTTAATCCAAAGATTTACTAACTTTAACTGTTGTCAACTTGTCATAGGTGTTAGATGAATACCAAAAGAATTTTGGTGATTCATGGAAAGCTGTGCAAGCAGATTCCACTCAGCCATGGCCTTATTTGGATGAAGCTTTGACCAGATTTCAGGTTTTAGTTCTAATCTTTTTTTCTTTTGGGAAACTTAAGAATACTGGCGGGTTCAGCAAGTTGTGTTTTATAAGTTGATGCTGAACATGAACTAAACTGTTCTCTTTGTTACTTGATCACCTTTGAACTATCAGGATCCTGCCCAAGCAGACAAGCTGCTAAAAATTCAGAGGGAGTTGGACGAAACAAAAATTATACTTGTAAGTGATTTCTTTAAACTGAACCAATTGTTGTTGTTTTTCTTGCATATGGGGAAAATTGATGTTTATCCATCATTAATGCAGTGTATTAGACGTAATTTTGATGCTTACTATAGCTTTTTAGTAGTTCATTTTTGTTGTGGTGGTGTCACCTCTAGTAGGCTTCTATGCTTTCTAATTCTTGGTTCTCCCTAATGTTTCTAAAGCATTATGACTTGCAAATCTAATTGTATATTTTTAACCCGCTTACCCACTTATAATAGAGATTGACTAGCATTCATCTTTTATGAATGGTTCATCCAAATCACCTTTAGACTATTTGAGTATTGGTTAGCAACCCTGGTATTTTGTTCTTTCACCAACATCTGCACTGATCATAGTTATATAGTCGATTCACTACACCATCATAGTTGTCAAAAGCGAATGTGATTGCAAGGCGCAAAGACCCAAAATCTCGCCTAGGCGAGAGGCACATAAAAAGCACGGGCCCGAAAAAAAAAAAGCGCAGTTAAGTAAAAAACCACCAAATGCCATTCAAATTACGATAAACATTAATGAATTTAACCAAAAAGTTCAATATATAAAATGCATTCAACTAAAGATGTATGTCTTGAAGATGTAGGTATTGAAGATGATGAGGTCTTGAAGATGATGGATGAGATCTTGGTATCGTCAAATGTCATCCTCTTCTTCCTCGGTATCTTCATCAATTAGGCTCACATAAGATGTAGGTCTTGAAGATTTAGGTCTTGAAGATGAAAGTCTTGATGTTGATGGATGAGATCTTGTTCTTCTTGGGGGTTCTCCTGCCCCACTCGCCTCTCCAACCCTGGTCCAAGTTGAATCATCGTCACTATGAACACGATCGTCCTCCATGATTCCTGTTAACCACTTGTTGCTATCATCAATATCTTCTAGTGATATTGGATCATATGCGACAGTTGTGTCACGACGATTCCTTAGCATGTTATTGTATTTGACATACACCAACTCTTGCAACTTCATGTGTTTAAGTCGGTTTCTTTTCTTTGAATGGATCTGTTCCGAGTTATAAATTAGTAAACTTATATTATGACTCACTAAAAATTACAGAATCTTTTAAAAATTTGAAATACTTACGTGCTCAAATGTGCTCCAGTTCCTTTCGCATCGTGATGCACTGCATGTCAATTTGCAATTAAGGTGTTGAGTTTAACATGCAGTGCATCAGGATGTGAAAGGAACTCGAGCACATTTGAGCACGTAAGTATTTCAAATTTTTAAAAGATTCTGTAATTTTTAGTGAGTCATAATACAAGTTTACTAATTTATAACTCGGAACAGATCCATTCAAAGAAAAGAAACCGACTTGAACACATGAAGTTGCAAGAGTTGTGTATGTCAAATACAATAACATGCTAAGGAATCGTCGTGACACAACCGTCGCATATGATCCAATATCACTAGAAGATATTGATGATAGCAACGAGTGGTTAACAGGAATCATGGAGGACGATCGTGTTCATAATGACGATGATTTAACTTGGATCACGGTTGGAGAGGCGAGTGGGCAGCAGAACCCCCAAGAAGAACAAGATCTCATCCATCACCATCAAGACCTACATCTTATGTGAGCCTAATTGATGAAGATACCGAGGATGACATTTGACGATACCAAGACCTCATCATCTTCAATACCTACATCTTCAAGACATACATCTTTAGTTGAATGCATTTTATATATTGAACTTTTTGGTTAAATTCAATAATGTTTATCGTAATTTGAATGGCATTTGGTGGTTTTTTACTTAAGTGCGCTTTTTTTTTTTTTTTTTTTTTTTTTTTTTGGGCCCGTGCTTTTTATGCGCCTCTCGCCTAGGCGAGATTTTGGGTCTTTGCGCCTTACAATCGCATTCGCTTTTGACAACTATGCTCCCCATACCCCACTCAGGCGGGATTGGGTATTGTTGTTGTTTGTAGTCTTGCTTGTTTGGTCTATATATTCATTTTAATAGTTACAAATGATGGTTTAGTCTTTTTGTATACACCTGACATCCCAGTTAGAATGTATCACACTCCCACATCCCCCCAAAGCCCACCACTAACATTTAGTGAAGTGGTATAGCAACCATAATCCAATTTTCAAACTTCTGCTTTTGTTATCCCATGGTAATGTGTGATATTCACATATCAAAAAACATCATACCCAAAAAAAAAGGTTTACAAGGTATCATATTTCATAAGGTGTAGCATCTAGTCTGTCATCCTAGGGTTCCCCCAGCTAATTGATCATCTTAACATCTGAGACTTTGAGAGGGCTAGAAATGGAGGCGAAAACAAATACGTCAAGAAAGAGAATCCATGGTCAACTTGTACAAATAATAAATATAAGGACACCATGGTTCAATTAATGAAATATGAAGGAATAGTAAACAGCTCACAGCAGCTGATGGTAGTTAGAAAGTCGTTGGCTTTCAAAACACTTTAATCAACTGGAGTAAACATGGGTAAACTTATAAACATCAATACCTCAATATACAACATTGATTATCTAACATATGAGTCTTCAAGATATTTTATCACCTGCTACATCTTATCTTGTTTAATAATACCTGTTAATCGTGATAAACTAAATATGATCTTGTTACAGCATAAGACTATAGATAGCGTCCTAGAAAGAGGTGAAAAGCTGGACAGTTTAGTTGAGAAGAGTTCAGACCTCAGTACAGCTTCACAGGTGCGGCTCCTATTTCCTTTCATAAACTATTATTCTTGGCAAATGCAGTTTCATATTTTGTTCACTCTCAGTCAGCAGATGAACATACCTTGGTTGTGGTACTCTTGACTTTAACTAAACAACAAATGCAAGCTAATATATGCAAGATATATTTAAACAGAGTGCACCAAATGCATAGTATATTCTTACCAAGTTACAATTTCTACAAATGTTATTGAACACTAATGTTATCTGCTTGGATTTTCAAATTGATGGCCGTAAGCAGCATTTATATCGCTTTATATGGTTTCTATAAAAGCTTACTAAAGAACACAACTACAATTTTTACACCTTTTTTTTGGGGAAATTTTTCTCAAGATCTACTTTTTAGCTCACGGACAACTATTTAACGAATTCATAAATTCTCACTAATAAGAGCTCGCTTCATTGAAATCTATGAACAATTGTGTTCCCTTATAACAGTTAAAAGGCATGTTTATGATATAAATTTCATAGAAGCCTTTGATGTTTATATTGATGAGGATACCATTTATCCGGTCTATGCCACTCATCAGTTTTTTATGTTGGCTTTTTCTACAATTCAAAGTCTTAATAAAATTGATATCATTTCTCTGTATCTTTTACAGATGTTCTACAAACAGGCAAAGAAAACGAACCAATGTTGCACGATATTGTAAATGGTAAAATGGGCTGCAAGGTTAATTGGTTTGTGTGATATGTTTGTTTATACTGTCAAGTGCTTAATAGTTTAAACTTTCCTTCCAGGTTTGTTCTTGGGATTGAATAGGGTATTGTCTTTGATGCTCCTGTGATATATGTCTAATACTCTTTATATTATATGTTGGATTCATTTGGGATCTAAAGTTCGACAAATTGCAAAGACGTCGGTATTTTGACTTTTGTTTTAAAATTGCATACACATAATTGCATGTATGCATTCATTAACACGGCAGTTACATCTATTTTGTTGACATTCGACTGCTCAAAAAATATATTCTTTAGACAAGCTTAGGCAAGAATATACGAGTATTACCTAAAGTTTTAGTCGTCTCAAATTGGGTTTGCGTGAAAACCGGCTAAATATGAATCTATCATTCCAAATAGTCCAATATCTTCTGCATCAAATGTGTTCAACGAGTTTAGTGTACGTGAACTTTGGCTTCTTTTTTTCTATGTTCATGGTTGCTTAAATAATACGTAAAGAATTAAAAGTTTCGTGATGTTATATACATCTTTATTCAACTAGTAGGGTACCCGCGCGTTGCAGCGGCGGGTACAATGCAATAACAGTATTCAGCGAAAATCTGTTTTAGTTATATATTTTACGATACAATAGACATATGACGATAATTTTAATTTTGAATAATTTTATGCAATAACAATATTTTTTGTATAAAAACTGTAGATTATCCACGTGATGTTGTGACGGTGCTGAGTTAGTAGCTAATATATTGTAAAGGTGATGTTGATGTGTTGACAATGTCCCGTATTCGAATGTTAGTATTAAATGATACTATAACATCGTAGCGAAATTTAAAAATCAATAACATTATAAAAAGAAAATTTAGTTCACTAAAAAAAATGTTTATTATATTTGTCTCACATAAATGAATGATACAACCAAAAAAGTACATATAAAGATAAGAAAAACTAAATATTCAAAAAGTCATGTATGTTACTTTAAAGTGTATAATTATTATTATACAAATATATGTAATAAATACGAAAAAAAAAAAAAAAAATACGATTAGCATTTTGCATCATTTGCTTTGAAAAAATCGTCCAATTTTTATAAAATAAAGTTTTTTTTTTTTTTTTTTTTTTTTTTTTTTTTTTTTTTTTTTTTAAAGTTTTATAAAAAAATTCTAAAAGGTGTATATGTTGGTTCTCAAGACACTCTTGCGATTTAATGATAATTTTTTAACATTGCAATTTAGTATGCATTTTGAAACTCTATTGATTTAATAATATCATTTTCGGACGACTTTTATGGGCTAGCCGAACCGGTGGTGGCTCCGGTTCCCAGTTGAACCCGTTGGTCCGATCCATTTTTAAAAACCCTATGTAAATTGTATGAAACTTTGTGCGTTTTATTAGTTTGTACAATATGTATAATAACAAGTATTTTTCATATTAGGAGTATTTTGAAAATAACATTAATTTGATAATTATTGTTATAGACATTTTTTCTTTCTTTTATTAAATTACTTTGTATTTATTTTTCATTTAAAAAAAATGTCTACATAAAGTGCTTTAAACTGTTGCAACAAATGCTATTATATATGTACTTATTAAAATTTGTCATTATAAGCAAGTGTTGAATATTAATATTTTAAGTCTTTCATTTTCGAAATGTTAAAAATGCTTTATAATGTAGTATAGATAGTCTTTATATACATTTAAACTTATATATCTTTCATTTCATAGATGAGAATATGTTAGTTTATCTAAAAACCATGTAAAGATTGGTGACTTAACATTTTGAATATTTTTTTTGGTTATGCAATAACCATTCCTGTAATACTTATTTAACCCATAAAAAAAAAAAAAAAAAAAAAAAAAAAAAAAAAAAAAAAAAAACTTTTTTGTAATAGATATAGATACTTCAATTCAGTTTATCAAATCGATTATGGGGGTTTATGTAATTATCTTAAGCAAATCTAGTGGGATCCAAAATTTCTATCGAGGGTAGCTCTATTTGTTGATATAAATAATGCGTAAAAACGTTATTAGTATTTCTCGATATCCTTATGTTTTGACAATCACAAAATCTTAAATCATTAAACATAAAATCATTATGTCAACAAGTATTAAGTGACAAAATATCATTATATCCAACTTAATCACTTAAGGTATGAATAAACAATTGCCTAATACATTTTATAATCAAAGGAAGGTTTATTTAATCATTACAAATTATATAAAATGGTATAAACTATAAACATTTTATATATTTAGAAAAACACTTTTGGTAATTAAAGGAAAATATTAATTTCATAATAAATATATGAATTCAAATTTTTAATCAAAATCATTTAAATTTTCACCAAATAAACTTTTCCCAGAAAATACAAAGAATTCTGGCCGTTACAGGTGGACGGCCCCCTTAATTATAAAGGGCGGCCCTCTTAATATTAAGGGGGCCGGCCATACAATTAAAGGGCTGGCACGCTCCTGTTGTCAGAATTATTTGCTTATAAATACAGGTTCATTCCTGAAATTTTTCCTCACCTTTTGCACTAAAACTTTCTGTCCAAATCCTCTCAAATCATCTTCCTAAAACCTTTGATCATAAGTTTATTAGTTCTTGTTTCAAGTGATCCAATCCCTCATCTTTCAAAGTGCAAAAGAAGAATACTCCTATCATTTCAAATCAAGAAGTATTGAAGATTAGTTGTGTAGCTTGTGTATATATATATTGCAAAGTTGTGTAGTGCTTGTAATAAGTAGATCTAGGTAGGTTTGTAATTAAGTATAGTAAAAGTAGTGGTGTGAAGAAGAAGTAGTGAAGTAGTGTGAAGTTGTGAAGTAGTAAGTGGTGTGTACAAGTTGTGAAGAAGGTGTGCCAAGTCGTGAAGAAGTTGTGAGATTAGTTCTAACTACTATTAGAACTCGACATTTAGCTTAGTGTCATAAATTGGTGTAAGCAAAAGTTGTGTAAGGTTTCTCCGTCACAAGGGAGTTTGTTGACATAGTGAAGAAAACTCTCGAGTTAGAGACTCGGGGAGTGGAGTAGGGCGAAGAGGAGCTTCGTAGCCGAACCACTATAAATTCTCGTGTTGTGGTTTGATCTTTCTAACTCTTTCCTTTATTTACTTTCATATTTACATTATATTTGCTTAGTTAGTTAGATTGAATTGTTTATATAGTGCAAGTGTTGAATTTCACATAAAAGAGAATCGAAGTTTTTGAAAGCAAAGTTTTTATAATCTAAATTGACGTAAAACTATTCAACCCCCTTCTAGTTTTTCACAATTGGCATTAGAGCTACGTTAAACAAGATTTTTTAAAATAAACTGTATTTAAAAAATTAAAACGATCTATGAAATCTGAAAAATATTTAGAAGGACAATTTATGCAAAGACCACCACTATTTGAAAGTGATGGTTTTCTTTATTGGAAAAATCGATTAGAAATTTATGTGAAATCAAAGGATCTAGATCTTTGGCATGTTATTACTAATGGTGATTTTCCTCCTATACAAAATAATCCCAAAACTAAAAGGGATGAAATTGTACCCTTTGAAAAACAAAACGATGATTTAAAAAAGAAACTTGCTAAAAATAATGAGGCTAAAATGGTAATTTATAATGCGTCACCACGCAAAGAATATGAAAGAATTTTTATGTGTAAAACCGCAAAAGAAATTTGGAATTTTTTATTAATCACTAACCAAGATAATAGTCAAGTCAAAGATAATAAAATAGATCTTCTTGTACAACAATATGAACAATTTACGATTCCGGAAGAGGAATTAATAGATAATGCTTTTGCTAGATTTAACACAATCATCACAAGTTTAAAAGCACTTGATGCGAAATTTTCTAGCAAGAATTTTGTAAGAAAATTTCTTAGGGCTCTCCATCCGAAGTGGCGTGCTAAAGTGACGGCTATTGAGGAGTCAAAGAATTTATCAACTCTACAACTTGACGAGTTAATTGGAAACTTGAAAGTGTATGAAGTGATAATAAAGAAAGACTCCGAAATGGTCAAGGGAAAAAGGGAGCAAACCAAATCAATTGCGTTGAAAGCTAAAAAGGACTCTAGTGATGAAGAATGCTCTACCTCCGAAAGCGACGATGAAGAATATGCTATGCCCGTAAGAGACTTCAAGAAGTTCTTTAAAAGACGAGGAAGATACGTTAGACAGCCATATGATTAAAGAAAAACATCCCAAAGAAACAAGGACGACAAAAGTAGCAAGAATGAAAGAAAGTGCTTCAAGTGTGGAGATCCAAATCATTTTATTGGGGAATGTCCAAAATTGTCAAGAAGTCAAAATCAAAAGGCATTTATAGGAGGAGCATGGAGCGACAGTGACAATGAAGAAAGGGAGACAACACGGGAAGAAAAATGCCTTATAGCAAAGGCATCCGATGAGGTACGTTCTGAAATCAAATACTATAGTGATGAAAATTTATCATTAGACGAAAAAGATTTAGATAGCGAATATAGTAGATTATGTAAACTAGGAAAAAAAAGTCATGGCAAAAAATAAACTACTAAAACACACTAACAATCAATTAAAAGATGAAATACTCGAATTAAAAATGAAACTACACAACCTAGAAAAAAGAAAATAAAGTCTTATAGATTGTAAAAAATGTCTAGTTATTAAAAATGAGAATGAACAAATTAAGGAAGAAATTACTAGATTTGAGAAATTTGAAAATAGTAGTCAATCACTTAGCAAAATAATTAATACTCAAAGAATATCAAATGATAAAACCGGTTTAGGATATGACTCAACCAAAGCATCAAAAAGTAAAGTTAAAAATGTAAAGTTTGAAGATGAAACTAGTGAACTAAAATCTTTAGAGTCAAAACCGAAGTATATACTTTTGAAAGATAGATTAGTACCTATCGTAAGTGATGAAGAAATTGAAAGCTATCATAAATCATCTTTGAAACCCAAAGTCGAACCCCTTAAACCAAAAACAAGATCTAAGACTCCACCACCTAGAAAACCAAGTAGTCCTCATCCTAGGTCTAAAACCCCTCAACATAGAGTAAACCAAAATAGACGAAACTTTCATCAAATGTGGAACGTCAATCCTTGGGGAATGATTCCACCATATACATCCAAGTCAAATGCAAAACATGTTTGGACCAAGCAACTTTAGTTAAATGAGACAATGGGGACCAACAAGATAGTTTCATCATACTTCGGCAAACTTGGTTATTTATCCGGTTCCGTTAGATCATAGTCTCATACCATCCTTTTGAAGAAATTGAAGAATGAAGACAAAAAGGTACACATCTCTTTTAATTTTTATGTCAAGATTGCATGCTTAGTCTAAAATCTAGTTTATATATGTTATAACTTGTTTTGTAGTTTTTTGTAGATATTATATATATATATATATATATATATATATATATATATATATATATATATATATATATATATATATATATATATATATATAACCTAGAAAACTCATTAGTTGATTTTCTAGAACTAGAAATTGTTCGTTTACGAACCTTTTCTTTTCCCCTTTGGCCCTATTGAACTATAACGTTCAACTTGAAAATCTTCGATGATCATAATACTCATATTGATGTAGAGAAGTGAGTTGATCAATCTATGAATGAAACAAACTCCCGTCGCCCTTTCGCACTCGTCTCCTTCCGTTACTCTCGTCTTATCAACACACACACACACACACACACACACACACACATATATATATATATATATAGACACACACACACACAAAAACATATATACCTTGCACAATTCCCTCGTCGACTTGACGGCTTGACTAATTTTATCTAAAATTATCAAGAAATTTTAGTTGATAAAATGTCAAATAAAAGCATCAAGTAATTCCTTTCGTGCGAATACTCTCCAACGCATTTTTGATTAAATATAAATCTAACATATATATATATATATATATATATATATATATATATATATATATATATATATATATATATATATATATATATATATATATATATATATATTGTTTCAGAAACAACGCCGCGAAAAATAATTCAATTTTTGAGCGGACGGCCCTCTTAATGTTTAAGGGGGCCGGCCAATGTTTTCTCTCTCCCCGATTTTTCCACTTAAACTTTATACCAAACACTCCATTTTTCACTCTTCTCCTTCATTGTAGCTGCTGTGAACGAAACCAAAACTCAAAACCATCAAAAATTCACTTCCAAATCATCAAATTAATCTTGTTTCGCATGGGGCAAATACCTATAATACGATTAGCAACAAGTATTGTAAGTTTTTCATACCACATTTCATCTAATTTCATCAAATTTGGTCATAATCAAAATTAAGCATTTTATTTCAATTTCTTCAATTTCAATTTTTCTTGCAATTGAGTCTAAGATTTTCATAACTAAATGCTCCCCATAGGATTAGTATGCGTAATTAACACTAAAACTCAATAATCACTAACCCTTTTATTGAAAATTTTTGAAAAAGTTCATACACTCCTTTTTGAAATTATTCTCAAATACATTGTTGAATAATACCATAAAAACTTGTTAAAACTAATCACATTGTGTTTTTACAACTTATTAATCATGTAAATATACTTTTCGTCGAATTGAAAGTAATTTTGTATACGATAAGAGGGTGTTTGGATTACGTCCAAAAGTTATCAAAATATAGTCAATAAAATTTTTAAAACACAACGTCAAACTTATAAACATAAAACTTGTAATTTAGAGTTGTCAAGATATATAAGTCATATATATATATTGACATTTTAGTATGTAAATTTTTTAAATAAGGGAGCGTTTGGTTTAACTTAGAAAATTACATTTTTGAGTCAAAATCTAAATTATCTTTTTCAAAATAAATCACTTGCATAAGAAACTCGTAAGAAATAGCTAGTTATATAATCTAATGTATACGTAGCAAAGTTTCAAGATATATTAAGATGCTTAAAGGGGTGTTAGTTTATTCCATAACCACTTTCTAAATATCGTAAAATATATCTATAACGAGTTAAAAATAAAAATAAGGAACATAGTAAACTACTTCTTAAGTTTAAGGTCTGAGAGTCGAAGTATGTTTACGTTCCACATATGTCATAATAACATACACATTATATTTTTTTGTTAACTTTATTTTTATTTTTTTTGTTATCATGTTTAGGTAAACATGCCCAAAGTCATTACCGAAGATATTTCCCAAACCAAAAACTATGTTCCTAAAGTCTCTCAACTTCCCACCATCTCTCCTTCCATTGCTCGTATCTATCGTCAAATTGAGGATAGAAACATTCATGAATGTCGTGTTGTAGAACAAGCCTACTATCAATCCGATTTCATTGAACGTTTATTTTCAAACGTTCGATTCGAATGTCTTTACCAAATCAATGAACCTATCATTCCCCGTTTCATTCTCGACTTCTATAGCCAAGTCACGGTCCAAACCGATGAATTTGGTTCCATTCTCATCTCATTCATGATCCAACATGAATTCATTACTCTAACTCTTGCACAATTTGGGCAAATCCTTCAAATTCCTTTTTCCGGTCAATCCATTTTCACTAACGAATAGGATCTTGGTGCTCTTCAACGTTGTCATCCAACTTTTAGTCTTTATTTCTCAGAAATTCCTTCTCCCGGAGAAATTCGTTAAATGCTCGGGTTAGCCCGTGAAACCACCACTCGCAAAATCAAGTCCAAAAATATCGATATTTCTGAAAATCAAATTCTACTCAAAGAATTAAGCCCCGACATGAAGCGTTGGGAAGAACTCATTCGCGAGAATGCGTTTGGTACCGGAGGCCACCGTGACCATCTCCCGGCATGCCTCGCTCACATGTTGTATGGTGTGGTTGCCGAACAACCTTACAATTCGGCTTATTTCTTTATCAAGCGTATTGAATGTGCAAGAGCTACTCCTAAGGCAAATCTTCCGTATGGTATGTTCCTCACTCGTCTTTATCATCATGTCCTCGAAAACTATCCTGATCTTCATGGTAGTATCTATCAACCCATCTATCCAACCTTGCGTCCTCTCGTTCTTAAACAAGCCCGTAAACCTCGCAGTGATAAGGGTAGATCTCGTCATCATAATTTCCATGGTTCATCATCTCGTTAAGAGGATGACGAAGAGGATGAATACATTCATCGTGCCCCCTCTCCCGATACGTTTGTTGATGACTTGGAGGATCTTGACTATACCGATTACCAAGTACCATCTCCTTCCGCTCAAACCAACCAAGTACTATTTGAGCGACAAACCAAGTTGCTCAACCAAAACCAAAGAATGCATGAGGAGATGCGAGGAGGCTTCAAGTCTATTGCCAAGACGCTTGGAGGATTGTTCCGAAAGAAGAAGAAGTGATGGGGAGCATTATATTTGCTTTGGATATTTTATGTTTGTTGAATAATTGTTACTTGTGTGCTATATTTCCGATATGTATTCGGAAATAGTTATGTGTTGCTATGGATTATGGTACCTTAGAACTATCACTTTGATGACTTATTATTATTAGTTGTTCTACTAATATGCATGCATATCTCTTTATATCTATCATATGTTTGCATGATAAATATATGATTATATATGAATTAGTTGCTTTTCTAATAAACCAAGACTAAATGTTTTTGCAAGCATTTCATATCGTGATTTGTCTTATAACCTTGAAACGAGGGGGAGCTCTAAATATGTAGTACGCGTCGAGGGGGAATAAATGTGTATTCTAAATATTTTTGCAAGCATTCCATATCGCGATTTGTCTTATAACCTTGAAACGAGGGGGAGAAATGATATAAATTCACTAAAATGATATAAACTCACTAAAATACTTGTATACATATTAATTTTTAACATAATGAGTTTAGATTTTGTAATCATCAAGAAAGAGAGATTGTTGATATAAATAATGCGTAAAAACATTATTAGTATTTCTCGATATCCCTATGTTTTGACAATCACAAAATCTTAAATCATTAAACATAAAATCATTACGTAAACAAGTATTAAGTAACAAAATATCATTATATCCAACTTAATCACTTAAGGTATGAATAAACAATTGCCTAATACATTTTATGATCAAAGGAAGGTTTATTTAATCATTACAAATTATATAAAATGGCATAAACATTTTATATATTTAGAAAAACACTTTTGGTAATTAAAGGAAAATGTTAATTTCATAATAAATATATGAATTCAAATTTTTAACCAAAATCAGTTAAATTTTTACCAAATAAACTTTCCCCCATAAAAGACAAAGAATTCTGGCCGTAACAGGTGGGCGGCCCCCTTAATTTTAAGGGGGCTGGCCATATAATTAAAGGGCCGGCACGCTCCTGTTGTCAGAATTCTTTGCCTATAAATAAAGGTTCATTCCTGAAATTTTTCCTCACCTTTTGCACTAAAACTTTCTGTCCAAATACTCTCAAATCATCTTCCTAAAACCTTTGATCATAAGTTTATTAGTTATTGTTTCAAGTGATCCAATCCCTCATCTTTCAAAGTGCAAAAGAAGAATACTCCCACCATTTCAAATCAAGAAGTATTGAAGATTAGTTGTGTAGCTTGTGTGTGTGTATATATATATTGTAAAGTTGTGTAGTGCTTGTAATAAGTAGATCTAGGTGGGTTTGTAATTAAGTATAGTAAAAGTAGTGGTGTGTACAAGTTGTGAAGAAGGTGTGACAAGTCGTGAAGAAGTTGTGAGATTGGTTCTAGCTACTATTAGAACTCGACATTTAGCTTAGTGTCGTAAATTGGTGTAAGCAAAAGTTGTGTAAGGTTTCTCCACCACAAGGGAGTTTGTTGACATAGTGAAGAAAACTCTCGAGTTAGAGACTCGGGGAGTGGAGTAGGGCGAAGAGGAGCTTCATAGCCGAACCACTATAAATTCTTGTATTGTGGTTTGATCTTTCTAACTCTATCCTTTCTTTACTTTCATATTTACATTATGTTTGCGTAGTTAGTTAGATTGAATTGTTCATATAGTGCAAGTTTTGAATTTCACATAAAAGAGAATCGAAGTTTTTGAAAGCAAAGTTTTTATAATCTAAATTGACGTAAAACTATTCAACCCTCCTTTATAGTTTTCCACACTATTCATGAACTGTTGTATGATTATAGAACTTTGAATTTCCTTATAATGATTGTCTAGTTCTTGCTAGTTTGCGAACCAAATAAGGGTGCGTTTATTTAAAAAAAAAAGTCTTACTAGCCCTCTTACTCTTACTAGTAAGAGGTGGAAAGACGTTTTGTTTGTTTGTTTTTTTCTTTTTAGTCAGACCCAGAAGGACATATAAGATCATACAGTAAGAGGTGGGAGACTTGTCTTACTGCCTCTTACTCGATAAGAGATTGAAAACTCGTTTTAATATAATATATTTGATAGTTTATTAACTATGTTATATTTATGATAAAAAGTCTTGTTTCATATTTACATAGTTACTTAAATAAATTGCAAAAACGAACACTTAAAATCATTTGGATAATTATACAAAAACAAACAACTTTATTTCGTTCAAATTTAGACTTTTTAGCCATCTCTTACTGCTAAGATGTGGTAGTCAGATTCAGACCTAAAACATCTTAATTAAATTTTTGTATGTGTATGCTTTGCTATAAAACTAGTATTACATTTAGTTTTGAAACATATAAGAATACTAATCACTTACAATATAAATTTATTTAAAAAAAAATAAAACCACTTACAATATAAATTTATTTTTTATTTATTAGATGTAACTATGAATCTTTTAAATTAATAAGTCATGTTGGAAAGGTAAGTTATTATCGGGAAAAAAATGGTTTCAATACTTTTTATATACCAGTTTCTTGTATAAATCCAAATGGGAAAAAAAGAATGATTATAATATTCATAATTTTTTTTAATCAATATATAAGTAAAAGGTTGGAACTAAAATTTAAAGAACAGTTTATAAATTGATTTAGAGTTTAAGGGATTTTATTAAGTTAAAATTTATACTCTGTTCCCGAGTATAAAACAGAAAGAAAAGAGATGGAGAGAAAAAAAGGAGTGAAGTAAGAGGAGAGTAATAAGAAATTATTTTTTTATCTTGTGTTTCCGAGTTGGAAAGAAAAGAGAAGGAAGTAACAAAAAAATAGCTTTAAAATCAACACCACTTCATTTCATCCCAATTTGGGAAGTAAATTAGGAGAGTAATTTTGATGTAATTTACTATCATTTACTTTCCTCTTCTCTCCTAAAAAATCTCAGGAACACATTTTTTTTTACTACCATCCCAAACCTTTCCCTTTCACTTCAAAAAATAAACTCGGAAACAGAGTGTTAATATATGACAGGTTCTGTTATTTTATAATGAATGATATTTTTTTTTTTTCTTTTTAAAAACGACAATTTTAAGTTTTAATTACTGTGTCTCATAATATTTACACCACAACTTTATTTCTCATGTTTTAAGCAAAACTTAAACCCATAATCATTTGATTGAAGAGCTTCTCATAAAACATGAGGTATCATTAAGATACAAGCCATTAGATTAAAATAAATAGTAATAATGTGCCGTTATATTTCATGTTGTATTTAAGTATAATATAATATATAATATAATCTCTTGTATAATAACAATGCATACAAAATGAGCGATCAATTTTTTAGGAGTTCTCAGTTAGATTAGCGAGAAGACTTGATTTTACCGCGTAGGCGAAATAGAGCATTCTTATTAGCCAACAAAAATTAACGTTGGCTTAAATTTGATCAAACTCAATTAGATTTCATCTAGCAAAATAAATATGCATAAAAGAATATGTGTCAATTTGTGAAGAAAAAAAAAACTAAAAAAACGAAGCGATAATTAATAAAACTTTAGTTGTTAAATTTAAATAACTTATATGGACTTAAGCAAACTTATCAAATTTCATGTTTTTAATGACTTTATAAATGTAATAAACAACATCTAAATTTTATAACCCTATACTTTATATTTTATAAAAATATAACATATATATTTTTGTTATTTAGAAATATTATTATCAGTATATATTAAATTAATGTATATGCATCGAATTATAAATATTAAAATGAAAGAACGAGTTACTATGGTATGTAAATAAATACACGAAATTATATATATCGAACGATTCATGTTATTCCTCTTTATTCGATTAAGTAAGGATATTCAGAAAAGTATTTTTTTAACTATTTGTATTCAATAGCAACTCATGTTGTTCCACTTTAGAAGTTTAACCCGTGGCGTACAAATGTTTAAAAACTAAATACGATTAAAATTATTATTAACAGAAATATAAATATATCAAAATGAAGGCACGAACCCGCGGGTCATTGTGAGATGAAAATAAATACACGATATTGTACATATGACAATGACGCATATTTAAATAAAGTCAAATTTAAACAACATCAACCTATACACCATGCTATTTAAATAAAGTCAAATCCTTCATGCAACAAAAATCAATATAAAATATTAATCGATATTAATATATAATGACATATTTATGTAAATCCGCTACGTGCAAGGGTATTATAACTATATAAGTATAAAAGATTTAGGTTCCGTTTGGTTGGTGGGGTTACCATGGGTTTTGGGTTAAAACATTTAAATCAATTGTTTGGTCACATTTATAAGATTTGTGTTTAGATTTGTATGCTAAATATAAAAGGTTGTGGAAAAGGATGGTGGATTGGGTGGTTTTCTGGCACATATATGAGATCATATTTGTTTTTTCAGTATCTTACTTTGTCTTTTCTTTCCATGTACTACATATATTGTAAAATAATAAAAAAAAATCTTTTACTTATCACTCTTCCTCCTCACTATTAATATAAATAACATTTAATTTATATTTTCAATCTATAATATATCTTTAAATATTATTTTGTCTCTCTCATATATCACATTCAATTTCAAATCATAAACCAATTTCAAATTCAAATCCAAATCCAAATCAAAATCCAAATCCTAAACCCATCTACAAACCAAATGGACACTTAATATACTAATGTATAGAAAAATATTCGACTTTATAAATCAACGGATAATAAATTATCATAATATTTAACTTTATAATAAGGTTATTGAAATATTATTACCTGTTATAATATTAATATCTGCCCGAAATTCAGTTATTGAAGTATTATTACCCATTATATTATCTGGCCAAACTTTATATGTGCCATTGATTTTATAACTAGTACAATATATAACAATGTATAATAAGTATTATATATTTTATAGATGTATGCATAATTTTAAACGGTGTACAAAATAAACTTTCTATGAAATTTTAACTAGTTAGTTTTCTTATACAAATATTTTAACTAGTTATGGTTTTTAAAGATCACTAACTTTTTAAGGATCAAAAGATCAAATTGTCATCATTCAGTCTATTTGATCCAAAAGTGTAAACAATAAGTGATTTTTAATTAAAAAAAGAATTGCATTAAAGTAATTATTAATGAAAAAACAATATTGTCTTTTAACTTGACTCACTTAACATCTCATCATACATTCAAGTAATCTCAATACATTCGGTTACAATCACACGTAATTTTTAATATAATCTGATGTGACTTTCAATATAATCACATGTGATTTTATCATCCAAACATAATCACATGTGATTATATGTGTAAAGGGTGAGTAAGCGTCGCTCGTAACCTATACCCGAGCGTAGCCGTTAATCTCCCAAAATGCACTCCTACATGCTATCTATAAGCCCCATCACCTATCTTCATTTACCTACATAAGACATAAACTGAGAACGATAAGTCCTTGCGACTTAGTGAGTGAACGGAACATATACATGATAACACTTGTAATTATAACTTGAACATAAAAGTAAACAATCATGGCATAAATGGTACGACTTATAGTCGTGTTTATACTTGTACATGACATGAACATGAATATGATTTTGGTTCTGAATTTTATGATCTCTACATAACATTTAGGCCCGTGCTTATATATGCACGGGTCATCCACGAAGGATGTTTCTATAGGAATTCCGCGTCGTGCTTTTCTTAGGCATGCTTCATGACTTGTGGCGCATTTCTTGGGTACCATATACTTGACAATAATGCTTCTCGTGAGCATTCTAAACATGGTTTGTTTCGGCTATATCCGAAACTTGTATAAGTTCTATCATCATGTCAATTCTTGAGACATGAAGCTAAAATCTGTTACTCACCTTTAAATCTTGTTTTGGTCTTCCGTAAGCTTTCCATGAGCACCTAACCACATAATAACCATTCTAACACTATTAGAACTTGCTAATATACTTATCTAACATGTATTAAGTCTAAACAACTTAAACATGTTCACTTATGGTACTAATTCATCATATAACACATTTTTACAAAAGTACTTTTAGTGCAGAATTTCATGGGTTGCTGCTGTATTTTGCACTTTACCCTAATTTAACTTACAATTGAGCCAATACTTAAAGAATAAAAATTAAAGTAGACTCAGAGGGCTACAACTTTCGTTTAGACCTCAACTTAATCTGACAAACGGTCTGGTTTCCACAGCCCTACGAAGTCTGCGCAAAAGTCAACTCAGCAAGCTGATCTAAACTTGTAACATGTCCAAAACGACCCAAAACTCATGATAAGCTATTCCACTTATTACCAAACTTAATTTAAAGCTTATATATCATGTCAAGATCATTTTTCATCAGGAAAATAAGCTATTTTATTAATTTAAGCCCTTAATTTGCTTGTACACGTGATTATATATGTAACAACAATTACATATTCTTCAACTACATATTCTTTATGATCCAGATGTACATCTGTTTATGTAATAACCCAATTTTTTTAATCCATAACCTAATTTTGTATGTAATAACATGATTTTCATCATCAAATAACTTGATTTCGTCTTTCATAACTAGATTATCACCCATATCTAATTATTGAATGTATTTGAAGTCAATTTGATGATTAATTTCAATTGAGTGTCTACGTGTGTGAAAATCAAAACACTGCCTTTTGGTGGAAAATGAAATGAGTTTTCACTATTTTTTTCTTTTTGACAAAATTGTTCTAAAGTGCAAAAATTAAATTTAGTTGAAGCTACTAAATAAATCTATACACTTTAAAATTTGAGTTTCATGATATAAATGATAATCATTATGTCATCTTAAAATTAAGAGTTTCATGATATAAATGAGAGTCATATTATCTACATATTAAAATTATTATGACATAATCATCATTACAGTAGTTTAAAAGTTGAGAGCCTTTAATCTTTTCAGTTGAAGCAAGACAACCTAAACCTCTTTTAAAGTTTTATTTAATCGGGCTTAAGAAACCGTTATATGACCATGCTCATTTAAAAGTTCATTTCATCTGCTTAAAAAATTGTTTTCATAAGCATGAATTTATTCCTCTTAATAATAAATAACATTGTTATATTGGAATTAATGTATCTAAAATTGTCTTTCATATCTTCTAGAAAAGTTCCATACATAATATATAAATATACCACTTTGATCAATTTGGGTAAAGACCATGTAGTCAAATTAAAAAAAATAAACCATTAATGGTTTCATGAATACTAGAGGAAGGTGTTAACCAAGGACAGAACATTATAGAGGTGTTAACCAAGGAAGGTGTCAGTAATAACATGATTTTCATCATCAAATAACTTGATTTTCGTAGTCCATAACTAGATTATCATCCATATCTAATTATTGAATGTATTTGAAGTCAATTTGATGTTTAATTTCGATTAAATGTTTACGTGTGTGAAAATCAA
The DNA here is from genome assembly GCA_030686995.1 of Artemisia argyi. Taxonomy (NCBI): domain Eukaryota; kingdom Viridiplantae; phylum Streptophyta; class Magnoliopsida; order Asterales; family Asteraceae; genus Artemisia; species Artemisia argyi. The sequence goes on from CM060685.1 coordinate 138,361,935, forward strand.
AACACTACCGTTTGGTGGAGAATGAACTCAATTTTCACTATTTTTTGCTTTCTGAAAAAATTGTTCTAAAGTGCAAAAATTTAATTTAATTGAAGCTATTAAATGAATCTATACACTTTAAAAATTGAGTTTCATGATATAAATGAGAGTCATTATGATCTGCATCTTAAAATTAAGAGTTTCATGATATAAATAATAGTCATTATTATCTACATCCTAAAAAGGTGTTGTTTGTTATATGGGTTTTGCATAAATGGAATGGAATCATACTTAGAAGCCACTGTTTGGTTCAAGTATTTGGGAATGAAATGAATGATTTGACCAAAAAATTCATTCCACTATAGTTCACAGGTTTTGGTGGAAACCGACTCATTTTTTGACAGCATGTACTTTTCCACTAGTCTCAACCACATACTTTATATTATACCATTTGTTTCTCTCTTATATTTAATCAAATTCTATTTTTAAATTCATTATTAAATTATTAAAAAATAATTTATTTTTTAATTTTTTATAATATATTTTCTCTTTCTTACATCATATCTAAATCTAAATCCAAATCAAAATCTTAATCCAAATCCGAATCCAAATCATAAACCCGCCTACGAACCAAACGGACCCTAAGTTCTATGACATAATCATCATTATTGTAGTTTAAAACTTGAGAGCATTTAATATTCTCAATTGAAGCAAGACAACCCAAAGCTCTTTTAAAGTTTTATTTAATCGGGCTTAACAAACTGTTATATGACCATGCTCCGTTAAAAGTTCATTTTCATCTGCTTAAAAAACCGTTTTCATAAGCATGAATTTATTCCTCTTAATAATAAATAACATTGTCATATTGGAATTAATGCATTTAAACTTATCTTTCATATCTTCTAGAAAGGTTTCACACATAGTATATAAATAGACCATTTTGATCAATTTGGGTAAAGACCACGTAGTCAAATTAACAAAATAAAACATCAATAGTTTTCATGAATATTAGAGGAAGGTGTTAACTAAGGACGGAACATCATAGAGGTAGGGAGGGATTGTGCCGCCCCCCCCCCCCCCCCCCCCCCCCCCCCCCCCAAGTTATGGGTAGAAATGGAACATGTGTGCTTTGTATAAGGATCATTACTCACCATATTGCATAATTCTCAATCTGCCCCTCTAAACTTTTGGGATCAATCACCAGCTCTGAGATTGTCATTTGCATGAAAATTTAATATGGTAATTTGGCATATCAAGGAACTAATTTTACTTATATTTGTTATAGTTTTATCCAGTTAACAAAAAAATATACATAAACTATGAAGTAAGAGTAGTTTTATACTTCAATTTTATGACAATCAGTTTTCTTCTTCTAAATTAAGTGCATTTCCATGTTATTTTATTTTATTTGTATACAACTATAGCTATGTAAACAAAAATTATATATGTTTCACAGTAGCATGAATGCATGATTCTGGCTCTCCCAACAATAACGTTCAAGTTCCGTCACAGGTGTTAATGCTCTTCTAAAAGTGATGATACCATGTAAGTACTATTTCAGTGAGGTTCGCAAAAGATACACTAGTCCCGAATCGACATGTTATTCTCATGTGAAGGTCAAAAAGTAAATTCTTGCTTGATACATAGTCCAATAAAATCAATGAAATGTCTTCAACTTTTTTGAATATCAAAGGAAAGTATACATGTTTACTTCGGTGTGATGATATGATGCAATTAACATGTTTATTTCCGTGTGATGATATGATGCAAGTAAGATGTCACATGTCGCATTAAATAGCAATAAGCAATATAGCATGTTCTTTCATCGCTAAAGCTCTTTTATGTTAGAGCTTTTTAGTTTCATCGCTAAAGCTCTTTGAGTTAAACTTGATAAGTTAATTTATCATAGATATAGTAAAAGGAGAATTTGAACTATAATGTGTTGCTAGCACAAATGGATGCTAGACCAAATACAAAATTTGAAAAACCTTGCCCTATTATTCATTATTGAAAGAATAATTATCCCAGTGGAATAGAACTTTATGATGCTAATATAAATTAGGCAAAACAATCAAGAATGATTATTACTTGATTACACTTAGACCAGATTTGCATCATCGATTCAACAACATACATCAAACTTTTCGCGTAACCAAAACATATTAACTATGAAATAATCGGTTACCACAGTTCGTTACTATACGTTGCAAATCCTTGACGATCATTTTGCTTCATTTCTTATCTAATTGTCAAATATTAAACTTTTGCTATAAAGTTAATTATAGATGGAATAAAATACAAATAGCAAAACAATAAAATTTGTGCATCGCACAGGGTTAGCATGACTAGTTTGAATTAAAAGGCTAGGATTTGATTTTATGGTATTTAGAGAAAATTTAGTGTAAATTGATCTCATCTCATTGTACATAAACATATTATTTAATTGCTTTGGTAATTAAGTAGAGAAAACAATTGTTTAGCTGTTAATTTGAGTCCAACATTTTCACCAACCAATAGGTTTCAAATAAACTTATCTATTCACATCTTTTTTATATAATAAAATAAAACCTCTATTGGAATTTTGCATTTAAAAAAAATCAATTCATATCTGATTTAGTAATAATTTTATTAAAAAAAAAAGATTATTTTCTTATTAGGTAATATTTTATATTTATCCCTAACACAAGTAGAAGATAAATACAAAAAATATAGATAAGATATTTAAAGAAAAAAGATTATTTATTTTATATTTATCCACAACACAAGTAGAAGATAAATACAAAAAATATAAATAAGATGCAATTAACAATAAGATTAAAATTTTAAAATAATTATTTCAAAAAATTTAATAAAAAACCCGCGCGTACGCGGACATTATAACTAGTTGCATCTTAAAGTACTTACGGTCATTATCATTGTTTAACCTTTACAATTCTACTTCTTACGATTCTACATGAACGCTACATCTTAAACTACGTGCGGTGAATATCATTGTTTACCTTTTACAATTTTACGTCTTACAATCTATACTATTTTATAATCTATTTGAGACATTATTAAATGAAAAACCTAAAATTTTAAGTAATCAACTTACTAATAATAAAAGATGAAATTACATCTAGAAAATTAAGTGTAATAGCATTCCAATAAATACCTAATAAATGTTATTTTTAAAAAACCATATAATGTCAAAAACATGTTATTATACATATTGTACAAACTAATAAAACAAAGCTTCATACAATTTATATGAAAATAAGTCGATGACACATATGGTTTTAAAAAACCTAGACTGGACCAACGGGTTCAACCGGGAATTGTAGTCACCACCAGTTCGGCTTGCCAATAAAAGCCGTTCGAAAACGAATCTGAGAGGACCGTCGAAACAAGTAAAACTGATTAATCGGGCCAGGCCGGGATCATTTTCTTCTTATTTTTCTCAGGTTAATGAGCTCGTCACTGTTATTTTGTTTGTGTCTAAACTTTAATCACATGATAACCGCCGCTGTAACACAAATACCCTGGTAGCTCTATAAGTGTTACACCATCCCTTCCTTTTCACTCACAACCCGAATGCATGTTAGTTTTCCTCATCATTTACTTCATAAGAATGCTATATCATCTTACTAATCTATTTCCTTATTCTTTTAAGGCCACATTTCAATCATCTAGCAACTATCAAGGTATCTATGTATTGCGGTGACGAATACCCTATAATTAAAATTTCCAATAAACAATATTTTTCGATGATACGTTTTTTATATATCATTTATGTACTTATTATATCCTAATGTTTATAAAACATATAAATACACATAAAACATGCACCATACAAGTAATTATCGCCTCAATTCTTTCGACCATCATGCGTGAAGTCGTGAAGGAGTGTGAGAATCCCCCTCACAGAACTCATGTGTGGTTTGGAGCTTCACTTCGCACTAGTACAATCGACGTCACTCCCGTCAACATTTTTAACCTTCTACCGTCGACGGTATGAGACGCTCCCGTCGACATGTCGACGGCAACTGTTTGTCGTGAAAACTTTGTCAGGAACGACTATCCCGTCGACAATGCCCGTCGACAAGGTTGGTCCCACATGGTTTTTCAGTCAAAGATTATGGTTGTCCGGCGTTAAAATCCCGTCGACATGTCGACGGGATAATAAAGTTAATTATTTTATTAATTATAATTTGTTAATTGTTTTACTAATTCCCGTCGACATGTCGACGGTATGTATTCGTCAAAGTCAACATGCAGGTCAAGGGTGTGTTATTGTGCCGTCGACATGTCGACGGTAACATAAATATTATAATTAAATTTAGTTTATGTTACCGTCGACATGTCGACGGTAACATACATATTATAATTAACTTTAGTTTTATGTTACCATCGACATGTCGATGGTAATATACTGGTATGTTGCCAACAACATGTTTTATACCAGCAAAATTCTAGATTTTTGCTAGAAAATTTTCCAAAAAAAATCTACCAAAACCTGTAACCAACCAATTTTAACATGTTCTAAACACATACAACTCGACATCAGCTAAAACACTTGCAAATTATCGCTAAACACCCTCAAAATGCATTAAAACATATAAAGTCTACAAAACGGGGTGTGGTAATATCTAAACCTAGCTGCCATATCGACAAATGTTTCAATATCCGCGATTTTCAAGTAAGGGTCACCAAAACATTGTTTCAAACATAAGTACAACACAAAATAACCAAAGTTTGTACCTCTAGATCCCCAAATCACTCATCATCACCAGAACCATCCTCATCGCCTTTGCGACTCCCGCTCCCTCCAGCTGAGCCACTACCTCCAGCACCACTGCCCGAGCTATCCACGTGCAGAGAACCCGCCTAACTAACATACTCGTTCCATCGCGGGTTGGTCGAGATAAAACCTGCCACCAAATCAAGCTTCGCTTTCATGGCCTTACGTTCTTCAGCTTCTTCCCAGCTCTTCTTCTAGGCCTCACCAATCTTCTTCTCGGCCTCAGCAAGCTTCGCCTCCATCTCGGCTATTTTTGAAAACGAAATAATCAAAATTTAAAAACATCTATTGCAATACTTAATTTGAGTCATGATCGAGTAATCTATAATTAATATATTATCACACAGTACATACCTGGAGGTGGAGGCGGAGTGTATGGTAACGGTGGCCTGTTCATCCCGGGTAACGCCCTACCCCGTCCGGCTATATGGCCCCGCTACTTGCCCTTCAAAACCATAGCAAGTATCTGCTCCTCCGTGTACGCCACCCCTTCAGGCGTATTCACTCCCAGATCACGAAGCCGAACCATCTCTTCCTATTTAGTTGAAAAAAATTGAGAAAATTAATATATATGTCGAGTTAATTACAAGATTATGTTTCAATGAATCATTAAAGTGCGTGTTTGGGGAAATAAATAAATAAATAATAAATTTGAAAAAAAAAAAAAAAAAAAAAAACGATACTTACATACTGAACCCGAGCCTCATCCTGCAACCACATACCATTATTGTCGCAGTGTGTGTCGTCAAAGCTTTGGATGAGTGACGGGTACTGCTTGTCCTTGCTGTTTTGAAACTGTATATACACATACATATAAGATGAAACAAATTAAAAATGACAAATCAAACACTATATTTATTTTAATTAAACTTAAATACTTTTATAAAATTAAAATTAATTACTTTTATATAATTAAAAATTTTAATTAATATATAATTAAAATTAAATAATTTTATAAAAATAAAATACTTTTATAAAAATAAAATGTGTCTTACATAGTCGTGGTGAATAGCGGCCAATGACTTGGAACCATGGCGGCTGTACACCTTGTTCTTCTTTCGGTTCTCCTTGTTCACAGCAGCTCGCTTCAGGTTCTTCTCATTCATGTAAAACTTGATATGTTCCTCCCACACAGACGGCTTGACGTTCGGAGGAGGGTTTCTTCGTATCTCATCCACTTTAGCAGGCCCATCCGGCCTCGTAAAGTAAGTCTTCTTCATGGTTCCCTTGTTGTCGGAGTAGACCTTAGCAATATACGCATTGATGCCCTTCGAAATGTTTTTTCCAGTCGGGACTGCGCATGTGGGTCTGCAAGTCGAAGAATTCCTGCAATCAAATATAGTTAATATTAACATAAAGATATAAATAAATAAAAAAATTTAAATAAATATACACAGTTAAACAAATTTAAATAAATGTACACATTCAAATAATTAAATATAGAGATATAATTAAAAGGAAAATAAAATAACTGACCCCGAGTCGGGTCATGAAGGCATGTTGAGTCGCTTCCTCAAGGTTGTGCCACGAGGGATAGTGTAACACCCCCTAATTTGTGATGTGGCAGCGGAATAGTAATTAGGGTGTTACGGTGAGGATCAAAGTCATAATGATAGAAAACGGCTCGAAAGAGACGGTTTAAAAATATAAGTTCATTAATAAAGATTCAAATACAAGAGGTCACATTCAGAGTATTATAATACTAAAAGTCTTGATGTTTTAAACTGAGTCAAACATCTTTATTTTACACCATTATTTAAAGAAAGTAGATAAGTTTTGAAGTTTCCGCCCGTTCCATGCTTGCTTCTTCTGCTAAATACCTGAGATAACATGTTTAAAAGTCAACAAAAATTTTGAGTGATATCATAGAGTTTGAATTTGGTAATCATTTTGATACACAAGTAAGATTGTATTAGGAATACAATCAGTTAAAAATTGATATTGCAGTATATATTGCTCTAAGTCTCATGACACGCAAAACGTTAACAAATACCGTAAATACGGAGGTGTTATCAAATTAATGATAATATTACCCTCATGTAATAGGTGATTTGCCAATTCCTATTTTTACTCAAATATAATATATCACGACTAATACGACTAACCACATGCATAATGGCATTCCATCAAGTATTAATGGGATAGACTGTCAAACCTTAAATAGATCTATTCATTATATTCGCGTTCACATAACAGTGATTAATGGCTCATGATCAAGGATCTTTTGGCAATAGGTAACTTAGGCATATATCAAGTCAGGTAGCATATAGAAAATTAATTGTGATCTGTTTATAACATGTATCCCCCTCACGGAGTTTGAAATAAGTAAATGTGAGGCTACGACTCACCTTGATTGATACTGAAATGAAGAAAATAAAGTCGGACGAAATTATGATAACGCCTTCGAAATACAACCTGATAAGTAGATTTATCTGAGAATTTGACCAAATACCATTTGGTAAATACGAAACGAATAACGAATAATAATTATTCGTTATGATGAATAGGTGATATGAAGTGAATTTCTTATGTTATGTATGATATGACAAAATACGTGATATAAGTTATTCTCCGAAGTTTTACCTTCTAAATCAAAAGTAATATTATTTAGTTTGAAATATCGTTATATATATTATAAACGTTACGTTATATAATATATATATAGAAATGAAAGTTTAAATGCATATGACGAGATAAATTTACGAAAATAGAAAATAACTAAGAATGTTAAATAAAATATGTTTAGTCCTTGTCCTTTTCCAATTTTACTTACAATTATAGTCCTCTAATTGTCCAATAGTCAAACCTAGGCTTAGAATATTATCTATTATCAATTTTTACCCTTATGGTTCTGTTTTTACAGTTTTAGTCCTCACTTTTCAATATTTACAGTTTTAGTCCTTCTAGGTGTCGTCGCGTTACATTTTTAGTCCAAAGTTACAAAAATGATTAGAAAAATTATCTAAAATTTTCCGAGGCTTATTTAATAAATATTAAGCTTATTTTAACAACTTATTTGATAAAAAATGCTTATTTTCAATAATTTGGGCTTTTAGCGAGCTAAAATCAAGGCCCATTAACGTTTTAAAATCCGTACTTCGTGAGACGAGTTGAGCTCATCAAAAATATCATTTTTCATGTTCTATTTTCATATCAAAAAGTTTAGATAAGTTAGCTTATCATAAGAGCTTATTTTTAGCTTATTGGGCTTTTAGACCCAATACGTTAAAATCATATATTTTAAACGGGATTAATAGCGATTCACTTTGGTATCTTTTAAGTGTCGAGACTAACTTATTATTGCAAGTTTTATACAAGAAATTTTTAGCTAGCTAGGTGGTCTAATAGGTCGTGTAAAAATATAGTGTGCTTGTTACGTAATATTTAAAGATAATCGATGGTTTCGTAGCATGTATGAGACGTTTATATATATATGAAAAAGACTTAGAATTATTTAGGTGTTATAATCCGATTTAGTAAGTTTCAAAAATAGGTCCGTTTGATGCATTTGAAGTAAAACTAACGTGAAATATGTGTGTGTCGTGACTCCTAGGCCTTCCAAGATAGAGGCTAGTCACGTTTGTGATTCTACATGATAATATGTACGTAAAAATATATAGAAAGCTTATATACGCTCGACATAATCAAAAAACATGATGCATGAAATACTAGACGTGTGATATGTATTGAAATGAGATTAAAACAACTTACAACACCTCTAGGGTGGTAGGGAAACGAGAGTGGAAGAAGGAAACACAAGAAACGATCAATTTCGACTATAACCCAAAATAATAATCGTATAAATCAAACCCGATTCTTCTTTCTTGCTTCCAAACGTAAGTATGATTATTTCTGGACTTTCAGAGATGATTTTTAGGAAGAAAAGAAGTTTGTGAGAGTATGGTAAATGATAGAAACAGATGCATGAACAAGGAGTATATATATAACTTATTTTGTAACACGTATGGTGTAAAATCTTCCAAGGAAACCAAATACACTATGCATGTCAGTAACAATAGGTTATAGGTTGAATTTATATCATATTATAACCCTTGTGAGAGCTTGAAATAAGGTGCATGTATTGGTGATTCATGTAAATGTTGACCACCATATAATTTCATACACGATTTGAGTAATCGTGTACCATTTGATTATAGCTGATCATTCTTGTCATTTAATCATTAAATCATGCTAGGAATGTTATTAGGAACCTTTAGAAACAAACAGGAAACAAAACGGTTTAGAAATGAATTTATTATAAATCGGTTTGGCTTGTTTTGATCAAACACTTCGCCTCTTAAAAACGTATCTACACTCGACTTATGGAGCTGAGATTCGACACACTAATAGTCGGCTAGGTGAGAAACGAGGTGGTGCAATAATATATATGTGTCGTGTGAAAGAATCAAGAATACGCGAGTCGTTTTGGAGCATGTTACTAACCGATCTTATAAAATATTATGAATTGGAGTTGGGCTTGTACTTTTGGCTTATGAATAGTGATCGGGGAGTTGGGTTGGAAATTAATTAAGGGCCCGTTTGGTATAATTGTGTAATTAGTAATTTTAATTTAGGATTAGTGAAATGAAATTAGTATAAATGAAATGTTTAGGTTTCGAGTGACGTGTCGAGGTTTGGTTCTGTCATTTCGTGATTTATATTATGTCGTGATAACGACAAAATAATATAATAAGAAAAATTTCAAAATTTTCTGAAATAATGGGAATCAGTAACGGTACCGAAAGATTATTTATTTATTAACGATATAATTACAAGGAATTCTTACAAGGTTTTACAGATAGTGCAACAGCAAGGACCTAACCAGCTCGCCAACATAATTACTGAACAATGCGCGGTTGGGCCTGACATGAGTATATGTCCTCTGATATGCCATCTCGAAATCGATCGATTACAGGCCCGATCTAGTCACGGCTTTCCTGAGATCTATGTTCTTGTTGGCTTCATGGACCTGTGGCCTTCCACAATCCCGACCTCCACCCCTGCCGCCACCTTGTCTCGCCCTACCTCCTCGTCGAGGTTGTTGTGACGATCCTACAATTGAAGTGAGTGAAAACGTTATAAAATAACAAGTAACAAAATTCAAATTATCAAGTTTAAGTTTCTTACCACTACGATGACTGCTCTGAATCGAACAAAAAGGGGGTGGTGGGTCATCGGCACCGTCACCACCGTGATCGCGCACTACTGCTGCCATCTGTAAAAGTACAAGTTGAATTAACATATAGAAATTCGGGAACAAATTAACATAAGCATGCACACATTCAAATACATACTAATTCAAAATAAATATTCACATTTAAACAATCCATAACAATTTCATTCAAATAAGTGTCGTTTTATAAGTTACAATTTAAGATCAATCTGCTAAATCTACATTACTATTATAAACAACATTAGTCGCATCTTCAACTTCATCATCATAATTATTTGCATCAAAATCTGCTAAATCATAAGGATCGTCGTCTTCATCATCAATAAATTCATCGTCGTCATCAACATGAATGATTGGTGGTGGTGCCTCAACTAACGTTGATTGACCATCGATATTTAAGGTTTCAAATGCCAAATCATTCAAATTAGCAGACAGTTGGAGATTAGATGAGTTGTTGCCATGTATCACATCATCATCATCTTCTGCCACAATGACATCCCAGGTTGTGTTGTGATTCACTTCTTGGACGACCTTCCAATGGAGTGGTCGTCTGGTAGGATCTTCAAGGTAGAAGACTTGTTTTGCTTGTATTGCGAGAATGTAAGGTTGATTTGCAAACGCTGTGCTATATGTCCAAATTTGTGTCATGTTGTTTCTAGTGTTATAACGTTTGACGCTACCTCTTTTGACCAAGTCGAACCACTTAACTCGAAACAGCACAACTTTGAACTGGGTATACGTAAACTCCAGAATTTCTTCTAGCTGACCATAATACATTTCTCCTTCCTTCTCGCCAGGTGAACAAATTCTGTCGTTATGACTTGTACGTTTTACATCGTGGTTGTACAGCAAACTTCACACCGTTGACTACGCAAGAGTTGACTGAGGTTACGGTCAATGATGATCCACCAAATTTTCCCACCAAAACCTTTCCCACTAAAATTTCCAACCAAAATCTTGCCGCCAAAACTCTTCCCACCAAAACTTCCCACCAAATCTGCTCTTATATACTAACATATTATCCACACAAATTCACAACCTCTTATCCTCAAAACCACTCAACATCACAACCTCGAAACCACTCAACCTCACCCAGATGCAGCGATATAATCCTTTTATGAGTACTTGTGGAGCAGGAAATAATAAAAAAAAAAAATGAACATCGCATCAACAAGATACATTTGGATGGGAGTATTATGCATGTCCTCTTTCGAAGCCAAGAGACAAAGGTCATGGATGCGGATATTTTATGTGGAAGAGTGAATTTTGTTGAGGATCGATTACACGGTAAGATGGTTAAACCTTCGTTCTTTGTGTATGAGATATGTTTGTGTGAATATGATTAAGTATGCGGAATCTACTTAACCACACTTAGAAGATTTATGTTTATTGTTATGGAAATGGAATAGTTAACACCAAACGATTCAATATTATTAAAAAATAATACGAGTGATCTTTAGCTTATCACTAGGGTTACAAAGACCTTGAATCTTATGTTTGTTCTTTCTATTGTCTGTATATGAGAGTTGTGTATGGCATTGTCACACTTATCTACATATCTAAGATTTTCCTTTTATAGTCTAAGGAAATATCTTTTACAAATTACATGACTCAACAAATAACTAGCTTATGACTAATCACTATTCTAGCTTAGTCATACAAGATACATCATGTATCTAGGATAAACAACTCACTTGGAGTGTTCAATTTGATGACTAGAACTAAGATATTATCTTATTATGCAAGTGTTGAATAAGTCATTCTTATCTACACAGCTGTTTGTTATGAGTCATAGCTGCAGAGTCATAGCAGCAGCAGAATCAAGCAGCAGTATTCATCAGCAGTAGGATTTAGCAGCAGAATCACCTTCAGTGGAAATAGTCTTCAGCAGAATCTCCTTCAGTGGAAACTCGCTTTGTGCTTTATCAGCAGAATCATACTTGTCGTATTTCCATTAAACCTTTATGCTGAATCTTCTGATTCTTGTGCTTATTTAATTCCTAACAATCCTCCCCTAAACATGTGAATCACATTCAAACATGTTTTTCTGAATTAAATGAGGACTTTGTGAAGATCTTTCAAACACTTCATTGTCAGATTTGGTTGATCTGAACTTTCTTCTCTTCTGAGTGAATGAACTTATTTTTCTCTGGAACTTATCTGCTTTCTGATCTTTCAACAAGTGATGAACAAACGTAGTGAACTGAAATTGAATCTTTTCAACTTTTTGACCTAGATAGAACTTTCTCCTTTGAAATGCTTCATCCTTTCTGAATACAACATTTAAGAATGTTCTTGTCATTTTCAACCTCTATGTCATCATCTTGTATGATCTTGTCATTTCTTTTGGTTAATCTTCCTTAAACTGGGCTTGAATTTCCTCCCCTGAGATTCAAATATCATCTTATATTGATATCCTCCCCTTGTTTGAAAGATTTTCTCACAATCATAACATCATCATCTGATCTAGCATTTTTCCATGTTTTCAGACAATTTGTACATGAAGCCATCAATTCCTTAAGAGTTTAAGATTCTGTCCTCATCACTTCTAGGTGTGTTAACTCCTATGAGAGGTGATTCAATGGACATTTTTGACTTATGGTCCATCATTTGATGGTTTTTAAAGTCATCTTTTGAAAATCCTTTTAAGAAACTTTTGCCTTAGCAGTATGTATATGATTTTATTATGAAAAATCATACTGCTTACAACCATTTTGAAAGGATTAAGTGTGTAACAGACACTCAATCAAAATTTCGGTTTAAAGCAACCTCTGGTTGTGTGAGAACCAATGTTTTCAGTTATAAATAACCGCCTGTGTATAGATAAACCTATTCAAAAGGCTTTCTTTACAGGGTTTCCAGCTCGTGGCATTTGTTACCTCTAACACAAGTGTTAGATTCACTGTTGCTCGCTGTTCTTTCTATCAGATATCCGTAGATTAGTCACATTATACTTGAGAGTATAAAATGATAGAAAGTGAGTTGTATCAGTTATTAACTGATCAACTAATTTATCAATTCAATGTGAAACATCATAATCAGATTTCAAGAAAGAAGTTTTAAGGAGTTTTGAAGTCCCAAACTTTTTCTATCATGAACCTATTATATCAGCAGCAATGATCAGCTTTCAGCAGCAATGATCAGCAGCTTTGATCAGCAGATTTCACTTGAAATAACCTTTCAGCTTAAATATTCATACCTGAAATTGTTAGTCTAAAACCAAAAGAACAAAGTACAAAGTACTTGCCTTGAATTAGAATAATGCATAGGACTAACTGTATGAATAACTTCAAATATTGTTAATAGTAGTCTTAAATAACAAAGTTAGATGCATTAACAAAATCTATATACAAAAACACATTATATTGAAAAATTTAAAGATTAAGCATTCCAATACTTGCTACCAAGTACTGAAATCTACCAACATCAAAGGCTTTGGTAAGAAGATCTGCAAAGTTTTGATCTGAAGCAATTTTCATTACTTGAATTAACTTTTTCTCATTGCAATCTCTTATAAAATGATGTCTTATTTCAATGTGTTTTGTTTTAGAATGTTGCACTGGATTTTTAATAATGCAAATTGTACTACTATTATCAATATGTATAATGGTATGTAAGAAATTGTACCCATAATCAAGAAGTTGGTTTTGAAGCCATAGAACTTGACCACAACAACTTGCAACAGCTACATATTCAGCTTCAGTTGTTGAATTTGCCACAATTGTTTGCTTCTTACACTGCCATGAGATAAGTCTGCATCCAAGGAATTGACATCCTCCGGTTGTTGACTTTCTGTCCAAGCTAGCACCAGCATAGTCACTGTCTGAGAATGCTATCAAATCAAAAGGTGATTCTCTAGAATACCATAATCCCAACCTTGGTTGACCTTTGAGATATCTAAAAATTCTTTTGACTGCTGTTAAATGAGAAACCTTTGGAGTTACTTGAAATCTTGCACAGGCACAAACAAAGAACATGATATCAGGTCTGGATGATGTAAGATACATTAAAGAACCTATCATAGATCTGTATGTATGTACATCCACATTTTCTCCATCTGCATCTTTAAGAAGTGGCTTCTCAGGATCCATTGGTGTGCTTGCTATTTTTGAATCAGCAAATTGAAATTTTCTAAGAATCTCTGCAACATATTTTTCTTGACTAATAAATATGCCTTCAGATGATTGCTTAACTTGCAGACCCAAAAAGAATGTAAGTTCTCCCATAGAACTCATCTGAAACTTATCTTTCATAAGTTTTTCAAAGTCTAAACACATCTCCTTCCTTGTAGATCCAAAGATAATCTCATCCACATACACCTGTACTAACAGAAGATCTTTCTTGTGCTGTTTGATGAAAAGTGTCTGATCAATCTTTCCTCTTTGAAATCCATTCTCTAATAAATAGGAAGCTAGTGTTGCATACCAAGCTCTTGGTGCCTGATGTAGGCCATATAGAGCTTTAACTACCTTGTACACTTTTTCTGGATGGTCAGGATCAGTGAAGCCTGGAGGTTGTGTAACATACACCTCTTCTTCAATTGAACCATATAAAAATGCACTCTTGACATCCATTTGGTAAACTGTGAAGTTCATAAATGAAGCATAAGCTAAGAAAAGCCTAATTGCCTCAATTCGAGCTACGGGAGCATAAACCTCATCATAGTCTATCCCTTCTTCTTGTGTGTACCCTTGTGCTACTAATCTAGCCTTATTCTTAATCACTATGCCTCTTTCATCCCTTTTATTTCTAAAAACCCATCTAGTGCCAATTACCCTTACACCACTAGGTAAATCAACTAGCACCCAGACCTTTTGAATCTTGAACTGAAGAAGCTCCTCTTGCATAGCCTCTAACCAGCTTGAATTCTCTAGGGCTTTATGAATATTCTTTGGTTCATCTTGTGAGAGAAAACATACAAATAAGCAAGAGTTTGAAGACTCATGTTGCTTTGTAGCATAAAGGGCATCAAGAATCCCTTTTTGATCTGAAGACATCAATTGTTGTCTTGTCTTCACACCAGATTGTACATCTCCAATCACATTTTCTAGGGAGTGGACTTTGTGAATTCGTGTTTGTGGAGTGGAAGGAACTTGATAATCAGATGGAATATTGCACAAATCCACCTCATCTTCTGAAAAGTCTGATTTTGTTTCTTCTGAAGGACTATCAGCAGAGACAATTTGCTTATCAGCAGGAATTGTTTGATCATCAGCGGGAACATTTTGCTCATCAGCAGGAACATTTTGCTGTTCTTCTGTTCTTCCTTCTCTGATTTTATCTTCAACATCTTCTTTAGCTTTGCCAGAAGAAGATTCTCCATTGGTTGAAGTTGATTCCACATTGGTATTTGACCATATTGGCATCATCACATAATCTTGATGTGTCTTCTTGTCTAACCTTGCCTCATCTGTTGCTTGTGAACCTGAAAAATCATTAGTTTCTGCAACAACAGGCACATAATTCATTGAATGGGTTAGAGTTTCAAGATCAAATAGCCATTTTGGTCCTTGACCTTCTACATTAGACTTGTTCTCTAAGAACTCTATATGTAGACTCTCTTCTACTCTCTTAGTTCTTATGTTGTATACTCTAAAAGCTTTGCTATTGAGAGAATATCCAACAAAGAAACCTTCATCTGCTTTACCATCAAATTTTCTCAAATGGTCTAAGGTATTCAGAATTGTCACATGACATCCAAAAGGTCTAAGAAATCCTATTGCAGGAGTTCTACCTCTAAAAAGCTCATATGATGTCTTATTGTGAGGCTGTACTATTAAAACTCTGTTCTGAACATAACAAGCAGTGTTGACTGCTTCGGCCCAAAAAGTTATAGGCAACTTTGAATCAGCTAACATAGTTCTAGCAGCTTCTATTAGTGTTCTATTCTTTCTTTCAGCTACTCCATTCTGTTGAGGAGTTCTAGCAACACTAAATTCTCTTTTAATACCTTTTTCTTTGCAGAAATCATCCATAACTCTATTTTTAAATTATGTCCCATTATCACATCTAATGACTTTTACTCTTTTGCTTACTAGGTTTTCTATCTCTGTAATGAAGGTCTTAAGGATGCTAGAAGTCTCATCCTTAGTTCCTAAAAAGAATACACATGTAAATCTACTATAGTCATCAGTAACAACTAGACAAAATCTCTTATGCATTATACTACTTACTGAAACAGGTCCAAATAAGTCCATATGAAGCATAAACAATGATTGATTGATAGAGTTAAAAATCTTGGGCTTACAAGTGACTTTGTGTTGTTTGCCTTTAAGACAAGCAATGCATGTTTGATCATTTTCAAAACGTTTTTGAGGTAAACCTCTTACCAAACCATTCTTAACAATCTTATTTATGGTTTTGAAGTTAATATGACCAAGTCTCCTATGCCATAACATAGATTCATCTAATGTGGCTTTTGCAACAAGGCAAGTTAAAGCATCTTTAGAAACAATGTTATTCATATCAACACTGTACATATTGCCCTTCCTACGAATTTTAAGAAGCACTTGACTTTCATCAGGCATCTTAAAATCAGGAGAAAGTACAAGACATTCAGTCTCAGTAAAAAGAACATTATTCTTTCTGTCACACATTTGTGAGACACTAAAGAGATTATACTTAAGCTCTTGCACATAAAACGCATCTTCAAAATCTAATTTACTGGTTTTGATAGTACCTTTACCAGTAATCTTTCCACCAATTCCTCCTCCAAAGGTAACATATCCACCATCAATTGATTGAAAGTTGGAAAGATAAGACATGTTGCCTGTCATGTGCCTTGAACACCCACTATCTGAATATCCTTGATCTTCATGATCTGTTGGTGAATGTCCCTGCACAAATTAAAAGAATTAGTTTTCTTTGGGGATCCAAGCCAACACTGACTTGGATCTGCCTCTTGCATCAATGAAATGTAATCTCTTGAGGACTGTTGATGCAACATTGGATTTAAGAATCCAACATGCTGAGGCCTTAACAGCATTTGCCCTGTTACCCTTAGCAGCAGTGCTTAGCAGAAGAAACTGCTAGCTTTGTAGTTGTACCATTTGGTCTCCAAACTTGTTTTTGGACCACTGCTTTTGTTTGAATGGGCCTTTGAACAATATTAGATGCATGTTTGAAAGTTGTTTTTGCACCCTTATTTGTTGATTTTGGGTAAACAATCATATATGGTTTTTCAGCAGAAACCATTTTCCTTTCAGCAGGAACAGTTTTTGTGACTGTTTTGGGTTTTGATCTTTTAGAATTAGAGTGAAAATGAGATTTAGGTGTTTGCCTTTTGTAGTTCACTCTATTACTTTCATACCCAGATACCCATTGGTTACAGAAAGCTGCAAGATGGTCAAAACTACCACAAATGAAACAAGCTTTATTGTGAAAAGCAAAGTCATCACCTAGTTGGTAAGACTTGAGGTTATTCCAATTTCTTTGGTTACCTCTGGGCTTGTTTGTGGTTCTATATTGTTCACAATATCTAACTGGTTGCCTAACATATTTTTCATTGGTTTTAGGCCTATCAGTATTGTGTTTGACTATCTTAGGAACTTTTGTTCTTGCTTTCTTAACCACTTCAGGTTTAGACATAACCTGTTTATTTACAAAGGACACCTTGTCCTGAAAAAGTAATGTTTTACATGAACATTTACTTTCTTTCTTAGGCTCATCAGCTACTATGTTAGAGTTTGGTTGAACTCCATATTGTAACTTAGGTAGCTGAAATTCAGGTAATCCTGAATGCTCTAGGTCTATCTCTGGGGGTTTTGGGATACCTCTATAACGGGGTGGGGCTGCATTATATCCTAATCCTGACTTAACTTTATTATTCACTTGACTGTCTATTATTTTGTTTACATTTTTAGAAGCATGTTCAAGCTTCTCTTTAGTCAATTGAATGTTTTCTTTCTCAGTCTTAACCCTATCCAATGCTTCTTTTAAGGCCTCAATAATTTGATCTTTAAATTGATTATCATTTTCAAGTAAAGTTTTAGCATCAGTAAAGGTAAGTTCATTCCTTTTATAGTGTAGGATTTGCCTCTCTGCAGATTCTAAACCACTTTTATAATTGAAACAATCTAGATCAGATTTGGCGTATCGAACCTTTTGGTCATCATACTGTTTAATTAAGATTTTTAAGTCTTTAAGAGCAGTACAAGTATTTGAACAGGTTTTATGATCATGTACCTCAGGTGCAGTAAATGCCATAAGAGCCATCTGTGAAGAACCCATTTCTTCATCATCCATGAAGCTCCAATCAAAACCTAACCCATTTCGTGCTACCATAGCTTTTGGTTCAGACATCTCCCCTGTATTGGATTTTCTTCCAACATCTCTATTTCTGCTATCTTGCTGTCTTGGCCTTCTACATTCTCTTGAGAAGTGTCCCATCTTGTGACAGTTGTAGCATTCTATCTTTGACTTGTCATAACCAGCAGGATCATTGCTACTGATTGTGATCTTCTTCCCCGTCCTTTGATAGAATTTCTTAGCTCTCATGCTAAGAAGAGAAATTTGCCATTTTAGATCCATTTCCTCCAGATCATCATCATTGATCTCTTGGAGGTCTTCATGAGTTAACATGGATCCATTATGCTTGCTTGTGAAAAAAGCACAACATGTTTTCTCATCTAAAATTCCAAAAATACTGCTTGATGAACTTGCAGCACTTGCAACATCATGAACTTTTTCATTAGTAACTGGAACTGAATTACTAGGAGATGACATAAATGCCATGTTCCCAGTGCTTGAACTAGTACCTCCAGTTTTCTTCAAATCTTGCTCAACAATCTTAAAGTTGCTATACAGATCCATAAGATCCATGGTGTCAATGTCTGACTTGTTCTTCCAGACAACAACATGCATAGCCCATTCTTCAGGTAAGCTTCTCAGAAATTTTGAGTTTAAATCTTCTTGAAGTATTTCAACTCCAAGAATAGCAAGTTGACTCACAATATTCTGTAGCCTGTTGAACATATGGTCTAAAGATTCATGGTTAGTTGATGTGAAATTTTCAAACTGTTGCTTAAGAAGAGTCTTCTGGGTCTTCTTGGTGGCTTCATTCCCACCATACCTTGCAATAATGGCCTCAAATAGTGACTTTGCATCTTTGAATTTGCTGAAGTTTATAAGTTGATCATTTGGAATGGTCATCATCAGCATGCTTCTGGCCTTTAGGTCATTCTTCTTCTTAATTCTGTCTTCTGCAGTTTGTGGCTTGGTTTGCAGCTTATCAACTTCCTTACCATCAATTGTTGATGTAGTGGTTGTAGGCTTGTAAGAATCTCCATCTTCAATGATTTCCCACAGTGCATAATCTTGCACTTGAAAATATTGTTCTATTCTTAACCTCCACATCTCAAACTCATTCTGTTTGAGCATTGGTAACTTAGCAGCAACATTTGTTTGAATAGACTCAACATCCATTTCTAACTTCTTCTTCTAAAACAAAAATATCAACCTGTATCTCTGATACCACTTGTTGAGGATCGATTACACGGTAAGATGGTTAAACCTTCGTTCTTTGTGTATGAGATATGTTTGTGTGAATATGATTAATTATGCGGAATCTACTTAACCACACTTAGAAGATTTATGTTTATTGTTATGGAAATGGAATAGTTAACACCAAACGATTCAATATTATTAAAAAATAATACGAGTGATCTTTAGCTTATCACTAGGGTTACAAAGACCTTGAATCTTATGTTTGTTCTTTCTATTGTCTGTATATGAGAGTTGTGTATGGCATTGTCACACTTATCTACATATCTAAGATTTTCCTTTTATAGTCCAAGGAAATATCTTTTACAAACTACATGACTCAACAAATAACTAGCTTATGACTAATCACTATTCTAGCTTAGTCATACAAGATACATCATGTATCTAGGATAAACAACTCACTTGGAGTGTTCAATTTGATGACTAGAACTAAGATATTATCTTATTATGCAAGTGTTGAATAAGTCATTCTTATCTACACAGCTGTTTGTTATGAGTCATAGCTGCAGAGTCATAGCAGCAGCAGAATCAAGCAGCAGTATTCATCAGCAGTAGGATTCAGCAGCAGAATCACCTTCGGTGGAAATAGTCTTCAGCAGAATCTCCTTCAGTGGAAACTCGCTTTGTGCTTTATCAGCAGAATCATACTTGTCGTATTTCCATTAAACCTTTATGCTGAATCTTCTGATTCTTGTGCTTATTTAATTCCTAACAAATTTGATGAACAATTACAAGTAATTTCTTCTGCTTCAATATCTCACGGTTCTGGGTGCACAAACTGCCATGAAAAAGATCTTAGGATAAATATGCTGTAGGCACAAAAACAAGTGCTAGAGACAAGAGCCAGGGTGTCCGAGGCAAGACTTGAAATGGCAACGAATCCCGACAACAATGACCACGCATGTCAGTCGGATGCAATACTCCGTAACCTGTTAGGTGACATGGAAAATCTTCGTATGTAATGTTGTTGTTGTTGTTTGTTGTTTGTTGTGTCATTGTTGTTGTTGTTGTTTGTTGTGTTATTGTTGTTTAATAAAATGTTGTTGTTGATGTGAAAACTAATGTCCACACACGATTAAATACACTCAAAACTGCTTAATCACTAGAAATCGTAAACTTCTATCCAAACACTCAAGATTGTAATTATTAATCTAACAAAACATCTGCAGTAAGAAACTAAGCAGTTTATAAAGCAATCCCAAACACCACACGCTTAGCTTCAAACACGAAGGTAAACATTTTATTCAAACCACACAAGAGTTGTAAACCAGATAAATTTTCATATAGACTCAAACTAAAATACTCGACAAGCAAACGAACCAGATCAAACGAAACAAACTCGACAATCAAACGAAACAACTCAAACTAAACAACTCGACAACCAAACAAAACAACTCAAACTAAACAACTCGACAACCAAATGAAACAATCCGTTTACTTTTTTTGCGGCTACCTCCCGCTTTGCTTGAACTCTCACCATCTCTTCCTTTCTCATTTCCTTGAGATGTGCAAACGTAGCTTCAAGACCTGTTATTCTATTTTCCAGATTATCAACAGTAGCAGCTTCATCAAACGTGCTTTCAGCTTGATCCTTACCTCCAACAGCAGCAGCTTGAACTTCAGCAGCACGTTGAGCTTCAGCAGCATCTAGCTCTTCCAAATACTCTCTATAGTATGACTTTTTCCTCAACCATACCAGAATCCGGTCTCTCTGCCACGGTGCACAGTTCGCATAAGAGCCATATTCATAAAAAAATTCACAGCCCCAATGATTTATAATTTCATTATACAAGAGCTCGTGTGATAAAGCCTTTGACCGCTCCTATTCCGGCGTTAATCCGTCCATTGTTGTTTGTGATTTGTGAAAATTGACAATCGGGTTTTGTGAGAATCAAGAATGTATGTGTAAAATGAGACGGGAATGATTTTGTGAGAATGATTTTTGTGAGAATACTTATAAGAATAAAATATGGGGGCATAATCCCGTCGACGGGAAAAAATAGGCGGGAAAAATCCCCGCCATTTTATTGGCCAGTATTTTGTTATAATAATTAAATAAAATTCTCCCGTCGACATGTCGACGGGATAATTAGACCAAAAACAGTAATTAACGTTAATCACTCGTTAAGTCGTTAATTACTATTTGTTTCGTTGTTAATATGTTCCCGTCGACATGTCGATGGGAATGGGTTGGCGGGATAATTTCGCGCCCAACTTATGGCAATAATAGAGGTGTGAAGGTTTGACCAATATGGTCCCGTCGACATATCGACGGGAGCGTATTAATCCGAAAAATTCAACGCAGCTAGGCTCGATCAAGCTTGTTTTTTGTCGTTTTGTGCATATTGCCATCGACATTGTGTCGACGGGAATATACTCGTCGCCTATTATCCTGATTCTTGTAGTGTCGACATTCACGGTCGAATAATTGTGCCCATCATAATTCGGACAACCACCATTAATTAGTCGTGACGCACCATCAAAGTCATATAAATGGTCATTCCTCACCTAAGCACACACGTGTGCTAATTGCACGTAACACTGTTTTTGCATGAAAGAATTGTCTTTTATAACGTAACTTTATTATGGTCTAAAAAAACACATGCATAGTATAGATACATCATCTGATCATTGTTCATGGTCAAAATAACATACAGTCAACAAGTATTATTTTAATTATTTACAAGACAAGTCTATATTAACTTCTCCTTCTGATATTCTTTATATTTGACTTTTTAACGGAAATGTTTCTATATTTTTATTTATAAAAAGCTATACTGTAACCTTTATGGATTTAGGCATGTGTTGGAATTCAAAATAATACAATTTGATTTGACATAGGTAATTTTATTAGTTATGTAAACAATGGGTATCGATCCACACATCCCAATTTGCTATTAAGCATTCTTGTCGAGCCAAGATCTACATAAATGAGAATGAGATGATCTTCATCAGACAACCACTAGTTATTTCAAAGCTTATTCGTTTGAATTTGACTATTCAAAGATTCACATGACCTTTCAAAATTCGTTGTGGTTCACATTCATATAAGAACTATTTTTCTCTAGCTTGTGTTTACTGTACAGTATATCGATGTATACTGAATTTGTCAAAGTATACACAAATATTATCGCGTTAATAGAAACCAATAGCTTCTTGTATATATACTTTTCGTTATTTAACTATGACAAATTTAAATTCAAATTCTATAAAAATGTCATACATATATACGACTAAATATGAACATGTTGGATGCATGCAATCCTTAAGTGAAGTCACGTTCGAACTTTAGCATGTTTTCATAACTCCGATGATAATCAAGTTTAGTGTTCTTCACTTTACATCGATAATCTAGCGCTCCAAGTCGCTCATTGCTAGCGAATGACAATTCTCTCATAATAATAAAAAAAGGTAATATACTTGCCACAATTTCATCGAATGGGTAGTGAACTAAAAATTTTCATTTTCAGCATCGTTAACTTGTCTTTTTTTCATCGTATGGGTAATATGTGACCTGTTCAACAGGTACCAAGTTTCACCACCACCCAGAAGATGAATATTTGGCGAGTATAATATATATATATACATTTTTTAATAATTTGCCCTATTGGTAAATCTTTAGTTTATATATCTCAAGTGTTTAGATCACCGGAACACCACTACCACCAACATGAACACACTACCACCATTTTCTTGATCTCTACATTATTTTCATTACTCTGGTACCCTTCACGGGCCGAGAAACATCTCTATCACCACTCGTAACTCAACCACAGCAACACACCCACCACTGAAAACCTCTCTCTCTCTCTCTCTCTCTCTCTCTCTCTCTCTCTCTCTCTCTTGTTGATACCCAACATCCAACGTATCAAGGAATGTGGGATGTTTTGGGTTGCAATTAAAGTGTTTGATGAAATGCCTGAGAGAGATGTGGGGTGTTGGAATACGATTATTTCGTGTTATTTATATGATGGGAAGTAAATAACGGCGGCTGTTGTGGCAGTGGTGGTGGTTTCCGGTAAAAATAACAGCGGCGAATGGTGGAGATGTTTGGGTTTTTTATTTTAATTATGGTTTGTGTGATGAGGAAAGAGGAAGAGATAGGAAGGAGAAGGTGAGTCGTGGGTTGAGGTGGCCGGAGCGGCAGTGGTCATCGGAGTGTGTGTTGATGGGTAGGGCAAATTATTAAAAATAGTATTATACTTGCCAAATATTCATCTTTTGGGTGGTGGTGGAACTTGGTACCTGTTGAACAGGTCATATATTACCCATACGATGAAAAAAAGACAAGTTAATGGTGCTGAAAATGAAAATTTTTAGTTCACTACCTATTCGATGAAATTGTGGCAATTGTATTACTTTTTTTTTTTTTTTTATTATTATTATTTGCCCATTTATATATGGCAACTTTTTTGAAACATAGATATTATTAATTTGTTATAATTAGTCTACATCAATATCTATCTACAACCATAGAATCAAGTATTCTCATCATTAACAAAATATTAGATTATGAAATGACTAAGCCAATTAAAAAAGAAACGAAAAGTACTAATTTGATACATCAACTTGAAGCTTGAAGACTCCATATATTTGAATAACAGCTTTTTAGGGTTTCTTTTATTTTAGGGTAAATTACACTGTTAGTCCCTCATGTTAGGTCGGATTGAGGAGACATTTCAAGAACTCCGAAATTCACTAAACGTCCCTGAGATCTCGAATTACCTTTGTTGGGGATCCAAAGCCCTACCACTCGTTAAAAATCTCGTAATTAGCTACAACCGCTTTTTCGTTTCTCGGCATTTCTTATCTAAACACTCTATAACACTAATAGTCCCTCACATTTTCAAACACTCTACTGTTGAATTCGAAATAACAGCCACTAATATATATATATATATATATATATATATATATATATATATATATATATATATATATATATATATATATATATATATATATATATATATATATATATATATATAAAATCCTTTTTAAGACAATCTCTTATAAAATACAAAGCAATTTAACACATCATACGGCACAAATTAAATTCAATTCATCACCTCCATTGAGGGAAACAAATAAGAAGTAATGCATTGTTCACATCCCTATACCATCGACGAAATTAAAGTTGAAGTAATAAAACAAGTTGAGCAAGTGATCATCAAAACAACTTTGATATTCGAGAAATCAAGCAAAGGTAAAACTTAGACTAATGCTAATGGGAGTCTCTTGGCAATCACAACCTCAAAAATGCAACGCGTTCCCCCACTAGCTAAGGCAAATGTGACGCGTCGCTTGACAAACTTTTCAAAGTTATGGTTGCCTGCACAACCGAAACTTTCAATTCTTTTGTGTGTGTACTTTTTTGTTTATTTATTTTTGTAGGGTATGTTTTTGGTTATCGTTGGGGTCGCCTTATTAGCAAATTGTGGTTGGGGTGGAGTTGTGGAGAGAGAAAGCTAAGGTGACGCTGACGTGATGGGGTTGCTTGGGTGATAAAGTGGTCACCACTAACATTTGTCTTATGATTGAAACATATATAAAATGTAAAATGTGACGCATACTAAACATGCTATTCTCGAGATATTTCTTAAATGGGGCTAAAAAATGATTACAGTTTCTTTTTCGGGTTTGTTTGGAAAACTAAATGATTAAATCGGTGTTAAAACTATTTGGATGCAAAAAAGGATGATTAATGTTATATATATATATATGTATGTATAGGGTGAGGTTATTATAAAAAGTCTCTTATAATAAAAAGTGAAAGAAGGATTGTAGGAGTGACGTGTGTCACCCTCATGCCACATCATATGATACGTGTCAAACCCCCCCTCCCCTCGAAAAAAAAAATTTCCCGCCAAAAAATTTTACTGCATCACTGTTATAAATTTACTGCATCACGGTTATAAAGTTACTGCATCACGTTTACTACATCACAATTATGATTTTACTGCATCACGATTACCGCATTCATGGTTATAAAGTTACTGCATCATAGTTATAAGAAACTGCATCATCTTAAGTTTTCCGCATCATATGTATGTAACTGCATCACGGTTACTGCATTAATGGTTATAAGTTACTGCATCATAGTTATAAGAAACTGCATCATCATAAGTTTTCTGCATCATATATGTATGTAACTATATCACAATGAAATACGATTCTTTATTAATTTTTGATGTATCTTTATTATAAGTTATTGCATCATAGTTAATAGTTCAGTGCATCAACTATGCTGCAGTAACTTATAACCTTAATGCACTAAAATTTATAACTGTGATGCAGTAACTTTATAAATGTGATACAGTAACTTTATAACTGTGATGCAGTAAAAAATTTGGGGGAAAATTTTTTTTTTTGGCAGGAAAAAAAATATATATTTTTTTTGGGGGGAGGTGGGGTGAGGTGACACGTGTCATATGATGTGGCATGGGGGTGACACATGTCGCCCTCATAATCCTTCTTACACTTTTTATTATAAGAAACTTTTTATTTTAACTTATATATATATATATATATATATATATATATATATATATATATATATATATATATATATATATATATATATATATATACACAGTGTTGCAAAAATCGGCTGAGGCGGCCGATTAATCGGCCTCGGCCTTGGAACTTGGAGGAAATTCCAAGATAATCGGCCGAGGCGGCCGATTAATCGGGAAAAAATCGCAACTCGAGACCGATTCACGATTTTTGCAACATTGTATATATATATATATATATATATATATATATATATATATATATATATATATATGTGTGTGTGTGTGTGTGTGTGTGTGTGTGTGTGTGTGTGTTTTCCAATAAAGTATTCTCTTATTTTTTAGATTAATGTAATGTGTGTTTTTATATTTGTTTTGGACTGTGATTGCGTTTTGGATTTCGATTGGATTTTGGATTGTGATTGGGTTTTGGATTGTAATGGGTTTTGGATGTTATTAATCATCGATGGTGGTGTGGTGGCATTTTCGATTACCACTTTGGATTGCTGTGGTGGTGTGGAGGCGACGGCGGTGGTGGTGTGGTGGCGTTTTGGATTGTTGTGGTAGCGTCATGGTGGTGACGACGGTGGTGGTATGGTGGCGTTTTGGATTGTTATGGTAGCAGGATTGCGATGGATTGAAGAGGTTGAAGAACGAGGTGATAGTAGTGGCGGTTTCGGCGTGGTGACAACCGTGGTGAAGAGAGGGTGGTAGGGGTAGTGAAGAGGTTGAAGAAGATGTGTGTTTGGAATAATGTGTAAAGGTGTTGGTGTGTGTAAATTATTAGTGTTATAGAGAGTGTTTGGAAATGTCAGACTATTGGTGGTATAGAATGTTTGAACAAGAAAAGACAAAAAGCCATTGGAGTTAACGAGATTTTTAACCATTGTTAAAATTTTCAATCCCAACGAAGAAATCGAGGTAAGGACGTTTGGTGTAATTTTGCAGTTCTTGAAACTGCATTCGCAAATCGCCTTAACTTGAGAGACTAACGGTGTAATTTACACTTTATTTTATGAGTAAAGGATATTTGAATAAGCTTCACGAGTCTAACATGGGGAGCTGCTTCCATTTGACCAACGTTGAATATCACGTCATTATTTTTGTCTGGATGACTAAAGTTATTATCTCCTATTTCATTAGGTAATGTGATTATGTCAATAATAGGAGTTTTTAGAAGAATAAATGTATTTATGCAGCAAAAATTTATTTAGCATGGAATGCATTAGTAATTTGCAAAATTTGAACGTTATTTATGATTTCATTTTTTTTTAATAAATAAAAAGCTTAGCCTGATTGTTGCTTTTATATTCATTCTTTCAATTTATATAAAAATGCAAGTAAAATGAGAAACAAACAGCATCGCAAAAAGGTTTCCTATTAAAACAAGGCCAGATAAAAACGAACACTATTTGAGTCTAACCAAATAGAATGTGCACACGACGCCGACGCCAAAGAGTTGGCAATAATTTTAGTAGATTTTGTGTTATTGTTATGCCTTGAAAAGTTGAAAATAGTAAACAAAACTTTTCTAGGTTGTTCTCTTTTATTTGAGATTTCGACTTCATTTTACTTTTGGTCTAAAAGTCATTAACTATTCATTACCTTATAATGCTACTATGGTTTTATAGTATTTTATATTTGCTTTCACCAAGTGACACATTTGTCTTTACTACTATAAGTTTTTTCAATTAAAGCATCCTACTAACTTCTTTTGCTGTGCCAAAAAATTGCACTAGTGTCATTGGCAATCATGCATGAATCTAAACTAGTAACGCTTACCTTGTTTCATGGGTTTCGTTATCATCTTTGAGCCTCTAATGGTAATTAGCTAATGATTTACTTTTTTCCATATCATTTCCTGAAGTATTTGTCTATTATATGACTAAACCAACTCCTATGCAAAATGTTTTTCCAAAAAGAGTTACAATGATAAGTTAGGTAAAAAGAGGCCATTGCTAAAATATTCGAGGATTCTCGTAAAGAACGTCTTTGCCCAGTGAGATAGAAGGAAAAAAAAAAAGTCCTTTTCATAGATTTCTTTTTCATCTAGAAAAGATCTACATCTAGCATTAAAATTTTCGTTAATGTAAATTTTCAAATGTTCAAACTTGAGGAATACGCAAGTAACTTTTTTTTTAGAAATGCTAGATCCACAAAAATCTTACAGTTCACACAATTACTTGAGAAACAAATGTAAAGGTAAGAAAGAAGAAAGAAAAATTAATCAATTATCAACATTTTTATGTGGTTTCCTTCCAGAACTAATAAATGAAATAACTTCGCTTGAAGTATCTATCTAGCTAACTTTTAGATTCGTAATCAAACACATTTGGTGAAAAAAGGATGTACTCTCTTCCAATCTCTAATATATAATCATAGTCTTTCTTTTCGATTAAAATAAAAATAAAAATCAAGGAGTATTTTCAATTTTCAAATTGGATTGCGGTTCACACACCATCAAACTAGCATTCACATACTATTAAAAATTTTCTTTTATTTTTATTAAAAAACATCGAAATAAAAAAAAAAAAAAAAACAAAAATTATAAAGTTTGATATATTAAAAGTATTAAAATACAAAAAATATGGAATAAAAACTGTCTTTTTCTGTTAATAAAATAAATAAAATTATCGGAAAAAAATACATAACATAAACATAAAGTTAAAATGATAAAAAGACAAAATATACGAAGCAAAAAAAAAAAAAAATATATATGTCTTGTCCTTTATGGATAAAAGTGTGGGAGGAGTACATGGTGTAAACATACTTTCCAAATGGAAAGTGATTTGCATACTTCTAATTATTATTGGGGCACTCCAATATATAAGCAGTTAAAGCAGATTGTACTTAAAGTACAACTACCTGATACACACATTGGAGTATCTCAATAAAAAGTAGGAGTGTGCAAATCATTTCCCTTTCCAAATATACTTCAATACTTGTTAACTAAAAGGTAAGATGCATATAATTTAGATCTTAATTATACTAAAAAGTAATATGGTATAGTATGCATGACGTTAGAAGAGTTGTATTCTATTTTGGACACATAGAATATGTATATTTTTTCACCTACGACACCTATACAGCAATTGGAAGCTTCCTTATTTCCCTCTTGTTTGTGGTATTTAAACAACCAAATAACATTAACAAACCATCAATATCAAATATGGACTATTCTCTTTCAAACCACTCGCCAGAATCATCCATCGGCTCATCACCCGAGTTCTCCCATTGGGACACCAATTCTCTTCCATTCGACGAAAACGATTCAGAAGAAATGCTTCTTTTCGGCCTCTTAACATCGGCCTTTGACACCACAACTTCTTCCCAAGAAGTTACTTCAAAAACACCAACCAAAATAACAACCTCATTTAGAGGCGTTAGACGTCGTCCTTGGGGTAAATTTGCAGCCGAGATAAGAGATTCCACAAGAAATGGGGCAAGAGTATGGTTAGGTACATTTGATAGCGCGGAAGAAGCTGCTTTGGCTTATGATCAAGCTGCTTTGGCAATGAGGGGTTCGTCCGCGATATTGAATTTTCCTATGGATAAAGTGAGGGAGTCTTTGCATGAGATGATGGGTAGTCAATTCGAAAAGACAATGGAAAGTGGTGGTTCGCCTGTGATGGCTTTGAAGAATAGACATTCAAAGAGAATGAGAGATGAAAATAAGAAGAAGAGGAGAGAAAAGAAAGAGCTGGAGAATGTAGTTGTGTTTGAGGATTTAGGGGTTGACTATTTGGAACAATTATTGACATCTTCTATAGAAAGCAAAAGTTAGTTTGTATTTTGTTTCTTCCTTTTTCTTCTTGATTTATTTATTTCTCCAAATCGAAATTTTTAGATTTGGGATTTAATCTTGATTATTAGTAATCTTAGTTACTTTGTTAACATGAAAATAATGCATGCGAATCGATTTCTGCAATATAGATCGATAACCAAAGTATTGAAATATTAATGATTGCAAGAACGTAACTCGCAACATTGAGCTCGTAACGACCTCATTTTCTTGGTCCAACCTGAATTATCTTGTTAACTACAGCTTACTTGGAAATGCATGCACATATATACTGGTAACTTGGTTCGTAACATCTTGTGTGTTTATGTCAAGAGTGGTTATTAGGTTTTGGAGAAGTAGTCAACAATTCGACAAAGTCTAGTAGCTAGGCAGACCTTCTCATACATTGGTAACTTGGTTATCTCAAACGATTCTCTCTGGCGATTCGACACTTAACCCTAACAACCCTAACTACACCTAATCGTTAATCGTACCATCCAATAATTAGGGTTCTTTAATCGATTTCTTGGATCTATACTTAGGGTTCGTTAGGGTTTTGATAGGTTCTGGTTTGTTTTATTTGCTGATCGATCCATATCTCATTCTAATCCATTACTGATCGAGCTTCATATGGTGGGAGGTTAGTGTTTTGGTTTGTATTGCTTTAAACCCTAATCGCTAAGATTAGGGTTTTCTTTCTCTTTTTTGGTATCGCATGCTTGCTGCTCGTTTGATTATTTGTTGCGTTGTGTACGTGGTGGTGGGTGATGGAGAGGGGTTTTTTGAGTCCTAAGCTTGATAAGAAGGATGCTAGTGTTCCAATGGTTGATGTTGATGTAGTGGATGTTAATGTGAACAAGGGTAACGATAAGGTTGTTTTGGATGATTTGGAGCAGTCCTCTCATAGTTCAATACAACCTAATGTGGAGCTATTAATTGCTAATGCGAATAAGAAGTTTGATGAAGCAATGTCTAAAATTGACAGTGATATTGCCAATATGGCTTCATCTTCTGAGTTGAACAATTCGAGTGGTAGTGGGCCTCCTCCTAATGCACCCAAGATTGATTCTACTAGTGGTAATGGAGTGAAGTCGGTTTCTTATGCGGGTGTTGCTTCTAACGAATCTCATAAGAACGTGTCTAATTTTCGGAGATTAGAATGCAGCTATAAGAAGGATAATGTTGACCTTTCAGTCCCAATGAAAGTAGTGGAAGAGGTGAACATGAGGTTTGAGCATACACTCTATGGATATTTTCTTGGTCATCGTCTTGCTTTTCCTGTTGTGGATTATTTTGTTCGCAATGCCTGGGCTAAGTATGGGTTACAAAAGGTAATGATGAACGCTAAGGGGTTCTTCTTCTTCAAGTTTACTTCGAAGAAAGGTGTTGATGATGTGCTTGATAATGGTCCATGGTTGATCCGTAATGTTCCTATTATTCTTAAACCTTGGACTTTGAATACCAATTTGTTGAAAGAGGATTTAACTCATATTCCGGTGTGGGTTAAATTTCATGATGTTCCTTTAGCGATGTTTTCTGATGATGGTCTTAGTTTGCTTGCTACTTTGATTGGGACTCCCAAGAGATTGGATGCCTTTACTAGTCAGATGTGCAAAGAATCTTGGGGTAGGAGTAGTTTTGCTAGATGTATGATTGAAGTGAAGTCGGATGAGGTTCTTAGGGACAGCCTTACTGTTGAGATTCCTTTACTTGACGGTTCGGGTGCGACTATTGAGAAGATCCGTGTGGAATATGAGTGGAAACCGCCTCGCTGTGATAAATGCAGGGTGTTTGGACATGTTTTGGTGGATTGTCCTAAGGGTGTGATACCGACTGCTCAACCTTCTAAGACTGTCAATGATGGTTTTAAGACTGTTAACAATAAGAAGAAGGGTAAGCAAGCTGCCTCGAATACGGGTCGCGGAGGTTTTACTAAACCTGTTGTGGGTAAGCATTTTGAATATCAGCCAAAGAAGACTCCTACTGTGCCCAAGAAAGTTAATGATGGTAAGAAGAAGACTTCTGATGTGGCTAGTACGAGTGGAACAACGATCTCTACATCTAACCAATTTGATGCGCTTAATATGGATGATACAGATACGTTTGGTATTCCTACTTATGACACCTGCATGGATGTGGATACTGGCAGTTCAATGGAAGTTAATGTGGATGAGTCGGCTAAGACTGGTGCTGCATCACAAGAACCGCTTGTGAGTGATTCAATGGGAACTAAGGAAGTTGGTTCTACTCCTTTAGTTGAGAAAATTAGTAAGTTGGAAAAGCTTCTTATCGATGGGAAAGGTACTCTTGTGGATAATGATGGTCATCCTGTTCCGTCTGCCTCTGTCACTAAGAGGGCTAACCCATTTTTCAAGGTGGGTAATGTTGTGGTTTCTGATAGTGACGAGGAGGAGGTTCTTAATACGTTCGACGAATCTGCTAATCTTTTTGGTGGTGGTCATGAGCGTGAAGATGAGTTTGATGACTATGATGATTACTCGAAGCAAATTTATGATCTTCCAGGGGAATTGGATGCTCTTAATGCCATTTATGGCTTTAATCTCCAAGGTCGTAGGAAGTAGTTTATATTTTTGTTTGAGTCTTTCTATATGATGTGGTAGTGGTTTGTTTTCTTGTCTAGAAAATAGGAAGTATCTTGTTATGTAAGCTTTCGCCTATGTAACGGGCTGAGATATGGGATTCACTCATATCCGTTGTACTTAAATGTTTTTTGGAGTAATATATTTACCGGGTCTTTTGACCTTTTACCCAAAAAAAAACTTGGTTATCTCAATGTCACCGGACCTTCTCATTTAATGTTTTGTTTAGTCATGAGTTTTTATAAATGCTTTAAGGTAGGGTAGTGAACTGTTTTGAAGCTTGCATAGGCCTTATTAGTAGTAGTTGTATGAGGGTATTTCTATTCAATGTTTTGTCAATTTTTGTACGTAACATTGTCATACTGTTAAAGGATAATAGTCCAATTTGAGTTTTGGAAAGGATTCTCAATCGAAATAACAATAGTCAAAGACATGTGACGAAAGAAACTTGCTTTATGGTCAAGAAACTACAATGGCATATATACTCAAACATGATATCCACCAGTTTCAAAATTTAAATAAAACCTTATAATGGATAACAGAAACTCAAGGCATGTCTTTTTTGATGGTTTTGGAGGGTAGGATATGACTTTGTCAATGAATCTAGTCGTTTGTTTAATTTTCTAAAAAGAATATGTGGGGTTAACACCCGGTGTCACCTACTCTTATCAATCCTTTATAAGAGAAATGCTAGGCTTACAAATAAAATCTCACAAAAAAAAAAAAATAATAATAATAAAAAAAGAATAAAAAAAATAAAAAAAAATAAAAAAAAAAAAAATTCCACAAACTGATGTTTGAGAGAGTGATTGGTTCAAATAAACTGTTACAATATATATCAATCATCTGCTACATTAGCTTGTTGATGTTTTTGTAAAAGTTTATTTATGGGTCTAGCATTTCTCCATTTATAAAAAGTCGGTTTACCCTACTTTAAGTGCATGAGTCCATTATATGTATCTACTAATTTTATAAAATAACAAAATTTTATTTTAATCCATCATGAATTACAATTGTTGAAACAAGCCAGATACATATCGTGAAACAATTGTGAAATAAAAGCTTTACACGAAAAAGTTATCAAACGTCACGACCCAATCCTACACTATATAATAGGCTAACCATGACATGTCATGAACCTCTAATATTTGCCACCTCATTGCCACATATTCAACTTCATGCCATGTCATTGCCTACATGGCACACACTTTTCATGCATGAATTGAACATTTTTAAAAAATTTGTAGCTAATGGGACTTGAACCCATGACTTCTTGAACAACCAACATACACTCAACCACTATAGCACTTGAGTTTTGTGTTGAAAGCTTTGAAAACAAAATATAGATGCTTAAAATAAACATACAAAACACTCACTAATAATTAGGGATATCAATCCTATTTATTCATTTCCAAATTAGGCGCTCCATAGCATTTACTTTGATAACAAAAGATGCCAGTTTCTAAGTAAAAACACGGAATTCAAATTCAAAATCAAGCAATCATTCATTCACGCATTCACACAAAACAAGAGCATTAAACGTTTGATTCAAATTAACCATCCTCAATCATTCCACAAAACACAAAAAGCGTACGACGATCAAAATATGTAATCATGAAATCCAATTCGACACCCTAAGTCATTCAAATCCCTTAATTTCATCCATTGAAACCTAAACCTTAATCCACGTCTTCCCATTTAGGGTTTTGATTACCAAGTCATTGTAGTGCACAAAAGCTATTTACACTAGTACAATCGAGGCTTTCCCCGGCGACTTTTTTAAGCCCTTTCCGTCGACATGTCGACGGAATCATACGTTACCGTCGACATGTTGACGGTACCACATTGAAGGCTGTGCTTCGACGGGAACAGTGTTCCCGTCGACAATCACCGTCGACACTGTGGGTCCCACGTCGTTTTCCGGTCAATGAAATTTGTGTCCGTCAAACTCTTCCCGTCGACATGTCGACGGTACCATATAAATAATTAACGTTTTTATTAGTTGATTATAATTATGGTTTATAGGATACCGTCGACATGTCGACGGTATCATTAAAACAAAAGTATTGTTTTTAATATAATGCCGTCGACATGTCAACGGCATAATATGAAAAACACTGTTTTTGTTTTAATGATACCGTCGACATGTCGACGGTATCATTAAATAACCAATAATTATGTTTCAATGATGCCGTCGACATGTCGACGGTATCATTGTTAACACCCTGCTAACAGCAGGCTGCAAATATAGCAATTTTTCAGATTTTTTCCGGATTTTCCGGAAAAAATCTACCAAAACCTGTAACATTACAAGCACCTATAACCACTCAATATCAACATGTCCTAAACGTATAACTCGCCATCGGCTATAACACTTGCAAAATATCGCTAAACACCCTCAAAATGAATAAAAACATATAAAGTCTACAAAACGGGGTGTGGTAATGTCTAAACCTAGCTGCCATATCCACAAATGTTTTAATATCCGCGACGTTCAAGTCGCCAAAAGGTTAAACTATACAATACTAACATATGGGACGCCAAAATATTGTTTCAAGCATAAGTACAACACAAAATACCCAAGTTTGTACCTCTACATCCAAAATCACTCGTGATCATCAGTAGGACCCTCATCATCGCCAGAACCATCCTCATCGTCTCTGCGACTCCCGCTCCCTCCAGCTGAGCCACTACCTCCAACGCCACTGCCTGAGCCATCCACGTGCTGAGAACCGCCTGACTAACATACTCGTTCCATCGCGGGTTGGAGGAGATAAAACCTGTGATCAAAGCAATCTCTGCCTTCAACTTCTTATGCTCTTCAGCTTCTCGAAGGCGATTCTCCTCGACCTCAGCAATCTTCTTCTCGGCCTCAGCAAGCTTTTTCTCCATCTCAGCGTATTCTGAAAATGAAACAATCAAAATTAAAAAACATCTATTGCAATACTTAATTTGAGTCATGATCGAGTAATCTATAATTAATATATTATCAAACTGTACATACCTGGAGGTGGAGGCGGGGTGTATGGTAACGGTGGCCTGGAGAGCCCGGGTACGACCCTACCCCGTCCGGCGATGTGGCCCCGCTGCTTGCCCTTCAAAACCTTAGCAAGTATCTGCTCCTCCGTGTACGCCACCCCTTCCGGCGTATTCGCTCCCAGATCTCGCAGCCGGACCATCTCTTCCTATTTAATTGAGAAAAAAATTGAGAAAATATATATATATATATATATATATATATATATATATATATATATATATATATATATATATATATATATATATATATATATATATGTAAGTGTGTGTGTGTGTGTGTGTGTGTATATATATATATATATATATATATATATATATATATATATATATATATATATATATATATAAATTAAAAATAAATAAATAAATAATAAATTAAAAATAAATAAATAAAAGATACTTACATATTGAACACGAGCCTCATCCTGCAACCACATACCATCACTGTCGCAGTGTGTGTCGTAAAACGACTGGATGAGGGACGGGTATTTTGTCCTTGCTGTTCAGAAACTGTATATACACATGCATATGTATAAGATGAAACAAATTAAAAATGGCAAATCAAACACCATATTTATTTTAATTAAACTTAAATACTTTTATAAAATCAAAATTAATTACTTTTATATAATTATAATTACATAATTTTATAAAAACAAAATACTTGTATAAAAATAAAATGTGTCTTACGTAGTCCTGGCGAATAGCGGCCAATGACTTGGAACCGTGGGGCTGTACACCTTCAACTTCTTTCGGTTCTCCTTGTTCACAGCAGCACGCTTCAGGGTCTTCTCATTCATGTAAAACTTGATATGCTCCTCCCACACAGATGGCTCGACGTTCGGAGGAGGGTTTCTTCGTATCTCATCCACTTTTTCAGGCCCACCCTCCCCGTCGAAGTAAACCCTCTTCATCGTGCCCTTGTTGTCGGAGTAGACCTTAGCAATGTACGTATTGAGGCCCGCCTTAATGGTTTCCCAATGGGGTGAGTTCATGTGGGTCTGCAAGTCGAATAATTCCTGCAAACAAATTTAAACAAATATACACAATTAAACAAATTTAAATAAATGTACACATTCAAAGAATTAAATATAAAGATATAATTAAAAGGAAAAAAAATAACTGACCCCGAGTCGGTTCATGAAGCCCTGTCGAATCGCTTCGTCAAGGTTGTGCCAGGAGGGATAGTGCAATGGCAAGGACCTAACTAGCTCACCAACATAGTTACCGAACCATGCGCTGTTGGGCCCAACATGATGAAATGTCTTCTGATCACCCCACTTGAACTCGATCGATTGCGGGCCCGAGGCAGTCACAGCTTTCCTAAGGTCTTTGTTTTTGTTGGCTTCACGGACCTGTGCCCTGCCGCCAGCCCGACCTCCACCCCTGCCACCAGCTTGTCTCGCTCTACCTCCTCGTCGAGGTTTTTGTGACGAACCTACAATTGAAGTGAGTGAAAACGTTAAAAAATAACAAGTAACAAAATTCAAATTATCAAGTTTAATTTTCTTACCACTACGGTGACCGCTAGTAATCGAACGATAAGGTGGTGGTGGGTCATCGGCACCGTCACCACCGTGACCTCGCGCTACTGCTGCCATCTGTAAAAGTACAAGTTGAATTAACATATAGAAATTCAGGAACAAATTAACATAAGCATGCACACATTCAAATACATACACATTTAAAATAAATATACACATTTAAAAAATCCATAACAATTTCATTCAAATAAGCTAAGTGTCGTTTTACAAGTTACAATTTAAGATCAATCTGCTACATCTACATCACTATCATAAACAGCATGAGTCGCATCTTCAACTTCATCATCAGAATTGTTTGCATCAGAGTCTGCTAAATCATAAGGATTGTCGTCCTCATCATCAATAAATTCACCGTCGTCATCAACTTGAATGATTGGTGGTGGTGCCTCAACTAACGTTGGTTGACCATCGATATTTAAGGTTTCAAATGCCAAATCATTCAAATTAGCAGACAGTTGGAGATTCGATGAGTTGTTGCCATGTATCACATCATCATCGTCTTCTGTCACAATGACATCCCAGGTTGTGTTGTGATTCACTTCTTGGACGACCTTCCAATGGAGTGGTCGTCTGGCAGGATCTTCAAGGTAGAAGACTTGTTTTGCTTGTGTTGCGAGAATGTAAGGTTGATCTTCAAACGCTGTGCTACATGCCCAAATTTGTGTCATGTTGTTTCTAGTGTTATAACGTTCGACTCTACCTCTTTTGACCAAGTCGAACCACTTAACTCGAAACAGCACAACTTTGAACTGGGTATACGCGAACTCCAGAATTTCTTCTAGCTGGCCATAATACATTTCTCCTTCCTTCTCGCCAGGAGAACAAATTCCGCTGTTCTGAGTTGTACGTTTTACATCGCGGCTGTGTACAACAAACTTCACACCGTTGACTACGCAAGTGTGAACTGAGGTTACGGTCGATAATGGTCCACAAGCCAAAGCGAATAAGTCTGGAGTACACCTTGGGTCTTTGTCTGTGTAAAGTTTACCGATCTATGAACAAAGATAAGAATAGATGGAGATGAGTAATATATATAGTCGTTATTTATACAAGGAATTACATATAATAAGTTTACCTTCGTCTGAAACCATCTAGGAAATTCTTGTTGCATGTCGCTATCAGGATGTTCGCTGAAAATGGACATGATATTAGAATTAATCGAAAAGATAACTTGGGAAAAAGAAATTTCGAAATAAAAACGCGTACCTCTCGAACTCGTTCATGTACGCGTCGATCTCAGGACTGTTGTGAAGTACACACCATATCACTTTCTTCATTTCTTGGAGACCTAACCGAATAATTGTCACTTTACCAGACGTTTTACATAGTGATCGGAACACCTGGAAATCACTTGTTGGAAGAGGACAGCCCTGAAATGCAGTGGGACGATTAAATTTCGTCCCAATTTCGCCCCGAAAATAACGAGAACAAAAAGTTAATGCTTCGTCTGCAACATAACCCTCCGCTATTGAACCTTCCGGCTTAGCTTTATTTCGTACATAGTTTTTTAGCTTCTTCATGTATCTTTCAAATGGATACATCCACCGAAATGAAACAGGCCCGCCTTGAATAGCTTCTTCAGGTAAATGCATAACCAAGTGAATCATAATGTCAAAAAAAGCAGGAGGATATATTTGCTCGAGACTGCACAAAATTTTGATCAACTGTTCTTTAGCTTTCACCATGTCATTCACCATCAAAGTTCGGGCACAAATTTGCTTAAAGAATGAACAAAGCTCGATTAATGGTGTATAAGTCGGTGTGTCCAGGTATTGCTGAAGTCCATAAGGAAGTAACCGTTGCATCATTATATGACAGTCATGAGACTTCATGCCCGTTATATTGTTATCATCTTTGGTCACTTTCGACTTGAACTTGGATCCGAACCCATCTGGCAGTTTAATTGTTTTGATGTATTGACTGAACAGTTTTCTTTTATCGGGTGTGAGGGAGTACTTAGCTTGAGGCTTCGAGCACTTCCCGTTTTGTTTATTTCCGAGCCACAACTCCTGTCGAATGCCCAAAGCTTGCAAGTCTTGTCTTGCCTTAGCAGTGTCTTTAGATTTGTCTTTCATTAACAAAGTGTTCAAGATACTCTCCAACACATTTTTTTCGATATGCATGACATCTAAATTGTGTTTTAGAGTAAGAGAAGACCAATATTCAAGCTCAGAAAATAGACCGTTTAGTCCAGTTCAGGTCGGTTGTAGTATTACGTTTTATCTTCCCACCCCCATAATCTGGATGTTTCCCCGGCAAACGTGTAGGCAATATTGCAAGTTGAGTCAAGATATCAGCCGGACATTCTTTTTTAGGAGGATCTGTAAAATCAGGTGCACCATTGAATGTAGTAGTATCCCTCCTCCATTTATGGTTTTTTTTAAGAATCTTCTATGGCCAACATAACCTATTTTGCTTATCACACGCGTAGCCGGAGTGCCTACTTTGCATGTAGGGCATGCGTAGTAACCTTGCCCACTCCAACCTGACAAACTACTACGAGCAGGAAAATCATTGATGGTCCATAAAAGCATCGCTCTCATGTTGAATACTGATGAGTGTCTAAATACTCATTATTTTATACTAATCTGAACTGCCAAAACATGCAAAAACACTCAAATATGTATCAAAATACTTAAAATATCTTAAAGGTGTGTTTTATATGTTTCAAATGCAAAATATGCAAAAACAGATTAAAAACGTACAAAGTTTGCATAATTGGCAGTTCCAGTCCCTCAAGTTTCATAAATTGTCAAAACTAGTCCCTGGTTATTCTAAAAACATGAAAATGTCACCAAAGGTCCTTTTTAATCATAAAGTTACATATTTAGTCCTTTGGTGCAAAGTTTCATAAAATTACAAGTTTAGTCCCTCAACTTTGGAAATTGACAGAAATGGTCCCTGGGATGTAAAAACTTTGAGAAAAGCAATTTTGGTCCTTATACTAATAATCTTCTGCAGGAATGGTCCTTGGTGTGAAGTTTGGTGAAATTACATGATTGGTCCCTCAAGTTTGGCAGTTTGTCAGTTTTAGTCCCTGGACTTTCAGAAAATGGCATAATTAGTCCCTGATGGAAAATTTTGGATAAAAAGTCAATTTTGGTACTTGGATAATATCAAGTTGTCAAATTTGATCCCTGGTTGAAAGTTTTGAATAAGTTACACATTTGGTCCCCGAAGTTTTACATTTGGCAAATTTAGTACCCGGATAGAAAAAATAGAAAAACATAAAAAAACACCCTTGTATTATTTATCATTGTCAAATCTGGTCCCTATGAGAACTTTGGTTAAATCACAATTCAGCCCTCAACTTTATCCAAATTACATTTTTAGTCCTTGTGATTAATTTCTAAATAAACCAAACGGATCCAAACTATTATTACAAAACCAAATCTAACCCAACACCCACTTTCCCAAGCCCATTCCCTAAGCCCAGTTACAACCCAGTCCAACCCCTTAGTCAAACCCCGGTCAACACCCCTAAAACAAAACCATTCCCCGTCACTTTTTCCCTCCCAAAACCATACCACCATACCACCACCACTGCTCCACCATACCACCCTACACCTGGCCTGCCACCTCTCACCCACTATCCCCTTGTCCTCCACGCCTCACCAAACCTATCTAATTGCCCTTAAAACCCGTACACGCTACCCTTGGACTTTTGGCGCCAAAAAGGTAGTTTCAAAGGCCAGGATCACTCAGACTTAATCAATGGCTGGGGAATGGTGGGAAATACCCCAGTGGGTCCCACAAACCCTGAAAATGGTTATAAAGTAGAAGAGAAGCAGGAATGAAGAGATATTAGATTAGGTTTAGTTAAATTAGGTCGTAGGTAGTATAAATTTCAATATAAGTTGTAATTTCAATTAAAGTAACCTTGTATCAGTTAAATTCATGTAATTCTATCTTTAATTCAAGTCAATTTCAAGTTTTCAATTGATTCTCAGTTTATGCATTTTCACTAAATTATCAAAAATCTCAAAAAGTTGTTTGTTATTGTTAGTTGGTATTAAGTGAGTTCAGAAGCTCATATAAGCTTTGACAAAGCTTAAATAAGCTTTGGAAAACCTCAGTTACATGTTTAGTTCACAAAAGAAAAAATACTTAAAAAAATAGAGAAAAATGGAAATAAAATAAAAAAATAGAGTGAAGAACAAGGAAGCTGAGCAGGGTTAATTCTGGAATGACTTGGTTTAGAAGCTTGTGGAAGCTAATAGGAAAGGTTCTTGGTTCTTGTTTCATTTGTTCTCAGTTTGGAATCAATTTGTAAGAAAGAAAACTCATTTTTTGCTTTCTACTGTAGATCAGCTTAATTGTTGCTTATTTCTGTATTTTCATGCTTAGTCAGTATAATTGAGTCATATTAGTACTTAATATTTGGTCCTTGTTCATCATTTTCCTTTATGCTTATATTTTTATTCTAAATTGCCATATATAGCTTAA
This sequence comes from Artemisia argyi, assembly GCA_030686995.1. Lineage (NCBI taxonomy): Eukaryota > Viridiplantae > Streptophyta > Magnoliopsida > Asterales > Asteraceae > Artemisia > Artemisia argyi. The sequence continues at coordinate 138,403,293 of CM060685.1, forward strand.
TAGTGATTTGTATAATTCTGTTGTTATAAGTAATAAGTTTGTGCTTTAATAAGTCTATTATATCATAATAAGTCATAATTAATCAGTTTCATGGTTTTAAATTGTCTGTAGCTTTAAAAATCTATCAAACAGTGAAGTATAAGGGGTGTTTGGCTCAGCAGCTTCTACTAAGCATTAGGGAGTTTTGGATCTTGTTTATTGTTTCCACAGGTCACAATAGGTCTCTTTGGGATCTTTAAACTTTAAAATCTAGTGCTTGTTCTTAAAAAAAAGTCAAAATCACTTTCATAATCCTTGTTTTCCTTAACTATTATGATATATGTTGCTTAATTACATTTAATACTTTCATAAGTTGTTTAAATAGCTTGTTCCAGCTTTAATACAGCTTATTAATCCAATTTCAGTACATTAGGTTCATTAGAAATCCAAAATAGTCAACTAGTTCAAATTTCTTCAAAAGTCAAAATCACATCTCTCAGGTTTTGACAAAACTTGAGAGATTTGTTTAGAATTTTGTAGCAGGTATTAGACCTTGTGCTTTTTAGGATTTCAAGTCTACCATCTCAACTTTTAGATTTCATCTTTGTTATATTTTTAGGAATTTATTTGTGGACCCCACTCAGCCTCAAACACAACTGCAAGGAGGATAACCTCCCCTGCACACCAGATAACAGGCCAACAACACCACTTTGGTGGTGTTTTGTGACCACCCCAGTGGGTCCCACTACCTCTAATTAGTTTCCCTCAACCCCCTCCTAGTAGGCTACCTAGGTTGACCAATTGTTTGACCTGCATCTCAGTGGACCCCACCTAGAATAAGCTACCAAATCTGTCCCCATTCTGTGTTGCATTTTAGGTTTTGGATTAGCTTATTGTGGCTTAACAGCTTTTCTATTGAGCTTATTTGGCCAATTTAAGCTTTGACAAGTTCAAACAACCTATTAGAACCAGATTCATCCAAGGTGGGTCCCACATAAGCTCATTTGAGCTTATTTCTCATCAAAGTCAACAATAGTCAACTGTTTTGATTCTTAGCTTATATCTAGCTTATTTTTAAGTTATAAAATAATTGTTTTCACGAAAGTTAGTTATATTTAGGTATAATATAGGTTGGAAAAAGAAAATTCAAGAAAAACAAATATAATAGTAAGTGATAGTTTCTATTTAATTTAATTCAATTTTAATTTTCATTTTTATATTTTAATTAAGTAAGTTGTGTTTTTTATATTTTTATTAATTTCCTTATATATTAAAGTAATTTAAATAATTTTCTTAGATTTTTATATTGTCATTTGATATTTATTAGATTTAAAATTAGTTTTATTAATAATTAACCAATAAATAAGTTATAAATAGCATAATTAGTTTTTATATAGCAACACCTATTTTTTATATTTTTTATAGCTTTTATAAGTTATAATATAGTTTTATAAATTTTTTCATAATTTTCTAAGTTGATTTAGTATTATTTGTAATTTAAAATAGTTTAATTAGTATAATTAATATAAATAGTTTTTAATTAATAGAAAATTCATAAAAAGACAAAAACATTTATTTTTATTTTTTTATACTTTCTTCAAGTTCATTTTAAGTTTTAGAAATTATTTTTATAAGTTTTTAGTTTAATTTGTAGTGTTTATTATTTTTTAGTTTTTATTTAAGTTAGTTTTAATTAAATAGTTAAATAAGTTTTAATTAAATAATTAATAATAAATAATAAAATAATCTAAAAAATAGTTTTATTTTTAATTTAATTTTATTTTAAGTTTAAGTTTGTAGGATTTTCATTTTTAACCCTTATAGTTTATTTTTCTTAAAACTCACCTTTTTCTCAGTACGCAATCGCGTCTGATTTTAATTTGGTGTACGTTTTTAATACCTAGCTTTCACGTAATCATTCCATTAGCTTATTTAAGTTATTTTAAGTTGTAAAACCCTAGTTAACCACACACACACACACTTTATACCCTTTCCTGTTCACGTTCACTAATCACAGATTCGTTTATAATATCACATCGCACACCTCGTTGGGACTTACGACCCGGGAAAACACTGTATTCCTCGGAAGCATTTGCCTCAGCTGTTTGACTATTACAGTTGGCCATTCACAAGTGGCTGATCAATAATTATCTGACCATTTGAGGCGAATCAAAATTTGGCGCCGCTGCCGGGGAGGTTGTGCGCATATTTTAAACGATTTTGCGTATTAGTAATTCTGGACACACATCCATTGTATATTTACCATCTTTTATCTAAACTTTTATAAAACAAAACACAAAAATATCCATCTTTACCTTCCTACCCTTTTTGATTCTTTAGCTCTTTATCCTCTATCCATTTAATTCTAAACTTCTATATTCTTATGGCATCTATGAACCCCGAATTCTTATTCACGCTTGAAATGTATCAAGCCTTGTCCGAGAAACTTAGAATTCGTGTTGATCATGATGATCCATCTATCCCTATTCCCTCACAAGTGAGGGAAATGGAACGAGAAACCGAGGTGACAAAGGACCTTGTACTTTCCTCTGACGATGGAGGTGCTAAATACGTCCAAACCACGGTTGTCCAAAAACCTGAGCTCACAAATGCTCCTAAACCTTCAAGAATTAATCCTGATCTTTCACGGTTTACGGTTAAAAGTTTGTAAAGCAAACGTACTGAGCTTAAGGTAGTGACTGAAAAGAACGACTTACCTAACCTTCACGTTTATCAAGAACCAAAACCCGAGACCATAACGGAAGTGGTGGAAATTGCTAGCTCTCAGAGCACACCACTTGTCCCACCTCCAGATTTTGTTCCTTGTGTCGGTTGTGGTGAGCCGCTTTTCGGTTTTCCATGTCATTGGTGTACATGTGTGCAATGTGGTAATGATATCCAAAACGGGAGTTGTTTGTTTTGTGGATCGAGTAATTCATTTGCTTATGATCCTAATCAAAACTCATTCAACGACTCCTCAAATTTTTCCAACTACCCATCACATTCATACGAGCAAGAATTATATTATCCAAATTTCAATGATGCTTCGTATCAAAATACACCAAACCAGACTCAACAGTTTAACTGTTGTGAGTATTGTGGTGGTTCACACTACAGTTCTGATTGTCAAACTAGGAATCAGTTTGTCTATGAGCAGTTTCCTGATAACAATTATGACTCATGCACATACGACTCACAACCACATCAGTTCAACTGTTGTGAGTACTGTGGAGGTCCACACTTTAGCTCTGATTGTCAAACAAGGAATCCATTTCCTTGTAACAATTATGACTATTCGTTTCAAGACCCACCTCCACCGTGCCAAATAAACCAAGCAACTCCTCACATCCAGCAAGACCCTTGTCTAGAGGTTCTTGAGAAACTTAAAGATCTTAAGGAGGAGTTGGCTAATATGTCATTTCACAATGCACCAAGTTTTTCTTGTGTACATTGTGGGGGTCCTCATAATGATGATCAATGTCAACCTTCCGGTTTTGACACATCCACACCCCCACAGTCTCCACTCACTCAATATTCTCGTGATAAATCTATCACGGAATTACTTGCTGAAAAACATGCTGCTAGAGACGAAAGAAGCATGGAAGAATTACTAGTCTTAGAACAAGCAGCTAAAATACGTACCAAATTTCAAAATGCTGCTCTTCTCGATGATGATGATGAAAGTAATGATACCTCATCATGTTCATCAGTTGAGACTCCTTCCATGCATATACAGGGAGAAAAGAATATAACTGAATCACCAGCAGTAGAAATAATGGAACTTGTAGACTCCATTACTGCTAGTCCTTCTCAGCTCCCTAAGTATGATGTTATCACACCCGAGGTTCCCACTCACTCTCTGAGCATGGGGGACGAGCATCTTGACACTGTTCCTGCAAAGGAATCGGACGAATTCATAAAGTCTAGTGTTGAGAACCTTGTCTCAATCCCAAGTGAGTCACAGGGAATTCTTGAACATATGTGTGATATTCCTCCCCCTCTTGTCTTTCCAAATGATCATATTGAGATGTTCTCTGATTCTGATGAGAACTATTCCTTATCTTGTGGAGACATAAGTTATGTGGGGGAATTACCTTCTGAGCTTGTCAACTCAGAAGAAGAGAATGAGGAAGAAATAATCCAAGACGAAGCTCTTCGTCTTACATTATTAAATGCTAATCTTCTCATTTCTAGAATCGAGGCTTTTAATGAAAAGCCTATTTCATCTCCTATCCCCATCAAGGATAGTGAGATTTTGATCAATGATTCTATTCCGGAATTGCAAACGTTCCATTTTGATCAAACGGAAGAGAAGATAAGTGGTATCACCACTTCTCATTCTTATAATTCTCTTCCCGTATTTGAATCATTTACTTTTGAGGAGTTCCCCAATGAACTCACTCAACTCAATTCCGAATATGAATCATTCACCTTTGAGGAGTTCTTCTGTGAACTCACTCATATCATATCTCCACCGGAGTATGAAAATTTCTATTTTGATCTAGACATACCCATAATATGTCTTGATCAAACGAGCTTAAACGAGGAGATTCATGAAACAATGAATGCTCCTATTGAGGAAGAAGAGTTAATCATGATTTTCATCATGACTTTCTTTCTTTTCTTCATATATTCTGTTCCTTATCCTGTTCTTCACTCTTTCGGGAGTGAAGACATTATCTTTGACCCCGACATTCTCATTTATAAATTATGAGCCGGGTACTTATCTCATCGGAGTGGAACTTTCACGTGCTTCAAATGTTTATGCAAACGTCTTGAATGAAAGTCCGATTGAGATTGTCTCTTCCACTTACTTCCCCATGGACAAATTAATTCGGGGTCGAGTCAAACTAGTGACTCGGTAATCAAAAACATTAGCATGTACATAGGTTTTCACCCATGTAATACCCTAGTGTGGGGGAGATACCCCACATGTTGTATATATATATATATATATCCTCTAAAAAAAAAAAAAAAAAATTGTACATATAGTGATAGCTTCTATTTAAGAAGTTTTATCTAAAAAAAATAATAATTGTATGTATATACATTTTAAATAAAGGCTATGTAATATTTTCTTTTACGTTCTAAGTGTCGGTTTAACACCCGGTATTTTGAATATTGAGGACAATATTCAGTTCTAAGTGTGGGGGGAGATTCGTCTAACGAATTTAAACACATGTTCCATCAAGAACCCCCATTTTAGCCAAAATTTTAAAAATTTTTCTCACTTAGAACGCAATAAATGGTATCAATCCTCCATGTCTAACCCACAACAGGATTGGCTAATCCAGGAGCAAACGGTTCTTGGTAAAGATAACTCAAACCCGTTTATGGCTTGCAATTTGCCAAAAATTGTATGGTTCCTCAACTCCCCATTATCCTCAAAAGCTAATGAGTTGGCTAGCCTGCAAGATTATGGCTTGTGGTAAAGGCCGTGGAAAAACCATAATTGGTAATCAGCTCACCAAGATGTTGACTATTCCATCAAGAGTTGGCTAGTCCAGAAGCAAACGGCTTTTGGTAAAGACTAATCAAATCCGTTGACAGCTGGTGATTTGCTCAAAATCACACGGTTATCAGGTGTGCCACAGTTCTTACACCTGGCTACTCCAGAAGTGATGGCTTTTGGTAAAGAGTTTTTCAAATCCATTAAGTTTTTCTCAATAGATTGCTAGGGACTAGCAATAGTTTAGTGTGGGGGATTGATGAATGTCTAAATACTCATCATTTTATACTAATCTGAACTGCCAAAACATACAAAAACACTCAAATATGTATCAAAATACTTAAAATATCTTAAAGGTGTGTTTTATATGTTTCAAATGCAAAATATGCAAAAACAGATTAAAAACGTACAAAGTTTGCATAATTGGCAGTTTCAGTCCCTCAAGTTTCATAAATTGTCAAAACTAGTCCCTGGTTATTCTAAAAACATGAAAATGTCACCAAAGGTCCTTTTTAATCATAAAGTTACATATTTAGTCCTTTGGTGCAAAGTTTCATAAAATTACAAGTTTAGTCCCTCAACTTTGGAAATTGACAAAAATGGTCCCTGGGATGTAAAAACTTTGAGAAAAGCAATTTTGGTCCTTATACTAATAATCTTCTGCAGGAATGGTCCTTGGTGTGAAGTTTGGTGAAATTACATGATTGGTCCCTCAAGTTTGGCAGTTTGTCAGTTTTAGTCCCTGGACTTTCAGAAAATGGCATAATTAGTCCCTGATGGAAAATTTTGGATAAAAAGTCAATTTTGGTACTTGGATAATATCAAGTTGTCAAATTTGATCCCTGGTTGAAAGTTTTGAATAAGTTACACATTTGGTCCCCAAAGTTTCACATTTGGCAAATTTAGTACCCGGATAGAAAAAATAGAAAAACATAAAAAAACACCCTTGTATTATTTATCATTGTCAAATCTGGTCCCTATGAGAACTTTGGTTAAATCACAATTCAGCCCTCAACTTTATCCAAATTACATTTTTAGTCCTTGTGATTAATTTCTAAATAAACCAAACGGATCCAAACTATTATTACAAAACCAAATCTAACCCAACACCCACTTTCCCAAGCCCATTCCCTAAGCCCAGTTACAACCCAGTCCAACCCCTTAGTCAAACCCCGGTCAACACCCCTAAAACAAAACCACTCCCCGTCACTTTTCCCCTCCCAAAACCATACCACCATACCACCCTACACCTGGCCTGCCACCTCTCACCCACTATCCCCTTGTCCTCCACGCCTCACCAAACCTATCTAATTGCCCTTAAAACCCGTACACGCTACCCTTGGACTTTTGGCGCCAAAAAGGTAGTTTCAAAGGCCAGGATCACTCAGACTTAATCAATGGCTGGGGAATGGTGGGAAATACCCCAGTGGGTCCCACAAACCCTGAAAATGGTTATAAAGCAGAAGAGAAGCAGGAATGAAGAGATATTAGATTAGGTTTAGTTAAATTAGGTCGTAGGTAGTATAAATTTCAATATAAGTTGTAATTTCAATTAAAGTAACCTTGTATCAGTTAAATTCATGTAATTCTATCTTTAATTCAAGTCAATTTCAAGTTTTCAATTGATTCTCAGTTTATGCATTTTCACTAAATTATCAAAAATCTCAAAAAGTTGTTTGTTATTGTTAGTTGGTATTAAGTGAGTTCAGAAGCTCATATAAGCTTTGACAAAGCTTAAATAAGCTTTGGAAAACCTCAGTTACATGTTTAGTTCACAAAAGAAAAAATACTTAAAAAAATAGAGAAAAATGGAAATAAAATAAAAAAATAGAGTGAAGAACAAGGAAGCTGAGCAGGGTTAATTCTGGATTGACTTGGTTTAGAAGCTTGTGGAAGCTAATAGGAAAGGTTCTTGGTTCTTGTTTCATTTGTTCTCAGTTTGGAATCAATTTGTAAGAAAGAAAACTCATTTTTTGCTTTCTACTGTAGATCAGCTTAATTGTTGCTTATTTCTGTATTTTCATGCTTAGTCAGTATAATTGAGTCATATTAGTACTTAATATTTGGTCCTTGTTCATCATTTTCCTTTATGCTTATATTTTTATTCTAAATTGCCATATATAGCTTAATAGTGATTTGTATAATTCTGTTGTTATAAGTAATAAGTTTGTGCTTTAATAAGTCTATTATATCATAATAAGTCATAATTAATCAGTTTCATGGTTTTAAATTGTCTGTAGCTTTAAAAATCTATCAAACAGTGAAGTATAAGGGGTGTTTGGCTCAGCAGCTTCTACTAAGCATTAGGGAGTTTTGGATCTTGTTTATTGTTTCCACAGGTCACAATAGGTCTCTTTGGGATCTTTAAACTTTAAAATCTAGTGCTTGTTCTTAAAAAAAGTCAAAATCACTTTCATAATCCTTGTTTTCCTTAACTGTTATGATATATGTTGCTTAATTACATTTAATACTTTCATAAGTTGTTTAAATAGCTTGTTCCAGCTTTAATACAGCTTATTAATCCAATTTCAGTACATTAGGTTCATTAGAAATCCAAAATAGTCAACTAGTTCAAATTTCTTCAAAAGTCAAAATCACATCTCTCAGGTTTTGACAAAACTTGAGAGATTTGTTTAGAATTTTGTAGCAGGTATTAGACCTTGTGCTTTTTAGGATTTCAAGTCTACCATCTCAACTTTTAGATTTCATCTTTGTTATATTTTTAGGAATTTATTTGTGGACCCCACTCAGCCTCAAACACAACTGCAGGGAGGATAACCTCCCCTGCACACCAGATAACAGGCCAACAACACCACTTTGGTGGTGTTTTGTGACCACCCCAGTGGGTCCCACTACCTCTAATTAGTTTCCCTCAACCCCCCTCCTAGTAGGCTACCTAGGTTGACCAATTGTTTGACCTGCATCTCAGTGGACCCCACCTAGAATAAGCTACCAAATCTGTCCCCATTCTGTGTTGCATTTTAGGTTTTGGATTAGCTTATTGTGGCTTAACAGCTTTTCTATTGAGCTTATTTGGCCAATTTAAGCTTTGACAAGTTCAAACAACCTATTAGAACCAGATTCATCCAAGGTGGGTCCCACATAAGCTCATTTGAGCTTATTTCTCATCAAAGTCAACAATAGTCAACTGTTTTGATTCTTAGCTTATATCTAGCTTATTTTTAAGTTATAAAATAATTGTTTTCACGAAAGTTAGTTATATTTAGGTATAATATAGGTTGGAAAAAGAAAATTCAAGAAAAACAAATATAATAGTAAGTGATAGTTTCTATTTAATTTAATTTAATTTTAATTTTCATTTTTATATTTTAATTAAGTAAGTTGTGTTTTTTATATTTTTATTAATTTCCTTATATATTAAAGTAATTTAAATAATTTTCTTAGATTTTTATATTGTCATTTGATATTTATTAGATTTAAAATTAGTTTTATTAATAATTAACCAATAAATAAGTTATAAATAGCATAATTAGTTTTTATATAGCAACACCTATTTTTTATAGCTTTTATAAGTTATAATATAGTTTTATAAATTTTTTCATAATTTTCTAAGTTGATTTAGTATTATTTGTAATTTAAAATAGTTTAATTAGTATAATTAATATAAATAGTTTTTAATTAATAGAAAATTCATAAAAAGACAAAAACATTTATTTTTATTTTTTTATACTTTCTTCAAGTTCATTTTAAGTTTTAGAAATTATTTTTATAAGTTTTTAGTTTAATTTGTAGTGTTTATTATTTTTAGTTTTTATTTAAGTTAGTTTTAATTAAATAGTTAAATAAGTTTTAATTAAATAATTAATAATAAATAATAAAATAATCTAAAAAATAGTTTTATTTTTAATTTAATTTTATTTTAAGTTTAAGTTTGTAGGATTTTCATTTTTAACCCTTATAGTTTATTTTTCTTAAAACTCACCTTTTTCTCAGTACGCAATCGCGTCTGATTTTAATTTGGTGTACGTTTTTAATACCTAGCTTTCACGTAATCATTCCATTAGCTTATTTAAGTTATTTTAAGTTGTAAAACCCTAGTTAACCACACACACACACTTTATACCCTTTCCTGTTCACGTTCACTAATCACAGATTCGTTTATAATATCACATCGCACACCTCGTTGGGACTTACGACCCGGGAAAACACTGTATTCCTCGGAAGCATTTGCCTCAGCTGTTTGACTATTACAGTTGGCCATTCACAAGTGGCTGATCAATAATTATCTGACCGTTTGAGGCGAATCAAATACTTTGCCTGTAACAGCGTCCATAGTCGGGATACCTGGTATTTTCCATAATTCCTTAAGGTCATCAATCAAAGGCTTTAAGTAAACATCAATGTCCTTCGCGGGTGATTTAGGTCCAGGAATCAACAACGTCAGCATCGAAGTAGTCTCTTTCATGCATAACCACGGAGGCAAGTTGTATGTTGTTAAGATAACAGGCCACATGCTGTAAGTCTGACTAAGGTTGCCGAATGGATTGAAACCATCAGCAGCCAACCCTAATCGAACGTTTCTCGGTTCGTTAGCAAATTCCGAATATTTACCGCTGTCAAACTTCTGCCATGCTTCACCATCAACCGGGTGTTGTATCATACCGTTTACCGTAGACTTTCCAGTAGCATGCCAAGTCATATGTTTTGCGGTGTGAATAGATTTGTACAAACGTTGTAGCCTAGGAATGATAGGAAAGTAACGCAACACCTTGTTAGGAACTTTCTTCCCCGTTGTGTTCTTGTCTTTCCATCTACTCGTTTTACAGACCGGACAATACTCCAAATCTTCGGCACCAGTCCCCCGATATAAAAAGCAATCATTTTCACAAGCATGTATCGACTCATACCCTAACCCGACCTTTTTAAATGTTTTTTTTATAGCAGAGTATGATGGTGGGAGATTGTAACCTAACCTAGGAGGAAATACTTCCTGGAGAAATTTTAGCGTATTGTTAAATGAAGTGTCACTCCATTTACCGCTGACCTTGAGATGCGTAAACTTTGACATAAAATCCAAGGTTGTCATAAAGTCACAACCCGGGTAAAGAGGCTGGGTGGAACTGGCAAGTAACTCTTCATACTCGTTACGTACAGGAGGTGTCGTTGCTTGAGCTGGCTCGTTACTTGTCTCGCCAATATTTGGAAGAGTTGGCTCATTTTGTTCATTATTTGGAGGAATATCAAAAATATCATTAATGCACGCACGCATGTCACTCATCTCACATTGTGTTGTGTTATCTTGTATAGGAAGAGGATCCGGTTCACCGTGTTCACGCCATTGTGTATAAGTTGGGTCCCACCCATTTTCGCTTATGTGGCTTTTAAGTAAGTCGAGAGATACCCATGGAACATTACAACAAAGACGACATGGACATTTTATGTTGCCGTAACTATTCAATAACGGCTTGCAATGTTCAACGAATGCGTCAAGACCATCAAAAAACTCTTTGGAAACACGAGTGTCTAAACGGGTCCAACTCTTATCAAGTATCATAACTGCATATTGTTTTGTTCAACTCTTAGTTATTACACATTCAAAATAAAGGAAAGTTGTTTTGTTCACCTAGTGCAACTATGGAAGGCAATCCTAACCCACTCTTTGAATGATTCATCTCATATATGAATGCGTATAACTGATTTACTATCTGAGAAAATTTCGGCAGCATTTCCCCTCAACTCCCCAAATATGTACATTAAAGACATATTCGTAGGAGTAAAGGAGAAACACTGTTGAAATCATCTCAAATAGTAAATCAATTATACGCATCCATATCCTAAATGAGACAAAACATTCAAAAAGCAGTCCCAAACAGAGGACTTTCCGAAATTAATTTCTAATAAATTAATTTCGGACGGGTTTTCTATAGGATGATTAACTTCGGACGAGGACTTTCCGAAATTAATCACTAAAATCCTAAAACATTCACGAAAGTCTAACAATAGCATATATTTTAAGTTAAACAATTAGACTATAAACAATTGTTTGGTTTTCGGTTTATGTTTCATAAAACTATTTTGTTATTTTGAAACTTGTTTTTGTGACTTATTTTTGAAACTATTATGAAACATAAGCCGAAAACCAAACAATATATCTACGGGCTTATGGCTTATTTGGTTTTCGGCTTATGTTTCATAAGCTTATTTTTTTTTTACTTATTTTGAAACTATTTAAGTTAAAAAGTTTCAAAATAACCCATAAAAATTAAGCTTGTGAAACATAAGCCGAAAACCAAACAAACCATAAGCCCGTTATATAAGCCGAAAACCAAACAATATATCTACGGGCTTATGGCTTATTTGGTTTTCGGCTTATGTTTCATAAGCTTATTTTTTTTTTTACTTATTTTGAAACTATTTAAGTTAAAAAGTTTCAAAATAAGCCATAAAAATTAAGCTTGTGAAACATAAGCCGAAAACCAAACAAACCATAAGCCCGTTATATAAGCCGAAAACCAAACAATATATCTACGGGCTTATGGCTTATTTGGTTTTCGGCTTATGTTTCATAAGCTTATTTTTTTTTTTACTTATTTTTAAACTATTTAAGTTAAAAAGTTTCAAAATAAGCCATAAAAATTAAGCTTGTGAAACATAAGCCGAAAACCAAACAAACCATAAGCCTGTTATATAAACCGAAAACCAAACTAACCAATATATACTAACCAAACGCCAACTAACATTTAACCAAACCCACCCAATATCCTACAGCTAGTTCAATACCAAGTCCCCCAAGGTGCTATTTGCACCGTGGGTACACAATATCCTACGGCTAGTTCACATTCCGCAACACTATACTAGTAACCAAACTATACATACGGCTGCAATCACTAAACTAGTAACCAAACGCTACAACAAAGCATAAATAAGAAGAAAAAAAAATTAAAAAAAAAGGAATACATACCGTACGTATCAGCTGTGATCTCGGCTGTGGCTCGGCTGTGGCTTAGCTGTGGCTCGGCTGTGATCTCGGCTGTGGCTCGGCTGTGGTCTCGTCTTGGGCTCGGGTTATAATAAAAGAGATACAATATATAATGGTTATATCAAAATTAAAAAAAAAAAAAAAAAAAAAAAAAAACTGTTGTCGTCGACATGTCGTCGGGATACCAAAAGTTAATAAAAAAAATAAAACGAGGCTCTCACCCTGCTGTTACCCTCGGCTCTCACCCTGGGCTCTCACCTGCTGCTACTGTAACAAAAATTAACAAGATTTTAATAACAATTTTATTAACAAAATTTAATACCAATTTTATTAACAATAATAATAACAAATTTTAATAACAATTTTATTAACAACAACAATAAACGAGGCTCACCTGCTGTGTCGGAGTGAAGAAGAAGAGAAGTGGGGAAGAAGAAGAATTAAAAAATGGAGGGGTAGAGGAGAGAATTAAATAATGGAAGGGGTAGAGGAGGAGGTGCACAGTGGTGCGAGTGTCGGAGTGGTGGAGTGGTGTGGTGAGCTGTGGAGTATAATGTGGGGTGGAGGAGTGGTGGAGGAGTGGTGGTGGTGTGGTGGAGGTGTGGTGGAGGAGTGGTGGAGGAGTGGTGGAGGATTGGTGGTATAATCGCCGGCGAGAGGGGGGGGGGGGGATGGTTTTTTGATGGTTCGAAGTTATGAGCAATAATTTTGACCAGATCTGGTTTTGGTATTCCTTTTTATTATCCCGTCGACATGTCGACGGGAATATTAAGGAAATTTTTTATATTTTTACTCATACCGTCGACATGTCGACGGTAATATTACAATATTTTGTCGTTTGCGTTTGGCGGGACGTATTAAATTTTCACGAAAATTTTGGCGGTTTTATTCCCGTCGACATGTCGACGGGAAAATAGCTTTTATTAAAAAAAATATTTATAATAAATACTTTGTAAAATTACTTTATTATAAATACATGTATAAAATTACTTTAATATAATTAAAAAAATTTATTTATTATAAATACTTTTATAAAATATTAAAAAATAAGTTTTATAAAATTAATAAACTAAATTTATATAATTGAAAAAAATTATTTATTATAAATACTTTTATAAAATTAAAAAAATATATATATTTAAAATTAATTACTTATATTATAATTAAAAAAATCATTTATTAAAATATAAAATAAAATAATTAGAATATCACAAACGAGTCGAGATACAATGGTTATACATGAGATGTAAAACGAACGAGTCGAGATGCTATGTTTATACATGAGATGTTAAACGAACGAGTCGAGATGCAATGGTTATACATGAGATGTTAAACGAACGAGTCGAGATGCTATGGTTATACATGAGATGTTAAACGAACGAGTCGAGATGCAATGGTTATACATGAGATGTAAAACGAACGAGTCGAGATGCGCAATGGTTATACATGATATGTAAAACGAACGAGTCGAGATGCAATGGTTATACATGATATGTAAAACGAACGAGTCGAGATGCAATGGTTATACATGAGATGTTAAACGAACGAGTCGAGATGCAATGGTTATACATGAGATGTTACACGAACGAGTCGAGATGCAATGGTTATACATGAGATGTTAAACGAACGAGTCGAGATGCTATGGTTATACATGAGATGTTAAACGAACGAGTCGAGATGCAATGGTTATACATGAGATGTTAAACGAACGAGTCGAGATGCAACGAACCAGTCGAGATGCAATGGTTATACATGAGATGTTAAACGAACGAGTCGAGATGCAATGGTTATACATGAGATGTTAAACGAACGAGTCGAGATGCAATGGTTATACATGAGATGTTAAACGAACGAGTCGAGATGCAATGGTTATACATGAGATGTTAAACGAACGAGTCGAGATGCAATGGTTATACATGAGATGTTAAACGAACGAGTCGAGATGCAATGGTTATACATGAGATGTTAAACGAACGAGTCGAGATGCAATGGTTATACATGAGATGTTAAACGAATGAGTCGAGATGCTATGGTTATACATAAGATGTTAAACGAACGAGTCGAGATGCTATGGTTATACATGATATGTCTCATCTCACTATATATCTCTCTCTACCTAACACCTTATCCTCACAATATAAACACACACACACACACACATACTCATCTCACTATATCTCTCTCTCTATCTCTCTCTAGCAGTTTCTGTTTTCTGGCGACACCAGCATTTTCCGGCCGCCGGAATCTTTTTCTGGCCACCACCTTTTATCACCTCAACTTGTAGATCGGGCCACACCGGTCACGATTCAACCACTCAACCTCACAACCACAAACATACACTGTTATCATGGTGAAGAAGATGGCAGAATTTGAAGCTTTTCCTTGTCCTTGTGAACGAGGAGACGTGGTTCTGCGAGAATCGTGTAAATCTTACTCCCGTGGTAAACTATACTATGCGTGTCCTTTCTCGCAGGTGAACAATTACATATTTTTTCTTTAAATAATTTGGTTAGTTGTTAAAAATAATAATTTTTACTCTTTAACAGACTGGGACAGACGACCATGGATGTAATTTTTTTTATGGAAGGAGGAACGACTCGCCAAAATGATGATCGGTTCTCTGGGAGCTTCAACATCAAGCGGTTCTGGATCTGCTCCAAAAAGGTGCTCAAACTGTCATGAAAAAAATCTTAGAATAAACTTGCTGGAGGCACAAAAACAGGTGTTGGAGGCACAAAAACAGGTGTTAGAGACAAAATTAAGGGTGCTGGAGGCAAAACTTGACATGGCAACGTATCCCAACCACGACCACGCATGTCAGTCGGATGCAATACTCCGTGACCTTGTAGGTGACATGGATAAATTTCATATGTAGTACTGTTATCGTTGTTGTTGTTTGTTTGTTGTTGTTGTTGTTGTTGATGATGTTTTTGATGTTTAATAAAATGTTGTTGTTGTTGTTGTTGTTGTTTAATAAAATGTTGTTGTTGTGGAGCAATAATTAGAACTGAAGGAGCAATAATTATCAAACACAAAGGCAAACTGTTTATTTAAAACAAGCAAGAGTTCTTAACCACATGCATTTTCATACAGACTCAAACTAAACAACTCGACAACCAAACTAAACAACTCAACAACCAAAGGAAACAACTCAAACTTAACAACTCGACAACCAAACGAAACAACTCAAACTAAACAACTCGACAACCAAACGAAACAACTCAAACTAAACAACTCGACAACTAAAACAACAGATCAAACGAAACAACCCGTTTATTTTTTTTTTGCGGCTACTTCCCGCTTTACTCGAACTCGCACCATCTTTTCCCTTCCTTGCTCTCATTTCCTTGATATGTGCAAACGTAGCTTCAAGATTTGTGATCCTATTTCCCAGATTATCAAGTTTTGTTTCCAACGTACTTTCAGCTTCGTCGTCACCTCCAACAGCAACAACTTGAGCTTCAGCAGCAGCTTGAGCTTCAACAGCATGTAGCTCGTCCATGTACTCTTTGTAGTACGGCTTTTTCTTACACCATTCGATAATCTTGTCTCTCATCCACGGTTTAGCATCCTTAAAATCACCATATTCCTCATAAACTGCATGACCAAAAATTAACATAACTTCATTAAAGAGGAGCTCGTGTGACAAGATTTTTGAGTACTCCTCTTCAACTGTGCAACCACGCCAAGTCATGTGTGTCTTGTAAGAATTGACGATTGAATTATTTGTAAGATGTGTAAAATGAGACGGAAATAATTTTGTGAGAATGTATATATTGGTAAAAAAATGAGACGGGAATGTATTTGTGAGGATATATATAGCCTGATTTTTAAAGATATATTCCCGTCGACATGTCGACGGGAACAATAAAGCGGGAAAATATCCCGCCCAATATTTTACCCATTTATTAAAAATGTTTATAATTAGTAATATACTCCCGTCGACATGTCGACGAGAATCTTAAAACATAATAATTATTATGCTTAATCACACGTTAATTGTGGGATAAAACGTTATTAATATATTCCCGTCGACATGTCGACGGGAATATATTAGCGGGTAAATTTCGCGCCCAACTTTGGTGAATTATTGAGGCTAAAAAAATATTCTAAAAGTTTCCCGTCGACATGTCGACGGGAAAATACGATTATGAAAAATTCAACGCAGTTGGCCTCGGTCAATCATTTTTTTTGTCGTTTTCTGTATTATGCCGTCGACATAATGTCGACGGGAAACGGTTCGACGCCTGTTCTCCTGATTCTTGTAGTGTTACCCCAAGTGTTTGGAATACGTGCACTCTAGGTTCTTTTACTTTTCTCGATCATGTGTTTTACCCCAACTGTTTTCATAGTGATATAATGTGTTTGTGTTTATAATATGTTTGTTGGACATGCTTAGACTATATTACGAAGTATAACTTATAGTAGGAATGTTTGATATGTATTGAGAAAACACTTTTAATTTTTTTAAACAGATGCAATGTACCATTATGGTTATTGGACCCTTTAACTGACCAAGTATAATGATCTATGCTGGAAACGCAAAGGAATGTTGGTTCCCAGTTGAAGATTAAACCAAAAGGTATTATTTGATTGCTTTGATTTTATTTTGTTTCTTAATAGCTAGTGTTTATTACAACGAAGCTTATTATGAGAGCGAAGATGTTAAATTAGTAGTGCTTTACGTGAATATGTGATTATGTGAAATAATCAAGGGGTGTTTGCCATTATGTTTTCTACGTGTCAAAAAAATTCATATCAGTTTAAGGATTGGTTGCCAAAAAAAACTTTTATCATTTGATCATGAGCCTGTTTTTGATTGAAAAATGAGAAAACAGTGTTTGGCAATCGTTGAAAAATAAGGAGTCAACTAAATTTTGAAATATTTAATGAATGAATGTCAATCAATTCAGTATAGAGTGTTTGTCTATTTAAGATTGCGATTTGAGTTGAGTATCTGATGATTAATATGCCATGTTGAAAATCATTAGTTTATAGTGTCTGGGTAATACTAAATGTTTATGTACAACGAAAACAGACTATGGTGACTTCATTGTATAGTGTTTAAACAATCAATCTATATAGTGCTCTAGATAATCAATCTAAGATTGGCGGCAATAAAACTGTGGTTAATATATTATAAAAGCTTTTGGGGGATGTTTGCGATATATAAGCTCAACTTGCTCAGTTCATCATCTCTTTTACTAACATGCTTACCCGTGAATGAGATGATTTGTGTCACAATTTAATTCAGATGGGTCACAAACAAGTCTTTTCAATTACAAAAGAAAATGGGTCCAATTGGTCAAACTTATAGCAACCAAAATGCATTTTTATTACTGAGTACATAAAAATCTGCTAAGTAATTTTACAAGCAGTTTACATGTTTAATCTCGAAGCCTATTTGTTGAACAAGTTATAAGCTTAAGGTTAGTCATAGGTAGCGGGGCAACATACATATGTAGGTAATTACTTTGCTAGGATTTCATTCCTTTTTTTTTTTTTTGGTTCTCATTTTAATCCACAATCACTTTCATATCAGCATAAAGAATTATTAGAAGGGACCAGAGATACAAGGTATGCAGTATACTCTCAACGACTCTGCATTCATCTCCATATCAGCTTACATATTGATTTCTTATTCCTACTCAAAAGTTCCACATTTATAATGGAATATCTTTTGTATAAAGGGACACGGAAGAGAAGTACCATATGCACCAACTCATTCTAATAAGAGACCTCGAAAGCTGAAGGCAACATATAGCTAATATGGTAGGTACAAGTACAATGCTTACCTAGATAAGTAGCTGTATTTTTTTGTATTGCCTTTAGAAAAGAGTTTAATACTTTTTGAAAATGATTACATAATATTGAATAGTCCAATTCTGTTTAGCGATGTTATTGTCTCAACCTCTTAAGTGAACAATACAATGTCATAACTGGTGTCAAATAGTAAACACATGACCCGTCCTTTCCAATTATCTTCACAGCGTCAGTGCTTAAACCTCATAAGTGAACAATAGCAATGTCATAACCGGTGATAGTTTTGTATATAATAGTAGTCGTATATTCATTCATGGTTTGTTGGATAATCATCGTTAGCTCATTTTTGCACTTTAATTTAGCGCACTGTCAAGGGCCAATAATTGCCTATCCCGTGGTTGTGTTTAATTAATCATTCTGCAAAATTTGAAGACTGCTACTATAAAAGGATTTGTTTCTTATGCTTTGGTGTTCGGGGATGCTGTCAAACAGTAGCAGTAAATGCGTGGGTTGGGTCTATAACGGTTAAGAATATTAATATGTTCCAGTCAATGCCCTACATGTCCCCTGAAACAGATAAGCTGTTCGTACAAGCTATATTTTTAGTTTGGGTTAAACTGAGTTTGTTTTGCTTTACAGGACACGTGGCTTTACCCAAAGGTAGAACTCATGAAGGGGATAGGGATGATGTTCGAACCGCGCTAATGGAGGATGAGGAGGGAATTGGATGGCGAAAAAGTTGTGCATACATATAAGTATAAGGAGGGAATAGGATGGAGAAAAAGTTGTGCATACATATAGGTATGTGTATGCTTATTTATTTCTTTGAGGATGTTACAGGTCTGATGCAACTAACGTGTCGGGTCCAAACATGTCACAATCTTTACTATTAATTTCAAATTTTTTTAACAACTGATAACAAGTGTCGATAGAATTAGATAAGAAAAAAGCCTGCGTATTGTATTTATTGATTAACATCTGTTTTGTAAATGCAGGGTGTTGAATTAATTAAACACATAAAGGATCAATCTCATGTAATCATATATCAAGAACATGAAAGTAAACTTACTTGATGATAGAACCGACTGAGAATTACGATTAGATGATGAAGCCATAGCGTTAGGGTTAGTCGATTCCGATAGTAATGTCACCAATCCGATGGAGGGATTAATCTCACAAGTTATGGTGTTTTATTGAGAGAGTTTTGTTATGTGACAAGATACAGGAAATTGACCACAACCCTGATATTTATCTGTTATGGTAGTTACTTCCATCAAATAACCGCCATTTGTTAGTTAGGGTAGATAATGTCATTAAGGTATACTTTAGGGTCTAAATAGTCTAAGGCCACATGTGAAGGGATTTATTCTAACATTCTCCCACTTGGCCGTAAGACCATTTATTCATATATACATAAACCTGAAAATTATATTGGCCAATTACAAGTTTATGTGAATTACCATAATTCCATAATAGCACCAAAGCAAAAAGATACAGCCACACGTGTCGCGTTTGACACGGGACCCCCATCGATTATACTAATAGCACTAATATGAAATATATGATTTCATTAAGCCAAAATGACAAAGTAATGTGGTACACATAAGTTTGTCTATAATGAAACATAAGTGTACACAATTAAAAATAAATACAGACAAACTAGACATTATAGTGAAGGATATTATCTTAAAGCGCTTGTTTTGAAGTTAAACATAATCATGAAATAGTTCATTAACTACAACACATTATGTAAGGTCTTGACGTAAACCCATTCTAGCAACATGGCCTTGAAATACTTTGGGTGGTAGACCTTTAGTTAGCGGATCCGCAAGCATTTCATGAGTTCTAATGTGCTCGATACATATACGTTGTTCCTCCACTCTTTCACGTACGAATAAGTACTTTGTATCGAGGTATAAACCAGCTCCAGTTGAACTATTACTGTTCGAGAAGCTCACGGCTGCGCTATTATCGCAGTAAATCTTTAATGGCCTTGAGATTGAGTTAACAATTTTGAGTCCAGTGATCAAATTTCTCAACAACATTGCATGGCATGTCGCATTATAAACGGAAACATACTCAGCCATCATTGTTGAGGTCGTCGTTAGCACTTGTTTTTTACTCTTCCAAGAAATAGGCCCACCTGACAGCATGAAAATATATCCCAAAGTTGACCTACTAGAGTCTTTGCATTTCACAAAGTCTGAATCCGAGTATCCAATAACTTCAAGATTGTCGGATCTATTGTAAGTTAATTTGTACTCCTTCATCCCTTGAAGATATCGCAATACTTTCTTAGCAGCTTTCCAGTGATGTAGGCCAGGATTAGATTGAAACCTGCCTAACATGCCACATATAAAAGCGATATATGGTCGAGTACAAACTTGAGCATACGTTAAGCTTCCTACTACGGAAGCATAAGGAATTCGCTTCATTTCCTCATGTTCAACCTCAGTTTTCGGACATTGATGAGTCCCAAAAACATCACCCTTAATTACGGGAGCGACCGTAGGGGAGCAATGTTGCATATTGAACCTATTGAGTACGCGTTCAATATATGCCTTTTGGGACAGTCCTAATGTTCCATTGGCTCGATCTCGGTGAATTTCAATTCCAATTACATACGAAGCTTCACCAAGATCTTTCATGTCAAAGTTTCTAGAAAGAAACCGTTTTGACTCATGCAACAAATCAATATTATTACTTGCTAAAAGGATATCATCAACATAAAGCACAAGTATAATAAAGTTGCTCCCACTCATCTTGAGGTATACACACTGATCTACCAGATTCTTGATGAAGTTGTGTTTCTTCATTACTTCATCAAATTTTAAATACCATTGACGGGATGCTTGCTTAAGCCATAATTAGATTTCTTGAGTTTACAAACTAAATGTTCTTGGCCTTTAGATTTAAAACCTTGTGGTTGGGCCATGAACACATCTTCATGTAAATCTCCGTTAAGAAATGCCGTTTTGACGTCCATTTGATGTAATTCCAAGTCAAAATGAGCTACAAGGGCCATTACGATCCTTAGGGAATCTTTTCTCGATACTGGAGAAAATGTTTCTTTATAATCAATGCCCTCTTTTTGAGTATACCCTTTTGCAACCAAACGAGCTTTGTATCGCTCAACATTTCCATTTGGGTCAAGTTTGGTCTTAAAGACCCACTTGCATCCAACAGGTTTTGCACCCTTTGGTAATTCAGCAAGTTCCCAAACGTTGTTTTTGCTCATTGAGTTTAGCTCATCATTCATTGCTTCCCTCCAATGAGCTGATTGGTCACAATTAATGGCATCCTTATATGATTCAGGGTCATTGCATTTCCCTAAGTCAAAATCAGCCTCATTCAAATAGGTGTAGTAATCGTCAAAGTTTGTGGGCTGCCTATGTCGTTGTGACCTACGCAAAAGTTGTTGAGTTTCTTGTGGTTCAACATTAATTTCGGGGTTAGGTTCATTTTCCTCGACATTATTTGGATGATCTTGAGCAATTAAGTGATCATTCGAGGTGTCAAGTGGCACATTAATCGGGATGGGCACATGAATTATTGGTGTCTCATCTCGAGCCTCTTGTAGTTCAATTCTTCTAAATGAACCGCTCCCACTGTTGTTAGAATTTTCAAGAAACTCTGCGTGGCGTGTCTCGACAATTCTGGTACTATGAGATGGGCAATAAAATCGGTAACCCTTTGATCGTTCTGGGTATCCAATGAAAAAGCAACTAATGGTTTTCAAGTCCAGTTTTCGTGATTGAGGATTGTATATCTTAGCTTCGGCTGGACATCCCCAAACCCTTAAATATCGTAAGCTGGGTTTTCTTCCCGTCCTAATTTCATATGGTGTTTTTGGAACAGATTTAGAGGGAACTCTGTTAAGAATGTGGACAGCCGTTTTCAATGCCTCAGTCCAAAGAAATTCGGGAAGATTCGAATTTGCCAACATACTACGAACCATGTCCATAAGGGTGCGATTTCTCCTCTCAGCTACACCATTTTGCTGAGGGGTACCCGACATGGTATATTGGTTAATAATCCCATGATCTTTGCAAAAGTCAAAGAAAGATCCAGGAGCTTGACCAACATCTGTATGTCTGCCATAATATTCACCTCCCCTATCCGATCTCACCACTTTAATTTTTCGGTCAAGTTGATTTTCAACTTCCGCTTTAAATGTTTTAAACATTTCAAGTGACTCGGAATTTTCATTAATTAAGAACAGGTACATGTAACGTGAGTAATCGTCAATGAAGGTAATGAATGATTTAGGACCACCAATGCCCGAAGGAAAAGGTCCACATATGTAGGTATGGATTAGTTCTAATAATCCGGTACTTCGTGTGGCACCTTTCTTATTTCCTTTGGTCATTTTTCCCTTTATGCATTCTACACATTTTTCAAAATCAGAGAAATCAAGATGGGGTAAAACTTCATCTTTCACAAGTCTAGTCATTCTGTCTCGTGAAATATGGCCTAAACGTTGGTGCCATAACATTGATGAAGTTTCTTGATCTTGTTTTCTCTTATTTTGATTCACATTTTCATTAACGTTAAATGATAATAGAGATTCCGAAAATTGATTATCTAAACATAACTTGAAGAGGTTTCCCTCTAGACAACCATATCTAACAACACGGGAATTTAAACTAATGTATACTTTATTGTATCCAAACGTAAATATAAAATCATCAATAATTAGTTTAGATACAGATATTAAGTTTCGAGTCATGCTCGGTACATAAAGAGTGCCATAAAGATTTAAACAAAAGCCACCCTCCAATATTAATGAAAGGGTCCCAACAGCTTCTACGTTCAAATCAACTCCATTCCCGACTTTAACCGTTCGTTGGTTTCTTTCCAATCTCCGGATTGTACGGAATCCCTGTAAAGAATTAGCAATGTGTACCATGGATCCAGAGTCAATCCACCATGAATTAATAGGGACATTAATATTAAAAGATTCATTAATCATAAAAAGATTCAAATATACCTTTCTTTGCTAACCATTCCTTAAATTTTGAACAATCCTTTTGAGTATGCCCTTTTTTATGGCAAAACTTGCATTTTGGACCGTCTTGGAATGTGCTAGTACTTGCACCAGTTTTCTGGACTTTATTTGGAGTAGAATTATCTCCACTTGAACCTTTGCCCTTCCATGAGCCCTTTCTCTTATTGGTGTTAGTGGTAGCAACATGAACGACATCAGGCTTTTCAACTTTGAGGCGTTCTTCCTCTTGCACACACATGGCAATCAGTTCGCTCATTTTCCATTTCTCCTTTTGCGTATTATAATTGATCCTGAAAGGACCAAATTGCATAGGGAGAGATGTCATAATAAAATGAACTAAGAAACCTTCACTGATTTCCATGTCCATGCCTTTCAGTTTGTTTGCCATATCGCTCATCATCATTATGTGCTCACGTACACCACTAACCCCGTCATACTTGGTAGTCAACATTTTGAGGATCAAAGTGCTTGCATGGGCTTTTGCAGTCCCTTTAAATTGTTCCTCTACGGAGCTTAAGTACTCCTTTGCATTCTCAGAGTCAGGAATGGCTCCTCGAATGGCAACGGATATGGAGTTCTTAATGATCATGAGAGACATACGGTTAGATCGCTCCCACTGTTCATAAGCACATTTTTGATCTGCTGTACTTTCAGCAGTAAGTGCAGCGGGAGGATCAGTACGAAGCGCATGATCGAGGTCCATTACTCCGAGAGTAAGTTTCACTTGATCTCTCCATGTTGAGAAGTTAGTACCAGTTAAGGGTTCAATTCCGGACAAGTAACCCGTATTGGAAGTTAAGGTAGATGCTGACATAGAATGAAAATTAAATGTATGCTCAGATAAAAACTAAAGGAATTAATGGGATATATATGTAAAGCATATCAGAAAAACATAAACATATCATGAACACCAAAATAATAGGTATAAAGATGTTGTGCCTAATTATTAACTTCACGTTGGTTTAGTTAACAATTGAAACCATTATCATCTTTAACTAGACAAAGCATGCACATATATCACATATCACCGTTGGGCAAAAACGTAACATATTGCTTATTATGCTAATATATATTTCATTGTTCAAGTTATCATACAAATAGCCGTTGGGTTTATTGAGTGGTAACATGAACAATTTCATAATATGGCATGAATAAACTCGCATATTAATCTAAACAACTATTCGTTGGACTAGTTATCTTTATTAATTTGCAAGTTACCATTTAACTAGTGTAGTCAACAAATACGTAATTTTGCTAACAACTGATCTATATGCAATATCAACAAATCATATGCAAATTGTTATCAACATAGAGTGGTGATATCTTATAGATCATTCATATCATAACATTTACATTATTACATAAATCAAGTTCTAATGTTATGTTTATTTTGTACAGGTAATTTACGCATGGTTCATGTAAACTAATGTTAACATCCAGAAAAATTACATAAGGCTTGTTTTATACTACTGTCAATTAAAAGACTTAAATGTCTTTTAGTATTACTGACTTCATATGGATAGACGAAAACGATTCGCAGAAACTGGTTATTAAATAATCACCATGTGCATCATATAATTTAATTATTTTTTTCTTATCATGCTTTTAAGAATAGATTTAGTAAAGCAAAAAACATATAGCCATGCATAAATAATTTAATGAAAACATACAACAACTTTTATACTCGTCACAATTCCTGTTGTATATCCGAAATCGATTTCATCACAGATTAAATTAATTTATAATAATAAGATCATCATCGGTTAATTAGGGTTTAAATATGATACATGAAATTTAAATTGCTCTTGATACCACATGTTGAATTAATTAAACACATAAAGGATCAATCTCATGTAATCATATATCAAGAACATGAAAGTAAACTTACTTGATGATAGAACCGACTGAGAATTACGATTAGATGATGAAGCCATAGCGTTAGGGTTAGTCGATTCCGATAGTAATGTCACCAATCCGATGGAGGGATTAATCTCACAAGTTATGGTGTTTTATTGAGAGAGTTTTGTTATGTGACAAGATACAGGAAATTGACCACAACCCTGATATTTATCTGTTATGGTAGTTACTTCCATCAAATAACCGCCATTTGTTAGTTAGGGTAGATAATGTCATTAAGGTATACTTTAGGGTCTAAATGGTCTAAGGCCACATGTGAAGGGATTTATTCTAACACAGGGTTCTCTTAGTTCAAATGAATTTAGTAATCACTCTGAAGTTTCCGTCTGTAGGAAAAAACAATAAATATGGAACAAGGAAGTTGAGTTAGTAAGGCTCTTCACTACTTCAGGTAATGTTCTAGTGTTGTCGAGTGTGTTGGTCCCATCCGGATCATATATGTATTCGAATCAAACCATGTCTATTGAACAAACACACAATACACAACCTCACGCTTTTGTATATAATGAATCTGTTTATGAACCTTATAAACGATATTTTATTGATTGAAAAGGTTAAAGTTTACAATGAATTCTATCCCTATATATACTACATGAAACGTTTCCTTCAAGAGACATGTCGCTTCATCAAATAACCGTTGCAACCCTAACAAACGTTGCAACCTATAACTAACTACAATTGCCTGCGAATGGGCTTATTGGGTTAATACATTGGACCCATGTTGCAGGCTACTAACTTGACCCAATCACTAATATAACATACGAATTACATATACTAACTAACAATACATAAACACTAAACTAATTTACACAATAACTTCTAAACATGGATTAATGGATTATCATCCAATATTCCTCCCTAATTCATTAATCCATAGCTTCAATATCTTGATCTTGATCTTCAACAAGTCCAGCCCTCTAGCCTTTAGTCCATTAAAATCTGTCCATTTTTTCTTTGAACCAAAAAACACAAGTCTTAGGCCACAACCAAGTTGCACTCTGTTGTCTCGTTTCTCTCTTCTTCTTTGATGTTTCTGGAACAGCAACGATCTCCTTTTGTTCATTCTTAACAGCATCCAAGTCTCTCTTGCAATTTGCTTCTTTCCCAATACTTGTACTCTTGCAATCTGTTAGTCTAATCTTCTATCTTTTTTCTTAGACGGTTGCTTCTATGTCCTGTCTCCTTCTGCACCTTTTTTCTCTTTTCCTTCTTCCTTCAATCTTCTTGTTGCTTTCTTGTTTTCTTCAAAAACTTGGTGTTGATTTCTTCACGACTTTTCTTTGTTCTTCAATTCTGACTTTTCATAGCCATTTTGATCATGATCATTCTTCACTTCTCTTTGTCTAATCTTCAAATTTGATCCCTGATCAAACTGCTTCTCTATCTCTGAATTAACTGATCCCTGATCAGTTTCTATCTCTTCTCTAAGTTCTACTCTTGTTCTTTGCTGTAATCTATCTCTTCTCTATTCTCTTTTCTGAATCTCTTGATCTTCTCTGATCGGTCTTGATTGATTCCCTGAATCAATCTCTTCACTATCTTTCTCTCTTCTTGATTAACCGGTATGCGCACGGTTTCTTCTCTTCTCTTGATGGATTCCCTGAATCAATCGGTCTCTTTGGATCTTTTACAACAGCACTATCAACCACTCCTCGGATCTTTTACGTTAGTACCATCAACCTCTTCTTTCTCTTTCTCTGAAACGATTCCCTGAATCATTATTCTTTTACTCTGTCTTTGGTTCCCTGAACCTTTTGTCTCTTCTTTTCTGGAACGATTCCCTGAATCGTTATTAAAACTTGATTCCCTGAACCAAGTTGTTCTTCTCCTCTCTGGGTTTGATTCGAACTTCTGATGCTCTTGATACCAATGTTGGTCCCATCCGGATCATATATGTATTCGAATCAAACCATGTCTATTGAACAAACACACAATACACAACCTCACGCTTTTGTATATAATGAATCTGTTTATGAACCTTATAAACGATGTTTTATTGATTGAAAAGGTTAAAGTTTACAATGAATTCTATCCCTATATATACTACATGAAACGTTGCCTACAAGAGACATGTCGCTTCATCAAATAACCGTTGCAATCCTAACAAACGTTGCAACCTATAACTAACTACAATTGCCTGCGAATGGGCTTATTGGGTTAATACATTGGACCCATGTTGCAGGCTACTAACTTGACCCAATCACTAATATAACATACGAATTACATATACTAACTAACAATACATAAACACTAAACTAATTTACACAATAACTTCTAAACATGGATTAATGGATTATCATCCAATAGAGTGGCAGTTTTTGTTTTTTTTTTTTTTTTTTTTTTTTTTTTTTTTTTTTTTCCCTAATACATGTTATGTTTCTATTAAAAGTGGGCACCTTATATAGGCCAAATGTCAAACACGAGGCTATGTGAGAGAGGATTAGCCACATCTTTTGATATTTCATGTTCGGCATGTTGTATGCATGTACTATTCCTTGAATGGACAAAAAATTTCTTGCTATCAAATTGTTGTGGAAGTTCATGATAAGTTCAATTTCAACTTCATTGCCTGCGCCTGCGTTATTGTGTTATGTGCAGTGTGGATTATGCTAGACTTATATAACTATACTTTTTCGTGTTGGCTTTAGTCATGCTCTCATTATGTTTGAAATTCATATCATGCAAATGTTAGATGACTTAGATCTATCATATGTTCATAATGGAGTATTTTGAATTAGGCCAGTAGCATGATCATTATAAAACCTTTTAAATTTTATATTTAAGATTGCAGAGAGGATTAGAATGATAGTTAGCCAAGTATCATGGTTGAATTAATAGTTTAAGCTAGACCCCTATCTATGGCTGCAACTATGCCTGTCTAACTATAAACCATGTTTATAAGGATGAAGGCTTATATTATAGTCCCTCATCTCATTGTCTATGGAACCACGTTTTTGTTACTTGCATTGATATTGGTTTAAACATGTATCCTCTATTTCCATTCACCATACGTTTCAGCTCTCTTTTTCTTATTTACTCTTTTATATAATACTTGCTTTACCTCCTGGGTGGTGTATTGGTTTCTGAATACAGAAATTTAAACGAGATTTGTGACAAAGGCACATTTTTACAAGTAGCCCTTAAGGGAAGAAGTCTCGCTGAGAGGTCAAGGAAATCACTAAACTTCATACAGAAATACATGCATGTATAAATAGAGATAGAAAGTTAGGTCTAGAATGAACGAAGCAAAAGTATAGATACTTATAAGCGGACCAAAAAAACCCGGTATCGTCCCATGTTGGTCATTGGGAACCTCTGCTTATTTTGCACTATACTTTAAGTGATTACATGGAGTAATTGTATTGGTAAAATTGTAGTTTTTTGGCTGAAGTTCTTGAATCATGTGTACAAGGTATCATTCTTCAAAACTTTTGTATAAATAATGCTGGAAAAAAAATGTTTTAAATTGTTCACGTCTAGCTTCTTTTTTAAAAAATAAATTGTTTTGTCACCTGATTGTCTTCAATTTTTTGGTGAATGAGAACCTATGCTTATAATATGTCTCAGTTTTATCAGGAATGTGTCACTCAAATTAGATGTGGCTTTGCATAAAAGACTTTTTGGCTCATTTTTGTAATCATTTTTGGATGTTATATAGTGATGTATTATATAGCCTATTATTCTCATGTCTCCTCTAAGGTTGAAGGCTTATCGGCTGCTTGGAGGCTTATTGGCTACAAGGATCGGTATTTAGTTACAGGTTGGCCTATTTCTACAAAAGCGGGTATTCTCACACGGACAACTATATGTTGATGTTTCACGGCTGAAAACGAAAAAAGGTCTGAAGATTCTTGTTGTGACAAAAATGGCTAATAGCTAACTACACAACAAACGTTGTGTACAAAGAAGTCTTATTTCGCATATGAATACCGTTTATGTAATTAATTTATTATGATACTTATGATTGTTATTTTTATATATAATACCTGAGCAGTATATTTATGATTTTCAATTTATTACCTTCAACATATTTGACTTATTTATTATTTATTTTACGCGTAAAAAAATTCGACAAAAAATTTTATGAAGCGTACCCGCCCATCGGGCAGGTCATGAAGCTAGTGATGAAAAATATGTTTCCATCATCATTATATATATATTCTCATGATGTGTAATTGTGTATCAAGAACCAATTCATGGAGACTTCTGAAGTACGTGATTTTCCTTTTGATATCTAAAGCAGGATAAGTTACAAATTATTTTTTAGCGATCATTGGATGATAACAATGCATAGCGAGCAGTGAGTTCTCTGTGTCTGAATTACAAACAATGGAGCTATATATTATATTCATGTGATTGAATAAGTACTTCGTATTTAATTAATACGCGACCAAACACTTGCAGAATAAGAGTAAGTTACAGATTATATTACAAATGTTTTGGAAAATCACACAAAACGGAAAAACAACATTTCAAGATTAATTGCATCATCATAAGAAGAACTGTGACAAACATGAAAAAGATGGCTACATGATGTCTAAAGCAAGCTAGATCTTGAAATGCAAAAGAGCAGAAGTACCATCAAGTCCCTTTCCCCTATAGTAATCTACATATTCTTTCACCGTCGTACCTCTATATTTGGGTGGGTTATCTTCTGAAAGCAACTCTTTGATTGGTTCAAACACTTTCAATGTTGGAATTGTGTTTGTTGAAAAGAACGACGCCACTGATACTCTTGGACCGATCTTGTTTGCCAATACTTTGTGTTGTGCACTTACAAATTTGTCATTTGTAATCAACTGAAAAGGTTCAGCAAATTACCATGTATAAATTAGCAACCTATACTTTTACTTATATGAACCACAAAATGATATTGAGTAATGAGACAGAGGGAAAGAGAGATGCCTGCAGCAGATCACCGGCATTCACTACTAGAGCTCCTGGAATGGGAGGAACATCTGTCCATCGGTCTTGATAAAACACTTGGAGGCCACCTACATGGTCTTGCAGAAGAATCGTGATGAAACTGTTGTCGGCATGGTTGGGGGTGCCTATTGCTAACTCAGGCTGTGGGCATGAAGGATAGTAGTGCCCAAGCACAGCAAGCCCTTCAGCACAACCCATGTCCAAAAGGTGATTGGGGTTGAACCCAAGAGCCTCAGATATTAACTCGAACACACAACCTCCAAGCTTCAACACTTGGCTTGAGTAATTTGGCCATATATCTCTACATGAGTTTTCGAAATAAACATCAAATTTCAGATATATCTAAGTATATATGTAAGTCTGCTATTTTTTTACTTTTTATTTCATAGTTATGATTTTGATTATGTATATCGTTTGACAAGACAGATTTTCAACAAAAACTCACCAAAGTCATTAATAGTAAAACATCAATAGATATATCTGTCAATAAGCTTTTTAATCAACATGTACTTGATGATGTAAAAATTCAATTGTTATAGCCCAATATTTGATATTGTTGTGGTGTATGACTGAATTATAGCAATGTACTAATCACCTCTCAGATTTTGTAATCGATAACGACTAACGAGTCAAATAACTAACCTGCAAGGCTGCGGCAATTCGTGTGGTTCGGGAGGATTGGGAGCCATCCTGCAAATGAAAGTGTCTCGCCAGTTAGTCACAGGAGCAACATACAAATCAAAATTACTATTATAAACCACCCTACGATTCCCACTCGAATCCCTTGTATACCACTCCTTCTTCACCTCATCATCTTGCTCAAAAAACCCTCTAACCCCTTTTTTCACTTCCTCCAACATACTATTCGAAATCCCATGATTCACAATCTGAAAGAATCCCCAACTCTCCAATGCATCGTTAACTTCCTTGATCACCTTTTTTCGTTTTGTTGGGTCTTCATTGATTCCCTCAAGATCTATAATTGGAAGACTTGGTTTTGGACATGGTTGGTTGGAGTTAAGATTTTGAGGTGAAGGGACGTGGAATATCCGAGGGACTTGAGTGATACCAGTGTCAACGAGTCCTTTGACGCCGGTTTTGGTTTCATCGAATGCTTTGAGCTCGGCTTTCCGGTCATAGTTTGGTTTGGTGAGAGACGTGTTATCGAGTACCATGTTGTTATGTCTTGTTCTTGTTTGGCGGCTATATTAAGTAAACCAATGTGTAAGAAAATTTCTACTCTATCATTTTATATGTTGATCATGTGTACTTAAAGTTCTACACGTGGAAGGAGCAACGTTTGTTGTGTAGTCAATGTTCACTGTTTGTTGTTTAGTTAGTGAGTGCATGGAGAAATAATAGTTGAATATATAAGCTGATAGATAGAAGACGTGCTATCCAACTCTTGAGTTTTGACTTGATAATACTATTTATCTCAAGTAAGTTAACTAGTAAAGGAGAGTTCATTTGTCGGAAGGAAAGTAGACATTATGGTATTTGTGATTTGGGTTGATGGAGAGCTATGATATAATTATCTTTTCATGTTAGAATATGATGTCTTCTCTTCCTTTTTATCCTGATATTGTACAGGGGCTGATTATATTAAGTTTCTATTCTGTTTTGTAGGTTACCATTAGCTGTGCCAAGATTGTCAAAGATAGAAGTGCAAGGGAAACATTGGTCTAACCTACAAAGATGATGCCTATATTAAGAGGGGAGCGTGCACTGTTCACATCATCAAACCCATAATACTCACTTATTCTCTCCTTACGACTTGATCAATCCCTGTTATATGTGTATTGTTATTCTTGATTCACCATTCTGGTAATCAAGTTGTTTATTGTTATTGATCAATAAGAAAGAAGCTATTTGTGTGTTATTCTGGTTACACTTTTCTTCATGGTATCAGAGACTACGTTGCTCTGATTACTACTATTGTAGGTGTTTGTTACGGTGGTTCTACGGTGGTTCTTTCTCATTTGAGTCAGGCTTCATCAGTTCCCCTTTATATTAATTGATCTTGTGTAATTGAAACGGTTAGGGTTTCATTTCATTGGGTTATTCGGTCAGACCTGATTGATTCGTGGTTGGATTGTGCTGAATTTGACGTAACCGATTTTGATCTTAAATTAGGGTTTTTATCTCAAACCCTAATTTTTGGGGATTTTCTGTCCTTCTTCTTCCGCTGCTTCTATATTGCTTATTGTTCTCTTTCCTAACTGATCTTGGTAAAATCAGGACTACTTTTGTGTGATTGATATTATTAGTTGGTCTTTTATCGCTTTCCTAATTCTTTTAAGAAGTTAATATGGTTAGTGGTGATGATGCCTCCCCTTCTGAGGGAGGTTATATTGCTAGTGAAGCTAGTAAACTCATCTTCGGTGATGAGCTTTTTCTTTACCCTAATGATACTAATGGCACTCCTATTATTTCTATAAAGCTAAGTGGTACTGAAAACTATAATTTCTAGAGCATCTCCATGACTATTGCTTTACAAAATAAGAATAAACTTGGTTTTATTAATGGAAAGTGTGTTAGACCAACTGATAATTCTTTGGCAAAGCAATGGGATATGTGTAATTCTGTTGTGCTTTCTTGGATCCTTGGATCTGTCTTACAAGAACTTTATACGGGGCAAATCTTTTCTAAAAATGCAAAGGATGTGTGGAAAGAACTAAAGGAAACTTACGATAAAGTGAATGGAAGTGTTATTCAATTTGCATCATCAAATAAGTTCTCTTAGACAAAATGGATCCTCTGTCTCTGATTATTATCAGAAACTGAGTTCTTTGTGGAAACAATATGATTCTATGGTTAAACTTCCTAACTGCACTTGTGCTGGTGCAAAAGATTTAAAAAATCGTAATCAATTAATCAGATTGATGCAATTTTTAATTGGTCTTGATGTTACGCCCCAAAAACGAAACACTATTTTATTTTTATTTTTATTTATAAAAGTTACCGACTATCTCGTTGACACAAATCTTTGCTAGCTTATGAACAGGCATATTCTCCTTGATCGGGATGAAGTGTGCACTATTTGTTAAGCGATCTACTATAACCCAAATTGTATCGTTTTTCCTTTTCGTTCTTGGCAATTTTGTAATGAAGTCCATGATAATCTTCTCCCACTTCCAAACCGGAATATCTAAGGGTTGGACTTTCCCGTAGGGCTTTTGGTGTTCGGCTTTCACCTTCAAACAAGTTAAACATCTTTCCACATACTTCACGCAATCTCTTTTCGTACCCGGCCACCAATAGTTTCTTTTTAAATCAAGGTACATCTTTGTAGTTCCCGAATGAATAGAATACTTCGATTTATGCACTTCTTCCAAGAGTAATTCCTTGACGTTGCTTCGAAAAGGAATATAAACTCTTCCATACCGTGTCTTAATCCCTCGACTGTATTCTTCAACGCTTCTTCTTGAGCTAACTTAATTTTGTCAAAAAGATCGGATGTGACAATCATCCATAATGAGTGAATCCGTGTAACTTCACTTCGGTCCTTGCGACTTAGCGCATCCGCCACGACGTTCGTCTTACCGGGGTGGTAGCGAATTTCACAATCATAATCCTTCAGCAAATCTAACCACCTACGTTGCTTCATATTTGGATCCTTCTTCTCAAGAAAGTACTGAAGGCTTCTATGATTGGTGTAAATTACGAACTTCACACCATTGATACGTGGGAATCGCACCAGCTTTACCTCTCAAGGGATCTTGAGAAGCTTACAACCCCCACCAGGCAGTGTACCTGATCGTTGTAGTATAGTATAGTGACAAGTACCGGGGGATTGATCGTTCAGCTTAGGAATAGTGTCGCTAGGATTAGAAAACCTAAATACTAGTTCTAAAGGTGAGGGATGCTTATTTTTGTATTTTATATTTTTTAGAAAGCAATTAAAAATCTCGGGTTTGAAGGATTTGGGCGTAATTAGTTGCTAATCAACTAACCCAATACTAAAGATGCAATCAAAATAAAATACTAGAAATGAAAATAAACGGAATTATATTAAAGTTGTGAGCAATAAATGGAGAAAATGTGTTTACTTAGATTTCACTACTCCCTAGACATCTTTTACACGTTAATTACTTGTTATAATTGCATGGATGACTGATCGTATTCCTTAATACCATTCATGGGGTGGCACACTTAACTCCCCAATTCTATGAGCTCTTATCTCCTCCTATACCATGCCCAGTACAACCATAGGGATTATAAACAGTGGCTCATGCATTAAATACAACCAATAAAGACCTAGTGTGCGTCGGTTCATGTTTCTTAAGACGTTCAAGCATGTTACCAATTGGAGATCTGCCAGTTTTCTTAAGCCTAACATATAAATCATTCATCCAAGACAAGTACAAACAAGTAATCAACACATAATTAACATCTAGGTTTCATTAGATCCAAGCAAACACAAGATAGATCTAGCCTAGCATGATGGAATTAAGACAAGAACAAGATATAGACAACCAACACATAGACATATTAACTGAATTAAAAGAACACTTATCTCAATTACACATGAAAGGTATCAAGGACTTGGAACCCTTGAAAAACCTGTAAAATTCGCACCAAGTTTGTACTTAGGGTTTCTCCAAAACTTCTCTCTTTTTAATGTGAAAATTAGAAAACTATATATAGGAAAAGGGGTCTGACGGCGTCAAGACTAAACTTGTGACGCCGTCACCTCGCCGCCAAAACTCTTCTCGGATTGCCTTGATCTACATTTGACGCCGTCATGTGATAATCATTTCCAGGCCGTCATGACTTTTACTCTTGACGCCCTACTTCGTGACGCCGTCAAATCTGTACTGGATCGTCATGGAATTTTGCTCTTGACGCCGTCAGGGAGTTACTCTTGACGCCGTCACCTACTGTTCCCAGCATGAAAAATTAAGACTTTGGCGTTTTCTTCACTTTTATGCTCCAAAAACGTCCGAATTACTTCCTTTTCCAGATTTCACTCCCAAAGTACCTAAAATCACAAAAGGAACGATTTAGGGCAATATTTGATCAAATAAATTCAATTCCGGGCTTAAATGACCCCCTAAAAGTGGATCATTTTTCGCCTCATCATATACCCTCACACTTGAGATTTGCTTGTTCTCAAGCAAATGTGCTTTTATTCTAGTCAAAATACAAGTTAGGGGTCATTTAACACTAATATAAAAGTAATTACAACAAATAATCGTTCCACTAAAGACCAATAGACAAGCACGGAGGTCATACACTAGCACCTTACAAATAGTGTTTTGATACTCACATCTCTCGGGTGTAATAAAGTATAAATTACAATATGGATACGGAAGATATCTCTCACTACCTGTCATAGCAAAATAGATTACCATAGGCTTGGGAAAGGATCAAACCTCCACCACATGGCGTAAGCACCTAGGATAAACTATCAAAGAGGTCTTTTAAAGGGTTGTAACGTTAGGTGTAGGGATATGAACGGTTTTGTTGGATAAAGGAAGTTTTACTGGTGGCGAGTTAACAATCTTAGTCAATTACATGTACAATATGGCGTTGCTAAGCCAAGACTAGACTCGACTTAAGCTAATAAATAAAAAATAACAAAAATATAAAATGAACATAGAATAAAAAAGGATGGTAGTCCGTATGTTTTTTTTCTTTTTTCCTTTTTCTATTTTTTTTCCTTTTTTCTTGATTTTTCCATTTTTTTTTTTTTTTTTTTTTTTTTTTCATACACTCTTACCCTACCATCCAAAATAATACATCATAGGGAATGAATATTCCCCTTACACTTAAATTTTTACATACTTTACATTAAACTAATCTAATGACTCGAATTAAGAAAATCAAAACACTTGGAGTACTTTTAAGATTAACGTATATATGGGGGTAATAAATGATGTTCTTCCCCATTACTCCATAAAACAAGTAGTTTTACCCATGAGTCCCAATCGTCCCAAAACAATATGTACAAGGATATGACTCGACTCAGCAACCATGTAATCAATTAGATAGTTAACTTAGGGTTTAACAAATAACAATAATGCACTAAAAATGAGCACATACACGGAAGGCTAAGGCGATTTGGGTGTACATTTAAGTGGGGTGTAACAAATTCTTCCTTTAAGTAAAATGCTTAAAGTTAGAAACGAAAAGATAGGCTCGGAGGGGTGTACTAGGGGTATCGTGTACTAAAAATGAGTACAACGCTAAGGGTGTGGGAAAAATTAGTTGACTTAACTAGCCAAGTAATATGACTTAAATGGTCAAGTAATTATAATACGGGTTTAACACAAGGGTAATCCTAATGCCTCTTATCATGTAGTAAATCCTAATACACGAATGTAGTCTCACTAGCGGTCTCGGGATGCATCACTAACGCAAGTTCTAGAATCTAAATACTACCGGTACACTCATAAGCACTAATAGTAAATGCTTTTCCTATCAAATCTAAAGGCGAACCTCACATATTTGGGTGGAAAATTTTTCTGAATATACGGTTATGTGCTAGTCATACAATCTCCTATCCATGAGACGCTTGCTATGGCTAAAGTTTCACTCCTAAATGTTGTAAAAAATTTTAAATTTGGCGCTAAAATTGCACTAACAAGTATTTCTCGTAGTTTTATTACACCTATACCATTAAACAAAACAAACTCAAGCGAAAGTGCATATGTAAGGTATCATCTTTTTACCCTCCCCTTACACTTAGGATGAACATTGTCCCCAATGTTCAAGTAAAGAATGTAAAAGTGAAAAAGTAAAGAGAATGAAATCAAATACTCCCCTGATTCGCTCGGTATGGATAATGAGGTGGCCAGGTTAAATCTTCCTCCAAGAAAATGAACAATCAAAGCTTCCCTTCCAGAATATAAATCATCTTCTTGTCATACATAACCTGTAAAACCTGATAAAATAGACAAGACAACCTCGCGTAAAATCGGCAGTATCCTATATAAGTTACTAAATCCTAGAAAACAAGATAAGATATAATGCTTGTGGAATGAAGTTGCAGATCTCCTGGAGATTACAAAACTTAATAATTCACAAAAACCATAAGACTCCGTTAGAAAAACAAAACTGGTAAAATTTCCAGATTTTTACACTTGACGCCGTCAAGAGTAAACTCTTGACGCTGTCAGAAGTGACCTGCAGAAATTCTTATGTTAAGTTTCCAGAAAATTTCTGAAAAAACTTGGTCATACTTCCTGGAAAATCCTGCAAAACTTCATTATGACTCAATACAAGCATTTGACTATAACAAATACGAATATACATGTTCATTTAATATTGTGGAGAATCATGATCGGTTTGTTTCTTGAAAACATATTTGGGGTTTCCCTTACACTTATCTTTTGCAAAAATACCTTTAGGTGGAGTTAAGACTAGGCCAAAACAACAAAGTAAAGTATTTCCACTATTTAGTTTAGAAACATGATCTACCAACAATAAAAATTAAGCATGCATACGGAAGCAAATAACAAACAAACAAACAAAATCACACAAAACATGGGTTGCCTCCCAAGAAGCGCTTTTCTTTATTTACGAGTCTTGTAACTAGACTCAAGGTCATGGGTTACTACGTGACCTCATCATTGGTTCCACTCTCCGATTGTAGATATTCTTTGTAGAAACCAATCACCTTTTTCTCAACCGCCCCCATAATATTTTGGGCAAATTCTTTATCGACTTTATACCTTGGTCCAAGGGCCAAGCAATCTTTGTAATAAAGACTCCTTTTTTCCCATACATAATCCATGCCCTTTTTCTTATCCCCTTCATTGATGTCCTAAAAAGCACCAACGTTGTCCTTATCAAAATGGGATATAAAGCGAAATTCTTTCATCCTATTAGGCATCCTATAAGTGATACTATCGGTGTTACTTGCAAATCGGATCGTTCCTTCTATCTCATCATATTCCAACTTAGACTCCTCAACAAACGGTTTGTCAAACACAACATTTGATAACCGACAATCAATAACATTAGCAAGATCTTCCACAATCATAAAGTCGGTGACAAAAGTGAAATTACCAACAAAGACATGGAGACCTTTGACTCTCCCGACAAAGTTACAAACTCCACCGGGGTATTTGGGCTCTTTTCTAGGTTCAAGTCTTGTTTTCACTATATCATTATAAACAGTTGAGGACATAATGTTGATTGGAGATTTAAAGTTAATGTAAGCATTGTTAATGTACCTATACCCAATCATACATGGTATCTTAGCATTCTTAGGATCGCCTCTCTTTATCTTAGGTTCAATTATAGTGAAAGGAGATCGCGGGTTATCAATAAGATTATTATAATATGCAATCTCCTCCTTAGCGGGGTATAGATTAAAATAGTCATTAAGCTTCGGATCTATTTCCTCCTCTTCAAGTCCCTCAATAACGTTCACAAAGTCATTAGGCCCTAGGTAGTCATTTGAATACAAGGCGGTCGCTAGGTCACTAAATGCATGTTCGAGCTCAACCTTAATCAAACTATTAGGCTCCCTAAGTTCCCTAATCTCACTCTCAATTTGTTCACGCAACAAAGCCACTTCTCTGGGGGAAAGGGGTGGATTCGCGTTTTCCATAATGGTCAACGGAATAGTCAATGAATTTAATTTACTAACAAAGGCACAAAGAAAAAGATAGACTAAAGAAAACCTAAAAATAAAATCTTACTAGAAAGGAATCTAGCAAGTAGACCTAATAAAAAGAAATTCTAACCTAGACAATAACTATTCCCCGGCAGCGGCGCCAAAAACTTGATACGTGGGAATCGCACCAGGCTTTACCTCTCAAGGGATCTTGAAAAGCTTACAACCCCCACCAGGCAGTGTACCTGATCGTTGTAGTATAGTATAGTGACAAGTACCGGGGGATTGATCGTTCAGCTTAGGAATAGTGTCGCTAGGATTAGAAAACCTAAATACTAGTTCTAAAGGTGGGGGATGATTATTTTTGTATTTTATATTTTTTAGAAAGCAATTAAAAATCTCGGGTTTGAAGGATTTGGGCGGAATTAGTTGCTAATCAACTAACCCAATACTAAAGATGCAATCAAAATAAAATACTAGAAATGAAAATAAACTAAATTATACTAAAGTTGTGAGCAATAAATGGAGAAAATGTGTTTACTTAGATTTCACTACTCCCTAGACATCTTTTACACGTTAATTACTTGTTATAATTGCATGGATGACGGATCGTATTCCTTAATACCATTCATGGGGTGGCACACTTAACTCCCCAATTCTATGAGCTCTTATCTCCTCCTATACCATGCCCAGCACAACCATAGGGATTATAAACAGTGGCTCATGCATTAAATACAACCAATAAAGACCTAGTGCGCGTCGGTTCATGTTTCTTAAGACGTTCAAGCATGTTACCAATTGGAGATCTGCCAGTTTTCTTAAGCCTAACATATAAATCATTCATCCAAGACAAGTATAAACAAGTAATCAACACACAATTAACATCTAGGTTTCATTAGATCCAAGCAAACACAATATAGATCTAGCCTAGCATGATGGAATTAAGACAAGAACAAGATATAGACAACCAACACATAGACACATTGATTGAATTAAAAGAACACTTATCTCAATTACACATGAAAGGTATCAAGGGCTTGGAACCCTTGAAAAACCTGTAAAATTCGCACCAAGTTCGTACTTAGGGTTTCTCCAAAACTTCTCTCTTTTTAATGTGAAAATTAGAAAACTATACATAGGAAAAGGGGTCTGACGGCGTCAAGACTAAACTTGTGACGCCGTCACCTCGCCGCCAAAACTCTTCTCGGACTGCCTTGATCTACATTTGACGCCGTCATGTGATAATCATTTCCAGGCCGTCATGACTTTTACTCTTGACGCCCTACTTCGTGACGCCATCAAATCTGTACTGGATCGTCATGGAATTTTGCTCTTGACGCCGTCAGGGAGTTACTCTTGACGCCGTCACTTACTGTTCCCAGCATGGAAAATTAAGACTTTGGCGTTTTCTTCACTTTTATGCTCCAAAAACGTCCGAATTGCTTCCTTTTCCAGATTTCACTCCCAAAGTACCTAAAATCACAAAAGGAACGATTTAGGGCAATATTTGATCAAATAAATTCAATTCCGGGCTTAAATGACCCCCTAAAAGTGGATCATTTTTCGCCTCATCAACCATATAAATAATGCCTCCAAATCTTCAAAGCTAAAACTACGGCCGCAAATTCAAGATCATGAGTCGGGTATTTCTCTCATGCTTCTTCAGTTGTCTTGAAGCGTAAGCAATCACTTTACCCCTTTGCATATGAACACATCCAAGACCGGAGTAAAATGTGTCACTATAGAATACCATGTCTTCGGTTCTTTCCGGTAACACTAGGATCGGTGCTTCACATAACCTCCTTCGTAAAGTACGAAAAGCTTCTTCTTGTTTCTCATGCCACACAAAAGGAACATTCTTCTTGGTGAGTTCAGTTAAGGAAGATGCAATTTTGGAGAAGTCTTGAATGAACCGTCGATAATATCCCACGAGTCCAAGAAAACTTCGAATTTCACTAACGTTCTTCGGTGCTTGCCAATTCATCACGGCCTCGACCTTTGACGGGTCAACTTTATTACCATCGGGATTAATAACGTGCCCGAGGAACTGAACTTCTTGCAACCAAAATTCACATTTTGAGAACTTGGCATACAATCTTTCTTTACTCAACGTTCTAAGAATTTCCCGAAGATGCACTTCATGTTCTTCCTTGCTCTTAGAATAGATAAGGATATCGTCGATGAATACTATAACGGATTTATCTAACATCGGTCTACATATACGGTTCATGAGATCCATGAAAACTGCAGGCGCGTTCGTGAGACCAAAGGGCATAACCGTAAACTCATAATGTCCATAACGGGTCCTAAAAGTCGTCTTAGGAATGTCTTCTTCTTGAACCTTCAACTGATGATAGCCCGAACAGAGATCAATCTTTGAAAACCACCTCGCACCTTGAAGCTGATCAAAGAGATCATCGATTCTTGGTAACGGGTATACATTTTTCATTGTGACTTTGTTCAATTCACGGTAATCAATGCACATCCACATACGACTGTCCTTCTTTTTAACGAACAGAATTGGAGCTCCCCACAGTGAGCTACTAGGGCGGATAAAACCCTTGTCGAGTAACTCTTGGAGCTGGCTCATTAACTCTTTCATTTCGGACGGAGCCAGACGGTAAGGAGTTTTTGCGATGGGAATAGCACCAGGAATTAAATCGATACGGAATTCAACTTGCCTTTCGGGTGGAATACCCGGCAAATCTTCCGGAAATACATCAACGAATTCATTCACTACAGGAACATTTTCAATATTTGTCTATCACGTGCGCCAAGAATGCATAACACCCACGTGACAAATATCTCCTAGCCTTCATTACAGATAATAACATTAAATCACCCTTTCTTTTTTCGCCGTAAATGGTACTTTCACGACCACTAGGATCTAATACCCGAATAATCTTTTGGCTATACAAGATGGCAGCATTATACTTACCGAGCCAATCTATGCCAATAACAATATCAAACTCCCCGAGCATTATAGGAATTAAGTCAATCTTGAAAATGCTATCATCAATTTCTATCTCTACATGACAATATACATTAGATACAACCACAACCTTACTATCTGCTATTTCGACTTCAAAGGGTTTTGGGAGTTTATTTAGTGGAGTGGATAACTTCTCACTAAAATTATAAGATACGAATGACACACTCGCACCTGAATCATACAAGACGCGAGCAGGCAAGGAATTAACGAGAATTATACCTGTGACAACATCAGGAATCGACCTCGCCTCTTCAACGGTCATTTGATAAACACGGGCTTTTGGCTTTG
The DNA here is from genome assembly GCA_030686995.1 of Artemisia argyi. Classification (NCBI taxonomy): domain Eukaryota; kingdom Viridiplantae; phylum Streptophyta; class Magnoliopsida; order Asterales; family Asteraceae; genus Artemisia; species Artemisia argyi. The sequence goes on from CM060685.1 coordinate 138,445,121, forward strand.
GAACTTCAACTTTTTCTTCTTTAACGGTCTTTAACTGTCTTGCTTCAATTACTTTCGGATTTGGACATTCATTCAATCTGTGTCCCAAATGATTACACCCGTAACATACAATCATTGGTTTTGTACAATTCCTACTAAGATGATCTAGAGCACCACATTTGTAGCAATCTGGCATGTTAATTCTACACTCCCCAAGATGAAATTTATGGCATTTCTTGAACTATGTCTTAGTTTGACTTCCACCACTCTTCCTACCTTTATTATACTTAACCCTCTTACTATCCCTATCACCAAACTCCTTTTTTCTCTTTGGTTCATTTACTTCTTTATTCTTCTTTCTTGCAATATCTGCTTCCCTCACCCGAGCTCTACTTAAAAGGTCTTCTAAAGTAGTACATTTGAAAGGCGAGATTACTTCACAAATATCATCCTTGAGCATTCTTTAAAATTTATCAACCTTAAGCTTTTCATTACCGTGATACTCAGGACAATAAGGAATCATGTCGTTGAACTTCTTCCACAATTCATTCATGGTCTCGTGAGTCTGAGTAAGAGACTGGAATTCTTCTCGGATTTTATCGACTTCTCCGGCCGGTGCATATTCTACATTAAACAACTCTTTAAACTCCTTCCATGAACATGTCTCGGCCCAAGCTTCACCCTTCTCACAAACCTTTCCTTCCCACCAAGTCTTAGTACTTTCACGAAGATAATTTGACGCATATATAACCTTCTTCTTTTCTTTACAAGCACTTGTGTGGAAGGCACCTTCCACGACACTAAGCCACCTCGTACTAACAATCGGGTTAAGTTTTCCCGTGAACTTTGGCACATCACAAGCTGTGAAGTCACGGTATGTGGCCTTATTGAGGGATCGTATGTTTATGTTGATTATGTGATTCGGGAGGTCGGTTACAATGGAAGAAGATGAAAGCCATAGTTAGAGAGAGAGAGAGAGAGAGAGAGAGAGAGAGAGAGTAGAGAGAGAAGGGAAATACTATGTGTTTTATTGAAATAAGAAAGATGAAAGGTTGCACACTAAATCTCACCCCTCTATGGAAGTATGGAGGGGGTATTAATAGGTCAACAAACACACAACTTTACAATAATGACGCTTCTAGTCCATGTGTTTGTGCCTTTCAAGATAGCTAATGTAATCCCGTAAATGTCGTTCCATTTACGTGTTAAGATTATAAAATTTGATCCTAACAATCTTCCCCCAATGGGGCGACATAAGGGATTACTTACAACATTTCCTACAAGTACAAATAAGAATAAAGAAAGGTCTTCATCCGCTCTTCAAGTGCGGAGGATGACTATAGTTGACGCTCTTTGTCTTAATCTTGTACCTCAACTTGAGAACTTTTTCTTCACTTATAGGCAAATGATGTATTATGAATGAAATGGATTAACTTCCCCCCAATTCATGCTGCATGTCTTTAGCGGCTTTTTCGTACACTTTTTTTTGGCGAAGTTTTCTGAATCAGCTTCCCCCCAAACTGAAAACCGTCTTCAGCAGATTCGAAACTTTGATGTAGTTAACATGTCTTCTAACTTTTGAAGTTTTGAGTACGCTGCGGAATTTGTAGATGACACCGTAAACCACACCAAGCAAATCTGACTAGTCACTTAATCACAGTTATGCTCAATGCAGAAACTCTGTTCGGGGGTAACATGCAAGAAAACATCAAGATCTTCTCACATATGCAGGCTACTCACACTTCACAACCCGTGAGAGTTGAAACAATTACACTAAAATCACAAAATTGAACCACTGATCATCTTTGCGGACGTCTCTCCGGTAGTAATAAAATTATAAGCTCGATCATGTGAGTCTATTATGCGTCCCTGATGTGCATATTTCTTCCCCCTAATTGCAGAACCTCGTGGAAAAATGAGTGTTTTCGCAAAGAAGTCAAAGAAGGCAAAGAACACCCACTCTCTCTTCCCCACGATGTCTTCACGGAATCGGAAGCATACACACTATGTTTATGATGGAAACGGAGGCAGCGTAACCCCATATGTCCAACTAACCGATTATGTGTGAAGTATCATAAATAGCCCGTGAGAATCAACTGCTGATAAACATCTCTACTCTTATATACTCCTCTCAGCTAACTCTTTACCGACCCCATTATCGTTCTGACGGCTTTTTGTAGTGACTACTGATGGAGAAAACCCAATATAATGAACTTGAGACTGAAGTAAAATAACCTGAACTTGTGACTTAAACTTGCACTATTGTCTGACTAAGAACCAATACTGAGAATTTCAATAATGGTAGGAAATCATATACCCATCCAACCTTCCTTAAATGTATATGAATGTCTCTTGAATCATCCACATCTTTTGGTGACACTTGAGCACTACAACGTAACTCCTTTAAAGTGATAGCTATACACTGTGAGCACAACAACGTAACTCCTTACATCAGGTATAACTAGACAACTCAAGTCTCTGTCATTTGTACGGATAAAAGCTCGAACAAGGATCTCGAAGAATCATGCATCCAACCAACCCCGATATCTTCAGATACTAAGTACACGCACCCGTGAAATTCCACTTCAACCTCAAATAAATAATAAAGAATTAACGCCGTAGTCACATCTTGCGATTACATGCCCAATTCTAGCCTTTTGATGGTTTTAAGTGAATCTGATAATGGTTCCCGATCTTGTCAAAATTGTATCCCCGTAAAAATTTATGCAATACCAAAATACCACTCATAGTGCAATAATATCAAAACTTATGTATCAAAAAATTTGAATTACATAATTTGATAGTCCATTTATTTGGATGATAACATGAGCTCATCAATTTAGTAGACCAAATATTGCCGCCCAGAAGAGATTCGGGTCCAGCCCAATGATCAACTTATATCACGATCCAATCAAATCCAATACACACCCTTTGTTACCAGTGAATAAGTACGGAGTATTACCAATAACCCTAACTTCATTTTATCCGCCCCCTTCACACACTTATACTCCCAACTCAGATTATATCTCATCTTCAAGAAACTATCTTTATCAAATGACAAACACAACACAAACAAGTATCACGGATACAAACACAAAATCCCATTTTCCATCAATCATCATAACAGAATAACACAAATCCTTTTCATTCGACCCTCATTACAATACGACACAAGCATAACCTTTTATTTTTCTAGCACAATATCTACTCGGCACATCTTCAAAGAGAACGGCTTCAAGATCATTAAAAAAATGATCTCCGGTAAGTTTATGGTTGCTGTAGATTTGTTTAATGGTCTTTGAACGAGCCAAGAATAGATGATAGCACGTTTGTTATACATCTCTACTTTTAGTTCGGATATAAAGAGAAGCTATGCTTCAAAAATATTGGATCGATGAGGATGTTGACTTTTCGTGTATAGATCTTTGAGGTCGACTGTTATTGTACCACACGAAAAAGAAACACCGAGATCCTTTTGATTGTCTTTAATTTTCTGTTTCAAGTCTCAGTGGCTGTTTGAGGAGTGATCAGAGGGTTGTGTCTTAGGTGTAGGATTTAATGTTGATTATTATTATAATTTTTTTTGATTGTATATGGATTTGGTAGAAGTTGTGGTAGTGTCTCGATCTATTCTTCTTCTTATAGTTTTTGTAGACGATTTAGACCAATGAAGATTTAACAGATCTGAGGTCAAACTAGTGAGTCCTTGGTCAACGTGACTCATCTTCATCTTTTCTTCTGTAAAGGTTCTCGATAATTTTGACATTTTCGAAAAGTTTGGTACTTATTGAGAACATGAGTATACTTATCGAAATCTTTTGCTTGTCGAAAAACATGACTTTATCGAGAACTTTTAATTATCGAGAACATGGTCAAGTTATCGTGAACTTTAGTTATCGAGAAAAAGATTTCGATAGTTTAGGGTTTATTGTTCTCGATAACAAGTGTTTTTCTCGAAAACAAGTACATCTCAAAATTTCTTATACAAGAAATTCCGACCAGATTCCGGCGACCTTTTTTTTTAGTTTCCGATGAATTTTCCGACCATTTTGAGCATTGTAGATTCCGATGACTATTAAAGTATAACCCAAAAATAAAACCCACTTTATATTCATGTTTTCATCCTTTTTGACCACAAATCATATGTCACGGGTTTTGGTACAAAAAATCCATATAAGATGTGAGTTAACATAAGTTGTTAAAGTGATTGAATAAAAACGACCACAAGATAACAGATCAATGAAACTGAAAGGTTGGGACTTTCGGACTTTTTGACCAATGGATACAAAACAAAAAACTGTATAAAAATGATAAAAAAAATTGGTACGGCCCATGGTAAAACAACATAAAGACAGCAACTTTGACAAGATTCGACCACAAAATCAACAAATATGAAACCTTGGCTCTGATGCCACTTGTTAGGTACCCATATTGAATTCACACAAGCAAGAATGGGATAGATATAAGGATTTGGGTGATTATAAGAATGAGAGAAATATAAGTGCAAGAGTTTCCTGAAGATATCAAATAACCAACCAAGTTTACAAATGGCCTAAGCTTACTATTTATAGGGAAGGAACTAGGGTAACACACCCTCTCCTTTCTCTTACCAAATCGTGGGATTTGGAGGCCCATTGGTTACATTACTTAAGCCTAGTAAACTTAATACAAATACTAAATGAAAGTAAATAATAACTAAGAAACCTAATATTATTACAAATGACCGAGACTTGATAAAATAGTAAAACTTCGTACCCAACAATCTCCCCCTAAGGGTCGGTCATCACGGTTGCTCGACGTCTTTGTCATTTCTTCATCTTTGACTTTCATAGCTTAAGACGTCTTTCAAAAGTCATTCATCGTTCTTTGTACTTTGTTCGTTGTTGTTGTGATAGTGATCAAGTTATGAAGTTGTCTGCCTTTCGTCACTTCCGCGTCTGTGGTGGTAGTCCGCTATTCCAACATGCTCATACATCTTTGAATTATGACTTATACATGCACGTAGTTCCCTTTCTTTCACTTTTGATCTTTAGTCTTTATACTTTGTAGATTCTTCTTTTTGGCGTAGAATCTTTCTTTGAACTTTGTGTTGCGTTTGATCTTTGAGGGAGCTTTTGATGACTTCAAGATGCATGTATGAGCATGTGGAATCTGTCGCCATGGAGATGATGTGTACCTGCGGGTAAACAGTTAGCAATAAAACATCCGGTACTTACAAATAAGGAATTAGAGATCGTCAACAACATAGTGTGAAGATTCCTTCTAACCCTTATCAAGGCCGTTCCCATGTCAGATACTCCCGAAGGAGCTTACAAGACCTACTAAGTAGCTCAATGACTGGGTGAGTCGCTGGGGATCACTCCACGACTGTAGACCGCTAATAAACCACCGCAAACACTAAGTGTAACCCACAAGGAGTTACCGAAGTGACCTACCGTCAGGGCTGTTTGATGTTGACCCTGGCAGGATTTCCGTTCAATCATTGAGAAATACTTATGTAAATTCTCTCATAAACGTTCTCGGCAGATTGCTTAAGATCTGCGAAGGACTCGATAATTTACAGCTAGTGTCCATTGATGTAGAACACCAGTTGTAGAAATACTAAGTGTTCCTAAGAGATCTTTGATGTATCTCATGGCTCTAGACTCGAGAAGTGCACACTTAGGTTTCCTATTCGGAGACTAGGGAGGGGTCTCCTGCTTCAATATCAACCATCTCTAAGAGATAAGTCGATAGATTAGACCAGTTCCCCGTGAGAATGAAACAAGCTCTTTTAAGAGAACTTGAGTGGCTAGAAGGTTTAGTGCATTGCGTCACTGGGTCCATGACAGCTTTATTTTCAATACCGGCGTCGCCTTAGCAACAACCAGTAGCATATGAATTGAACCCGGTGTCTGCCCTAAGGTTGAACATATGGAGGGCTATTTCTTTTATCCCTTTTCTTTACTTTTCTTTTTAATTCTTCAACTCCTTCTTTCCCCTTTCATTCTTTTCTCCCTTTTTTGTATCATTCCTAGGGACTTCTAATTCTAACTATTGGTGATGTCCTTGGGTAGATCCCTCTGACTCTGGCGGATCATAGGACGGTTTTTTCTATCTCAATCACCTTATAACTCCACGATTATCCGACAATAGCCATGAAACCTTTGATTGAAAATCACTCAAAGTGTTTGTGATTGTTAAACATTTTGTTTAACACTTTGAGAGTTTTGTGTAAACTTTTGAAGGGCTCCCCTTTCACATGTGCTCATAAGTGTTTTAATAAATTTGCACATGCCGGAGGAGCAAGCACTTTTTGAATTGATCCTTTTTCAATGAACAAGACCGATTCGAGACACGCTTACATCACTAGTTATACTAGCTTGAAGTTATTACCCGGCCTGGTCAAGTCCACAGAAAGTTTCTCGAAATGGTACATTTCTACTAAGACAAGTCCTTTTCGAGACACGCTTACGTGGCTAGTTAGAGAGTTCCATTGTCAGCTTTTAGGTGACAACTAGCTCTAGTAACTAACTTGATGTTATTACCCGTCGAGGATAAGTCTTTTTGAGATTACTAACTATTATGTTTCATCAATTTTTGGGTGAATCTGAGTCTAGCTCGCATGAGATTTGACTTTTAAGCAACTTAGAACTTTCATATTTTAATCACATTCACTTTTTCTCCCCCTCAAAAATAGTTTTGGGAATTATACTTTGAGTTGATATTGACAAATATGAAAGATGAAGGACTTATGGAGACAAAGGAAGAAACTTGCAAAGAAAGAAAAAGATTACAGCATATCTTTTATTTTATTAGTTTATTCCTTGTAACCCTAGTATCTCTATTATATAAAGAGATACAGGGAATAGGATTTCAGTGTATCTTCCACAATGTAATATACAGAAAACGTGTGAGTGTATGTCTAGGGCTAGAAACGCCTAGACTTGTGTGTACAAGTGTTTTATGGGAAACACCTAGGGTAGATTGATGTTAAGCCTCAACAATCTTAGATAGCTGTTAGGATGTAACCGTGCTACACTTGATCACGTAGCATTGGGGCTTTGATGTATGTTAGAGTAGAGATGATGACGAAGAAAAACCTTGTTAATAATATTGTTCTTATTCCGCTATGATTTATCTTATGAACATTATTATTCCTAGATTAGACTTAATTGTCTTGAGCCAAAACGGTCCTAGAAACTATCTTTATTATGGCGTTATTAGTTTCTAACATGTGGTATCAGAGCGGGGGCTCTTGATATCTAGGATTTACAAGGTTCGTTGTCGAAGAACGAAGAAAACAAGAAAAATTCGATTTTGGTTCAATTTTCGTAACTCACTACATGTTAGTTTTCAAGGCGCTATATATCCTTCGTTAACCGTTGGATTGGGCTGAAATTTTTACTGGAGCTTCTCTACATATCAATAAAGATTTCCACTGGAGGGATCTTCAATCTGAGCTTCCAATAAAAAGATAAAAAATCTCAAAAACGGCTGCGCAGGGAGGTATATTGTTTCGAATTTTTAGGGTTTTCTTTATTCAACTCCATAAATTCGTATTAAATCAGTATGGAAGTTGTTTCTATGTTGCTCGGTGTTCATTATCAATGGAAGAACAACAAGTTTTTGGACTGGATATATTCGATTTGTTCTTAGGGTTTACCTGATCATGTTTTTATTTGAAGCAAACCCTAAATTCGTGTGGCTGCTGGTATTTTTCATTGATGAACGTTGTGATTCGTACATGCTGATATTGGAACAAATGGTGTTTAGGGTTTACCACAACCCTAATATATTATCTCTTGATCATGATTCAAGTTCTGATGTTGTGTTTTCAAGTACTGGTTCCTGACTTGCGCATGCCTGCACAAGCTTATTGATTTCAATCTTATTCCTACTGTGTTTTTGTTCAAGCTGCCATGGTTTGTACTGATGGATCGGTAACAAGTTTTGTTGATGGTGTTCAGAGTTTAACAGTGCACAAGTTTGTTTCATGTTCATAATGCTATGATAATATTTTTGTACTGTTGCTGTTGGATAATTTTAATAGTCGGTGGAGTATATCATGGGTCGGTGCAATTTTTCTTTCTTTGCTACAATCATGGGTCGGTGCTTAAATTATTAGCTGCATGATTTAGTACTTCTGTCATCAAAAGAGCATGGTTGTGATCAAAGATATTCTGTCATCGAGTAGTGAGATCTGGCTGGGGTTCATGTATATCAGTTAAGCGAGATCGAAAAGCCATGAGAATTGTACTTAACCCTAGTTTGGAGCGATTGAAGAAACTGAAGGTTTTGTTAAATTTAACTGGGTTTTGTGTTTATTCAGAGTCTATAACTGATGTCGCTATTCAAAGAGCTAAGGATGTCATAACTAGTGTAAGGTTACTGATGTTCATGGTTTCCACTGCTACAGTTGATTTTTCCACTGCTCCGTTTCATTTCCACTGCTGCCTAAATCGTTACCACTGCTGCGATAATTCGTTTCCACTGCTATCTTTAGAGTTTGTACGGCCGGTTTAACTTCGTACTGCTCACTTGAATTTTCTTACTGGTCTGGACAAAACACGAATAAGAGCATCTTTGAATGATATAACTGGTTATTAAATTGTGGGATTCACGTGGATAGGGTGTATGTGGGGTTGGCTATAATGAAGATTCGCTTTTTGATTGATAAATCAATGTCAATCTCATACTGAATTGAATGAGAGGTAAATTATTTAATTTTGCAAGTTTTGTGGTATGATGGTGCAAAGTGGGACAGTAGGGCTGATATCTTTCTCAACTTGTCACTTTGTTGTTTCCTACATGCGTAAATATTTTATAGCAGTATATCACATAGGTCGTTGTTAAAGTTAGTGGTTAATGATTGAAAGATTATTGTGATTCGATGGCTATGGGAACATTAATCTCGTACTCCAATAATAATATGTCAGTGGTATTATTATTGCTTGTGAGTATTTAAGGAGAATATTTGGATTCTAGTTATAGTTTCGAGGTGCCAAAGGAGACATGTTTACTGGTCTTTGTATTGTTATTCAAACTTTGTATTGCTCGCAGAATGAGTTAGTACTAAAGTTGGTTTTTGGTTTTATTTGGTGACCATGAGATACACGAAGTGAGGGGAAGCATGTATATTTGATTTGGAACAGGTGGTTCCAACACACACACAGAAAAAACACACACACAGATGATTTTTGGTTTATTTGTTCTTTACAGTTTCATGGCTCGTTCTTATTTGCTTAATTGATTACGAAGAAAGGTTTTTTTATCACCTATTTGAAGTTGAAGTGGAAGTTCACAAGTTTATATTTTATCATACCTTTTCAGCACGAGGTAACTTGTTCGTGCGTTCAAGTGACTACGAATTGACAAACACTTGAAGGAGTTACGTTATTGTGCTCAGTGATTTTTGTCAAGAGATTGCGATCTCCCTATACGTTAAGTATACGTTCGAAGTCAGTTTTAGTACAAGATATAAGATACACGTTTGGGTTGTTCTACTTCAGCATCAAGTTGGCAATACTTAGTTTTCTTCAACAGTGATCATTACATAAAGCCTACATTTTTCAAATGGTTAACATATAGGTTTCAGGGGAAGCTTATTGTTAAAATGATTAACCATTTATATGCTACATCGAGGTGCAGGTTTTTGCTACTGCTAGTTGTTATTACTACTGATGGTTTGGATTTCTATTGTTTCAAGTCCATTTATAGATGCGGAAAACTTAATGGCGGGCGACTTTGAAACAGTGGAAAGATGAATTAGATGTGTAATATTGATTCTTGGTTGTGAAGATCAAGGTTGCATACATTTGTCCCCTATTTGATGATGACAAAAAGGGGAAGAAGAATAGTTTGAAGATTGCAACTTAAAGATCCTTGATGATATGCATTGTTTAAGGGGAAGTTCGTTATCTTTCATACATAATAAGTTCAGGGGAAGTTCGTGCTTATTAGTTTTGTCATATCAACTAGGGGAAGATTTTTGGGAATTATACTTTGAGTTGATATTGACAAATATGAAAGATGAAGGACTTATGGAGACAAAGGAAGAAACTTGCAAAGAAAGAAAAAGATTACAGCATATCTTTTATTTTATTAGTTTATTCCTTGTAACCCTAGTATCTCTATTATATAAAGAGATACAGGGAATAGGTTTTCAGTGTGTCTTCCACAATGTAATATACAGAAAATGTGTGAGTGTATGTCTAGGGCTGGAAACGCCTAGACTTGTGTGTACAGGTGTTTTATGGGAAACACCTAGGGTAGATTGATGTTAAGCCTCAACTATCGTAGATAGCTGTTAGGATGTAACCGTGCTACACTTGATCACGTAGCATTAGGGCTTTGATGTATGTTAGAGTAGAGATGATGACGAAGAAAAACCTTGTTAATAATATTGTTCTTATTCCGCTATGATTTATCTTATGAACATTATTATTCCTAGATTAGACTTAATTGTCTTGAGCCAAAACGGTCCTAGAAACTATCTTTATTATGGCGTTATTAATTTCTAACAAATAGCATATAAGATGATATTTTTTGACAATCTTATGATTAAAATATGCCTTTTGAGTCTTATGGGGAGAATTCGACAAGAACTTTTGATTTCAAGAACGATGATTTGGTTTCAAGTGCTCCCCCTCAACAAGTGAATTCTTATTGAGGTGAAATACTTGTCTTTTGAGCAGAGTTATGAAAATCAGAAAATGTTTGATTAACTCTACTCAAAAGTAAGAAGCCTTTGCTCCTTATATCAGGATTGAGGCACTGATCCGTACCACAAGGTCCCTTCTTTACAAGAATGGGTTGTACACTGTTATGTGTGCACAAGCCATAGTGATAACAATTCAATCAAATGAAATAGTTAATATTGAAATGTTAATACCCATGTGTACCAGTTTAAGTATCATAAGTGAATGGAGCATCAAAGTCTATGAACTGTGGTTCTGGTCTGTTGAAGAGTCTGATGGGAAATGAAGGTCTGACACCGATATAACTTGCCAGTCGTCTGATCTGCTCTCGACGAGATAACCTTTCTTCAATTTTCATAACAAAGTTATGAACTTGTCTTCTGGCACTGGATTTCCACCATGGAGTTTCACCTTTTGATATCTTAACCCGATCATCATTCAACCGTTTGACTAGCCCATCACGAACAGTTTTGAGTGTGACATCACAGAACTTGTGTAGCTCATCGAGCCTCATAAAACTTATTAACTTTTTGCTGTTGAGGTAGGTGAAGCCAAAAGATGGTGTTTGGATGAGCGAGTACTGTGACATCTGATTAATTCCAGGAAATGAAACTTGTGGCTTAGTCAAATTGAGCTTCTATTGGTAACTTTCCACTCCAAGCTGAAGATCTTCCACTCTTTCTTGAACTATAAATCGTCGGATGAAGAGAAGTAGAGATGACATGAAGTTGTATTGTGTTTCAGTGTCGAATCCACGCATTCTTCCTTGAACCTTTTCTAGGTACATGTCTTCAATGTCATTAAGATAAAGGTCAGGAAAGTCTGCTTCGGAGAATTTGTACTTCTTTTCATCTTGTCTTTTAACCACAATCTCATTCATAAACATGTAGTTAAACCATTTCGACTCTTGAATCTCCAAGATAGCAATGATCTTTGACTTATGCTTCACATTCTCCAATGACTTGGTGTCCAATCTGTGAGTGTAACCGAGACGACGACGTTCTGGCCAGTGCTGAATCCCGTTTAAAGCATCTCTGTCGTAAGCTACGATAGAGTCGCTAAATACTGGAGTAGATTCTTCAATTGCAGGAACTTCGTATCTTGCGGCTGGTACTGAGATAGTCAATGAGGAAGCATATTTCTTCTTAGATTTCTCTTGGGTGAGTTGGAGGTTACGAAGATCTTTGTTAAAGAAGAAGCGATAAGGTATCTTAGGTTTTTCGGGAAATCCTTGCAGTGGTAATGGTTTGGTCCAATCGGTGAAGTAAGGTTTGTCCTGTCTTTAAGAATAGTTGTCGAGATTCGCCTCAGGATTTAGCCAGTCAAAGTTGCCAGACATTGCACTAGCTATATTCTGCATATGAAACTCAATTTCCATCTTATTACCAGATCTAGACTTGAGGAATTCTTGTGCATCCCGATTGATTCTTCTGAGCTCCGCCTTAGTAAGTTTCTCAATCTGAAGCTCCTTCATCATAACCTGGGTATATTGCAATGTATTGCCTGGAAGAGGTTCTTCATCTTCGAGAGGAGGTTGAGCTTTGACCAATTCTGTCAACCAATCATTTTCAGGTGTGTCATCATTGTCGAACCATGAATGACGTCTTCTTTTCTTTGATTTCTTAGACTTGGACGTAGTATCCTTGTCTTGAGCTTTTAATGGTGACGATGGTCCAGGTTGAGAATTGGGAATTGGGGAGGAACGGTAATCGGTATCGGGTTGTCCTTCATAATCATCAGTTGGGTGCATAAGAGTTTCTTCCTCATCTGTTGGACCTTGACCAGTAGCTGAAGTGTGTTGCTGATTTCCAGGAGGAGTTGGATCCTTTTGTGGTTGGTGAGAAGATGATGGACCGGTACTGGACTTGTGTTTCTTGCCTTTAGAGTTCGGGTCCGGGTCGTCATCTTTCCTTGTCCTCTTAAGGGATCCAGCAGCATCTTTGCATGACTCTTTAGACAGGTTGGCAGGGATGGCATCGACAAGTGCTTTTTCTTCAGGTGTCTGTGTGGTTTTGTAGGCAACTTTGTTGTAGAGTTGAGTAAGCAGGTCATCGAATGATGGTTCAGGGATAGTTGGAGTTGGTGTAGAAGCTTTAGCAGGGTGAAGCGTGAATGGTGTTGTTGACAACATTTTCTTTACAACACTTCTGATCCTATGCTCCAAGTTGTCCTTGATTGGTGCAATAAGACTTGTTACTTTAGGAGTAACAATTTCAACCAGATTTTCAGTAAGATAATCTAGTGTGAAAGTCCTGATGATTCCAGTCAAGTCAGCTTTCATGAACTTATCGATTTGCTGCTTTGCCTCCTGAAAGTCATCAACTTGTTTAGCAAGACTGGTGACCATGGTTGTGAGAGTGTTGACTTGCTCCTGAAGAGCAACTGGTTTTGTTGGTTCATTGATTGATTGTTGCTTAGATGCAATTTCAGAAGGTGTAGGAGATGAATGCTCCGGTGATGATTCAGATGACGACTCGTTGTGAGAACTTGAACAAGAAGCTGGAGGAGTCGGATCCTTTGGTGGAGAGTCTTGAGGAGGTGGAGGTTGCGGTGAAGATGTCTGCTTAGATTGTGAAGATGACTGAAGAAATACGTTGGTGTCGAATGTGTCCTTTTCTTCATTTTCTTTTCTTCTGCGTTCCTCTTCTTCCTATGCAAGAAACTCTGGAGCAGTGAAATGGTCAAATTCCAGATCCGTGGCAATGTTCTCCTGTTCGCCGACATTCTCCTCTACATTCGCAGTTTATGTCATAGTGATGTCTCCTGTATCAACTGTGTCTGTTACTTTGTCATCAGGTTGTGAAGCTGGTTCTAAAGTAGTAGTCACAATGGGAGGAACTATGCTGCTTGTAGCACCTTTATGCTCAGGTTGATTGACAAGTGGTGATGAAGGTTGAGGATGAAGTCGACTGAGGAGTGATGCTTCCCTCTGTTCTTTAAGAAATTTCTTCTGTTCGGCTCGTGTATCGACAACTATACTTTTTAATTTTCTTTTGTCGACCAATTATTCAGCGATTGGTTCGTCTTCTTCATCATCATTGGGTTCATTTATCGTGATCCCTTTACTCTTTCTTTTATCTGCTTCAAAGGTTTCTAGACTTTGTTGTATAGCAATTTCCGTTTCAGGAAATGCTTCTTCAGGTACTCTTACTCTTCGTTCGAAGTCTTCCTCTTCTTCTTCAGATTCTGTTTCAAACTCAGAGTCGCTTTTAGAGGGTGGCGGTGTAGGTTCATCTCGAAGAGCGTGCTTAGGAGTTACCTTCTTCTTTGGCTTAGTTGCAGGCTTAGGTTTGGGTGTAGGTTTAGGTTTGGCGGAAGTTTTGGTTTTGGCAGAAGGTTTGGTTTTGGGAGTAGCCTTTGACTTTGTTTGCGGTGAGCCAGTGGTGCTTGTAGTACTCCCAGATATCACACCTCCTTTACTTCGAGTCTGTATGGTGGTTTCTTCCTGAATCCCATTGTAAGCATCATCGTAGAATTTGTAGTTCAAGCTTTTCTTGATATTATCATCAAGAAGGTACTCGGGAAGCCTCATTCCTTTTTGCTTGGTAGAAGAAGTGGTCATCTTGACAAAAGAGATGGTGAAGTCGTCCTCGAAGAGGTGCTTTAGCTTATTAGGATCGCCCATTCTTTTGATGAATTCGGGTGCTTCTTTGCAGAAATATTCAATAAGAAGTTTTGTAAATCTTATGAATGGTATCGCAGTCTTTTCACGTCCGGTTTGAATGTTGTAGACTATAACGTTCATTATTGGAACTGCAAAGTCAATGGGTGACATGCTCACCATTCCCCAAAATGCTTGTAAATGCTCAAGTCTGGGATGTTCGTGACCATTTTTTCTTCCTGATATAGATCGTATGACCAACAAATAGAATGTTCTCCAAGGCTGAGGTATATTCTTCGCATTGAATCTGGAATGCTTGATCAGAGGTAAGTCATCTTGAACATCGTATCCTAGGTCAATGAAGAAGTCCAGGAGATCCAGTTCAGGCAGCATTGGAGCAAATTCATTGTCAGGTTGAGGTAAAAGGAAGACTGTATGAAGGACATTGTGATCTACAGTGTAAACTTGTCGATCCAGCGTAACAGTGAAAGACTCATCATCTAAGTTAACCTTTGCCGTAAGCCAGAATTGATGACGGTAGAACACAGGAACTGAAGTAGATTTGTCGAGCAGATGCTTGCATGGATGTGCAAGGAGAATATCTTTGACAATCTTGCACGAGTTCTCAGGAATTCTCAATTTGTCAAAGTTAACTCGAGGATTGTTATTGCCAATTGTAACGTTGTAGTCATCGGGAGTGATGTCATCCATGGTGAGTAGTGGAAGATTTTGTTCGGGGACATTCTCATTGTGTTCAGCCATGTTAATCTGAAGAAAAAAAAAACATTATCATAAACCAAACATCCAGATTTGTTACTTGTTAGCACGATTCCAAAGTTTGATTACAGATAAGCATTTAGAATCATTTAGGCACGGATGGTTCAATTATTACATGTAAAGTGATGAAAGGAGTATACTTAGATAATGATGAGCTTATATAATCATGAAATTAAGTATGAAGCACTTATACATACACATAGACACAAAGATCATCCAAGATACATAATAACATCACACGATACATCTAATAATAATCATCATCACAATTTACATGTTATTGAAATTATTACAACAATGTTCTCGAAATTATACATAAGTGCCAAGATTATCGCAATCTTTTAAGGAATTGCATGATCTCGAAAAGATACACATGGCATGATTTCGAAAATCAGACATAAGAGAAGATTTTCGCAAACCTACATGGTGAAGATTTTCGAAAACATTTCCAGATGTGTTTTCGATAAATAATTTATCGAGAACAAACCTTTTGAAATATTTTCGCAAATATTCAAAATGTGAGATTGCGAAAAAGTTGTCTTTAGAGGTGATTTCGAAAAGATGACCAGGGATGACTATTTTTTCGCAAACACATAAAACAATCATTTTCGAAAAGATAACAAAGTGGATTTTTTTTCGAGAAAAAAATACAACACTTTGAGAACTTTTCGAAAAATACTTGTTTAAGTGTGTTTTCAAAAACATTTTCACCAGGGCAGATAATTGCGAAAAACAAGTTCTCGAAAAAATTCTTATACAAGAATTTCGAAAATAGGCCAACCTACATTTCTTTGTTAAATTATGTGATCCAAGTGTAGTAACCTGTTGTAAATGATGGGAAACATCAATGAGAATCATGGTATAAACATTTAAGCAATAGTCTCGAAATTAGGCAAGAACACGATTTCGATAAGACACAAGATCATGAATCTACTAAACATATCTAAGCATTGTGAGACATATATCATGCATATGAACCAGTTAGGCACAAGTAACAAACCATATGAACATACAACGAGAAAAACCCATCATGAACAAAACCCTAGTTTTCGAGTTTAACACAAGAATGTACCAAATCACGATTAAAGTGAAACAAGATGCAATATATACTGAAAACAGCAAATCCCACCAACAAAATCAACAACACAAGCTATAAATCAATAATACCCAAATCGGTGTAAAACCCTAAATATCGAAAAATACACAAACATGTATGAAAGTATGATTAGATGATATAGGAATGTTAGAAACATGTTATAGAACAAAACCCCTATCAAAAATTAACCCCCCAAATACGTTATGTATAATCCCGAAATTATAGAAACCCTAGGTTTTCAAATCGAAATATCATGAAATCTAACCGTTAGTTTAGTGATTAAACGAAAACCATAGTTTGAAATTGTCTAAAGAACACGTAGAAACTTACGGATTGAAGATTGGTAGCACGGATTTCTCGTTTGAATTTGAGCCGTGGATTTGCAAAGGGTTTTTGTTTGATATTTTGAGTATTTAGAAAAAAAATAAATAAAAAAAAAAAAAAAAAAAAAAAGAAAGAAAAGAAACGGGTTTGTGTTTGTTTTAGTGTTTTGTTTTTGAAACTTTGCCATTTTGACAACTTTAGTCCCCTAACTACTAGTTTTGCAACATAACTCCTAAAGTTAGATACAAGTAAATGACCAATGGCAATATTCTAAAATATACTCCTTATGACATCGTTTTGAGAGAAGAAAAATGATATGAGATATCCATAAAGTCCTGAAACAACGCATCTTAAGGAAATATGCAAATATACCGTTTTGAAAAATATGAGAAAAATGTGAGCGTGTCTCCCCCTCAACACTTGTAAAATAGAAATATATAACAAGGTGTTGATAGGAAGCGATATACTTGCGTGTTTTTTTTTTTTTTTTTTTTTTTTTTTTAATTTTTTTTTTTAATGTAAGAAAAATAGAGAAAATCTTTATGTGTTTTTGAGGTTTTTGAAAAATATGAGAAAAAAGTATTTTACAAATACAGTTTCTTTGATGTTTGACATTTTACTTTTGTTTTAGAAACTTTTCCAAATCCTCTGGTGTCAAACATCGCATACGAATTTGGTGAACCAAGCTAGCAAACCTTGATGGAGCTAAGGCTTTAGTAAGTAAGTCCGCCAATTGGTACTCAGTGACCACAAAATATAATTCAACTGTACCCTTTTCGACATGCTCCTTGATGAAATGATATCGGAGATCAATGTGTTTGAATTTGCAGTGATGGACTGTGTTGCAGGAGATTGCAATGGCACTTTTGGAATCGCAGTAGATCGGAATCTTATTGAATAGGTAGCCATAGTCTTTGAGTTGTGATCTCATCCAAATGACTTGAGCACAACAAGCAGACATAGCTACGTATTCAGATTCTGTTGATGACAGTGATGTGCAGTCCTGCTTCTTTGATTGCCAAGACACAAGTTTATCTCCAAGAAACTGTAATCCACCTGATGTACTTTTTCGCGTGTCTAAGCATCCTGGATGGTCAGCGTCTGAAAAAGCTATTAGTTCAAAACCAGAATCCTTCGGATACCAGATCCCCAAATGGATGGTTCCCTTTATGTATCGAAGGATTCTTTTTGCCTCATTGAGGTGTTTCTCAGTTGGTTTAGACTGATATCGCGAACACATATAGACAGCAAATACAATATCAGGTCTGCTAGATGTGAGATACATGAGGGACCCAATAATACTTCGGTATTTGGTAGGGTCAACAGGAGTCCCATGTATATCAGCATCTAGTTTTGTGGAATTGGCCATAGGTGTATTCATTGTATCACAACTTTGCATTCCATGTTTCTTTAAAATCTCAAGAGCATATTTGGACTGATTTAGAAAAATTCACGGGGTGATTGATGAACTTGTAGTCCTAGAAAGAACGTAAGTTCACCCATCATGGACATTTCGAAATTATCTGTCATTAATTTTGCAAAATCCATTGAGTAAATTTTGTTGGTTGAAGCAAAAATAATGTCATCGACATAAATTTGAACGATTAATAAGTCCATCCCGTATGTTTTTGTAAACAGTGTTGGATCCACCGAGCCTAGAGTAAAATCATTAGCCAATAAGAATTTAGAAAGCTTATCATACCACGCCCTGGGGGCTTGCTTGAGACCGTAGAGAGACTTCTTAAGCTTGTAGACATGATTGGAACGTTTGGGATCAATGAAGCCTTCAGGTTGACTGACATAAACCACTTCACGGAGTTGACCATTCAGAAAAGCCGTTTTCACGTCCATTTGGTAAGCAATCATATTCCGATGAGCAGCAAATGCTAAGAAGATCCGTACAGCTTCAAGTCTAGATACTGGAGCAAATGATTCTTCAAAATCGATTCCTTCTTCTTGAGAGTATCCTTTTGCTACCAAGCGTGATTTGTTGCGTATGACAGTTCCTTCTTCATCCAGTTTGTTTTTCCAGATCCATTTTAATCCAATGACAATGATTTCTTCTGGTTTTTCAACCATTTCCCAGACTTCCAATATTTGAAAGGATTCGAATTCTTCTTGCATAGACTCAATCCAGTTTTCATAAGTCATAGCTTCTTTGACATTTTTAGGCACGGTTTCACAAACTGTGAGTGCATAAATGCAAGTTTCACCATCTGTGTGAAGGCGTTGTCTTGTCATAATAGGTGCATCTGGATGGCCAATAATTTGAACTAAGGGGTGATCTCTAGTCCATTTGTGTGTCAAAGGATGAAGTTGATAAGTATCTCGCAAGTGAGCAGGACCCAAATTGCGTGTAGATGACTCAGCAATGTAGGGGACAGGTTGAGCCTGTGCAAATGGGTTAATGGATGGTTCTGGGTCATGCTCTATGGTTTGTGGAACTAATAAAGGTATGAAGTCTCCAGCTGATTGTCGTGAGTTGGACCCGGTTTGTTCTGTTGTTGTAGGTGATATGATTGGAGGACCGTCTCTTCCAATAGTTGTTGTTGTTTGTTGAGGTGTATCAGGTACTTGATGTTGATCAAGATGTGTAGTGGAATTTGGTGTGGCCTCAGATGGACGGTTAACAAGCGTATAATGGAGCAAACAAGGTTTCAACTTCTTTACGGGAGGGTGACAACAGTTCATCCGAAGATTCCGGAAAGTTTAGACGGTTAGATGCGGGTCCTAAGCTGTGATGCTCAGAAGCCATTTGGGTGAGTTCATCAAAATTAGCATGAATTGTTTCTTGAATTTCCCTTGTACGACGATTCCGTATCCGAAAGCCTTTTGAATTTTCACAGTATCCAACAAATATTCCAATGTCAGCCTTTGGTTTAAGTTTACCTAGATCATCACGATCATTAACTGGATAACATAGAGCTCCAAATACATGAAAGTAACTGATGTTCGGTTTCCTTTTGTGAACAATCTGATATGGGGTTTTGTTATGACGTTTTGTGATCATATAACAGTTTTGAGTGTAACATGCGGTTGAAACAGCTTTCGCCCATAAGTAATCTGGTAATTGAGCATTGATTAACATCGTTCGTGCAGCTTCCACTAACGTTCTATTGCGTCTTTCGACTAATCCATTATGTTCGGGTGTTCGTGGAATGGATGTTTGATGTTCAATTCCCACTTTCTCAAAATACGACCTTAGAGTTTGATTCTTAAATTCTGTGCCATTGTCAGTTCTAACAATTCTGACTGTGTTGCGTAGCTGAACTTGTATTTTGGTGAGAAAGGTGATGATCATTTGAGGAGCTTGATCTTTACTTCGAAGAAAATAAACCCAAGTCCAACGAGAGTAATCATCAACAATTACTAAAAAGTAGCGTTTACCGTTGATCGTTTGAACACGCATCAGACCACACAAATCCATATGAAGCAGTTGTAGAACATGATTAGTATTGTGTTCAGGTTTTGATGGAAAATGAGCACGGGTACTTTTTCCTTGTTCACAGGCTGGACATAGGTGATCTTTGGCATAGCGGAATCTTGGAAAGCCTTCAACTAATTTGTGACGAGCGAGATCAGTCATCATTTTGAAATTCAAGTGAGAAAGGCGTTTGTGCCATAACCATGATTTAGTCGTTTCAGCTTTAGATAGAAGACAGATAGGAGATGAAGCGATCATGTCAGACATTGAAATTGTGTAAAGGTTAGTGCCACGTTTGCCGGACATCAGATCATTTCCTTGTAGATCACGAACAAAACAAGTTTTCTCCCGAAATGCAACTTCTAGATCCCCATCACAAAATTGACCGACAGAAAAGAGGTTGTGACCCAAGCCTTCAACATAATATACTCTGCTAATTTCAATATTCCCATTCATATAGTCTCCGTAACCCATGATTAAAGCGTATTGATCATTCCCGAATCTGACAGTTCCAATAAACTTTGAGACAAAGTTAGTTAACAGTTTGAGATTGCCTGTCATATGTCGGGTGCAACCGCTATCAACAATCCAGAGAACGATCTGACCACCTGCATCACAAATAGACGACAAAGATGGAACAGAAGTAAGGGTAGAACCAGAAGAAATGGTGGGTTCCTGTTGGTTAGAAACACAAGTATTCAACAGTTTAGGAATCCATTTAAAATTTGGTTTGTATTGTAACCAATGTTGCCAGTTCTAACTAGTTTTTGCTTTGTTTTTGGTAAATGCACTAGCTTTTGGCGTGTTCCTAGATTTGTTGATTTCTGCTCTTGGATTGACTACAACATCATTTGAAATGGTAGTTGGCGTGTTTCCTAAGGTAGACTTAGAGGCAGTAGTGGGCCTAGAAGGAAAGCGTGATCTATGTTTCTTGTGACGATGTAAGAGATTATTAGCTACACATTTAGTCTGATCACCAGATAACACACTTTGACGACAAAACACACAAGATGCATTAATATTTAAAACATTTAAAGGTTCAGCATTCGTTACATTAAGATTTTGATTACAATTTGCCAGATTAGAATCTAAATCAGATGCAACATGAGTTTTATTCAAGTTCCTAAGGTGAGCTTCTACTTCTTGCACTTCTAGTGTTCCTCTTCTAAGTTGCCAGAGCCTAGTCTTTTTAGTCTTCTTAACGCTTTTTGGCTTTGGGCTGCTAACGCTCTTAGGGGAAACTAGTCCTGTAGAAGTGGAAGAGCTAACATTAGAACTCTTAGCATGATTACCTTTATCTGTTTTGTGTATTTGAAACACTCCTGGTGCTATCACTGTGGTGTCAACAAACTTTCCTTTTTGAAGTAGCTTAATTTTCTCTTTAAAATCAATGATGATGTGATTTTTGTCCTGAATATCAGACTCAAGTAAACCATTGCAATAACGAATGTCATCGCGGTTTTGTTGCCATTCGGCGTTTTCAATTTTTAACTCCGCAATTTCTTTTTCATATTGAAGACATTTATTTTGGAGAAAAACATTGTCTTTGCAAAGTTGACAGCTTTTTGAAACATTTTGACTTTGTAGTTGCAATTCTGTTTCAAGACTTTGAGCTTGACACCATTCAAGCCTTTGTTTGAGTTGACAATTTTTGTTTGAAAGTTTGTTTCTCACATCATCACTGTTTTGACGCAACGTTTCATATTTATGTTTCAATGTTTCAGTTTCCTTAATCAGCAAATCAATATCAGCACAGTAATTTTCAAACACCGCAGCATTACTGGAATAATAGAGATCATTCATAGTGAGAGAGTAAATATCAGCTGTGAGGATTTGTTCCAAGAGTCGATCAGAATCCGTTTTCAAAAATCGATTTTTGCGTTGTTGAATCAAGATTGCATTTTCATTAAGAGCGAAAATATTTTGCATTTCTTTAACTTCTTTTTGGAGTTCCTGTTCCCATCGAGTAGCACAATGACGCAAATTTTGAACTAAAGGCAGAAATTGTTTTTGAAAAATGTCTCGCTTTTCGAGCTCGTAAGCTGATTGAAAAGTAGCAATTTTTATTTCCAAATGATGTTCAATTATGTTTTCCAAGTTTTCGATGCCTTTCATGAACGTTTTAAAATAGTCTAAGACTCGACAACGTGTAGGTAACGGTGTCACAGTACCAGAAGATGGTAATGGACCATTTACTTGTGCCACGGGTTTGGCAGGAGCCCCATTGGAAGATGAAACATAAGACTCAGTAACATACCATGATTTCTCAGGTATTTCTCTTGATGTAACAAAAGATTTTGAAATGTGAGGAACTTTTGCGTAATCATATGGTTTGCAATATTCAACTTGACTCATTTTTGATCGACTCTTTTCTTCAAGTTCATATTCTTCCTCAGTATTATATACAATAACACGCACAACATTATTATCAATCAATTGGTCCATACTGTAAAGCTTAGGAATTGTTTCGAACGCAGTGTGAAGAAAAGTTGATCTGTAATCGCCAATGGCAAAACCTTTATCGGGTCTTGGTTTTAAAGTAAACTTTTGAATTGTCATTACAGATTCTTCATGTTTGTAAACGATATTTTGAAATTCTTTTATTTGACGTTCGAGAGTGATATTTTCTTCAATTAAAGAATTTTCTTTTTTTTCTTTTTAGCACTTTGTGTTCATAAAATTCCTGTTTACAATTTGACAATTCGGTTTGTGTTTTTGAAAGTTCCTTTTGAAGTTGCACAATTTGTTTTTGAAGACCATTTTTATCATTTTCCAGTTTGAAAACCAATTTACCGTTTGACTCGATTATATCATGCATTTGCTTTTGAAGATTTTGTTCTTTGACATACGATTCCTGAAATGACTTTTCAAAGCACTTTTTTCACGTTGAACTGCATTTTGAAAATATGAAAGTTGTATTTTATAACATTCAATGTCCTTTTTCAAAACTGCATTTGTTTCTTTCAAAACTTTATTTTGCTCGTCCATTATGTGAGTAGTAAGAAGTTGTTCTTGAAGTTATTTGTCCATGACATTATAGTCAGGATCTGGGTCAGAGGAAGGTTCATGTTGTTCAACATGATCATGTTTGTCTTGCTCAATAGGATCATCAAATGAAACGACAGTGTCATCATCAAATATAACAACTGTGTCTAATTGTTCATCCTCTTGAGAAGATAAAAATGATTCAGATGGAACAACTTGCGCCGTATCTGATTCAGAAGCAGAAGGTGATGCATTTAATTCTATGGAGCATGTGGTTAGGTCATGTACCTGAGACAAACCATCAGTGTTGAACACTGGGCCTGAATCATTCAACTGATGTTCCTGCATGTTGGCCATAAGCATCACAGCTGCATTGGCTTCAAGATCTTCCATATCATCATCGTTGTAAGCATTAGCGAAGAAACTGTTCTCTTGTTCATTGAAAGTTCCTTCCTTTTAATCTTTGAGAGCCATTAGTAATGCCTGCTTGTGAAACTGACTGCCGCGGGTTCTCGGTTTTGGACATGCTGTTGCAATATGACCTTTTTCGTTGCAGTTGTAGCACCATATCGCATTCCCAGATTCTGTATTGCCATTTGCCACATTGTCATTTCTTTTCTGAGGAGCACCTAAATTGTTTCTGAATCCCACATTGTTGTTGAATCTTTGTCCATACCCAGAATTTCCAGAATACCCTCCTGAACCTGAACGTCCAGTATTACGGTTCTGAATCTCAACCCGACCATCTTGAATGACAGCTTGATTCCTTGTATTTTATGAAGAACAAAGACGGTTGTTGGTCTTGTTTGAGAATTTGCTGAAAACACGAGCGATAAGAGCAAGTCCTTGGTTCAACGTATTGACGTCTTCATCATCATCATCATCATCTATCTGATTTGAGTAGTACATGCTATCATGGTTGTCATATGGAGCAAGTTGAGGAGAAGCCTGTTGCGAGGATGATTCATATGGGACCATTTTGTGTGAGGTTGCAGGTTGCGGGTGACTGAAGTAATTATGTTCCTGAACATAAGCATGATTAGACATCGGAGGATGTGCAGCATGAGATTGAGCAACGAGTGCTAGGGGATTAGAAGTAGTTGGTGGTGTATATCCTCCTCGTGCGGCTCTATCCTTTTCAACTTCAGATTCATAGTGCTTGAGATAGTCATACAACAAACCATATGGATCTTCATGAAGATTCTCAGCTTGTCTCACAAATGTCACATACTTTTGCCACTCGAAACCCAGACTGCTAACAAACTTTGTATTGACAGCGATCCTTGGAAGGTGTACTGCATGTCTCTCTAAGTCGTTGACGACATTGGTGAAACAATGATAGTAAGATTCAAGTGATTCCCCTGGTTCGATTACGAAATTAGTGTATTCCAAGTAAAGTTTAGATTCCATGTCTTCTTTGTTCAGTTGTGTGCCTTCCATAAGTAGATGGACGTGTTCCCACATAGCTTTTGCAGTTGTCTGAGCATCAACACTTCTGAATATGATATTTGGTATTCCCTGAAGTATGTAAGACATAGCATACTCATCTGCTTCACGATGAAGGTGTTGTTCAGTAGTGAGTGCAGACTCAGGAACTTGCACAGCAGTTGGAGCTACTGGAGGATCAGCAGATGGGTCACCTCCAACGTAGTTAACAGGCCACTGAAACGGTCCTTCAAGGATAACTTGTTTCATATACTTACCATTGGGTTTCTTGAGTTCTATAAACCTTAAGAATCGACTTGCCCACTGAACATAATTACCCGGTGTAAGCATTGGTGGAGTGTCAATAGATCCTGCTTCATGTCTAGATTATTGAGTTGAAATGACTTCACACATCCTGTCAAACCAGTGAGTCTGTTTTGATGGGAGTTGGCCTTGTTGTTGTGACATTGGATAGGATTGTTGCATTGGAACCATCTGATGTTGTTGCATGAGAAGATGTTGTTGTGAGTAAACCGGTTGTTGATAATATTGTGGTGATTGTTGATACTGTTGCTGTTGCTGATGATACTGCTGATTCTAATGTTGCTGAGGATGGTTAAAGTTGTAGTACGGTGGTTGAGACATAATGAAACACTTGTGTGAAAAGATGGATCTTGTAGAAGGTATAGAATTTAGCCAATTTTCGAAAACTTGTCCACTGTGATTGCGAAACTTTGTACTTTGAGAGATTGTGAAACTTAAGATGTATAGTGTTTTTGAAACTTTAAATCCTTGAGATTGCGAAAACTTAAAAATTTCGAAAGTAAATTGAGAAATAAAGTGACTGCTAGATTTCTTGAAATTTGTCGCAAAACTTAAGAAGTTTGCGAAAAATTGTGAATTCGAAAAAAATAGAGTTTCTTCGAAAAACACAAGCACGGGTACAAAGTTTCGAAATTATCCAATTTCGAAACTTATCCAAAAGTCGAAGTAATTTTCTTTCTTGTACAAGAAAGAAAATACTGAGTCCACAAAACATAAGTCGATTGAGAGCACTTGCAAAGGATTTCGAAACTGGGGCAGTAGTGAGATTGCGAAAAATAGGCTGAAGTTTGTTTTTCAAAGAAAGCTAACCTAAAACTCAATTTTATTTAAAGATTCTTGTACTTTTAGGTGTAAAAAGGTAAGATCTTCAAGAAAGTTAAAAACTTGATACACTTTTTCAAAAAAGAAAATTATTTCGAAAACAAGTACAAGAAATCCAAATCGAGTTTTTTGATAAAATTTTGGAACTGTTTGTTTGTTTTGATTTGTAGCACAAGTTTGTAAGCAAAGATGTGATAAAAACCAAGAAACAAGCAAAAAAGTACTAAAGTTTTAACAAAAAACGAAATAAAACAAAGAGTAAGGATCGATTTCAATGAAAAAACACAAGCTACACCTTCATATGGCGAATGATACCACTTGATGGATCGTATGTTTATGTTGATTATGTGATTAGGGAGGTCGGTTACAATGGAAGAAGATGAAAGCCATAGTTAGAGATAGAGAGTAGAGAGAGAAGGGAAATACTATGTGTTTTATTGAAATAAGAAAGATGAAAGGTTACACACTAAATCTCACCCCTCCATGGAAGTATGGAGGGGGTATTAATAGGTCAACAAACACACAACTTTACAATAATGACGCTTCTAGTCCATGTGTTTGTGCCTTTCAAGATAGCTAATGTAATCCCGTAAATGTCGTTCCATTTACGTTTTAGGATTATAAACTTTGATCCTAACACTTATCATTCTTAGTTACCTTCTCAACCCCGCCTATCCTCTTAAGTTCATCGAATTCTTTATGCATTAATTCCTGAATATTTAGTGTTGTTTTCTTGACATAGTAGTGCATAGATCGTTTAATCGCCTTCCCTACCCTTTTCCTCATCATCATGTCCAAAGCTTTTGTTTGTTCTTCCGAGAATCCTTTGAGATTAGGACCCCCAGAACTAGAAGAAGAAGAACTATCATCACCCTTATCATCATTATCCGCTTTACTTGCCGAAGATTCGGCACGTTTAGAAACTGAGGCTTTCTCGATTTCTTTGTGATGAATGTCATCCATATTTTCTTCTACTGAAATTTAGCAATTCAATCTATCAAACATAATCATATATATAATCGTGGATGGATGACATAATAATATCCTTATATCTTACTTACCTAAGTTTTTAGCATATGTATAGTCTTAATGATTTCAACTCTACATGTGTAGCATACTCTTATCACTATGGTGGCCATGCGTAGTCATAAAAATACTTAACACATGTTCAAAATCCTTAAAACAATACACATACGTCAAACACTATTACTAAGCTCATAAAAACAAGGTCTAAGTCTAGGAAATCCTACAGTGAAATCCTAAATCTCTTACACCAAAGCTCTGATACCAAGTTGTTACGCCCCAAAAACGACACACTTTTTTTTTAATTTTTTTTTACTTTTTTTATTTTTACAAAAAGTTACCGACTTAACCTTATTCAATTCTCATTTAATATTTGGACTCTAATAATATTTTTAAGTTAAATTAGATTCAATTACCTTTAAAACGTCGGGTGGCAGGATTTCCAACGAGCCACGGCTAATTTTATACAAAATAAACAAAACTGACAAAATCTGGAAAAATTACCAAACGGCTATATGGAAAAACACCATATGGCCGTATGGCCATTCACACAGATAAAGCCCTTTATGAGTTTAGAGCATACGGCTGTATGGTAAGATACCATACGACCGTATGGTCCTCCTGCACTTTTTTAAGCAAAATTCTGCATTTGCATACATTCCGGAAAAATGACTTCTATAACTCAAAACGACACGAAACCTTCTAGAAATCAATAAAATAATATACACTTAATTATAATATTCATACTTTGTCTAAATGACCCGGGGGAACATAATTTACAAGGTGACGGTTGTTGTGCCAATCACCCGTTTGACCCATTTAAACTAATACTTGTACATGACCATGTTTAACATCTCAAATACTGAAAATACCACTTTAACCAAATACAACACTTAACGAAAGTGTAAAACAACATTACTAAAACATTC
This sequence comes from Artemisia argyi, assembly GCA_030686995.1. NCBI lineage: Eukaryota > Viridiplantae > Streptophyta > Magnoliopsida > Asterales > Asteraceae > Artemisia > Artemisia argyi. The sequence continues at coordinate 138,472,509 of CM060685.1, forward strand.
AAAGATGTCTACACAAACTTATGATCCATAGCATTCCAAAATGGGTGAAATTGGCTAGTTGCCAAACACCACTTAACTACAACATTATAACCATTTTAACCACAATTCAAACACTTGAGCATGACCATTTACATTAACCAACATTCACGAATTAACCTAGATACGAGCCCATAACCATAGACACCAAAATAACCATTTTAGTCAAAAATGGTATCAAAACCAAAAGACTCGGGGGCTTCCAACTTCCAAAAAGCTTGGTCCATAAGACAAAGTCTTCTACTTACTGAGTCTAAAGGCTATAAACACGAAGGAATCATCCTACTCCATTTCCTTACCTTTGCTAGATTCTCTAACACCTATAAAACAACATTAACTTAACATATAAGCGAAACGCTTAGTAAGCATATAGCATAAATTATCATTAAAGATGGTCATAACTAGTGGGGTACACTAGCCATAACATCATTAGGAGCAAATTCATAATAATTATACATACCTTAATCAAGCATAAACAATATGCTAACATTACATTTAACTAGCATTGGATCCAAGCCACTTTCATTACAACAAGCTCCATAAACATTATACATCATAATTCTAATAATAAAATTATGATTACATAAAAAAGTTTAGCTATAATACTTACCTCAATTTCACCAATTTAATTTCTACTTGGATTACTACTTTCTCCTTATTTGATTCCTATAATGAAATTAGCCCTAACTAGTGACTAATTCAATGATAACATAAGAAATTAACAACCTTTAATCTTTTACTCATAGTTTCACCAAGAACCATAATTAAGATTAACAACTTACTCTCTCTTGTGATGGGTTTTGGGATAAAGGATTCTTTATAGCTTGAGTTTACACCTTAATTTTGATCAAATACACACAAGAACCAATTAGTCTTTTTCCCTCTCTTTTGTTTCCTGTAAAATCGACCTAGCAAACACCCTCTATATTATTTTTTTTGTCTTGTAGAATTATCCAGGGAAAGGATAACTATCTAAGTAAGTTTAGCTTATTTGGCAACTTAGGCCCTTCAAGTTCTATTCTTTCCATTTTAGCCACATAGCTTTCTACACTTTTACACTTTTACTTTATAATTTATAACTTAACTAATAAAATAATACCTTCACGGTTCGGGTGTAACACTTAATGATGCATATATGACACTTAGAAGTAATATTTTGACTACTGAGCTATTACCAGATGTTTAAACTGATTTTTCTCTCATTGTTAGAGAAGAATCCCATAAAAATTCAGTCTTAACAAATGTTTCTTCTAAAAGTCATATATCTTCTTTTGCTGCTAAATCTGTGGATAACAGGCCTGCTATTGATAACAGGCATAGAGCTCTCAAAAATCCTTCTGTTACTTGTGAGAACTATGGTTACACAGGACACATAATTGACAGATGCTTCAAAATTATTGGTTATCCTGATAATTTTAATAAGAAAAAACCTGTCAACAAAAAATCTTTTAGTAGCAATTCTGTTGTAAATGGTAATGGTATTAGTGCTGGTTCTCAAAATAATGCCTCTTTTCCATTTACACAAGACAAAATTATGAAACTTATAAGTCTTATCAGTGATAAAACAGGCTCAGGTAGTGTTCAGGCTAATATGTCAGGTATACCATTTCCCTCTTACGTGATTTTAAAACTTTTGAGGAGTTTAAAAAATGGATTATAGATTTTGGTGCTAGTCAACACATGGTCCTTTCTAAGGATCTTCTTGACTCTATTGTTGATATTAGTGATTTAAATCTTACTGTTGAACATCCTAATGGGAGTTTTGCAAAAATTAAAAAGGTTGGAAATCTTTAACTAAATGATAATATCACTTTATATGATGTGCTATTAGTACCAGAATACTCTGTTAATCTGATTTTTGTTTATAAACTTGCTAGAGATAGCAAGTTGTTTATTGGTTTTGATGAAAATAAGTGTTATATTCAGGGCTTGGCCAACATGACAAGCATGGGGACTAGTAGCCAGTCTGATGGTTTATATTTTTTTGATAACCAATGCTCTAATGGTAATAAAACTAGCCATAAATCTTTTTCATGTTCATTAACTAGATATACTTGGCATCACAGACTTGGTCATCCTGCTGACCAAGTCATAAACCTGCTTAGCATAGATCTTAATTTTAATAATGATGAAGTTATCCCTCCTTGTGAAATCTGTCACAAGGCTAAACAAACCAGAGAGCCATTTCCCATCAGTGATCACAAGACCACTAATATTGGGGATGTTGTTCATCTTGATGTCTGGGGTCCTTATAAGATTACCAGCAGGGATGGCTTTAAATTTTCATACCATTGTTGATGATGTGTCTAGAGCTGTAATCAAATCCTTTTATAATATGATGTAAACTCACTTCAGTGTTAATGTTAAAATCTTTCGGAGTGATAATGGAACTGAGTTTGTTAACCACACTCATCATAGGTTTCTTGATTCAAAAGGTGTCTTGCATCAAACTTCCTGTTCTTATACACCACAACAAAATGGTATAGTAGAAAGGAAGCACAAACATCTGTTGAATGTTGCTAGGTCTCTTCTTTTTAGGGGGAATTATATTTCTAGACTAATTGTATCCTTACTGCTGCTCATTTAATCAATATACTTGATAAGGATATATTTGATACGCTTTTTGGGGGTCATTTAAGCCCTAAATTATGTTTTTATGGTCAAATATTACCTTAAATCATTTTTTTTTTTTTGTCATTTTAGATACTTGGGACATGAATTTTGGAAAATGGAGCATTTTGAAGCTTTTCGGACATTTTTATGCTCAAGAATGAAGAAAACAAGAAAATTCAAGAAAGTCAGAATTTTACACCTGACGGCGTCAGGCTTTGGAGCTAACGCCGTTACCTTATGCTGTGAACTCATGGATCTTTACACTAGACGCCCTAGAAGAATTTTTGAAGCTAACACCTGATGGCGTCAGGTACTAAATATTTGAGGCCATCAGGTACAAAGTTAAAGAGAGACGGCCTAGAAGTTTTAATAAGTGACGACGTCAGAGATCTCTTAGGCGATACGAAACCATAAGACACGGCGGTCTGACGGCGTCAGAAGCTATAACCTGACGTCGTCATAGTTGTAAATCTATATATAGTTTTGGTATTTTCATTCATTAAGAGGTGGAACTTTGTGTGTAACTTCGAAGATAAACCCTAGCACAATTTTCTCAGCAACTTTAGGGTTTCAAACCCTATTTTCTACCATGTTTAATTGAAAGATAAGTTCTCCTTTAATCATTCAATATATCTATGTGTTGTTTGATTAACTGTTTATCTTTTCTTTTCATTAACATGCTAGCTTAGATTTCTTAGTGTTTGCTTATATCTAATGAAACCTAGTTATTAATTATTGATTGTTTGTTTGTTATTAATTGTTTTGATTGATTGACTAACGTTAGGCTTAAGAAAAATGTCTAATCTCCTATACGGTTACATGCTTGAATGTTTAAGAAATATAATCGGATGTGTACTACGGTTTTATTGATTGTATTTAATGCATAAGTAGTTGTTGATGATTCTATGGTAGGATACTTGACGTGTCATCATAAGAAGAAATAAATACTCATAGAGTTGGGGAAGGACGTACACACCCCCACGACCAGTATTAAGGAATGTAATCCTTCAATCAAACAATTGTAACAAACCAATAAATCTGTAAAGGATAACTAGGGAGTAGTGAAATCTAAGTAAACACAATTGTTTCCTATAAGTAATCCACCACATTTATTTTCTTTTTATTTTATTTTATTTTGTTTGTTAGTAGTTTTTGGGTTAGTTGACTAGCAACTAATTCCGCCCAATCTTCCAAATACCAGAGATTTTTACTGCTTTTATAAAATATAAAAATACAAAAAGAATCATCCCTCACCTTTATACCTAGTTGACATAGCTTTCAATCCTAACGACATTATTCCCCTAGAGAACGATCAATCCCCCGGTACTTGTCACTCACTATACTACACCAGTCAGGTATACTGCCTGGAGGATTGCAAGCTTCTCAAGATCCCATGAGAAGTAAAACTTTTGCGAGTCCGCAATCCCGAATCAAAGTTTTTGGCGCCACTGTCGGGGAATAGTTATTGCTTAGGTTGATTTTTATTTTAGTTAGGTCTACTCATTAGATTCTTATCTAGTGAGATTTTATTTTCTTTTTATTAGGATTTGTTTAGTCTATCTTTTTCTTTGTGTTTTTGTTCGTAATCCATATCATCGGCGATCATGGAAGGTGATAATATCATTGAACCCGTCATTCAACCAAACCACCAAAACCACCAAAACCCACCCGAACCACCTAAAGCCCGCAGCATTAGGAGAATACTCCCGACCTAGCCACCAAGGCTATCGAAACACCATTGAGCTCAACTAAGGAGCCAATGTGTCTCCCTTGAGATCCGACACCATTCGGTTGGTGCAAAGCGGATGTGCATTCCATGGACTTTATTTTGAAGATCCAAACCAACACCTCGAGAGCTAGCTAAAAATTGTTAATTCTATAGACTTAGTGTTGACATTCAAGAAAAGACATGCTTAATTCTTTTTCAATATTCTTTACGTGGTCAGGCTCATCAATGGTTATCGCAACTACCTGAAGAATCCGTCTTTTCTTGGGACGATCTTACTTCCTACTTCTTAACTAGATTCTCTTTACCTAAGGAAGTCGTTTTGCTACATAACCAGATTGAAAAATAAAATAGTGAACTAAGAGAGGTCAATGAGATGATTAAGGGGGAAATTAAGTTCAGGGCTAACACTTGCGCAGAAAGTAAGAAGGAACTATGGAATGATTGTAGAGTGTTTGAGAATTTCTTGCCAACCAGTGAGGAATTAAGTTATCATAAGTTCCTTTTAAAATATCCTTGCAGGGCAAAACATAAAAAAAAACCTATGGATTAGGAAGCGTAACTATATGAATCTTAAGGTTCTATGCATGGTTGGTCTATGTATAGAGAGCACACTTACATCGATTTAAAAGCACCAATCAACATCATGTCTAGACTTTATTATAATTGGATCATGAATGATGAGTTGAAACCTAGACAAGACCCTTATAATCCTAGTCGCGTATGTAATTTTGTTGGAAGAGTTAGAGGGTTACATGTCTTTATAGGAGATTTTGTTTATAGGTGCGAATTTATAATCTTGGAAGACATTAGGGGTATTTTTGATCAATTCTTATGCCAAATTGTGTTAGGAAAACCTTTTGTCAAGATATCTAGAATGACTTATGACCATGATAAGGGCATTATCACATTCGCAAATGGAGTACAGAACATTAGGTACAGGATGCCCCATAAAGAAGAGAGATTTAAGGAAGTTAAGGATTTAGATGTCGACAACATCCCATGTAACTAAGGTTGAAAGTGATGATGAGAATAACAATCGTGGCCATAAAAAGAAAGAAGTTCATTATTCAAGTGTTCAGCTTTAGGCCCTAAATACAAAAAGGATGAGAAATTGGTTAAGATGTTTAGAACCGCATTCATGTTGCGGGGTAGGAAAATGTAGAGAGTGACTTTGAGTCTAGCTACAAGACTCGTTAATAAAGAAAAGCGCTTCTTGGGAGGCAACCCAAGCTTTATTTCATTTTGTTTGTTTATTTGCTTTTTTGTTTTTATTTGTTTTCCGTATGTATTTTTCATTCTTATTATTTATTGTTCATGTCTCAAATAAATTTGTAAAAATGTTTTATTTTGTTTTTAACCTCGTCTTAATTATATATAAAGGTATTTTCCAAAAGGTAAGTGTAAGGGAAGATCATATTTGTTTTAAATTAACGGATTGAACATGAACAATAACAATAAGATATGAACATACATATTAGTATTTGTTTGAGTCAAATGCTTGTATCGAATCACAATGAATGTTTTGCAGGGATTCCAGGTCTTAAAACATAGATTTTTCTAGAAATTTTCCGGAAACAAAATATAAAAATTCTGTCAGGTCAATTCTGACAGCGTCAGGGTTAAAACCTAACGACGTCACCTTTTATTTTCTGAAAATTTTTCCAGATTTTGTTTTTCTGCCGAAATTGTAAAGTTTTGTAAAATCTAAAAATTTTAAACTCAAGGAATCTACAAACATTTATTTTGCAAGCATTATATCTATATTTTCTTTATAGGATTTACTTTTATATAGAATTTACCGCCGATTTTATGTGAGGTTTCGTGTTTGTTTTGTTTGTTGTTTAACAGGTTATATTGGACAAGAAGATGATTATATCTCAGGAGTGAAGCTTTATATGCACATTTTATTGGAGGAAGATCTAACCATGTTATCATATTGTCCATACTGAGCGAATTAAGGGAGTATTAGTTTCTTTCATTTTCATTTAACTTTACTTTTACATTTTTTAATTGAACATTGGGGACAATGTTCGACTTAAGTGTAAAGGGTAAATTGAGATACCTTAGAAACTACAACTTCGATTGATTTTTGTTTTATTTAACAGTTAATGTGTAATAAAACTGAAAGAAATACTTTTAGGGTAATTTTAGCACCAAATTTAAATTTTTTTGCAACATATAGGAGTGAAACTTTAGTCTTAATAAGCGTCTCATGGATAAGAGTTATATGACTAGCACAAAAACCGTACTACTCAAAAATTTCCACCCCAAATATGTGAGTTTTGCCTTTAGATTATTAGGAAAAACATTTATCTTTAGTGCTTGTGAGTGTACCGGTAGTACTTAAATTCTAGAACTTGCGATAGTGATGCATCCCGAGACCGCTAGTGAGACTACATTCCTGTAGTTAAGATTTACTATATGATAAGAGGTATTAGGATAACCCTTGTTTTAAATCTATGTTATAATTACATTGGCTTCATTGGTCAAGTAATTTTCCCACACCTTTGCAATGTACTCATTTTTAGTACACGATACCCCTAGTACACCCCTCAGAGCCAATCTTTTTCGTTTCTAACTTTAAGCATCTTACTTAAAGGAAGAATTTGTTTAAAATCCACCCCAAATGTACACCCAAATCGCCTTAGCATTCCTTCCATGCACTCATCTTTAGTGCATTATTGTTATTTGTTTAAACCCTTAGTTAGTTGTCTAATTAATTACATGGTTGCTAAGTCGAGTCATATCTCGTACATATTGTTTTGGGAAGATTGGGACTCATGGGTAAAAGTACTAGTGTTATGGAGTAATGGGGAAGAACATCATTTATTACCCCCATATAAGCGTTAATATTTTAAAGTACTCCAAGTGTTTCGATTCTCTTAATTCGAGTCTTTATTTTTAATTACGTAAAAGTTCAAGTGTAAGGAGAGGGAACGAGCCCCCTTGATGTACTATTTTGGATGGTAGGGCAAGAGTGTAATAAAAAAAATCAAAAAAAAATAAAAGTAGAAAAAACATACGGACTACCATCCCGTTTTGTTTTATATTTACGTTGGTCATAGTTAGCTTTAGTTGAGTCGAGTCTTAGTTTAGCAACGCCGCATTGTACATGTAATTTACCAAGACAATCGACTTGCCACCAGTAAAATATCCCTTATCCATCGAACCGTGTTTTTCCCATATCCCCACACCTAACACTATAACCCTTTGAAAAACATCTTTGATAGTTTATCCTGGGTGCGTACGCCAAAGTGGTGGAGTTTTTTTTATCCTTTCCTAAGCCTATGGTAATCTATGTGCTATAACAGGTAGTGAGAGATATTTTTCCATTTTCCGTTTATGATATATAAACTTATAATACCCGAGAGATGAGAGTATCCAAACACAATATGTGAGGTGCTAGTGTATAGTTTTCGTGCTTGTTTTAACTAAGGTGGAGCGATCATTTGTTGTAATTACTTTTATACTAATGTTAAATGACCCCTAACTTGTATTTTGATTGGTATAAAAGCTCATTTGCTTGAGGACAAACAAATCCCAAGTGTAAGGGTATTTGATAAGGATTTATTTGATACGCTTTTAGGGGTCATTTAAGCCCTAAATCATATTTTTATGGTCAAATATCACCTTAAATCATTTATTTTGTCATTTTAGGTACTTGGGACATGAATTCTAGAAAATGGAGCATTTTGGAGCTTTTCGAACGTTTTTATTCTAAAGAATGAAGAAAACAAGAAAAGTCAAGAAAGTCAGGATTTTACACCTGACGGCATCAGGCTTTGGAGTTGACGTCGTCACCTTATGCTGTGAAGTCATGGATTTTTACACTAGACACCCTGGAAGAATTTTCGAAGCTAACATCTGACGACGTCAGGTACTAAATATTTAAGGTACAAAGTTAACGAGAGACGGCCTAGAAATTTTAATAAGTGACGATGTTAGAGATCTCTCGAGCGATACGAAACCCTAAGACTTGGTGATCTGACGGCGTCAGAAGCTATAATATGACGCTGTCAGAGTTGTAAATCTATATATAGTTTTGGTATTTTCATTCATTAAGAGGTGGAACTTTGTGTGTAACTTTGGAGATAAACCCTAGCACGATTTTGTCAGCAACTTTAGGGTTTCAAACCCTATTTTCTTCCATATTTAATTGAAAGATAAGTTCTCATTTAATCATTCAATATGTCTATGTGTTGTTTGATTTATTGTTTATCTTTTCTTTTCATTAACATGCTAGCTTAGATTTCTTAGTGTTTGCTTAGATCTAATGAAACCTAGTTATTGATTATTGATTGTTAGTTTGTTATTGATTGTTTTGATTGATTGACTAACGTTAGGCTTAAGAAACTGGCTAATCTCCTATATGGTAACATGCTTGAATGTCTTAAGAAACGTAATCGGATGTGTACTACCGTTTTATTGATTGTATTTAATGCATGAGCAGCTGTTGATGATTCTATGGTAGGATACTTAACTTGTCATTATAAGAAGAAATAAATACTCATAGAGTTGGGGAAGGACGTATACGCCCCCACGACTGGTATTAAGGAATGCAATCCTTCAATCAAACAATTGTAACAAAACAATAAATCAGTAAAAGATAACTAGGGAGTAGTGAAATCTAAGTAAACACAATTGTTTCCTATAAGTAATCCACTGCATTTATTTTCTTGTTCTTTTATTTTATTTTGTTTATTAGTAGTTTTTTGGTTAGTTGACTAGCAACTAATTCCACCCAATCTTCCAAATACCCGATATTTTTACTGCTTTTATAAAAAATAAAAATACAAAATGAATCATCCCACACCTTTAGACCTATTTGACATAGCTTTCAATCCTAACGACACTATTCCCCTAGAGAACGATCAATCCCCCGGTACTTGCCACTCACTATACTACACTGGTCAGGTACACTGCCGGGAGGATTGCAAGCTTCTCAAGATCCCTTGAGAAGTAAAACTTTTGCGAGTCCGCAATCCCGCATCAATACTTCGTTCATCTGTTCTTAAAGGTAAATCTCCTTGTGAAGTTCTATTTGGTTTCAAACCTTCTTTAAACAATCTGAGATGCTTTTTGGTTGTCTTTGCTTTGCAACCATTCTTAACAACTCAGGTAAACTAAGTGGTAGAGCTAAAAAAAGTGTTCTTATTGACTATGCTACAAAAAAAGGCTTATAAGATGTTGTCTTTGGAAGATAAACATATTTGTTATTCAGAGATGTAAGGTTTTATGAAAATATCTTTCCTTACAAAATGAATAAAACTGAAAATGCTTTACAAGCTGATTATGGGGGTACTGATCACTTCAATTTTTTTGATACTCCTTATACTTCTCATAATCTATCCAATGATAATGATTACCACCCCTCTAATAATGATGAGTCTCATGTTCTTGGTAGTACTTCTGAGTCAGATGACTCTCATTGCTCTACTGATGATGAATCTGATTCAAATGCATCTGCCAGGCATGATGGTTCAAGTAGTAAAGGTAGACATTCTCAGTCCGCAACATTACTTGATCCAAACAATGATCTGCAACTATGTTTGATTCAAGTAATGAGGGCAGTCAACCTCAGTCTGCAACCCTACTTGAACTGTAAAACCCTAAAATTTTGAAATATTATTTTATGTACCATCTCGAATTAACCTAAGTATGATAATTAATTAAATGGTTATTAAGACTATAGGTTATAAATTAAATTACATGATATTAATAAAACCCCATCAAGTTTAACTAAATAACTAAATGTTTTCTAAAACAAATCCTAACTAAATCAAATAAAATGATTTGTGCATATCTTTTGGAGAGTGTACACATTTTATTGGGTTCCTAATTATACAAAGAGGTGAGATCCATGACATTCACATGATCTCTAAAGAACAAACAAGATGATCCCAACCATCTATCCACCTTTCATCCAATGGCTGAGATGAGAGCCAAAAATTACAAACAAGGGCACATCAGTAATTTCACATGTCTCCATAAAAGCAAAAAATATCCTAAATCCATCTCATTTAATACATCATTTTCTCTCTCATCAATTACACCTGCATCTACTTTCTCTCTCGTCACTCGCCGGAATTACCATAACACCATCGGAGAAACATCAGAATCACATCAAGACCGTCGGAATCACACGAATCACAATAAACCACCGGAAAATCACCATAAAACCACCGGAATCACACGAAGGTGAGGTCGGTGACGGTGGTTTTGTCGCCGAAAAATGATCGAAATTTTTTTCCGGTGAGGTGCCAACTTTCCTTTATGCTTTTAGTTATGGTGTGCATTTTTCTGTTGACTTTTAAATGCTTAATAACTCTAATAATAATTCCTCTGTCAATGCCGTGGTCCACTCTACAAATAAAAGTTGTTCAAAAAACAAAAAAGGCAAGGAAGAAAAAGAGTACCGGCAGATTGCATCAATGCTAACACTGTGTCACATGTATCTTTCTTTGTGAAGGTGATGGATGATTAATAGATGGTTCTTTTATTTATGAAAAAAGAAATAGCACAGAAAGCTTTGAAGAAGAACATGATTTGATGAAATGAAATGAGATAAAAAAAGTAGTGAAGTACTCAATTGTCTACACCTTTCTCTCTCTTTATGGGGAGGTGAAATAAAAAAATTCAAATGCACGTGGGTGAAGTTAGATTTGGTTTTTGGTTCATTTTTGTAAAATGAGTTTGTTCACTTTTTTTCTTCTTTTTTTTCCTATCATCCTATACTTGTGACACGATTTAAAACTTGTTAATATAACTTTTAAAGTTTTTTATTATATGTGTAAATTGAATCAAATTTGATTGTATTTTGATCCGAAAAAGAGTAAATCATGCATAATTTTGTTTTCTAGTGTTTTGTCAAAAAAATATGTAAACTAAATCAAATTTGAATGTATCAAAACCGTTAATATTAAAATATACACTATTTATTAGTTCTGAGATTCTTTTACAACAATCACTTGTGATTTCTACAAAATCCCAATGTGATTCTTTGGTGAATCACGTGTGATTCTCTCATAAAACTTTTTTTAGTATACACTCTTTATTAGTTTTGAGATTCTTTTACAATAGTCACATGTGATTTGTACAAAAATCTCATGTGATTCTTTGGTGCATCACATAGTGTGATTCTTTGGTGAATCACGTGTGATTCTTTGGTAAATCACGTGTGATTCTCTCATAAAACTTTTTTTTAGTATACACTCTTTATTAGTTTTGAGATTCTTTTACAATAGTCACATGTGATTTGTACAAAAATCCCATGTGATTCTTTGGTGCATCACATATGATTCTCTCATAAATATTAGTTATGAGATTCTTATCCAGCAATCACATGTGATTTGTTTAAAAATCACATGTGATTCTGTTGTAAATCATGTGTGATTTTAGTAACCAATTATTTGTTTATTGTATTGTGAAAAGGTACTATATGGGATTCATCAAATAGTCGAATCCCATGTGAATCAACATGAATCCTATGTGATTCATTATGAATCCCATGTGATTCATACTAAATCTCATGGGATTGACTAGTGAATCACTTGGGATTCATGCTCAATCACATTTGATTCATTATGAATCTCATGGGGTTCAAGATCAAATAGTCACATGTTATTCAGCATGAATCTCATGTGAATCAGCATGAAGCTCATGTGATTCATTATGAATCTCATGGGGTTCAGGAAGAATTTTAATTCTTTAATTCTTGTGAAATTTGACTGTATTTTGTTCTAGAAAGGAGTAAATCACATGTGATTATGTTGTTGTAGTGTTTTGTTATGAAAAGTATAAATCTCAAGTGATTTTTATTTTTGGAACTGAAAATTTGGTTATCCTAAATCATATGTGATGCTATTTTTGATTTGGCATAATATTACATGTGATTATACGTCAAAACAATTAATATTAAAGTATACTCTCTTTATTAGTTATGAAATTCTTTTATATCAATAACATGTGATTGATTAAATATCTTATGTGATTCTTTGGTAGATCACGTGCAATTCTCTCATAAAATCTCATTAGTAACTAATTATTTATTTCTTGTGTTGTGAAAAGGTATTACGTATTATAGAAGATGTGTCGGTGGTATTTTTTGGTAAATATTTGTATAAAAGGCAACAACAATTGATGCTTGAACACTTTTGAGTTTTGGTTGCAATAATTGTGTAGTTTTTTAAAATTTTGTCTTTTTATGATATTTTATAGTCAAGTATCTTTATGTAATTTATACATAATCCTATAGATTTTTTGATAAATCACTTGTGATTCATCCCGAATCCCATGAGATTCTTTGTTACAAACTTTGTTGCATAAAAAAAGAAAAAAAAAAAAAAAAAAAAAAGCATGACATTAGCGTCCTAACACAACTGTGTTTGTTCATATATAAACAAAGCATAAACATGAATTGGATGAGTTGTTTTTAACAAAAAGATATTTTAACGTCAATCCACTACTATGTTTGTTCATATAAAACAGTAAATTATCATTTTGAATTGCTCAAACAAAAGATCTCTTTGTGTTTACTCTTTTTTTAACTAAATAAATTTGTAATTTTGAAAGTTTGACTATCATGTTAAAGATAACAAACTACTGTATATCTTCATTGGACAGTAAAACGAATCCAAAGTATAAAACAACGTATTATGCACCCTAGTCCCTAGAAAAAGTGTATTATATGAAAATAATAAAAAATCCAAAGTATAAAAAAAATGTATTATATGCACCGTAGTCCATATAAAACAACAACCTTTTAATACACTCTCTCTTCCTTTATACTAATGCTAATGGGTGTTGCACCCCAACCATAACCGATACAAGCGACGCGTCTCCTCCCCTAGCCAAGTCACAAGCAACGCATTGGTGGGCAACTTTTTCAAAGTTTCGGTTGCCTCACCAACCGAAACAATTGCAACATCTTCCCTCTATTTTTGAACGTTGGAGGTGTATTTTTGAACATTCGAGTGTTACTTACAAGAACAAGCAGGTGCACGATGGTGAGAAGTTATTGTAGAAGGTGACTGAGTTGGACACCATGCATCAGCAGGTCTGTGGTCTAAACCAACAAGAAAAGGTGAAGAATTTGAAGACAATTAACAACAATTGTGAAATATATATAAATAAAAGTATAGTGATAAAATAAATTGATATGCATACGTGTAGGATTGAGGTGAAGGCACAATGTACGTGTAGGATTCATAGAAATAAATTGAAATAATAGTATAGTGATGAAATAAAACTATAAAAGTATAGTGATTTTTTATTATTATTATTTTTTTTAATTTACGGGGTTGCTTTTGTGGTCACCACTAGCTAATTATGATTGGGGTGAAGTTGTGGAGAGAAAAAGCTGAGGTGACGGGGTTGCTTGGTGATAAAATGATCACCACTAGCATTGGTCTTATGACACCTTCTTCACCATCCATTCTTTTTCACTAATATCTTATGCAACCACCAAATTTCTGCACTCATCCATAAAAAAAAAAAAAAAAAAAAAAAAAAAAAAGTCGTAAAATTATACTATATATATAAAAGGCAGGCGCTACATGACAAAAATGGAATGAACAGTGTTTTTTACGTTATATCTATAGTGGTATCTACAGTGGTCAATGAATAGTACAAAACAGTATGCTACAGTGTTTTTTTTTCCCAACTGCTCTAACTTAACCACAACATACAAAAAAAATTACAACAAATTTAAATAACAAAATCACTATACACCTTGAAACAAATCTGATTCAAAAAAAAAACGCAACTTTAACAACAAGGGTGTTTTATGCCAATGCAGAATCCGGCGAAAAGCGTCGGCGACAACAGCAAATTCCGGCGAGTACAAACCTGAAAAAAAAAAAAAAAAACACAGAAACCTTAAAAAAAATCATTATTAATTCATAAATAAATTGTTAGACATATAAATGGAAGCAAAAAAAATGTTAACTCGCCCGAGTCAACGTGAGTTGACTCGGTGAGTCACCGAGTCATGACCGAGTCACACGAGTCGAGGTTAAATCTTTTAGATCCACACTTTTTCTAATCTTTTGCATAGGTTTTATAAAAGGTTTTATATGAAAATCGGATTAAACAAAAATTTACAAATTAGGGTTTGAAAAATAAAAATATAGATGCGAAGGGGCGCGTGAGGGGTGTTACCGAGAGAGAGACAGAGCAAGGGTGGCGGTGGCGAGACTGTGGTGGCGAGGCAGCGGCGGTGGAGGTGTTTGGTGCCGCGTCGAGAGCTAATAAACACTATAAATACACCTATCTATCGAATCGGTAAACAAAATGGTTCGTCGGAAAATTTTCAGGTATGGTGGTTGCCGGAAACTGCAGGTGTATCGCCGGAATTTTTGAAGAATCCGGTGAGGTAGAGAGAGAAATGAGAGAGTATATGTGTGTGTGTTTATTTAAGAGAGTGAGAGTTATTTAGAGATTTATATTTGGGTTTTGATTTAATCAATATGAAATTGGATTTGGGTGGGGGTCGGTAGGTGCTATTGTATTAGTGGTGAAAGATGAAGATAATGTAAAATAGTGCAAGTTTATTTGGAAGGACCATAGGACTTATGTAGCAGGATATTGCATAACCAAAAAATGAATTAACCCTTTTACCCTAAAAAAAAAAAAAAAGTACAATATAATACATGTGAAATGGGAACCCGAGAACTACTGCAGCCCAAAAAAAAAGGCCTAACAAACAATAACAAAACTTATACAAGCCCAAAACACACTTACGTTAAAAAATAAATATAACCCGTTGGCATTTTTAATTTTTTTCTTTTCTTTTTTTTTTTTTTTTTGGATATTTTACTTTTTCAAAACAAAACATAACAACTAACAAACACGCCTATAAAAAAAATAACAACACATGGCAAAGCACTCCCGCAGCACCGCGCGGGTTACCCCACTCGTTGTTTCTAAATGCAAGGATGTTTTTCGATAGCATAAATCAATTGGTATATCAATTAGGCAAGAATATATTTCATGACACGAGGTGGATTAAGACCACATGAACATGGTTATGCATTTAGAGACCAAGAAAAACTTCAGATCTTGAGTTTTGATGCCAAACAACTGACCTCAGGCGTTATGTGACGGTTAGATCTAATCATAAAAATGTGGCAGACGGTGATTCATGTTTTCGGTTGCAGGATGACGTGTTTGGATGTTGGTGGCGCTGTGGTGAGTGGTGGTGATGACATGGAGGTGGTTAGATAGTGTGAGGATAAAAAGAAGAGTGATGTGATGATGACGTGGAAGGTCGTTGTTGGTGGGTGGTTGGGGCATTTGGTGTGGTGGCTTGACGGCATTGGTGGTGGCGATTGATGACGTCTCTATGGTGGTGATTTGTGGTAGTGGCTGTTGATGATGTCACTGTGGTGGTGGTCAGTTATGTTTTTGAAGATATGGAGGATTTTGTGTGTTTTTGTTGAGAGAGAGTGAAAAAATAAATGAAATGAAATGTGTAAATGAGGAGGGTGTAACCCGACCTGTGTTATTTTTTAGTGATATTTCAAAAGTGCCCCTCATTAATTAATTATATTAAAAAGTCAATTAATTTAAACCATTTGATTTAAAATGAATGGATGGTTGAGATTTCTTTATTTGATTTTTAGGAAAATCTTGTTCTGCATTGATCTTTTCTCATTATACAAAACAAATTTGTATGAGGATAAGAAGGCAGGGGCGGACCTATGCTTTAGCTTTGGGGGGGCGGTGCCCTCCACGATTCGCCGAAAAAGTTCATATTTTAGTGTAAAAAAAAATTTTAGGACCATTTTATTAAAGTGCACTCCTCCAAAAAAATCAAATTGCCCCCTACCTTGAAGCCAAAAATGTAAAAACCTTAGTTTTGGTGTTAAAAAAAAAAAATATATGACCTTTTTATTAAAGTTTATCACGAATTTTATCCAAAAAAATTTTTTTTTTGCCCCCCGCTTTAGAAAATCCTAGGTCCGCCACTGTAAGAAGGACTTCAACAACATTCTCTAAATAAGAGATCTCATCTTGCTAACCTACCATAAAGAATACATGGTATTCCCAAAATTTTCATCACACGCTTTGCCTTATTTGTTTTACGCCATATATCTTTTCCCTCCTATCTCCTTTGCACCGATCTCATAACCAAAAGAAAACCCTAAGGTATTGCAAATGTCGGCTGTTGACTTTTTTTCTCCATTCTAGTTCGATTCAAAGGAGTTAAAGAGGTTCGTTCCCATTTGACGTTCAGGAATGGTACGTGAGTGACTCGAAGATAGCTTCGAGTCGTGGTGAAACTCTGCTCGACAAAGGTGTGATGGTCACGGGTTGAAACTGGTTCGAGGGGCATCAGAATTGGCTTGTATCAACCTTGTTTTCGATTTCTTTTCGGCTGTCACGTTTTGAGGGTAAGCATGTCCTAACCTGGTTCGATTTTTCTTTTATATCCTTTATTTGATCATGTCGCGTCTCTTGTATCTTAAGCAATCGGCTAAAAGACCATACGAACTCAAATGAAATAATGAATGTTTATGTCTTAATATAATCGACTATATGTTGGTTCGCGACGTCAAATTGGTCTAACCTATACGTATTTTAATTTCGAATTTAAAAGAGGAGATATGGACTTGATGGTAATCTTAATTCGTATGGTGTTTAAATCGAATGATTAGCTATATGGGTTTTGACGTGAGGACTAAACGAAATATTGATCGAATAGAAATAGTTGGTATCTTCTATTAAGATTAAAGAAAGGTTGAATCTTTTGTCAATGCGGATTTCTTTAAGTTCTGTGGCGTATTTAATTTTCGAATCGATAAACATGCATGGGATTAATACGTAGGATAGGGTGATTAAATTATATTATAAGTTGATTGGAAATGGATTTTGTCAAAACGGATAATGGGTCATATTAGTTTGGAACTGTGTGTGCATGGAATGTTAAAGATGCAATATATACTACTGCAATCATGTAATATCAGGTCTTGTGCATGAGATAAGGGCTATTTAATGTGAAAACTATGGACGAAAGTTAGTATTTGGCGTGAGTGTAATGGTCAAAAGGGTGTGTGTCGCAGCTTATTTAAACAACAAGAGAAGTGTATGTTTCAGCCTATTTTTAACAAGAGGGTGTCATGCACTTGTTTGTTTTGAAATAATAAAAATCTTGAGTCGTCACGGCATAAATATTAATATCGTGGGTACGTTACCAAATTATATAAAATTGTGATAACGGGGTCCAAAATTATTATCTTAACACTAATTTATCAAAATAAACCTTAAATATTATTTAATCGTCAATAATAACTTTAAGGTATTAAAGTACTAATTTGGGAAAGTTTACTAAATATGGAAACTTACTAAGTATGAAAAGTCTCTAAAAATGAGAAGAAACCTAAAATGAGAAATCTGATTAAAATGAGCTTATTAGTAATATGCGATTATTACTTCGTATAGGTTCCGTGAAGAGGGAGTAGCTTCTGTTTTGTGTTCTTTCCTGGTGATTTCAATTGTTACCTTTTGGTTAAGGTACATATATTCTGACCTATCTACAGGTTTCTCATGCACTCTTGTCTTTCCTATTCCTTTGATATCTTGAACCTTGCTATGTTCCCTTGTTTATTGAACCTTGCTATGATCCTTTTAAAACTGAACCTTGCTTGAAACTTATACTATGATTCTTGAACCTTGAAATAACCTTGTCATGATACACTTGATATAATAAACTTGATATGATAATATTGACTTGAACCTTGATTTGAAACCTATGTTAAAATCACTTACTTCGATCTTTGACTTATACCTTGACTTGAAATGATTCAACCCTTGATTAGAACTTGATATAAACCTTGATATTTTGAAAGTGTTATTTATATTATAACCGGGTGTGAAAACTTTTAGTAAATATATTATGAAAACGTTTTGAGGAAAAACTATTTTAAAATGAGGGTTATGAACATTTTATAACACCCCTTTTAGATGAAGTTTCACTAATTTTATAAATATTTATTTTAAGGACTACCTTATTGAAAACCTTGATTTTCGTGAAAACCATTACTAAAAGATTTCTTTTGAATGAACATTTGACATAAACATTTGAATTCAACCCTTGCCATAAACTTTTATTTGGAACCTAATATGAACCTCTACTTGAACTTATGACATGAACCTTTACACTAAACTCTACGTACTTTCTCACTATTGAACTTTTACCTTGAACCTTAAACATGAAATCCACATGAACCTTCTCAGTATGAGCCTTGGTATAAACCTTTCCATCTTCAACTTTTTTACTATGGGCCTTGATAATAAACCTTTTGATTTGAATCTTGACATGAACCTTTGATATGAAACTTGACTTGAACCACTTGATATGGACTCTTGACTTGAACCACTTGATATGAACCTTGTACTTGTACACTTGATATTTGACTTGACCTTTGGCCCACAGTTTGAGACTACGAGCCACCACTTGTATACTAGGCATGAGGGGTTCCATGTTTGTGTCATTGATGCACCGATGGCATGAATCTAGGGTAGGAGAGTGATGACCTATCCCGTCCCATTATTTGACTTGTTACGGAGATGAAGTATTTGGCCGTTTGGGGCGTATGGATGCATCCTAGATTTGTTTACTTGTTTCGATGGATATATCATGATATTACTTGCTATATATATACTTGGTGACTGAAGGTGTGTGCGATACACGTCTTTCACATCTTGGAAGTTCACGACTCCAACCCTTGAGACATCCCCTCATACTACACTTGGTATTCCGAGGTCACCCCTCAAGATACACACCTTTATACCTTACACCTTTACAACTTTAATACAGGTTCTTACTTTGGTTGTACTTCATTTATGCTTTACTTTATCCTTCCCTTGTCTTATTTATATCATTCTATATTGCTTGTTACTTTCATATCTGTTCACTAGGCTCTCATAGCTCAGCCGCGTTTCTTTTCCTGCGGCAGGTTTTTAGTAGGAAGCTGGGTTATGAGTGGAGAGTGCAATGGACTTAAAAGACTTTACCTTGATAGCTTTTGGATTAGTAGGAGCTTTTGTTCATTCCATACTTAGTATTTTTATTACTTTCTTTTGTACTTGTACTTCAACCTCCCTTGTAACCTTGATACTCATTTGTATTACTTGAGATGTATGCTTGTGCTTGCTTTGATATGTCACCATAATGTGGCACTTCTACCCTTATCGGGTTGGGGTGTTACATGAACCCTTAGAGGCTACATTTGATTCCAACACTGGTGGTATTTCTGAGGATAACAGAAGGTCTAAAAGAAACTCTGTGATGCCACAAAAGTTTCAAGATTATGCGGTTGAAGGAAAAGTTAAATATGGGATTGAAAAGGTGGTTAATTATTCTAAACTTTCTTCTGAAAGCTTTTGCTTTGTCTCTAAACTTAATCAAACTTCTGAACCTAAAAATGTTCATGAGGCCTTCAAAGATCCTAATTGGAAGGCTGCCATGAATACTGAAATGGAGGCTTTGTATCACTGAGTTGCCAATAGGAAGAAAAGCTATTAGTAACAAATGGGTTTGGAAACTTAAGTTAAGATCCAATGGTGAAATTGAAAGATAAATGGCCAGACTTCTAGCAAAAGGGTTTGGTCAAAAGGAAGGAATTGACTATGATGAAACCTTCTCTCCTGTTGTTAAAATGGCCACTGTAAGATGTCTTATCTCTTTAGCTGTTAACAAGGGTTGGTCCTTGTATCAACTTGATGTTAATAATTTTTTTAATGGTGATCTTGATGAAGATGTGTATATGACCCTTCCTGAGGGTTATTTTAATAAAGATGATAAAAGAGTTTGTAAACTGAACAAGTGTTTATATGGGCTTAAACAAGCTCCCAGGAAGTGGAATGAAAAACTCACTTCTACCTTGAAAGAAAATGGTTTTAAACAGTCTAAAAGTGATTATTCCTTGTTTGTTAAGTTCCAAGGAGATCTGTTTATAGCTCTCCTTGTATATGTTGATGACATTGTTTTAACAGGGAATAACTTAGAAGAAATTAAGAAATTTAAAGTTTCTGAAATCAAAGTTTTTGATCAAGGACTTAGGAAAACTTAAATATTTTATGGGCATTGAAGTTATTGATACTGCCTATGGCTTATGCTTGAAGTAGAGAATTGCCTGGAGTTGCTACTGAACCGAACATAAAAGAATGTTCAACCACCGATTAAAAAGCCAAAGGCTTATCCGACACTAATAATTGGCCTTGTTATGTAATCAATGACACCCATGGAATCCCTGTTGTATGGCCTTTACTTTCCATATTCCTAAACTCGAATGTGTCTTCTTGAGCTTTAGTCTGGCTAGTAGTTACTTCACCTGCATGTTGATTAGCTTTTAGGGGCTTGACTTGATCTTTGCCTGTGTGGAGTAGTTTTGTAAAGATGCGAGCAAGAGGAATGGATCTCAACTTCCTGAACTTGGTTCCAAGTGTCATGACTCTGCGATCTAACAGCTTTATAAGTAAAATTTTGTAACATAGAACTCGACATAGAAATATTGAGCCAAGATTGGACTGGACCGACCCGGACAAACATTAATTCTTCTGAACTTATATTTCATCTAAGCTTGAAGTACCTATGATTTTTTATTTTCTAACGCGACATATTTGCAATGCATAAAAACCTACTCATATTACAACAATAAACAATGTAATCCTTAACACACAAACAACATACATAAATTTCCTCTAACTCAAGCCTCTTACTATCATGATAAGATCTCTTTGTGGGATGAAAATCGGGCGGGGAATATCGGGGATCATATTTACCATCCCCCATCCCATCGCAATCGGGGAATCATTTTGCATCCCCATCCCCGTCTCCAACGGGGATCGGCGATCCCCACGTGAATTCGGGGATTTTTTGCCGTTATGAATTAAGCATAAAATAACATAACTAATCAAAAATATAAAGAATTTGCCTATTAAATGTCTTAAAAAACATACATTGTAAATAGTTGGATTAATTAAAATGTCATTCAAATTTAAAGCATTGTATATATTAAAATATCACATATAATACAAAAGTATAGTGCATCAAATTAGTGTATTCGGAAAAAATATTGGTTGGATAATACTTAGTTAGGGCTTAACATATTAAATATTTGATGATTTTGATCCATTAAATGTCACATATACGTACAAATATACTTCAAATATAATATTTGTCAATACTCACTAACATATACATATACAAGTACATTTAGTATTAAAATACATATAATTTATACATATTTGTACATTAAAAAGTTCAGGGTCGTGGCTTTATGCTATCCCAATCCCCGCCCCATCACCGATCAACTAGGGGATTTCCATTCAGATCGGGTTTGGGGATAGGGACCCCTTCGGGTATGGGGTTGGTAGTGAGAAACGGGGAAATACTTTGTATTTTTTTTTTTTACAGAATTTACAAAAGAAGATTACAAATGACTTGAGAGATGATTTCCCCAAATAAGGATGCTATCTATTTATACTACTAAACTAGGGCAACTATTTACAACTCCAAGGCAAGTCTAACTTCTACAACCTTACATGGGTAGAAGCATCTAGGGTTTCTAAAGGCTTTCAAGATCTTCCAAGGGTTTTCAAGACCATCTTGCAACTTCCATAGAATTCCATAGTCTTATAGGCAAGTAAAAAACAATCCGGGATCCCGATTAACCTCATGAACGACCATATTTTGCGTGCGTGCCATGACGTTAGAAGAGTTGTATTCTATTTTGGACAAATAGAATATGTATTTTTTTATCACCTAAGACACCCATACAACAATTAGTAGCTTCCTTATTTCCCTCTTGTTTATGGTAAACATTAACAAACCATCAATATCAAATATGGACTATTTTCTTTCAAACCACTTGCCAGAATCATTCATCGGCTCATCACCCGAGTTCTCCTATTGGGACACCAATTCTCTTCCATTAGACGAAAACCATTAAGAAGAAATGCTTCTTTTCAGACTCTTAACATCCGCCTTTGACACCACAATTTCTTCCCAAGAAGTTACTTCAAAAACACCAACCAAAATAACAACCTCATTTAGAGGCGTTAGACGTCGTCCTTGGGGCAAATTTGCAGCCGAGATAAGAGATTCGACAAGAAATGGGGCAAGATTATGGTTAGGTACATTTGATAGCGGGAAGAAGCTACTTTGGCTTATGATCAAGCTGCTTTGGCTTATGATCAAGCTGCTTTGGCAATGAGGGGTTCGTGCGCGATATTGAATTTTCCCATGGATAAAGTGAGGGAGTCTTTGCATGAGATGATGGGCAGTCAATTCAAAAACACAATGGAAAGTGGTGGTTCGCCTGTGATAGCTTTGAAGAAGAGACGTTCAAAGAGAATGAGTGATGCAAATAAGAAGATGAGAAGAGAAAAGAAAGAACTGGAGAATGTGGTTGTGCTTGAGGATTTAGGGGTTGACTATTTGGAACAATTATTGACATCTTCTATTGATAAGGACCATATTGGTAGGAGTAAGGTTGCTCTTAAACCAAAGTAAGGTTACTAGAAGAATCACAATATTAAACTGAGGTTACTGGTATTTTTCTTTAGGATCGTAAGTTTACAAGTAGGCTTACTTCTCAACACAAGTAAACTTACTCCTTGAAGAATTGAAGTTACTGGTTTTTATATTTTTCGTCGTGACTTTATTTTTTAGTTCTCTTATTTTTGTTTGTTCTAGAATAATTAAGTTATCTTGTTTTACAAGATTAGGTTTCCTAAAAATATAGGGCTCTTATCATTGTAATGGATATCTATTGATTATTAATAAACTTATGTTTTAAGAATCTTTATTCTTGTTAGGGTTTTATTCCCTGAGTTGCACATCGTCTATCACCCTTAGATTAAAGTTTATCTAAATTCGCTTCCTTGTGTCATGCATCATCTATAGAAAGCAAAAGTTAGTTTGTATTTTGTTTCTTTCTTTTTCTTCTTGATTCATTCATTTCTCCAAATCGAATTTTTTAGATTTGGGATTTAATCTTGATTATTAATAATCTTAGTAACTTTGTTAACTTGAAAAATAATGAACTTGAATCGATTTCTGCAATATAGATCGATGACCAAAGTATTGAAATATCAACTATTGCAAGAACCTAAACCGCAACATTGAGCTCGTAACGACCTCAATTTCTTGGTCCAACATGAATAATCTTGTTAACAAAAGCTTACTTGGAAATGCATGCACATATATATTGGTAACTTGGTTCGTAACATATTGTGTGTTTACGTCAAGAGTGCTTATTAGGTTTTGGAGAAGTATTCGACAATTCGACATAATCTAGTAGCTAGGCAGACCTTCTCATACATTGGTAACTTGGTTATCTCGATGTCACCTGACCTTCTCATTTGATGTTTTGTGTAGTAATGAGTTTTTATAAATGCGTTCTTTGAAAAGTAATTTAGTACCATCTGCTAGAGCTTGAAGAATTCCCAAGCTACCGTTTCTAAAATGCGTACGAGCAAGCTAGTCACGTCATAAGTTTTTATAAATGCGTACTTAAGGTAGGGTAGTGAGCTGTTTGGAAGCTTGCAAAGGCCTTGTATGAGCGTATTATATTTCTATTCAATGTTTTGTCAATTTTTGTACGTAACATTGTCATACAGGTAAAGGATAATAGTCCAGTTGGAGTTTTGGAAAGGATTCTCAATCGAGATAACAATAGTCAAAGACATGTGATGAAAGAAACTTGCTTTATGGTCAAGAAACTACAATGGCATATATACTCAAACATGACATCCACCAGTTTCAAAATTTAAATAAAACCTTATAATGGACAATAGAAACTTAGGGCATATTTTTTTTGTTGGTTTTTGAGGGTAGGATATGACTTTGGCAATGAATCTAGTCGTTTGTTTATTTTTCTATTAAATAAATAAATAAATAAATAAATAAATAAATAACATGTGAGGTTAACACCCAATTACTGAGTGTTGGGATCATAGTTTTCACTATTTTATCAAGTCTCGGTCATTTGTAATAATGTTAGGTTGCTTAACTATTATTTACTTTCATTTACTAAATGTATTAAGTTTACTAGGCTTAAGGTATGTAACCCATGGGCCTCAAAGCCCACGTTTCCATAAAAGGAAGGAGAAGGTGTGTTGCCCTAGCTCCTTCCTTATAAATAGGATGCTTAGGTCTCTTGTAAACTTGTTGGTTAATTCATTATTCTAAGTAAACTCTTTCATTTCTATTTCTCATAGTGTCTTAATCAACCATCTCTCCTTCTCATCTTATTTCTATCATCCTTATACTTGTGTTTACATAAAGTGTGACCTAACAAGCGGTATCATTCGCCTAATAGAGATTGAAGTGTTGTTCTTGGTGTTTACGTGGTGTTAAGGGTGTTTTTCATCATTTTTTTTGCATTTTTCTTTGTTTCTTTCACTCAAATCTTGAAGCTTGGACAAGTTTTAAGGTTGATATAGTGATTTGAAGCTTAGTTTTTGCATAAAGTCTTGATCTTTTGTGGTCTTTCACATTTTCTCATAGTTTCTCACGATTTTATAGCCTCTTTGATATTGGAAAACAAGTTTGTGGTAGCTAAATCTTACATATTTAGTGTTTTCTAAGTGTTGGGGAAGTTATTTGGTCATTAGAAACTTATTTCTAGGCCATTTTCTTCAAAAAGTTGTGATTTTTTTGAGAAACAGACCATCTTACGCGTAAGATAGATGAATAGTACGATTTTCCAGCTGTCTACAGTACATTTTGTCCTTTCTACGCATAAACTGAGGTCAAAACCCTTTTCCTACGCGTAACTTTGGTCAAAACCCTCTTTCTACGCGTAAGTTGCAATTCCTACGCATAAGTTCTACGCGGAAGTTGATTTCCTACGCCTAAGTTCTACGCAGAAGACAGATCCTACGCATAAGTCAGATATTACGCATAAGATAAAATCTTACGCGTAAGTTTCAGTATTCTACGCATAACTTCATACCAAGGTCTTCTCTTCGTGCAACGGTGACTCAGTACTTCCCTAGCTTGGATAAGTTAGTGGAATACTTCGACTTCGGATATCTTTCAAGCTTGGATAAGTTTGAAAGATTTGTTTGGTTTTTGAACCTTACGCATAAGAATCCTACGCATAAGCTTAAAACTTATGCATAAGGTTATATCTTACGTGTAACTCACAAGTTTACGCATAAGATCATACTTTACGCGTAACTTTAAAGTCTACGCATAAGTTTCATTTTACGCGTAAGATTCCAACTTACCCCAGGGTTTTTGAACTTAACCAAAGGAACGTGCATTTCAATCTTCTACAAGATCCATCTTTCACACAAGTTTCTTTCTACTATCTTCTAACTTATTTTCAAAAAAAAAAAAAAAAAAAAAAAAAAAAAAAAAAAAAAAAAGTTTTTTGGCGGGAAAATTTGAGTAAAATTTAATTTTTACAGGAAACTAAACTTTCAATTTTTACGCGAAATTCAAATTTTGGTATAACGGTGAAAATTTTGGCCCAAAATTCAAATTTTTAGGCTAAAATTCAAATTTTTTCGGTAAAATTTGGCGGCAAAATTTTTGAAACTCAAATTTTTTCTGTAACCTTAGAATTGCATTTTATTGTGATTTTCAAAATTTTGGAAGAGAAAATTTTTCAAATTATTTTGGAGGGAAAACCAGAAATCACTATTTCGACCTTGAGTGTGACATTTTGTTTGATTATTTCGATAACGTCGCAACAATCAAGGGGGAGAGAAATGTCATCTACAATGTCTCAATCACCTTCTTCCAACTATCTTCCTCACCAATATTCTCATCAGCAACAGTCATCAGCATCAGTACCTTCTTCCAACTACCTTCCTCACCAATATTCTCATCAGCAACAGTATCATCAGCAACAGTATCATCAACAACAAAGTCACAGCTCCCTCATTCATCAGATTCTGCTCTTCGGCAATGTATCAAGGCCTCCGATGTTGCTACCAGGAACGTATATTGTTAGGAAACGGAGATTTCTACAATGGCTCACAGATCGTCCTGCTGCAGATCTCATGCTTAAATCCATTCAAGATGGTCCATACAAAATGATATTTCTTGTTGACTCTACAGGGATTATCAGAATACAAACTGATGAAGATTTGAATGCAACTGAACTTGCTCAGTACGATGCTGACCAACAGGCTGTATGGTTCATAACAGTGGCACTTCCCAACTCAATTTACATGTATATGGACTTTCAAGCTAGTGCGTATGAAATGTGGAAATATCTTGAAGCTATGCATCGTACAGAAGAACTTCATCACTTCAGAATGAAGCAAATTCTTGAATCTTGCTTAAGCATGAATCCACTGAACACCATTCTCCCTGCTCCACCAACTCCAGCTGTTGACCATGGATCCTTAATTCACACTCCAAATGGTCTCTTCTTCAATCCTCCGAATGCACCTGAGCCTTTGTTCATTCCACAGTACCATCATGTAACACTACATAATTATGTGCAATCTCTTCTGCAAAATCTAGTGAAGCTTAGTCAAGTATCTTCTAAGAAAGGCAATGGCGCTATGACTTCAACTTCTGAATGCTTAAACATAATGAAAGATTCTGATGCTGAAGAAGATCTTATCGAACCAAGCATGGCATTTATGGCATATACGGAAAATATTGCAGATGAGGAAGCTCAAGATTATGATTCAACTCCACTCTTTGACGATAATGTTGAATACGATGCCACACTTAGTAAAATGGAAGTTGAAGGGGGTAATCTCAATGCTATTTTGCAAAGTGTCATGGCAGATATTCCATCTGATGATGAATATGCAGATTTGGAATCCAATACAGCAGATTTGGAAGCCGATACAGCAGATGTGATGTTAATGGCAAACATGCAGGAACTTCACATGGATGATACAGACCCAGTGTACGACACAAATGATACTGATGATTCTGAAGATCCATTTGAGAAATACATGACATCTTTTAGATTACTTCAGACACACCTTAAACTCCTTACTCGCAATAACTTTGCTGAAGATTGTTCCGAGCGTGTACTCAATTTCTTATTTGAAGACGTCTTTGGAGAAGAAGTTGATATTTTCACTAATACGATGTTTATCAACGTGAACCAACTTGAAAAACAACTTACTACAGAAGAATTTCACGAGAATGAATCCAAGGCTGCCTTCAGAGTGCTCAAGGAACGGTTTCAACATTTCATCAATTATGACTGTGAAGATGTAAGCAAGAATTTTTTTTATTTCACTCGAATCAAGGCTCAAACCTTCAAAGATGTCTTGCTCCAACACATGGATGCTATTGAGAAGTCAATTTCCGAAAGAGTACTTCACAAAGAAGAGTATGAACAAAGGGTAAATAAAAGGAAGTTGCAGATTCATGAAGAGCAAGTTCATAAAGTTGATGTATTGGAAGCTAATTTGGTTGTCGTGGAAAGCAATGGGACAGAATCAGATGAGCAGGATGACAACAGCAGATTGGGGAATGATACAGATGCAGATTGTGCAGAGATCAGACCCTCCTATGACTCAGAGCCCAACTTTGACAAAGAACAGATGGATGAGGAAGATATCATACCCATCTATGACACAGAACCGAACTTTGACAAAGAGCAAATGGTTGAGGTACAATCTACTGTTGATCATATTATGCCTGCAAATGAGAAACAACAATCTGAGCAACCTAACTTCAGTAATGAAGGAGAGGTTGACCAGGATGTTGTACAATGGCTTGACAAACGTTCTGAGTTTGAGTCTTTACATGATAATCTAATGACTGAAACATCAAATCAAACTCTTGAGTCTGAAAACCTTCTTCTCAAAAAGACCATTGCCCAGTGTCATAAAGATTTTTCAAAACTAGAGGCACATTGCATCTCACTTGAACTTCAATTGCAAGATGAATCTCTAAATTCGGGCAACAATGGTCAATTTTTGAATGAACAAAGAAAACGTGTGGATACATTAGTTAAAGAAAATGAGTTTTTAAAAGGTCAAATTCAAGAAAAGGTGTTTGCACATGCTGCATTACAAAACAAATTAAGAAGACTGACTGGCCAGAGTATGGATACTAAGTTTGCAAAACCATCAATCTTGGGGAAACCGCCTTCTCAAACAATCAGAAAACAATCAGTGGTTAGACAACCGACTGCATTTAAATCTGAACGACCTAAATTTTCAAAACCTCGGTTTGCCTCCCAAGTTGTTGAGAAATACAATTTGACAAAACCAGTCACTCCATATTCTTGGCCTAAGGAAAATGCATCTGTGTCTGCTAAATCTCAACACGTGATTATACCTGGCTCATCTAGGATTAGTTCGAAAACAGTGTCTAAAACGAGCATTAAAAGTAAAGATTCTTATGGAAGATATGACATGTACAAGAACTATGATCTAGAAAAGGCTTGAAAAAAGGCGCTACTTCAAAAGGATGGAATTCTAGGTTCAAAACCTCATGTAATGCCTTCCACTGTAGTACATAACACTGCTTGTAGTAGCACACCAAAACCTAAGAGTAAACAACAAACTAATAGGAATTGGCTAGCTTCTAAGAGTAGTTGCGTAAATAATCATGTTGTCTGTGCTTTAAAATATCTTCAAAAAGGAAATTCACTAGAAAAGGCTCAATCGACTAAGACAGATAAACCCGTTGAACCAAAAGTCATAAGTCAGAAACCTAAGAAGTGGATCAATATAGGACGTAGGTTTTCTCAACCAAGTGATGCTCCCACTACATCTAAAAGGAAAACATCTCCGAGATCTAACATTAGGTGGGTACCCACGGGTAGAATTCTCAGATCGATTGGTCTTAGGTGGATTCCTACAGGAAAGAGTTTAGACATTTGCACCAAAACTAATGTGAGTTCCACAACATCAACCGCTGAGACTAATATGAAAACCATCGGAATTGTGTGTTCGAGTGTCAAGAAGATAGTTGACACTACATCTTTATGCTTCTAACACCTGGAACCCAGTTACCCTTAGGGCTCCATGTTCCCTGTTTTGCCTCTTCTTTCTTTCTTTGCAGATTCAACAGGAATGGCTTCGGAATAATTCAGTTTTGGACCCGCACATCAACAATGGCTTCTGAGCAACACAGCTTAGGACCCGAATTTAACCGTCTTAACTCTCCGGCATCTTCAGCTGAACCATTGCCACTCAACCGCAAAGAATTGGAAACCTTGTTTGCTCCACTATTTGATGACACAATTGAATACCGTCCTACTGAGGTCTCACCTAATTCCGCTGCTCAACCTGATAACATTCAAGTACCAGACTCACCTCAACAAACTACTACAAGTGTTGAGAGAGACGGTCCTCCAATTGTATCACCATCTACAGCAGAACAAACTGGTTCTAACTCCCGCCATCCAGCTGAAGATCCAATACCACAATCAGTTCCCCAACCAGCAGAGCATGATCCTGATGCGTTCTTTAATCCGTTTGCACCGACTCCTATTGTTCCTGATATAGCTGAGTCGTCAACACGCAATTTGGATCCTGCTAACATGCGAGATACTTATCAACTACACCCTTCAACACACAAATGGACTCGAGACCATCCACTAGTTCATATTATTGGCCATCCAGATGCACCTGTAATGACAAGACAACGACTTCACACTGATGGAGAAACTTGTATCTATGCACTCACAATTTGTCACGAAGAACCTAAGAACATTAAAGAAGCAATGACTTATGACAACTGGATTGAATCTATGCAAGAGGAATTTCAGCAATTCATAAGATTGGAAGTCTGGGAATTAGTTGAAAGACCCGACGGAGTCTTTGTCATTGGGTTAAAATGGATCTGGAAGAATAAGCTTGATGCTGAAGGAACTGTCATACGTAACAAATCACGACTGGTAGCGAAAGGATACTCCCAACTTGAAGGACTTGATTTTGCTAAATCCTTTGCTCCAGTGGCTAGACATGAAGCTGTTCGAATCTTTTTGGCCTATGCTGCACACAGGAACATGGTGGTTTACCAAATGGATGTCAAAACAGCATTTCTTAATGGAGAACTCCGTGAAGAAGTTTATGTTAGCCAACCTGAAGGCTTCGTTGATCCTGAGCGTCCTAATCACGTTTACCGACTCAAAAAAGGCACTCTACGGACTCAAGCAAGCCCCACGGGCGTGGTATGACAAACTATCCACTTTCTTGCTGGCCAATAAATTTTCTAAAGGATCGGAGGATCCCACACTATTTACAAAAACCTACGGGGAGGACTTACTTGTTGTTCAAATAATATGTCAATGACATCATTTTTGCCTCAACAAAAAGAAGTTACTCTAATGATTTTGCAAAAATAATGAAAGATAATTTTGAAATGTCCATGATGGGTGAACTTTCGTTCTTTCTAGGACTACAAGTTCATCAATCACCCCGTGGAATTTTTATAAATCAGTCCAAATATGCTCTTGAAATTTTAAAGAAACATGGGATGATGAGTTGTGATACTTATACATGGGACTCCTGTTGACCCTACCAAATACCGAAGTATGATTGGGTCCCTCATGTATCTCACAGCTAGTAGACCGGATATAGTATTTGCTGTCTACATGTGCTCTCGTTATCAGTCCAAACCAACTGAAAAACACCTCAGTGAGGTCAAAAGAATCCTTCGATACATAAAGGGAACCATTAACTTGGGAATCTGGTATCCGAAGGATTTTGGTTTTGAACTAATTGCTTTTTCAGATGCTGACCATACAGGATGTTTAGACACACGCAAAAGTACATCTGGTGGATTACAGTTTCTCGGAGATAAACTTGATCAAAACACATTGATCTCCGTTATCACTTCATCAAAGAGCATGTTGAAAAGGGTACCGTTGAACTGTATTTTGTTGGGACTGAGTACCAATTGGCGGACTTACTTACCAAATCTTTACCTCCATCAAGGTTTGTTGATTTAGTTCACCAAAATGGTATGTGATGTTTGACTCCAGATGATGCGCAAAATTTTCTTAAAATCTAAGAAGAGTCAAACATCAAACTCTTTCTGTAAATACTTTTTCTACAAAAAGAATCTTCTTTCTTTGTGTACAAACTTCAAATCTTCAAAACTATGTTCCTTCATTTAAACAAATTTCGCTTTTCTCTGTCAAAATGGAACATGTTTTGAGGGGGAGAAAACTTTTCACAATATCATGAAGTTTGGACACCTCATGTTTTATTCTTCAAGGATAAAATGTTTCTTCATCATTCGGATTAAAATCTCATTTTCAAAAATTTCTATGATCTCTCGAATTGAAATGTACAAAAAGGTTTCACAAAATATATGCTAATTCGAGGGGGAGAAAAGGAATTTTTTCTGCAATGATCCCAAATTAGTCTTAAACTTAGGTAAAAGGATCTTGCATGGAAAATAAAACGGGCTCTAATCAATGTTTCGTTAAATATTCTCAAAAGTATCACACATAATCGATAAACCTCATCGATTCAGACTAACGATTTTTTATCCTCGAATGTTCCCAATTGTGTGTTTCAAATTTCTTTATCGTTGTTGTCTAATCATTCTCTAAATGTTTCAAATGCTTTCAACGGTCAAAAGGGCAAAATCAGAAACTAGGGTTTATGTAAATATCGATCGGGGCATTTCTTTCATTTTTATGTGTTTTGTCTAATTAACTAGTTTATATAGCTTTAGAGAACACTAAAGAATGCTCGATTGGTGTGTTTGCTCAATTAGATACAACATAGGTTTGAAATCATGTGATTTAGGGTTAAAGATATAGTTGTCTTTGCTGCTACTAGGACGTTTGTTTATACAATATTCTTGCATGTTGATGCTAACATGCGTGCTAAGTCTCTAATCATAACCCCTAACCATTTTCATAATTGGAAAATCTCGAGTGATAGAGTGAATTAATCTGTGATCTTGTGTGTTAATCTGAGAATTCTGAGCACTTAGGAAGATTTAGAATGAGTTTTTTGATTCATCCGCATACTTGTTTGTGCCTGATGCATTTCCTCTGTGTGCAAGTACATGTCATCCCATTGAAAGTCAAAACTTCAAACAATTGTCAAAATGTTTCTTATGGAACATATTTTAAGGACAAAGGGCTAAATGCATCAAAAGGCTAAATTTGGAAAAGGATTCAAAATGGTGTGAAACAAATTTTTTCCAAACTCTACACTCTCGTTTTACTCGGGTAAAGCAAATGTGAAGACCAAAGCAAAGTTGTTCTAAACTTTTCAAATTTTTTGAAAATCTGAAATGCTTTGGCTACGATAAAAGAATGACTCTGATTTGGGCATTCCTAATACCGGAAGTTTTCCATTCATCACAGAAACAAATCTTCAATAAAAACCCATGAGGTTCAACTTTAGATGGAAATCTTCTTCTTCAGATTTTAAAACTCAAAAGAGAGACTCCGGGTCTCAAACAACTTTTCAACAGTAAAAGAGTTTTGAATTTCAAGCATTCTTTGTTGTATAATACTTGATTGTGTTTTCTAAAACCTTGAGCAGAGTCGTCTCACGAATTTTCAAAAAGTATTTTATAATACGATTCAAAATTCTGCTCAAGAAGACTTTCTCTCGAATAACATTCATTATTTGAGGGGGAGTATTTTGTTTAAAGAAAAACTAATTTTGTATTAATACAACGACTTGTGCACTCATTTCAGTGTACAATTTGGTTTTCAAAGAAAGGAAAGTGCCTTGCTAAACCATTTCTAATAATCAAAACGTGCACTTTTCCTTGAAAACAAGAAGTTCTCATGCAAAGCTTATCTTAACCTCTCTTAATCTTGAGCAAAATTTATTCAAAATTTTTTCAAAAGGTTTTTTCAAAACTTTTCAAAATTTTGCTCAAGATTTTTTCAAATCTTTACTCCCCAATTCGATCCATAGTTTAAAAAAAGTCAAAACAAATGCTCGTTTTGAGGGGGAGTATTTTGAAATCAAAATGCTTTGTCAAAATCATGTTTTTTTATGGCTTGTGTACGCATAACAGTGTACAACCCGTGCTTGTAATGAAAGGACCCTGAGGTACGCTTCAGTGCCTCAATCCTTATATAAGGAGCGAAGGCTTCTTACTTTTGAGTAGAATTAATCAAACATTTTCTGATTTTCATAATTCTGCTCAAAAGACAAGTATTTCACCTCAATGAGTATTCACTTGTTGAGGGGGAGCACTTGAAAAACTCATCGTTCTCTAAATCAAACGTTCATGGTGAATCTCCCCGTAAAACTCAAAAGGCATATTTTAATCTAAACGTTTGTCAAAAACATCATTTTATATGCTATTTTTTAGGGGGAGAAAATGTAAAAGTGATTAAAATATACGAAGTCAAAGCTTAAAATTTGTATCATGTGCGAGCTAGACTCAGTAT
The DNA here is from genome assembly GCA_030686995.1 of Artemisia argyi. Classification (NCBI taxonomy): domain Eukaryota; kingdom Viridiplantae; phylum Streptophyta; class Magnoliopsida; order Asterales; family Asteraceae; genus Artemisia; species Artemisia argyi. The sequence continues at coordinate 138,506,211 of CM060685.1, forward strand.
TGACCCAGGAATTGACGAGATAATACAAGTTAGTAATATCGAAAGGACATATCCTCGACGGGTAATAACATCAAGTTAGTTACTAGAGCTAGTTGTCACCTAAAAGCTGACAATGCATCTCTTTAACTAACCACGTAAGCGTGTCTCGAAAAGGATTTGTCTTAGTAGAAATGTACCGTTTCGAGAAACTTTCTGTGGATTTGACCAGGCCGGGTAATAACTTCAAGCTAGTCTAACTAGTGATGTAAGCGTGTCTCGAATCGGTCAGGTTCACTGAAAGTGGATCAACTCAAAAAGTGCTTGTTCCTCCCGCATGTGCAAATTTATTTAAACACTTATGAGCACATGTGAAGGGGGAGCCCTTCATAAGTAAACACAAAACTCTCAAAGTGTTAAACAAAATGTTTGATAGTCACAAACACTTTGAGAGATTTTCAATCAAAGGTTTCTTGGCTATTGTCGGATAATCATGGAGTTATAAGGTGATTAAGATAGGAAATTCAGTCCTATGATCCGCCAGAGCCGGAGGGATCTACCCAAGGACATCTCCCATAGTTAGAATTAGAAGTCCTTAGGTATGATACGAAAAAAGGAGAAATGAATGAAAGGGAAAGAAGGAGTTGAAGAATTAAAAAGAAAAGCAAAGAAAAGGGTGAAAAGAAATAGCCCTCCATATGTTCAACCTTAGGGCAGACACCGGGTTCAATACATATGCTACTGGCTGTTGCAAAAGACAACACCGATATTGAAGATTAAGTCGTCATGGACCCAGTGACGCGATGCACTAAACCTTCTTAACCACTCAAGTTCTCTTAAAAGGACTTGTTTCATTCTCACGGGGAACCTGCGTAACCTATCAACCTATCTCTTAGAGACGGTCGATATTAAAGCAGGAGACCCCTCCCCAGTCTCCGCATAGGAAACCTAGGAGTGCACTTATAGAGTCTAGAGCCTTGAGATACATCAAAGATCTCTTAGGAACACTTAGTATTTCTACAACTGGTGTTCTACATCAATGGGCATCAGTTGTAAACTATCGAGTCCTTCGCAGATCTTAGCAATCTGCCGAGAACATTTATGAGAGGATTACTTAAGTATTTCTCAATGATTGAACGGAAATCCTGCCAGGGTCAACATCAAACAGCCCTGACAGCAGGTCACTTCGGTAACCCCACAAGGGTTACGCTTAGTGTTTGCGGTGGTTCCATTATGGTCTACAGTCGTGGAGTGATCCCCAGCGACTCACCCAGTCATTGAGCTACCTAGTAGGTCTAGTAAGCTCCTTCGGGAGTATCTGATATGGGAACGGCCTGGATAAGGATTAGAAGGAGTCTTCACAATATGCTGTTGATGAGCTCTAATTACTTATCCGTAAGTACCGGTTGTTTTATTGCTAACTGTTTAACTCGCAGGTACCTCACCTCCATGATGGTAGATTCCAACATGCTCATACATACATCTTGAAGTCAAAGAAAGCTCCCCCAAAGATCTTAGCAACACAAAGCTCAAAGAAAGATTCTACGCCAATAAGAAGAATCTTCAAGGTATATAAAGACAAAGATCTCAATGTATGAAAAGGAACTTCTTGTACCTAAATGTCTAAGTCTAAAGATGTATGAGCATGTTGGAATGGCGGACAACCACCACAGACGCAGGAGCGACGAATGGCAGACAACTTCATAACCTAATCACTACATCATCACCAAAGAACAAAGACAAAGGGCAAAGTACTTTCATTATCATTCATTCATTTTGAAGACGTCTAAAGTTTTACATGTCACAAGTCAACGACAAAGATAAAGACGTCAAGCAACCGTGATGACCGACCCTTAGGGGGAGATTGTTGGGATCATACTTTTATATTTAGTCAAGTCTCGGTCATTACATTTTGTAATAAGATGATCACAACTACATCAACTAAGAACAAAGAACGATGAATGATTTAGAAGACGTCTAGAGCTTTGAAAGTCAAAGATCAAGACGAAGACGTCAAGCAACCTTGATGACCGACCCTTAGGGGGAGATTGTTGGGATCATAGTTTTCACTATTTTATCAAGTCTCGGTCATTTGTAATAATGTTAGGTTGCTTAACTATTATTTACTTTCATTTACTAAATGTATTAAGTTTACTAGGCTTAAGGTATGTAACCCATGGGCCTCAAAGCCCACGTTTCCATGAAAGGAAGGAGAGGGTGTGTTGCCCTAGCTCCTTCCTTATAAATAGGATGCTTAGGTCTCTTGTAAACTTGTTGGTTAATTCATTATTCTAAGTAAATTCTTTCATTTCTATTTCTCATAGTGTCTTAATCAACCATCTCTCCTTCTCATCTTATTTCTATCATCCTTATACTTGTGTTTACATAAAGTGTGACCTAACACTGAGTGACACCTACTCTTATAAATCCTTTATAAAAAGGCCTACTTTAACTGAGTCCATTATATGTATCTACATAATTCCCCGTAAAAGATACGTTTTATTCATACGATATATATAGACAATACATAATGAAACCCTAATGGACCCAACCCCATATACTGGGCTTGGGCCTTATTTATTATCTAATACTCGACCGCAGTCCTAGCGGCGAAATCACGAAAGGTCGGACTGGAGTAGTAAACTAGAAAAGAAAAGAAAACATCAACGTAATAAAAAATATAACTTTAGTCGACTCGTAACAAAACCGTACCAACGGTCGACTTTAGTTGACTGGTACCAACGGTCGGCTAAGTAGTAATAACACCGTACTAACGATCGACTTTAGGGACCGGTACCAATGGTCAACTTTAGTCGACTGGTAACAAAGCCGTACAAACAATCGACTAATAAACAAACATAAAACAACTATAACTTTTTTTCAACAATAAAACGAAAACATAAAAATAAATCCTCAATACTTCCATACCAATTAATTCTTCGAATACTGATAGCATGTGTTAAAATTATTAGCATCTTTTGACAAACTCATGAAACTATAGGGTTAATTATGTAACTTGTTTATAACTAACACTTAACTTTAGTTGTGTTTATCTAGTGTTTGTTTGTGCAGGGTCTAAACTATAACTTGGGAGCTTATTTAAACATCACTACGAGCTAGGGTTTAGTTATCTCATTATCTCATTCACACAAGTTTTCTCTGTTGGTTTTCTCTCAAATCATCATCTAGTTTTAGGGTTTCTGGGTATAAGAATAGTTTGACAGTATTGCTTATATCAAGATCTACTTGATCTTGATTATTAGTTTTGGTATTGTAGTTTGGTTAATTCTTGGTTTGGTTTAAGTGTGTGTGTATTGTAAACAACACCTAATAGAAGGAGTGTTATCTTTTCTTTTGTATTGTACTTGGCTTGCATCCGTGTTGGGGACAAGTCTTCTTGTGTATATTGTTGTAATAATAATAGATCACCAAGGGGTGGTTGGTTAGGTGATTAATCTTGTGTTAGTTGTTTTGATACCATTTTAAGTTTTTTCATATGTTTGTAAGTTTTTTCAACATGGTACTCAATTTGGTAAGAAAATTAAAGTTATAAGATCTGATAATGGAACAGAGTTTCTTAATAACAAAATGAGTGATTTTTTGAATACAATGGGAACTTTACATCAAACCAGTTGTGCATATACACCTCAGCAGAATAGTATTGCTGAAAGGAAATATAGACATCTACTCAATATTGCTAGAAGTCTTATGTTTCAGGGAGGGATACCTCTTGTGTTTTGGCCTGAATGTGTTTTGACTGCTACTTATTTGATTAATAGGTTGCCTTCCTCTGTGTTGAATGGAAAATCTCCTTTTTCTTTAGTCTATGGTAGGGAACCTAGTCTGTCACATCTTAGGAGTTTTGGGTGTCTTTGTTATTCTGCTATTGTTAAAGAGTCTGATAAGTTTTGTGAAAGGTCTGAAAAATGTGTTTTGATGGGTTATGCTAGTGGTAAAAAGACATATAAGCTTTTGAGTTTGGAAAATAGATCTATTTTATACTCTATAGATGTCAAATTCTATGAAACTATTTTTCCATACAAAATGAATCAAAATTATGATTTTCAAACTGAAGTTAATGTGTTATAATTTTTTGATAATATTGAGTCTGAGTCAAAAACCAAAACTCCTAGTCCCTCTCCCAATGATTATAGTGATAAGTCATGATACTGCATCTGTTGGTAGAGATGGCAGTCAATCACAATCTGGTAGGGTGGTGAATTTAGACCAGGCTGCAAATTTTGAACAAATACATCAATCTGGCAATTCACAGCAACTAGTATGTGATGACTCTGCAACTCCTTTAGATGAAATTAATAGTTCTAATTCTGAGGGAAATCCATTTCCTGATCCAGATGTGTCTATGCCTAGGTTTAAAAATGTTTTACACAGTCATACAGAGGAAGGAACTACTAGTGCTAGAAGGTCTAATAGGTCTTCTAGGTTGCCACCTAAGTTTAATGATTTTGTTCTTGATGGCAGAGTTAAGTATGGTTTAAATAAGTTTGCTAATCATTCTTTGTTAAGTGCTGAAAATTGTTGCTTTGTTTCCAATTTGAATAAGACTGCTGAACCTGCTAGTTATGAAGAAGATACAAATAATCCTAACTGGAACAATGCTATGAATGAAGAAGTTTGTGCTTTACTTGAAAATGATACTTGGGAAGAATGTGATTTACCCCCTGGTAGGATTCCTATTGGTAGTAAATGTGTTTGGAAAATTAAATATAAGTCTACAGGGGAAATTGAAAGATATAAAGCTAGGTGTGTTGCTAAGGGTTATAGTCAAAAAGAGGGTGTGGAAAACTAGAAGGGGGGGTTGAATAGTTTTACGTCCTTTTAAATTTATAAACACAAGTTTGTTTTAAAAACTTCGATTCTAGTTTATATGAACTCAATACTTGCACTATATGAACAATTGTATGATAACTAACTAACAAAGCTAATATAGTAAAGATAAATAAATAAGTAATGAGAAAAGTAAGAAAGATCAAACCACAACACAAGAATTTATAGTGGTTCAGCTACAAGGACACCTTCCTTGTTCCTACTCCACTCCCCGAGTCACCTACTCGAGAGTTTTCTTCACTATGTCAACAAACTCCCTTTTGGCGGAGAAAATCTTACACACCAATTTACACACCACACAACTTCACACCTTGATCACAACTTCTACACAACTTCTTCACACCAATATACTACACACCAATCTTCTTCACAACTATCTTCTACACACCAATCTTCTACTTCACACCTATCTTCACAACTATCCTACTTCACTACTTATCAACTCCTATTATCTATACAACTTCTATATCCTCTACACAATTAATCACAAGCACAACACAATATTCACAAATGAATATATATACACTATGCACAACTACTCTTCAACACTTCTTGAACTTGGTTGTAGAAAGAGTGTTCTTCTTTTGCACTTTGGATGAGAATGGATGATGAGGGATTGAATCACTTGAAACAAGGATTAATATACAAATGATCAAAGGGTTTTAGAGAATGTTTAGAGAGTTATAGATCTGAAAATTTCGTGCAAAAGGTGGGGAAAAATTTCAGAATTAAGGTGGTATTTATAGGAGAAGAATTCTGACATTTTTTGACAGGGGAGCCTGGCCGGTCCCCTTAAATCGTGGCCGGCCCCCTTAAAATTAAGGGGACCGCCCCTTATAATTAAGGGGGCCGCCCAACTATAACGGCCAGAAAACTTGTCTTTTAGTAGGGAAAGTTTATTTGGTGAAAAACTAACTGATTTTGGTTAAATATTTGAAATCATATATTTAGTATGATTAAAACATTTTTTTTTATTACCAAAAGTGTTTTTCAAAAAAATATATAATATGTTTATATATTTAAATAAACTTTGTATTAGTTAATTAAATATCCCTTTGATCATAAGATGTATTAAGCACTTGTTTATCCATACCTTAAGTGATTAAGTTGGATATAGTTGTATAAAGTAGCTTAATACTTGTTTACGTAGTAATCTTACGATTGACGAGTTTACATTTTGTGATCGTCAAAATATAGAGATATCGAAAAATATAAATAACGTTTTCATACATTATTTATGTCAACAATCTCCCCCTTTTTGATGATTACAAAATTTAAACTCATTAATCGAAAATTAGTATATATTCAAGTATTATTGTGAGTTTATATCACTTCTCCCCCTTTTTGTTAGCATCAAAAAGGTTATCCCATGTTAATGTATACTCCCCCTCGTTTTGAGGCCAAAAGGAATCGAGATATGGATATCTTGCAAAAATATATAGTGGCAAGCAACATATATATGTATATAGCATGCAAGAGTAAAGACTAAACATAACCATAACATTAATAATAATAAAAAAAATACATCAAGCATTACATTAACCACCATAACAAGTAATGCAACTAACAAAAGCCTTAAAGGCTTAGAATCATCACTAAGATAAAAAGAAAACCAAGGCTCAAACATGAGAGTCCTTCTCTAGTGCTTGCCATCCAAAAAGGTTTAACACAATTTTATTTGTAAAACACCAAGCATGTTTAATTGGGAGGAATGGATGGTGAACATGGGGATGGTGATGGCGGAGGTGTGTTTGTTGATGGTGGTGGAGGTGTTGTGTTTGTTGTTGGTGGTTGATGCAACATGTTTTCAATATGAGAAAACATGTATTGGATCTCATCTCTTAATCCGAACACAATTGTTCGGTTGTGAATGCAACAAAGGCAAGTGTCTCCATGAGCTTCAAGTAAGCTCCATGGGACGGGGTTATAGGTTGGTGGATTGATAGGAGATGATGAGAAATGTGCATCAAGAGGTGTTAATGGTGATAATGAGAGAGTGAGTGCAAGAGATGTGTTCTCATTGGTAGGTTGTGATGGTTGATCAATTGTTGGAGGAGATAAGTGAGTGTTGATGTAGTCATTTATGGATGAAGTGGATGGTATGGAGGAAGTGGAGTTTCCATTTGTTGAAGGTGTTTTGGAGGGTGCATTTGGTGCACTAGGAGATGAACATTGAGGTGGTGGAGATGGAGTGGTGTTGTCTTCATTTGTAAGATCAATGAAGAGTTGTTTGGGTGGAATGATGACAAGTTTTTGTTTCTTGGCATTGTTTGAATAGGTGGTTCTTGGTGATGACATGATGATGTTTGATGAATGTTTGAGGATGATGGAATGTGAATTAAACATGCATGGAGATTATATAGTGGGAAAAACATGTTTAGAAGTGGAATTAATTTGAAATCGTAATGTTATATTCCAAAATCAGTTTAGTTTTTAAGGGAAATGGTAGCTGGGACTAGCAAAAGGGATCACAAGATGCAAAAGAAAACAGTGTAAAAACTGTTTCAGATGGCCGGTCCCCTTAAATGGAGGCCGGTCCCCTTAATTTTAAGGGGGCCGCCCTTTATAATTTAAGGGGGCCGCCCATCTGACGACCCAGAAACCAAAAATTTTAAAAAATTTTCTGGAAAAATGTTATGTTCTGTTTTGTGTTTGCAGCAAGCTCTATTTGGACATTTCACATTTGTTTTGGTCTATTAGAAAGCATACATGTCATATATTTATATAAACTAATCATGCAAGTATATATATAAGTTAAGAGTTAAAGCATGCATTCATAAGCATATATTAAACATAAGTTAACATAGTAAACAAATATCCAAATAACAAGTACTTCCGAATATACTTCAGACAAATAGCACACAAGATATAAAAATAAGTATTGTTTAACAAACATAATCCAAGCATATCATTTCTTTTTCTTCCCGAAGATACCCTTCAAAGTCTTTCCTATAGATTTGAAGCCACCTCTAACTTCTTCGTGCAAGCTCTTTTGTCTTCTAAGCATCTCGGTAGTTCGTTCATGATGTACTTCTTCGGTTTGATCACTAGGAGATGGGGTAGAATACTCGGGATAGTCAAGATCCTCTAAATTGTCAACGAACTCAGAAAACGAAGGGGTACTAGCATCATGGATGTTTTCCTCCTCATCGTCATCGTCTTGCCTTGAGGATGATCCATGAAAGCTATGACGACGAGTTTTACCCTTGTCACTTCGAGTTCGTCGAGCTTGTTTTAGAGCGAGAGGACGTAGAGTGGGGTACATGGACTCATAGATACTATTGTCAAGATCGGGGTAGTACTCGATAACATGACGATAGAGACGAGTGAGAAACATTCCATATGGAAGATTGGCTTTGGGAGTTTTTCTAGCACACTCAATCCGTTTGATGAAGAAGTAGGCCAAATTGTACGGCTTTTCGACAGCTATACAATACAACATGTGAGCAAGGCACGCCGGGAGATGGTCCCGGTGACCTCCGGTACCAAACGCATTCTCACGAATGAGTTCTTCCCAACGCTTCATGTGGGGGCTTAATTCTTTGAGGAGAAGTTGGTATGGAGAGATTTGAACGTTTTTGGATTTTATTTTTCGGCTTGTGGTGGCACGATCCACACCAAGGATTTGACGAATTTCATCGGGATGAGGAATTTCGTCGAAATAGGGACCGAAGGTTGGTCGATAGCGATTAAGAGATTCGAGGTCCCACTCGTTTGGGAAAACGGCTTGACCTCTAAAAGGAATTTGGAGGATATGACCAAATTGTTCGAGAGTGAGGGTGATAAATTCATTTTGAATCATGAAAGAGATGGCGATGAATCCAAGATCATTGGCTTGGCCGGTGACTTGGCTATATAAATCCATTATGAAGCGAGGGATGATAGGTTCGTTTATTTCATAAAGACAATTGAAGTTGATGCTTGTAAACACGCGATTTATGTAGTCGGATTGAGCAAAAGCAAGATCTACTACACGTCCTTCATGAACATTTCTATCTTCAATTTGACGATAGATAAGTCCAATGGAAGGAGATGTGGTAGGGAGTTGGGAAACATTAGGAATGTAGTTTTTAGTGTGAGAAAGATCTTCGGTGGTAGCTTTTGGCATTTTCACCTAAACACATCAACAATACAAAAAGACCAAAATAAATATAAAGAAAGATAAAAGTATATGTTTATTGTTAAGGCTTATGTTGGAACGTAAATATACTTCGTTACTAATCCTAAGAAGTAGATTACCATGTTCCTTAATATTGTTTTTAACTCGTTCTAGATATACTTTACGATGTTTAATAAGTAATTATGGACAAATCCAAACGCCCTTTTAAACATCTTAATATATCATGAAATTTACTAGATTTATATTAGATTGTAAAACTAGCTATTTCTTGCGAGTTTCTTATGCATGTGATTTGTTTTTGAAAAAGATGGTTTGTATTTTTACTTAAAAATGTTATTTTTAGTAATAAACCAAACGCTTCCTTAACTAGTGACTTATACCATTAGTATGTCAATATATATATGAATTATATATCTTGACAAGTCCGATTAGTAATTTTTAGGTTTATAATTATAGCAAAGTTTTATAAAAATTATAATGACTAGGTTTTGATATTATTTGGACATAATCCAAACACCCCTATATTGTAAACCAATATAATTTTTCTTAGTCGAAAAATGTAATTTCAAGTTTTACAAGTTACAAAAGTATAATGTGATTAGTTTTAACACGTTTTCAAATCATTATTCAACAATGAGTTTACTAAAAATTTTGAAAAGGAGTGTATGAAATTTTTCAAAAATTTTCGACATGATAGTTTATAATAACTAGTTTCTAGTGTTGATCAATCATCCTAATCCTAGGGGAAGCATTTGGTTATGGAGTTTTAAGGCTCGATTCGAAAGAAATTGTGAAATTTGACGAATTTTATAAAACATGCATAATCATGAGTATGATCAAATAAGATGAAATTAGATGAAATGTGTTATGAAAAACTTACAATACGTGATGGTGATTGTGTTAGATGAATTTGCCCTTTGCGAATTAACCCGAAATATGTGATTTGGAAGTGATTTGAGGTGTTTTTGGGTTTTGGTTTTCGTCACAGCAGAAGCAAGGGAAGGGAAGTATGAAAAAGTGGAGTGTTTGGCAAAAGGAAAAAGGAGAAAAACTGGTTTGAACTATCAGATGGCCGGTTCCCTTAAACATTAAGGGGGCCGCCCTATATTTGGCTGCCGGTCCCCTTAAACATTAAGGGGGCCGCCCTCCAAAATTCGATTTTTGTGATTTTGGTTTCTGGAAAGAGCAAAAAATTATTCATATGTATGTGTTAGATTTATATTTAATCAAAAATACGTTGGAGGGTTCACGAAAGGAATTACTTGACACTTTTAATCGACAGTTTGCCAATTAAATTTTCTTGATCATTTCGGATGAAATTTATCAAGTTGTCAAGTACACGAGAACGTTGTGGAAGGTTCATAAGTATATGTGTGTTTGTGTGTATATATATATATATATATATATATATATATATATATATATATATATATATATATATATATATATATATGTGTGTGTGTGTGTGTGTGTGTGTGTGTGTGTGTGTGTGTGTGTGTGTAGTATGGGTTTATAAGACGAGAATAAAGGAAGGAAACGAATGCAACGGAAGCCGGGAGTTTGTTTCATCCAAAGATTTTTCGACTCATCTCTCTTCATCAGCATGAGTGTTGTTGAACATTAAAGTTCAATAAGGCAAATGGGGAAAAGAAAAGGTTCGTAAACGAACAATTTCTAGTTCTAGAAAATCAATAAATGAGTTTTCTAGGTTATAAGATCCTAGATATAGCTAAGTGTATATATATATATATATATATATATATATATATATATATATATATATATATATATATATATATATATATATATATATATATATATAGATATAGATATAGATATAGTATAAGTAAATAAGTATATATATGTATAGAAGTAAAGACTAGAGAGAATAATGAACCAATCAAAATCACATAAAAGCTAGATACTAAACTAAGCATGCATTTGTTTACAAGGAAATAAAAGGAAATGTGTACCTTTCGTCTTCAATGCGTTAAACTTCAAAATCTTCAAAGGAAAGTCCGAACACGGGGTGACATCAAAGATTACCATGTATGAATGGCGAAAGTTTTCACGTTGGTCCCCATGGTCTCATTTGACCAAAGTTGTTTGTCCCGAACATGTTTTGTATTTGACTTGGTTACATATATGGTGGAAACAATCCCCATGGATTGAAGTTCCACATTTGTTGATTATTGTTAAAGTTTTGTCTACTTTGGTTTACTCTTGGTTGAGGTGTTTTAGGTCTAGGGTAAGAATTATTCGGTTTCTTAGGTAGTGGAGTTTTAGATCTTGTTTTAGTTTTGGACGATCCTACTTCGGTTTTTAAAGATGGTTTATAAAACGGTTTTATTTCTTCATTACTAGCTAGATGTATTTTCTTATCATTTATGAGTATATACTTAGGATTAGATTTTGAAGGTTTTAGTTCCTTGAGTTCGCTTTCAAATTTAACATTTTTAACTTCACTTGTTGAGGCTTCGGTTGAGTTAAAATCTAGACCGGTTTTATCTCCGGATATTCTTTGAATACTTATGATTTTACTAAGTGAGTTACTACTATTTTCAAATTTATCAAGTTTACAAATTTCTTCCTTAAGTTTGTTGTTTTCACTTCTAAGCTCTTGACATGATTTACATTCTTCAAAAGTTTCTTTACCTTTCTCAAGTTGATGTATTTTAATTTTTAGTTCAAGTACTTCATTTTCTAATTTGTTATTTATGTATTTTAGTGATTTGTTTTTAGCCATAACTTGTTGTCCTAGTTTGCATAATCTATTGTATTCACTATCTAAGTCTTTTTCATCTAATGATAAATTTTCATCACTAAAATATTCGGTTTCGGAACGTACCTCACTTGATGTTTTAGCCATGAGACATTTTTCTTCCTTTGTTGTTTCTTTCTCATCTTCATCGCTATCACTCCAAGCACCTCCAATAAACGCTCTTTGATTTTGATCTCTTGTCATCATTGGACATTTTCCAATAAGGTGATTCGGATCACCACACTTGAAACATTTTCTCTCATTCTTGATATACTTGTCATCATTATTCTTTTGAGATGTTCTTCTTTCATCGTGTGATTGTCTAACGAATCTTCCTCGCCTTTTGAAGAATTTCTTGAAATCTCTTACGGCCATGGCATATTCTTCGTCTTCGCTTTCGGAAGATGAGCTATCTTCGTTGTTGGATTCCTTTCTAGCTTTCAAGGTGATTGACTTGCTTTGCTCTCGTTTCCCTTTAACCATTTCAGAGTCCTTCTTTATTATTGGTTCGTAGACTTTTAAATTACCAATTAATTCATCAAGTTGTAGCGTTAACAAATTTTTCGATTCTTCAATAGCCGTCACTTTAGCTCGCCATTTTGGGTGAAGAGCTCTAAGAAACTTCCTAACAAAATTCTTACTAGAGAAATTCTCATCAAGTGCTTTTAAACTTGTGATTATAGTGTTAAATCTAGCAAAAGCATTATCAATTGATTCCTCTTCTGGAATCGTGAATTGCTCATATTGTTGAACAAGTAGATCTATTTTGTTATCTTTGACTTGATTATTACCTTGGTGGGTTATTAACAAAGAGTTCCAAATTTCTTTTGCGGTTTCACACATAAAGATCCTTTCGTACTCTTTACGTGGTAGCGCATTGTAAATAACCATTTTTGCTTCATTATTTTTAGCAAGTTTTCTTTTTAAATCATCATTTTGTTTTTCAAAAGGTACGATTTCATCTTTCTTAGTTTCGGGGTTATTTTGAATAGGTAAAAAATCACCATTGGTAATAATATGCCAAAGATCAAGATCTTTTGATTTCACATAAGTTTCGAATCGATTTTTCCAATATAAAAATCCATCACTTTCAAATAGTGGTGGTCTTTGCATAGATTGCCCTTCTAAATATTTTTCAGATTCCATAGATCGTTACAAGTTTTAAAATACAATATATTTTAAAAATCTTGCTAGACGTGGCTCCTGATACCAATTGTGGAAAACTAGAAGGGGGGGTTGAATAGTTTTACGTCCTTTTAAATTTATAAACACAAGTTTGTTTTAAAAACTTCGATTCTAGTTTATGTGAACTCAATACTTGTACTATATGAACAATTGTAAGATAACTAACTAACAAAGCTAATATAGTAAAGATAAATAAATAAGTAATGAGAAGAGTTAGAAAGATCAAACCACAACACAAGAATTTATAGTGGTTCGGCTACAAGGACACCTTCCTTGTTCCTACTCCACTCCCCGAGTCACCTACTCGAGAGTTTTCTTCACTATGTCAACAAACTCCCTTTTGGCGGAGAAAACCTTACACACCAATTTACACACCACACAACTTCACACCTTGATCACAACTTCTACACAACTTCTTCACACCAATATACTACACCCAATCTTCTTCACAACTATCTTCTACACACCAATCTTCTACTTCACACCTATCTTCACAACTATCCTACTTCACTACTTATCAACTCCTATTATCTACACAACTTCTATATCTTCTACACAATTAATCACAAGCACAACACAATATTCACAAATGAATATATATACACTATGCACAACTACTCTTCAACACTTCTTGAACTTGGTTGTAGAAAGAGTGTTCTTCTTTTGCACTTTGGATGAGAATGGATGATGAGGGATTGAATCACTTGAAACAAGGATTAATATACAAATGATCAAAGGGTTTTAGAGAATGTTTAGAGAGTTATAGATCTGAAAATTTCGTGCAAAAGGTGGGGAAAAATTCCAGAATTAAGGTGGTATTTATAGGAGAAGAATTCTGACATTTTCTGACAGGGGAGCCTGGCCGGTCCCCTTAAATCGTGGCCGGCCCCCTTAAAATTAAGGGGATCGCCCCTTATAATTAAGGGGGCCGCCCAACTGTAACGGCCAGAAAACTTGTCTTTTAGTGGGGAAAGTTTATTTGGTGAAAAACTAACTGATTTTGGTTAAATATTTGAAAGCATATATTTAGTATGATTAAAACATTTTTCTTTATTACCAAAAGTGTTTTTCAAAAAAATATATAATATGTTTATATATTTAAATAAACTTTGTATTAGTTAATTAAATATCCCTTTGATCATAAGATGTATTAAGCATTTGTTTATCCATACCTTAAGTGATTAAGTTGGATATAGTTGTATAAACTAGCTTAATACTTGTTTACGTAGTAATCTTACGATTGACGAGTTTACATTTTGTGATCGTCAAAATATAGAGATATCGAAAAATATAAATAACGTTTTCATACATTATTTATGTCAACAGAGGGTATTGATTATGAGTAAACCTTTAGTTCTGTTGTCAAAATGGGTACAGTTAGGTGTTTGCTTAGTTTGGCTGTTCAAAATAATTGGGGTGTTTTTCAAATGGATGTGAACAATGCTTTTTCGTATGGTGATTTGAATGAGGAAGTATATATGCTTCCTCCACCAGGGTATTTTAAAGAAGAAACCAACAAGGTTCTCAGACTTAAAAAAATTTGTATGGGCTTAAACAAGCTCCCAGACAGTGGAATCATAAACTGTCTGAGGCCTTGTTTGAAGCCGGTTTTGAGCAGTCCAAAAATGATCATTCTTTATTTATTAAAAATAAAGGGAGCTCAGTTTTGTACTTGCTGGTTTATGTTGATGATTTGGTTTTAACTGGTAATAGTATTGATGAAATTGAAAATTTTAAAGTTTTCTTGAAAAACAAGTTTAAATTAAGGATTAGGGAGAACTTAAATATTTTCTTGGGATTGAGGTGCTAAAAAGTAAAAACTAAAACTGGGTTGTGCTTGAATCAAAGAAAATATTGTCTTGAGTTGCTTCATGAATATGGTTTGCTTGCTTGTAGACCAGTTATGACTCCATTACCTGAAAACATTGTCTTAAATCATAAAAAGGCTGATGATGATAAGTATTTGAAAATTTTTACTGCTTATCAGAAGCTTGTTGGTAAATTGATATATCTTACATTGACTAGGCCTGATATAGCATATGTTGTTCATTGTCTTAGTCAACACATGCATTCACCATTGCAGTCTCATTTTGAGATTGGTTTGAGGGTTCTTAGATATTTGAAGTTAGCTCCTGGTAGTGGTATTGGTTTCAATAAGAGTCAATCAGGGTTCAAAGTTGTTGCCTACTCTGACTATGATTGGGGTAAATGTCCTATTACTAGGAGGTCAGTTTCTGGTTATTGTGTTTTTGTGAATGGAAATCTGGTATCTTGGAAAAGTAAGAAGCAGAATACTTTGTCTAAGTCTTCTGCTGAGGCAGAGTATAGGTCTATGGCCTCTGCTGCTTGTGAGGTTATGTGGGTTCTTAAAATTTTAAAGGACCTGGGTGTTGGTGAATGTTTGTTGCTAGTGGATTTGTGTTGTGAAAATAGGTCAGCAATTCAGATTGCTGCCAATCCTGTTATGCATGAAAAAACTAAGCATTTTGATATAGATGTTCATCTCATTAGAGAAAAAGTTTCATCTGGGTTAATCAAAACTCAAAACTGTGAACAGTGGTTCTAAGGATCAGACTGTAGATATTTTGACTAAAGCACTTGGTAGTGTGCAACATGGTGTGATGGTAAAGAAGTTGGGCATGGTTAATATGTATGTTTCATCAGTTTGAGGGAGGGTGTTAAAATTATTAGCATCTTTTGACAAACTCATGAAACTACAGGGTTAATTATGTAACTTGTTTATAACTAACACTTAAATTTAACTGTGTTTGTCTAGTGTTTGTTTGTGCAGCGTCTAAAGTGTAACTTGGGAGCTTATATAAACATCACTACGAGCTAGGGTTTGGTGTTATCTCATTATCTCATTCACACAAGTTTTCTCTGTTGGTTTTCTCTCAAATCACCATCTGGTTTTAAGGTTTCTGGGTATAAGAATAGTTTGACAGTATTGCTTACATCAAGATCTACTTGATCTTGATTATTAGTTTTGGTATTGTAGTTTGGTTAATTCTGGGTTTGGTTTAAAAGTGTGTGTACTGTAAACAACACCTAATAGAGGGACTGTTATTTTTTCTTTTTTATTGTACTTGGCTTGCATCCGTGTTGGGGACAAGTCTTCTTGTGTATATTGTTGTAATAATAATAGATCACCAAGAGGTGTTTGGTTGGGTGATTAATCTTGTGTTAGTTGTTTTGATACCATTTTAACAGCATGCAACCCACGGCTGTTTTCAACAAACAAATCAAAGTCAATATACCAAATATGCCAAAGGGAATGGGCCCAAAGCTATCAAGTAAAAGCCTGCTGCAAATTCTAAATTCCCAAATTCCAAACGAGTTATCTATTTTAAAACAATCGATGAATTGAACAGACAAAACCCCAAAATAAGCCAATCATATCTTCAAAACCAATTCGAATATCCAAACGAACCAATCTATACAATAAGTCAATACAAACGATTCTATCAATGCCAAAACAAATAAACTCGATCCAAACTAACATTTTTTTTTTCTTTTTTTTTTTTTTAATTGATAGTTGAGGGGTTAGGATTTGACGGGTGGTTTAGGAGAGGCGGCTCAACGTAGCCACCTAGGTCTGAGGATTAGACCCGCTCTGATACCATGTTAGACTACATAATTCCCCGTTAGAGATACGTTTTATTCATACGATATATATAGGCAATACATAATGAAACCTAATGGACCCAACCCCGGGCTTGGGCCTTATTTATCATCTAATAGTAACAAAGTTTTTTTTTAATCCATCATGAATTACAATTGCTGAAACAAGCCACATAAATATCGTGAAACAATTGTGAAATAAGCTTTATACAAAAAAGTTGTCAAACATCACGACCCGATGATGAAAAATATGTTTCCATCATCATTATATATATTAGCATGATTTGTATCAAGAACCAATTCATGATATTTCTGAAGTACGTGATCATTTTCCTTTTGATATCTATAGCAGGAAAAGTTACAAATTATTTTTTAGCGGTCATTTGGATTATAACATTATAAGTTTATAACATTGCATAGCGAGCAGTTAGTTTTCTGTCTGAATTACAAACAATGGAGCTATATATTAATGTGATTGAATAAGTACTTCGTATTTAATTAATACACGACCAAACACTTGCAGAATACGAGTAAGTTACAGATTATATTACAAATGCTTCGGAAAATCACACAAAGCCGAAAACATCCATTCAAGATTAATTGCATCATCATAAGAAGAACTGTGACACATGAAAAAGATGGCTCCATGATGTCTAAAGCAAGCTAGATCTTGAAATGCAAAAGAGCAGAAGTACCATCAAGTCCCTTTCCCCTATAGTAATCAGCATATTCTTTCATCGTCGTACCTCTATATTTAGGTGGGTTATCTTCTGAAAGCAACTCTTTGATCGGTTCAAACACTTTCAATGTTGGAATTGTGTTTGTTGAAAAGAACGACGCCACTGATACTCTTGGACCGATCTTGTTTGCCAATACTTTGTGTTGTGCACTTACAAATTTGTCATTTGTAATCAACTGAAAAGGTTCCGTAAATTACCATGTATTAGCAACCTATACTTTCACTTATATGAACAACAAATTGATATTGAGTAATGAGACAGAGGGAAAGAGAGATACCTGCAGCAGATCACCGGCATTTACTACTAGAGCTCCTGGAATGGGAGGAACATCTGTCCATTGGTCTTGATAAAACACTTGGAGGCCACCTACATGGTCTTGCAGAAGAATCGTGATGAAACTGGTGTCGGCATGGTTGGGGGTGCCTATTGCCAACTCAGGCTGTGGGCATGAAGGATAGTAGTGCCCAAGTACAGCAAGCCCTTCAGCACAACCCATGTCCAAAAGGTGATAGGGGCTGAGCCCAAGAGCCTCAGATATTAACTCGAACACACAACCTCCAAGCTTCAACACTTGGCTAGAATACTTTGGCCATATATCTCTACATGATTTTTCCCAAATAAACGTCAAATTTCAGATAAATAGCTAAAGCTTACACCCTACTTCTATGGTATATATGTAAGTATGCTACTCTTTTACTTTTTATTTCATAGTTATGATTTTGATTATGTCTATCGTTTGACAAATCAGATTTTCAACAAAAACTCACCAAAGTCATTAATAGTAGAACATCAATAGATATGTCTGTCTATAAGTTTTAGATCAATAAATATGTGATAGCACTTTTGTTTATCTACGGTGAAGCAGCCTATCAACAAGGTGTACACGAAAGTCATTAGGGTATGCTTGGCGAAACAGGCTGGAGCTGAGGCGTGAGCGGGAATTGGGGCTTATATCATAAGCTGGAAGCTGGAGTTTATATGTTTATAAAACTGTTTGGTGAATTAGTTGGAGCTAAAACTTATTAATGTAAAATCGCATAAAAATAAATTAAATTAAATTAAGATATATTTACAGCTTTTGCTTGATAATCCGTTATGTTCTAAAAGATATTTGAGTAATTTAACTAACTATAATCTTGCGTAAGCCCGTTTTAATTCGCTTGGGCTTATTAAGGATTATGGCTTATAAAATGTTCCATTAGCGTATATGACAAAACAAAGCTTATTTTAGCGTCTCAAGCCTAAATAAGCCCTTAAAAGCCTCGTCCCAAACACAGCGACCGTCTAATGCAAAACTAATAGACACCACTCAAAGATCATTTTAAGGTCTTTAATGTTTAATTGTGATATGATGTAAAAATTCAACTGTTAGTCCAATATTTGATATTCAAAATTTAATTCACAAACAAATGGCGCAAAATAAGTCAAAGTACGGAGTAGAAGTGATTTGTCCATATACACAACAACATGTGCTTGATGATGTGTATTGTTGCGGTGTATGTCTGAATTATAGTAGTGTTACTAGTGTACTAATCACTTCTCAGAATTTTGTATCGATAACGAATAACGAGTCAAATAACTAACCTGCAAGGCTGCGGCAACTCGTGTGGTTCGGGAGGATTAGGTGCCATCATGCAAATGAAAGTGTCTCGCCAGTTAGTCACAGGAGCTGTATACAAATCAAAATTACTATTATAAACCACCCTACGATTCCCACTCGAATCCCTTGTATACCACTCCTTCTTCACCTCATCATCTTGCTCAAAAAACCCTCTAACCCCTTTTTTCACTTCCTCCAACATGCTATTCGAAATCCCATGATTCACAATCTGAAAGAAACCCCAACTCTCCAATGCATCATTAACTTCCTTGATCACCTTTTTTCGTTTTATAGGGTCTTCATTGATTCCCTCAAGATCTATAATTGGAAGACTTGGTTTTGGACATGGTTGGTTGGAGTTAAGATTTTGAGGTGAAGGGACGTGGAATATCCGAGGGACTTGAGTGATACCAGTGTCAACGAGTCCTTTGACGCCGGTTTTGGTTTCATCGAATGCTTTGAGCTCGGCTTTCCGGTCATAGTTCGGTTTTGTGAGAGACGTGTTATCGAGTACCATCTTGTTATGTCTTGTTCTTGTTTGGCGGCTATATTAAGTAAACCAATGTGTAAGAAATTTTCTACTCCATCATTTTATGTTGATCATGTGTACTTAAAATCTACACGTGGAAGGATGAATGTTTGTTGTTTAGTTAGTGAGTGCATGGAGAGAAATAATAGTTGAACATATAAGCTGATAGATAGAAGGCGTGCTATTCAACTCTTGAGTTTTGACTTGATAATACTATTTATCTCAAGTTAACTAGTAAAGGAGAGTTCATTTGTTGGAAGGAAAGCAGACATTATGGCATTTGTGATTCTGGGTTGATGGAGAGCTATGATATAATTATCTATATATTCAGCTCTTCTAGCTTCATTGGAGTTGCATATTTGTTGGCTAGCTTTTCCTATCGTACTAATATCTGTCGTTTACTAGTATTGTTATAGGTTAACCAATTAGATCAGATAATAAAAGTTGAATGTTAAGAACCTCTTAAAAATGTTGACTGCCTTTGTTTAATTCATAGTAAATTTAATTGCTTGGATGAACTCACAAAGTACATTATTATTGCTTTCCTACACTATTTTGCAGCCTATTAATGAGACATTCCTGGATGTGATGCCGAAGGAGGAATTAAATAGGTAAATACGGAGTATATCATCTACAAGTCGAGCACATCAATTCTCTTAATGCTCATAGGAGGAGACGCGTTTGCTATTCAAGTCTCTCAAAAAGAGATCAACGTGTAAATAGGGTTGATTTGCATAATGAGGTTGTGTACAATACAAATAATGATACGACATGCTAAAAAATTATACGGGCTTTGCCCAATGCAAACAATGCTAAACACTAACTAATAGTTAGCATAGTTTGTATTTGGCCAAACCCGTATAGTCTTTTAACATATCGTATCATTAGTTTTATTGTACACTACCTCATTATTCAGTTATGCAAATTAAACCTATTTACATGATATCATAGTCTCTGTCATTCTTCTCCTAAAAACCTCTCCATAGAACCCTAACTTTATTGTATCATGTATTTGTTTTTGTTTCTTACGTATATCCTTTTTCACCATAACAAACTATGTGATCAATTTCCATCATCATGGTGAACACCAAGTTATAGGGGATGTATGAATATAAAATATATATAAATCAAATAAATGCAGCGGAACAACATCACCCACATGGATCTCATATAGCCATATGATCAATCAATAAGATAAACAAGATAGTTATACCTTTGCAGCGTGCACCGGGAGTCACCAACAAAGTCACCACCAATATCACCACCCATGAATGGATCAAGAAACCAAGTGATCAATAAGGTTGATCACTTCTATGATGGAAACACACTACACGTCATCAATCACCACCCGATGCTAGTCTTAACCCCGTAACATACGATCTAGCCTTGAACTACAATAGAATAAGGTTAGATTGAGATCAAAACACAAAACCCTAATATGGGAGTGTTTTATTTCGTGGTTATTAGTGAGAGAAAGGAGGAGAGAAAGCTGGTAAGTGTTTATTGTCATTGATCCTTTCCTAATGACCAAATCATTAGTAGTTATCAACATGTAAGTAACACTTAGCCCCTTGTATTTTCTCAGCTTGTCCCTTTCCTCCCTAGGCCATCCATAAGGGCTTACAAATGGGCTTACCCATTTGTTATGTCCAATCCAATACACTAAGTACAAGCTTAGTGATTAGTGGCCCGTTATTGATCCCAAGTTACGTAGTCATTTATATATTGTAAATACGATAAATACAATCTATAAAATGGTGTCTCTGTGTATAAGTGTGTGACCCCATAGGCTCACATATGTCTAGCCATATAATTATTTATTATGACATGAGCATACTCCAACAGCTCCCACTTGCGACGTCATAATAATCAAGTAATTATACAAGCAAAGGTTAACGTCTAGCAACACGCCAATGCCCCTAGAAATATGTGAGGGAAGTTTCTTAAACGTCTCATTTAAATGGTTTATATGTCATCCATCCTTTTGTTACAGATACTATGTTGAACACTAGACATGGATCAAAGTCATTCCATTTGTTCAACTATTATGTTTCTCGATCTTGATATTGAACAAGATTACCAAGTGAATTAAGATTCATCTTAATCTCATTTGGGTACAGCCATACAAACATCTGTTCAATTCACCGAGGGGCCCAATAGTATCTAACTCCATGACATGTGGAGGAACAAATCCTATTTTGACTGCACGTGTCATTCATGTGTTTCAAATCACTCCTGAAAATGGTTTTTATAACTACCTTATTCAGGACAGCGTTTAACCATATCAAAGAATAAAATTCCGCACATGCAAGACCTACTTGCATCTCAAGTCTAAGGATAAGAGACATAACCATTTGCGAGATTCACTATTGACGCCGATCCATGCAGTGAATTCTCGAAGGTTGGGTCAATCCAATGTTCATCACAATGAACAACATATGAGTTTGGCAAATAAATCACCAACACGCTCACATTTGCCTTAATTCGATGATACTCCCGTATCGTCAACTGGCAATGGACAATTTTAGAATAAATAAATTATTCATGGATTAAACATGCAAATATAAAACACAGTAGTATAAATGAAGACGATAATACCCAGTATATCAATTCATTATATAATACGACTGCTTACAGTTCCATTATCCAAATACTAAAAACAGATATGCACAAGACTACATATAGATCGGAATCCGATGTTTCCACCATGATCAATTTTGTTGTACAAGACAACAAGTAGTCATCTGAGTAAACTTTGAGAATACTTGTTTCAAAATTCAAAAATGTTTTGAATGATGATTGTCCTTTTGTATGTGTGCAATCAAGTACAATACGAGTATTGCAACAATACATTCCATAGTGTGTATGAAGCTAGCAAAACACCTACTTTAGACAGTCATAATAACAGTTTTCCAAACTGTAAAGTATTCTTATTCTTTTAATGTATAATTCATTAATGCTCTCAATTGAGCACATCTAGTTAGAGGTGTCATCATTCATGATGTCATCCTACTACGACTAGGTTTGAGCATCATCTCAGTTATACAAGCATTAATGAATGAAAATATAACAGAGCTCCTCAAATATCCGTAAACGTTTGAACAAATATTTGGTCCTTTTCAGGTCCATTAGGTTGTTCGTTTAACAATTATCTAACGACTTTCACTTAGATATTTGTTATTATCAACTCATCTTGCATTCACGCAAATGATATAAATAATCCAATACATAATATGACTTACATAATGAATCCTTTAGTCAAACTTAAGATTTCCATTCATGCATTCAATCTCATCATGTAAGATTGATCATTGAGACTCCGCTCATTGACATGTCATATTGTGTTTAGATTATTAACCGCTTATGTTTATTCTAATAAACACATGCAACAAGGTTTTATGTTTTATTTCCTAAATTCCTTAATTAAAACTTCATTCCAGGCTAAGGATTAAAGTCTAGCTTAGATGGAATATTGTTTCTTATATGTTAACAACATATGTGATTTAAGAAAATAAATTCATTTATCCTACTTGCACTCTGAGTTCTCGGGAGTAATCTTATTTAATCAAAATCAAATTAATGATTAAATTAAGATCTCTGCTCCTAGATGCATGATCTAATCCACACCTGGATTCTTATGTCTTGTATACATAATAAAGATTATACAGATTCATAAACCCTTTTGATTACTCATCGTCCTCGCAAAAGTAATCAAAAGTGTTCTAAAATCCTATTGTCATATTTCATTTACATGAAAACAAGTATGACAATTAATCATCTTTATACATTTAATTTTTGTAGGTATGAAGATTTAATCATAATCAATTTCTTGAGTATGAGTAAACTCCTTCTACTACGCATGCATTAAATATGTGTACAAGTTTGTCCTTATGAGTCTTCTAGTTCAAGAAACTCATTTTAAACCTCATAGTCTAACTGATTTGGTAAGAGATCAATCAAGCTCCATGAGTGATTATCTTCAAAGGACTGTATCTTAACATTCATAGTTTTGAGTTATTCATCAGATTCAAGATCTGATAATGCATCTCTTTAGTTAGCAGGTTCACTATGATCCTCCAACTTATGTCCCTTAACATTGATATAAAAAATATATCATTCAAGTGTTAGGGGTATCCTTGCGGATTTATGAATGAGAGATATCAATCTATGGTTTAACATATGCATGTTCAACCTTAGTATGACATTAGCAAGTGTACTCAGAAGGTTGTGTATTTAGCTCTTGAATAACTTCAAGATCTAAAGGTGCTCCCACTTGCTTTTGTAAGTGGAGACTAATCTCCAAGTACTCAGCATCTTGATAACAATAAATTGTTTTCAAGTGGGGCATCCAAAATACATCGTTTGTTCTTGATTCTAGTTTGTTAATTACTTACTCTCAGGTATTTAACAAATTCAGAACTTCAATCAAGACATAATGGGATTCATCCCATTCCATAATACAATGGTGTCCTAAATTCCTTCTGGGTTGGAACCATATTGGGTGTACGCATGGCACATCCAATTTTCTAACCTTGATTGCTTTTGAGGTAAAAGAATTTAAGTCATCAAAGATCAAATGATATCCATGATGGACATACCATAAATTTGTGGTATTCCACGTGGATAGATGTTGTGAGACTATCACACAACTCATTAGATGAACTTATACTCTTTAGCTTACGTATCTGCCAACCAAGTCATACCAGATGGCATCAATAGTATTTTTAGCCTACTGCATGCTTTATATTTAAAGTCTTTGACTAAGTCAATGACTTCATGTGTATGTTTTAACTAGAAAACATAAACATTAAATATTTTATTATACGTCGTAAGTGTACATGTCTTTAACAAGAAAACATAACAAATTAACATCTTTACTTTACGTTATATGTCTTTCAACAATTAACGGAATTGATGTTTATGTCTTTACAAGAGACCTAAACATATTCAACTAAAGTAATTATGAGTGCCGATAATTGGCCTCAATAGTAATTTCAAGTTAATTACATACTTCATGATTATGAATTTACAAGAAGACATAATCATATTTACTAAACAATTCAGCAAATATGTTGAAGTAGCTTTTCATGTTATCTTGACATTTTTCTAATTAGGGCAACATACATTTTATGTGTATAAGTCCTAGTAGAACCTTATTTTTCTTATCTTGCAGTCAAGAAAAACCATTAGTCATATTGTTATATGTTGTACCTTGCACACAATTAACATTTCTCCCACTTGTGCATGGCACAACATTATGCAAGCAAATATGACAATGTCACAGATAACATATGATTTTAGTCAAAATCAAAATATAGATATGTAGAAATTTATCGCTTTTATAATGAATCATGCATAAGAATTTTATTAATAACATTTCAGGAAGCAACATCAGGAACGCGGCAAGTTATCTAATAAAATTCATGCAATGGTTCTCATAAAAACTATGATGCTTCATATGTGGAAAGTAATGTATTATTTCAAGACAATCTAGAAATAAGATGGGCAACTTGTAAGTTAATAGAGCTTACAACTCCCACTGGATTAGAGAACATTACATGTGTTTCGTCACCAGTAATACAATCATTTAGCTCCCACTAGATTAGACAACATTAAAAGTGCTACATCACCAGTGGAGAGTGAATGATGATTGGATACTTTCCTGCTTTCTTTGAATATCTACACATTATTGCTAATGGGAGTCACTATGACTAGTAACATGTACTTAGGTATTCAAGGAAGAGCATCAAGTTCTAATATATAGATGATGGGCTAGCCATCATTTTAAACTTGAAAATTAGGCATGCAGTTCCTCCATGTTTATCGGGTTAAGACACATTGCTAGGTAATCATGCTAGTAATTGCCTTTACCACTTTTCGGTTTATTGATATTTCCGTTTTCTAATTATTTTAACTCATATTAGTTTGGTAGCTATAGAAAACATGTTTTATAGTTATCCAAATATCTTATATTTCTTGAAGGTTTCAAAACCGGAACTAGGGTTATAAAACGAACTTGAAAGAATAAGATGTGCAAACATACTTAACCATTTTGACTTTACAAGACATCACGATTTCTCGAGTATGTGTGCTTTGAGTTTGATTAGAATTAGGATAATTCAAATATTCCTATTATGGCTTTTCCTCATAAGGAAAAGGATAGGAATAAGTCTCTTTCTTACAAGGAAAGGAAGACTTAGTTTGATCCTTTTAACAAGAAAAGAACAAACTTTTGTTTACGATTTGTGTTGCATTAATTCATTAATTGAATTCTCAAAGTTCATATTTAGTATTTTCGATAATTATCCTTTTATAAATTAATTACCCCATGTTTACAATTTTAAAACAATTAATTTACGTAAAAGGCTAAGATCCACATTGTGCTTCTACTATCACATCAGTTGATCTGCTAGCAATAGTAGATTCAATTGGTAGGTGACGATCACCAATTGCATTACAAGTGCAACTCTTAGATCCTTATGGGACTCATGGCATCTAATGTCAAACAACTAGTGTCATGTAGGCATGTTTAGTCCCATCTTTGCCTCGGGTCAAGGTCTCACCGCTTAACTCGATTAAGTCATCCAATTTGAGAACGTGCGAGAATATATCTAGGTCCCACGCATAGATAATAGTCACCTTGGGTTACAATTCAACCTAGGTCCCACGCATAGGCAAAAAGTAATTGCAAGTGTTCTCAAAATTGGACGGCGTGACTTAAATTTTGACGGGTAAAATTTTTGATGTGAATCAAAAGGTGTACGAAAAGAGCATGCATTCACCCTTCGTAGCACAAGTTAAAAACATTTCTTAACTTAAGTCTAATCATTGTTTTAATTTATGTGTGTCAAGTTGTCCATTTTCATGACTAATATAAATCCTACGTGGATAATAAAGTTTGGACAATACATAAATAAAATAACATACATAACAAGTTTAGGTGTTATTTTAAGAAACAATGATTTTAAGTTTCAAAAACTTAGTAAAACTAAATCATAAGACTTAGTTTTGAAAATGGTTTGTGTTTCGTTTTAAGTTTTATAGAAAACTATTTGCAATTTTACATATGAAACAAGATATATAAAAAGCAAAACAAACACACAACCACAATATGCAAAGCCTCAACCAATGAAAAAACCTATGCTTGGTCTCGTGAGCCATCACGAGAACCAAGAGTCAACTAGGGACAACCACACAACCACACGGAGGACTCCCACTTGCTCCAAGACAATCAAGAGCAAGTTGGAAGCCCATGATGCACATGAAAAGTACTTTCTGTCCTTCCAGAATTTCTGTATTAGAGGGCCCAAAAGTCCATGAAGGAGGCTTCCCCGGGCTTAGCTCAAAACTATAAAGTTGTAGGCCCATGTCTTGGGTACCTGCAAAAAAAATTTCAGCCAAAAAGACCTTACCAATCACCGGGAAAATCCGTTTTACCAACTGGTGTTCCAGCAGTCATTTTCAGCAAAAACGTCTTTAACTCTTTCGCCATTCACCACCAAGCCACGATTACATTATAATGAAAGTAAAATACAATTAATATACTTTTAATCTACTGTAAAAGTGCCCAAACAATGGCTACAACCAAAAGAATATAATTACATAAATGCCGAAACAATGACAAAACCCCAAAACACGAAATTAAACAACATTCATAACCATCCAATGCACAAGTGGTCTAGGCTTTCATCGGCTTTGCATATAAACATAATAATACCATTAATATTATGAATGAAACATGGTGTTGGCTAACTCCATGGACAAACATGCATGTATTTTCCATGGAAAACAAAATAATAACAAGAATTAAATTGTTAGCCAACGAAAACGAAGAAATTAATTGACAAGAATTAAAACCCCGTTAGGTACGTGTTTCCTATGACTTAAGGGTCAACACCCACTGATATTAGGACCTTCCAAATACCATTTAACCACAGAAAATATAGCCTTAGGGGCTGAATTAAAACCGTTTCAAAAACCGATCAAAAACACGCGTTTTAGGCCATTTTTCACGTACCCGACAAGTAACCAATTAGCGTATGCATAACAAATGGCCATGGGACCAAAAAGTGCAGATCATAAGACCCCTAAAGGGTCGTCCTATGAGAAAAAAATTGGAGCCCTAGGGCTGTTTTAACCATGACTTCAAAAATCATCAAAAAAACACCCGTTTTAGCCATTTTTATGCATACCCGATAATCATATGGCACATATGATGGCTCGTGATACCACTATAGGGGATGTATGAATATAAAATATATATAAATCAAATAAACGCAGCGGAACAACATCACCTACATGGATCTCATATAGCCATATGATCAATCAATAAGATAAACAAGATAGTTATACCTTTGCAGCGTGCACCGGGAGTCACCAACAAAGTCACCACCAATATCACCACCCATGAATGGATCAAGAAACCAAGTGATCAATAAGGTTGATCACTTCTATGATGGAAACACACTACACGTCATCAATCACCACCCGATGCTAGTCTTAACCCCGTAACATACGATCTAGCCTTGAACTACGATAGAATAAGGTTAGATTGAGATCAAAACACAAAACCCTAATATGGGAGTGTTTTATTTCGTGGTTATTAGTGAGAGAAAGGAGGAGAGAAAGCTGGTAAGTGTTTATTGTCATTGATCCTTTCCTAATGACCAAATCATTAGTAGTTATCAACATGTAAGTAACACTTAGCCCCTTGTATTTTCTCATCTTGTCCCTTTCCTCCCTAGGCCATCCATAAGGGCTTACAAATGGGCTTACCCATTTGTTATGTCCAATCCAATACACTAAGTACAAGCTTAGTGATTAGTGGCCCGTTATTGATCCCAAGTTACGTAGTCATTTATATATTGTAAATACAATAAATACAATCTATAAAATGGTGTCTCTGTGTATAAGTGTGTGACCCCATAGGCTCACATATGTCTAGCCATATAATTATTTATTATGACATGAGCATACTCCAACACAAGTGCCTCCCACCAGCACTCTCTAAGTCCGGCAAGCTACTTGTCGATCGAAAGGGTTTCGACCCTTTTGGTTCTCTTGGCCGATCAATCGAACAAAAGGGAGAGAGAGGAGAGAGCTTTTAGGGTTATTGGAAAAGTTATAAGGATCCCTAGAATTCCCTTGGTATATATAGGGTACCAAGAAAGGTTCTAGTAGGACTCTACTTGTCCTCTAAGTAATTGGAGTTTGACAAGAAGTCCAACTCACCCCTCCTAGGGGCAGTCGACTTATAAAACCGTTATACATTATAGGGTTTGTATTTTTGTCGTTTACTACCCAAATATTTATCCTGGATAAATATTATTTTTTGGGTAATTACCGTTTAACCCCTAAATGAAAAAACTAACCTAAACTTTTGAACTCTTGAACTCAACCTGAACTTTTGAACTCGACTTAAACTCTTGAACTTAATTACAAACTTATGATTTGATTTGAACTTAATGAACCGTACGTACTATGACCTAAAGTCTCGCCATGTCAGTGGAGCGTACTATACCATAAAGTCTAGCCTTATGGGTGGAGCGTACAAAGTCTCGCCGTATCGGTGGAGCGTTCTAAAGTCTACCCTTATTGGTGGAGCATGCAAAGTCTCGCCGTTTCGGTGGAGCGTTCTTGATCTAAAGTCTCGCCTTATTGATGGAGGGGGCAAAGTCTCCCATGTTTGGAGCATTCTTGATAATAAATCTCGCCACATCGGTGGAGTGACATAAAGTCTCCCATGTTCGGAGCAACACTATAAAGTCTCCCTTGTTCGGAGCGGCTTTGATTTATACTATGTGCCCTTATTGTGAACTATATTGACCATGTGTACTTGACTACCAGACATACGGCTTTTTATGCAATGGGTTGTGAACACACAGGTTACAAGTCATGTATGGGCAGGACTTGCAACTGAATGGATTGACAATGCCTTTGCCTTGTGGACTATTCTCAAAGACCAAAAATTTAGACTCTCTCTCTCTCTTAAAAGTTTTCATATTATATAAAATGTGAGTACTCACCAACTATTTACATAGTTGACCCGTTTTCTCTCATGCATTTCAGGTGATTGTCAATAAGTGTTTTCATAAAGGTCATTAGAGGTCTTTACATGTCATCGCTGTTGTCGTCATATTACAAGATTTTATCTTTTGAAAAACTAAGTCTCATGTTGTATTGTCGTTGTTGGCTATAAAAACAAAGTTGTAATAATGTACTCTTTCTTTTAATCTAAACTGATGGTACGTTCTATTCTCTTATGCTTGTGTTCCTTTCCAGTTACACCTCGTGTTTCCGTTTTAGCAGGGTGTGACATACGTCAAGCGAGTTTGAATTTCAAAAAAACTCTTCTATTTCCTCTTACTTCTATGAATAAACTGTATTGATTTGAATGTTCACGAATTATCTTTTATATATGGTTGAAAAGCTATAAATGTGAATTTTTTAATGTCAAAAGATTAATCATTTTAAGTTTTACACAAATACTTATGCCACTACTACAAAAAATGTTAAATAGATTGGTTGAAACACCTCAAATAGATTGGTTATGAACCACTCTAACTAAGGGTGATCTATTTGAGGGGAACACAAATGGATCGGTTGATAACCAATCTTATTAATATCACAATGAGACCAGTTAATACATAAGAGCTGATCTTTTGAAGGAATTTTCAAACTAGAAAAAATTAATTCAGATTTTCATCAGAATGCATATATTTGCAGAATTTCCATTCACTCGTAACAAATAATATATTAATACAAATGGCTTCAACAAAACACAACACCAAGTCACCAATAAACTATCCAAACACAAAGTGGATTGAGCAACAACATGTCGATTCAAAACCCATTTTTCTTTCTGAAAATTAGGTATGATGTGTTATCTGATTAAAAAGTCTCAATTGGATGCAGTTGTAGAGCAAAACAAGCCGACAGTTAATCGTTCACACCATCAGATAGTACACCATCATAGGCACTGTCAGCTGTCCTCGCGGTCGATGATAGCCTGGACCATTTGTATTCAGTAGGAGTCAAGTGAGGAACCTGCAAAGTAAGACAAAAGGTTCACTTAGCAATTAGATCCGTGTGCAACAGATCATCAGCAACAATAACATAATCCTAGTATAACTAACAGAAGCGGAAACCAATAAATTGCAAAAGCATACCCATCTAATAACCAAACACCAAGTTGATTCGACAACACTACTATCAACTCATATGCATATCCTGCAAAGCCTGATTGAACATGAATGTTATTATCTCATCTATATACTTTGCTATAAAATACTAACACCTGGAGCCAACGACCGTGTAGGACTATGATAATCTTCTGAGTTAGAGTCCTGGTTTTATAAATTAAACATAACGAATATTTTGAGCCCTCTCTAATGCAACTCCTCCAATCCAACACCTACTTGTTGAAATAATTTCAAACTGCATATATTACCTTTACTTCGCTTAGAAGAACCAACATGAACACAACACAAAAAAAAGTACATTATTTCAGTCATGATGAAGCAGTCTATAGCTAGTTGATTTCATGTTATAAATGATCAAACTTACTTGGTAGTCAATAACATATTCATCGTTATTAAAACACAATTCCAAACACCCTCTTAACATAAGATTAAAGAAAGAATCGGATTGTAAATTACCTTGGGCCAGAGTATATGATTGTGTATTTCGTGTACCCGAGTTGCTGTAACCATTTTGTACACCATTGTTAAAACCTATTATGACAACAAACTGTCCAAAATTAGTATAGGTTAAAGTAAAAAAGCAACCACAGAAATATTATACCTCAGGATGGTATTGGAACTCATAAAACCACCTCCCGACGCACTCCACAACTGTAAACGTACCCTACTCATTTCTGGCCACAACTTGAAACCCATTCGGCATCTGAATGACCTGATCTGCATGACTCATCCAAACAACTTGGTTATCTTCAGCTGCTTGACAGCCCAAAATCAGAAAACCCAAAACAAAACTATTACCACAGTGGTCATTACACAGTAGCCAAATCAAAAGAATTCGATTACAAAACACAACTAAACAACTATTACCACAATGGCCATTACAAGCACAAGTTCGGGAAAAAAAGTAAAACAACTACTATAGTAGTAACTAGACAAAACATGTTCCATAACTTCCATTCCAATCATGTTGCAACATACAATAATAATATTATAAAATAAGGATTGTTTAGGGCTGCTCAACTTTAGCTTACGTTAAGCACTGTGAATTTGACATAAGCAATTTATTAAGCACTATTAAATCAAATACCCTTAAACTAATTACGAAATATAGGAACATAATCAAACCATTATGTCAACACCCTATCTCACAAAGAGCAAAATGTTGTTAGTAAATTAATAGATATAAAGAGAAATTAACTGAGGAAATGGCGTTGGTTATAAACGATTTGGTTTGACTAGGTTTGATGAGACTGATGGTTAACGGCGGCGGCTGTGATGAAGTGGAAGTGAGAAGCTGGTAGGGTTAGGGGCTATGATGTTGGTAAGGGAGATGTGTGAAAAGTTGAAATGAGATTTTTTGGTAAAGTAGCAGGTGATTGACAAGTTTTTTTTTTTTTTTTTTTTTTTTTTTTTTTTAAGGGCCGGGTTAATGAAAAGTTGAGATAGAAAAGCCCCCTGACTAAAATCACAAACCAATGGATAGGGCTTTTTTATAGAGTAAAGTACAAAAAATATATCTAAAGTTTGCCAAATATGTAAATAATGTCCTCTTACAAAAAAATTAGTAAATGATGTTCCTGAGCGATCGGGTTTCTGCAAATAATGTCCTTGAGGTGTTACTGCTCATGCAAAATATGGTTTTTTGGTTAAAATTGACGGTGTGAAATGATTATTTTACCATCACCTACTAGAGGGCCATTTTTTATAAGAACGCTTTTTGAAGTTTGCTATTCATTTTCTTTTTCACTTCCCCCACCACCGCCCTCTATCACCACACAACCATCACCACCACCCTTTAACTTCATCTTCTCCGATGCCAAACCTAGAATCCGATGACTAAACCCATAATCCGGTCACTTTTTTTTTTTTTTTTTTTTTTTTTTTTTTTTTTTAAGTTAAAACCAACTTTATTAGAATATTAACTTAACAGCAAGTGAAATTGGATTTTGTAAATAAGGTATGCAAATTTGTTACAATGGAACTTTATTATGAACATGAGAATGTGAATTTGTTTAGAAATCAAATCAAATATGAATATATAAAATTGAAGGAACATAAACTACTGCGTATATAACGTCCACCATATAAAGTGGTGTTAACATTTGATGAAAAAGCCACATCCACTTGACCACTTCATCTAATGAACTAAGAAAATAATCAAAATTTTACAAGCAATCCTACTCCATTTATTTTGGAAATTGGAATATAAACTGTTGTAACAAACTGAAATAATAATAATAATAATAATAATAATAATAATAATAATAATAATAATAAAACGTTAATTAGTTACTTAAAAAGTTATAATAAATAAAAGAAGTCGAAAGGAATAAAGAGACGACAGACCTTCATTTATGTTTGTGATTTCTCATCTATTTCGATTTTGGGGATATGGGAGATTTGGGGCCAGTGGGAGCCTCCTCTACTGCATCTTTCTTTCAGATCTGGACATTCTTCTATTTCCAAACTCAACAGTGAAGAGAACAACTTTACTGGTCGTTCTTTCACCTTTGGGCATCTCCAAATGTAGAGATGTTGGAGGGTTTAGTCACCGCATTAGGCATGAAACCCACAAAAAAATATTGTAAAAGAAAGTGACCGGAATCTGGGTTTAGTCATCGGATTCTGTGTTTGACATCAGAGAAGATGAAGTTGAAAGGTGGTGGTGATGGTTGTGTGGTGGTAAAGGGCGGTGATGGGGGAAGTGAAAAAGAAAATGAATAGTAAACTTCAAAAAGTGTTCTTGCAAAAAATGTCCCTCTAGTAGGCGAGAGTAAAATAGTCATTTCACACGGTCAATTTAGCAAAAAAAAAACCATTTTTACATGAACAGTAACACCTCAAAGACATTATTTGCAAAAACCCGATCGCTCTGGAACATGATTTGCAAATTTTTTTGTAAGAGAACATTATTTGCATTTTTGGCAAAGTTTAGAGACATTTTTTGTTGGTTACTCTTCTTTTTATACCACCGATCATTTTTTTAGTAAATACACAAACAAATGGGTTTCTTTTGGTAACAAACAATCTATTTCACTCCCTACCCTTACGTTACTTAAATAGACTTTTTTTCTTTTTTTTTTTTTTTTTTTAACCAAAGTGATCTTTTTTAGGTGATCTTAATAAACTTTTGTGTAGTAGTGTGCTCTTTTCACTTCAAATTTACAGATTAATGTTATATCAAATGTGATAAATCAAGCTGATTGGACTATTATTATTATTATTATTATTATTATTATTATTATTATTATTATTATTATTATTATTATTATTATTATTATTATTATTATTATTATTATATTTTCTCCAACTTCTATAAATAAACTGTATTGATTTATAGGTTCAAAATCTATGTGTTTCGTGTGATACATGGTTGGAAAGCTAAGGATGCGTATTTTCAAGCAAAAAAGGAAGAGTCATTTGAAATTCTACAAAAATATTTGTACCCATTTTAGAAGCATGTTGAATGTTCGAACTTACAAATTAGTGTTATATCAGATTTGATATATCAAGCAAAATATTGCACCGAGTAAAAAAAAATTGTCGAAATTATATAAAACTACACCACTATTGAAAGATAATTAAATACACATTAAGATGGTGTAAGGTGTAATTTATATAGGTTAACTGTTTATGGTTTTTGAAATATGTAATTTTTAGAAAAGAGAGATGGAAGTAGGGCTGTAATCAAGTCAAACTTTTATCAAGGAACTCGAGCTTGACTCGATCAAGTCAAGCTTTTATCAAGCTCAAGCCCAAGCTCAAGCCTAAAAATAGCTCGAAACATATAACGAGCCAAGCTCAAGCTTTTGATAGCTCGGCTCGAGCTCGAATCAAGCTTTTTTGAGCTTTAATATAAATATATTTCCATTATAAATTTATATAACTAACTAGGGATAATTTGAGTATTAATATAATTATAACGACTTACGTTGCGAATAATTAAACATGTATTCTAGAAGGTCATTTAAACCTAATTAATCCAAATGTTTTGTATCCTACTTTATGTATCTTCACACTTTTTGGGCTGTCGACTGTTATAGTGTTATTATTTGTGTAACACACTAGTGAGTTTGGCTATTATGGTTTAAGTTTGTTTTACTTTATATATATATATATATATATATATATATATATATATATATATATATATATATATATATATATATATATATATATATATATTGGCTATTATGGTTTAAGTTTGTTTTACTTTATATATATATATATATATATATATATATATATATATATATATATATATATATTGATGGGTTTGGCTATTAGATACGATATTTTATATAATTCAAGCTTTTCAAGTCGGGCTCAAGCTTTTATCGAATTTTTCAAGCGAAGCTCAAGCCTGGTTGATTAAAGCTCGTCAAGCTATCAAGCTAAGCTCAAGCCTAACTTATAAATTTCAAGCCAAGCTCAAGCCCTGTTAAGCTCGAGCTCGGCTTGACTTGATTACACCCCTAGATGGAAGTGAGTTTTAATTAAAAAAAGATGAGTGTGGAATGAGTGAAGTTAATGTTTTTTAATGTATGATCGATCAAATAATTTGTATGATTGAGATTAATCTTTTAAAATGCAGAAAAACAAGTTGATTTAAAATAACTTTACTCGATAGTTATTAATCGAATAACAAATGTCCAATGCATGTGATGAAAGAAATAAAATTGCTTTTATGATCGAGCATACACTTGCATGACCTTATACTCGAGTTTAAAATAAAAACCTCAATAGAAACTCACTTGGCCATATTTTCAAATACAAAAGGTATGCTTTTATGATCGAGCATACACTTGCATGACCTTATACTCGAGTTTAAAATAAAAACCTCAACAGAAACTCACTTGGCCATATTTTCAAATACAAAAGGTACTAAAAATACCCGCTAAAACAAGAGCACAAAATAAGCATATATCACTTTCACAAAGGACTTCCCAATCTGTATAATAGCCTGTTTTGGATTGATGACATGGCAAGAAGAAATTAGGTGGAGGAGAGAGAAAAGCCATGTGGCATCCTTGCTGGCAGAAAACTATTGGTGGATTGTTAATGCATTCATTTGACAGATTCTCGCTATTACTAAATCGTTTCACAATTCATAATAATCAACATCCAAAAATCACTCCCCAACCTATCCTCTGAAATTGGATCTTGAAATAAAATAACCATCAATCCCTAAAACCATCTATGTAAATTAAACTCCTCCACTCCTCCTCTCTATCACAAATCTGGAACAAAACCCAATTGATTAAAACCATTAATTCATTCCACTGATTTAAATCATAAATCAATCATTCATCGGATGATAAATCAAATTATGCAAAACTGTTTTTTGAGCAACATGACGGATGCCAAGAACCGTTCGAATATCTTGACTTCTAATTTAGGTTTGTGTTATTGTTTTCATTTTGATTATTAATTCCTAAAAAAATTAGTGTTTTGTTATTTTGCAGTTTTCAGTTTGATCGTTTTACGCCATCAATTTTCCGGCTGCGTATGTGATGATAACCTTATCGCATTAAAAAGGTATGTATTACAAACAAGTAACCATTTTTCATTATATTTGCATATAAAATGTTTTGGATCATTGAATAAGATTCAAAAGGTTTGAATCATTGAGTAAGATTCAGATGGTATGGATTTTGTGTAACAATAAACTCGAAATTTTGATTTGTTTTGATATGTGGATTTTGTGTAAAAATAAACTCGAAATTTTTCCTGATTTCTGGCGACATCGCGGATACCAAGAACCGTCCAGCTATCTTGAATACCAATTTTCTGATAAAAGATTTATATTTAATTTTTATTGTAGTACCCGATCAATCATGTTACGACATCAATTTTCCGACGAAGATAACGTTAAGTTATGAATTACAATCAAGTATTTTTTTTCAGAATAATTCAAAAATAATCATATATTTAATTTGATTTGATTTGATTTCATTTGTGAATTAGGAAACAAATATTTCTAATTTGAAATTTGACAGAATCTACATATTAAACATATGGCTACAATTTAGGAAGCGTTGACCATCTCATTAAGCTAGGTATTTTGTTGAGAATTTTTTGGGATGAAAATCTATTTCCAAATCAATGTTTAGCAAAACTTATTGAAGAAGCCATGCCATTTATACGAATTTATGTTTGTTGATTAATTTAAGTTCTTCATGTTTGTTGATTAATTTAAATTCTTCATGTTTCTTAGATGATGAATATTTTCAGGTCAATAATTTGAAGCTGAATCATTTAGAAAATGGATTTTAATTACATTTAATTAACCATATTTGATTTTTAAAAATGTATAACTTCAAAAAAAAAATTAAAAAATGTTCTGATAAAAGATTACCGAAATTATAGTTACATTTTAACTTTTAAAAAACTGAAATATTCTTTCCTTAATTATAGTCGAATATTAATCAAAATTTAATACATTGTTAACCATAATTTCGTCTTATAATTTGCAGCCTCTTTCATTTATTAATATTATTTAAACTGATTATTTTTCGTTCTTTCTGCAGACTGAAATGATGTCAGATGCCATAGATGATGTTATTGACGATGATGAAGTTGAATATGTAACCAATGAGCTTGCAAACCATGTAAACTCTAAAAAACAATTATTTTGAGCGTGTAAGTGCAACTTAATATTAAGCTCACAAATGTTTTTTTGAATTATTTGTGTGTTACCTTTATTATGCATATTCCACAACACCCATATGGTTTTTAACCCTTTCTTTACTTAAAAAGTAGCTCAGATTGGGTATTAGTGTCATTGTATATGTGTATTCGTATGGGATGTTTGGCAACTTCAGTTGGGGACTGTATAAACATTAGCATTTACACATATATGTGGAAAGTGTTATTGTTGTTTAGCCATTAGCATTTAGAGACATATATTTAGCCATTACCCATTAGCATTTACACATATATGTGGCAATGTTGTTGTTTGATTTTTATTTCTTTAATTGTCAACCAGAAGTCAAATATCGATACACCATATGCATATATCAATTCCATTTGCTATACTGAAATTTTATTAATTGATTTATAAAGGTTGTTGAGGTAGCCACGAAAGTGAATTCATAGGCGGAAAATCATAGCATAATATGGGTTTAAGAGAACCTCAATATGTTTACTCACATTCAAGTATGTAGTTGTCGCTGTAAAGTGTTCGTTTATTGAGAGTGGCTAATACAGAAACATTATACGTTGAGATTAGCTCAGACAGAAATATTATATGTTGAGATTGGCTCATACAGACTCCTATCCTACTCCTGGTGATGTCATGTTTCATTCACAAAGCAAACCAACAAACTGATTTTAGTAGGCTTTAATATATTTCTGCTAAGCATTTTGTACTTGCTTTTATGAATCATATATTGAATTCTTGAATCTGTTGTTATTCATGCTCTTCAGGATGCATGTTTAAATAGGTGGATTTACCTCTAAATGCCAAACTTAGACCGCTTTGAGTATTTCATCACATAATTTACAAGGTATGTTATTGGATTGAGTGATTAAGTGTGTTGTTAAATGACGTGCCAAAATGAGCAAATTAGACATTTTGTTGCAACTTACATGAAATTAATCATCTAAATCTTATTATTCTTAGGTCAAATAATTAGTTTTAGATGATTAATTTCATATAAGTTGCAACAAAACTACTTACAGGTCATAATGATGCGTCAAAATGAGCAAATGAGCCATTTTGGTAAGCAATCCCAAACACCCCATATGGTCTAAAGATTGCAACATTTTGAATTTTATCTTATTGTTTATTGGTCGTTGCGTGATGATTTACGTGTCCATATGGTGTAAAGTTGGAATTGTGGAATCGAGTGTTAGTGATTTTTTTAATTTGTTATTTATTTATTATTATTTTAATAGTTTGTTTTTTGTTTTCATTATTGTTAACAGATAGATGAGAATGTCCAAAGGAAAATTATTAATCAAAGGTCATTAAGGCATCCTACGTTAGGCTCAAAGAGGTATATGTGTTTGTTAACTGTGGTCGATTATGTTTTGAAGTAGTGGTTATATTGAAATTGGGTGATTTAAATCTGGCGATTGTTATGGAATATGCATTTGGAGGAGAGGTATTTGAGCAGATATGTAATGCTGGACGATTTCCGGAAAATGAGGTTTGCCCTTAATGTATTCAATTTATTGCCATATCCGATTTGTTTGTGTTAAAAGTGTTGATGATTGTTAAAAGTGTTGATGATTTTTGTGTTGTAGGCATGCTTCTTCTTCCAACAACTTATTTCGTGCCTTATCTGTTGCCATAATATGGTATCGATTAGCTCTGTCTCTACACAAATGTTGCCTCAATATGTGTGTGTATGTAGTGTATAATTGTTACTAACGGACTGTAATTGTAAAATGCAGCAAGTATGCCATCGAGAGTTAAATCAGGAGAACACGCTACTAGATGGAAACCCTGCTCCTCGGCTCAAAATTTCGATTTTGGATACTCCAAGGTACAACGCATCCTCAAGATATAGGAGAGTTTATGCATCTAAAATACAACTATAATTCCTTTAATTGTTTAACCCGTATATTTAATTTCCTGGCTCGACCTGTTTATAAGTTAATGGGTCGAAATAGGTTTAGTATGCAATATGGGCTGTCTGGGCAGAACCTTTTTTAGGGGTTGTTCGCACAGAAAGTGTTTTAGGGCCTGTTTGAACACTATTTATTTTAGTCACCCATTAGAACCCTTACAACAACAACTAAAGCCCCTTACAGCACCCACCTAAACACCCCATGTCAGCAACCAAACACCCTCTCCCAACATCCATCCAAACAGCCCTTGACATCAACAAAAACCCCTTTGCCATCCAAACACCCCCTGACAGCAACAAGACATGCCATTCAACACAGATTAAGCTGTGTTTATAACTCATATTGTTACCACAATGTAGCAGGTTATGTAGCTTCGCAAAGTTCACGTAAAAAGTTGTGAATAGCAAATCCTTCTTGCATATGAAGTGGAGTTGTGTTTTGAGCACCTTGATCCTAAATTAAACATTCCATTTACATAAAGATGGTATATTTGTTTGTTATCAAAATGATGGTTTCACCAATGACGAAGTACGCAATAACTTTCATGATCATGCATATTCTTATCACTTCTACCTCAATAGCAGCACTACTATTTGCTCAACAACGATTTACCAACCCTTCGATTTCTTCTTATTTCGTTCATAATCACACACAATAAAAAGATCATAAAAATCAACACATTATGGTTTTTTTCTTCAAAGTCGATGGTTTAGTGTTCGTGGTTTTCAGGATCCAAGACGAGTTATTAAATTTGATGAATTTGTTTGTTTGCTAAGCATCTTCCATCCTGATGCACTACTAGAATTCGATAAAATTGAATGTAAGATACTTCTCATACTTTTATTGTTAAAAAGGTTGGGATCTTTCTGATGTTAGTGTTAAATGCAGGTTTGATCCAATATTCGGGTGCACTGGAATCACATAATTGGGCATACTGCATGCGCAAGTTGACTTTCTATGTAGTGACGAGCAATCAGTTGAAATCTTGGGCATGTATTGTCAATGGACAGTTGTGACATTAGGCGCAAACAGAATGAAAAGGATTAAATCATGTTTTTATTGTACGATCTCGATTTTTGAAACTTCTTTTTGCATTTTTGGGGACAATTCTCATGTATTTTTGCTAAATCATGTGCGATGAAAGATGATTGTATTTAATATCAAAATTAAAAGTGTTAAATACCATAAGATTAAATATGCACTTAACAAAAATACTATAATTTTATACTCAATATAATTTCAAGTATAAGTATAGGTTATTCAAAAAAACCCTTCCGTTGATGTCGATTACTAAACAACATTTCATTAAATTACACTTATCTTTTAATATATGTAAACAATATAACAAAACTAGCCCGCCCATCGGGCGGGTCTTTAATCTAGTAAGTATATATTGGTAATATGCCTAAAGATAGTCGTACACAACCCTTTATTTTGAGTCTATCGAGCTGAGGTGAGTCGATACAACGCAAAACTCATCGGTTAAAGAGGTACTTGGATCTCAAATGTCGACTAAATCTCAACAAAGCTTTCGTTTTTAATCTCGAACTTAGTCGATTAGCTAATACTTTTGGGTTCGACTCGACTCAACTCAGTATTAGTGTAAAATATTAGTAAAAAACATTCTTTATGGACTTAGTATTTTCAAGACTCGACACAATTTGTATCGGTTAAATTATAAGTTAATTATATAAAAATACACATACTCTCAAAGTGTAGAAACAAATGACTCAAACTGTCAAGCTCGACAAAGCTCACAACCTTAGCAAGCCGAATATTTTTGAACTAAACTACTCGAGCTCGACTCAAAATTTACTCAGATTCCTTAAATTAGACTAAACTAAATCAATTGAAATTTCATTCGATCTTTAGCGGCTAACAGGTTAGCCCAATTCAATTGCACTACGCCACTCCATATTAGTGAAATGAGAATTATATTAGTCCAACATCTTAAGGGCCTCCGATTATATTTCATATCATATAGAGCAACCCATTCCTTTTAAACCCAGTCGTTTTCTTTATTTACGGTAGCCGGAAGCAACATGATTTAAACTACAAATTGTGGGTATTTTTGGCGTAATGCCGTAATGGATTGGGGCTGGAGCTGGTATTTTAAGCCGAAAGCTGAATTTTTATTTTAATTTAATTTTATTTTTATTTTTTTTTCTTATAAAGTTGTTTGGCCAATTAGTTAAAACTTAAGTTTTTTAATGTAAAATCACATAAAAATATATCAAATTAAATTTACATATATTTTTAGCTTTTACGTGATAATCAATTATATTTTGAACGGTATTTAAGTAATTTGGGTAGCTATAAGCCTTTTTCTATGGGCTTGTGCTTATAGAGGCGTATTATAAAAGCTTTTATAAGCCCGTGTGACAAACAAGACTTATTTTATAAGCCTGCTTATTTAAAAGCTCAAGCCCCCATAAGCTCCATAAGCCCCGTTGCCAACACATAGCCGGGTATGTTTGGCGCAATAGGATGGGGCTGGGGCTTAGGTTGGAGCTGGGGCTTATATTATAAGTCGAAAGCTGAAGCTTATATTTTTATAAAGCTGTTTGGCGAATTAGTTGAAACTGAAACTTATTAATGTAAAATCGCATAAAAATACATCAAATTAAATTCAGATATATGTTCGGGTTTTGCGTAATAATCCATTATATTTTAAAAGGTATTTAAGTAATTTAACTAGCTATAAACCATCATATGCCCCTTCTAATGGGTTTGGGCTTATAAAGGCTTATGGCTTCTATAAGCCTCCATAAACTCGTGTGATAGACAAGACTTACTTCGTATTTTATAAACCGGCTTATTTTAAAAGTTTAAGGCCCATAAGCCCATATAAACCCCTATCAAACATAGCCTATCTAGAAATGATTACGCCACTGCACCGGAAAATGCGTGAGATATATACAATTAGTTGCTTTCAACGGTTTTAGATACGCGCAACAACTTGCATAAGAGTAATGTACAAATTTACACTTGCACAAAATTTTGCGCATCAATGGGGCCTACTTTATGCTTTAAACAGGCGGTCACCTAAATCTATGGGACAACCCGATTGTCATACATGTTAATAGTCCGCTTGTTATTTTGAAAATATAATCGATTGGTACGAGTAGCTCTCATGTTTAATTTTATGTTTTAAAACGAAACAAACACATATAAGCAATGTTTTAAAACACGGGTTGACCTGGCCGGTTGAACCGGGAACCGGCTCGGAGACCAGGCCGGATGTGACCGGGTTTTTGCTTGTTTGAGAACCAGATTGAACCACCGGTTTTTTGTTGAACCGGTTATAAAAAAATTTTGCAAAACTTTTTTTTTCATCAATCTTTCTAAGTCTAATTGACAATTTGAAGTGGTGAGTGCTAATGTTAGTTAAAATTTTATAAAATAGTAAACTAGAGTTATAAATTATCTTAAAACATCAACTAATATAGTATTAATATAGTTTTAAAATGAATGTAGGAATAAAATAGAATAAATTATGAAATAATGCAACACCACATATCAAGTATAAAAAAAATGTACATATGTATAGAACCGGTTCAACCCGACGATTTAACCGGTAACCCGGTGATTAAATTGGGTCAATCAAAACATCAAGTTTTAAAGGTTAATATTAACAGAAGAAAAAAATAATAAAAAATAATCAAAAGGTCAAAGTTTGAGTGAATTAAGACATTGATATGGTCATGCCACTATTTCTATTTGGAAATAGTATTAATCGAATAATATGCCAATGCATGTGACGAATGAAAGTTGCTTTATGATTGAGCATACACTTGCATGACATGTACTCTAGTTTAAAATAAAAACATCAACAGAAACTCATTTGGCCATATTTTGAAATACAAAAGGTACTAA
Source organism: Artemisia argyi (assembly GCA_030686995.1). NCBI lineage: Eukaryota > Viridiplantae > Streptophyta > Magnoliopsida > Asterales > Asteraceae > Artemisia > Artemisia argyi. Next base: position 138,549,245 of record CM060685.1, read on the forward strand.
AAATACCCGCTAAAAAAGACTCCAAAACAAGCATATATCACTTTCACAAAGGACTAAAGTGTATATTGGTAATATGCCTAAAGATAGTCGTACACAACCCTCTATTTTGAGTCTAATCGAGCTGAGGTGAGCCGATACAATGCAAAAGTCACCGGTTAAAGAGGTACTTGGATCTCAAATGTCGACTAAAGGTCAACAAAGCTTTCATTTCTAATCTCGAATTTAGTTGATTAGCTAATATTGGGTTCGACTCGACTCAACTCAACTCAGTATTAGCAGTAAAATATTACGTAATAAAAATCATTATCTATAGACACTCATTATTTTCAAGACTCAACTAGACTAAGATTTTCAAGACTCGACAAATTATAAGGTAATCATATGAAGATACATATACCCAAAATGTAGAAACAAATGACAAAAGCTGTAAAGCTCGACAAAACTCGCAACCTTAACGAGCCAAATATTCTTATACTCAAGCTCGACTCAAAAGTTTACTCAGATTCTTTAAACTAGACTAAACTAAATCAATCAAAAAATCAGTCAATCTTTAGCAGCTCTCAAGTTGGCCCAATTCACTTGCACTACATATTAACAAAACGTTAATTACATTCATCTATAACATCTATAATCTTATCAAAATTTTTCAATACAATCACTGCAATAAAAGTCACTTAAGCACATTATAAAAAAGTTTAGTGTTCAGATCTCACTGATACACATTTAAAAATAACCAATAAAAAAGTCATAAAACAATCACAAAAATACCTCAATTACACCACTTATGTCTTAGTTAAAAGATGAATAATACAACCACATAAAACATCCAAAAAATCCTTCACAAAATAACGTGTCAAGCAGTGATTAACTGATTTTATTATAGTTTATTTCTCTTCTCTTTAATTAAGTCACTCACTTCCTAACACTTTATTTTGTAGAGAATTTTTTGTGGATGTTTTTATATGGTTCCAGCAAAACTCGAGTTAAAAACTCGCACTTTCCCAGATACCCGACTAGCAGAATAAAAGTCAAACAACTAAAAAGACAACAAATTGTAACTCCAACTTAGTAAAAGGACCAAATTTGCAAACTCAATAGAAACAAAAGTTAGCTGAAAAACCCAAATATAAGTATGAAGCCTCGCTTCACTCCAACTCAAAACCCTACACCATTTTCCAGACAAAATAGACCCCCCCCCCCCCCCCCCCCCCCCCCAAAAAAAAAATTAACCATAAAAATAATCGCAAATCACAAACAATGACCTAATTGTTCATTTAATCAATCAAAACCCGCTTATAACCTAATAATAAAACAAAATGGTTTCAAATCAAACATCCGAACCGGAAATCGAACCAGTAACCGAACCGGAAATCGAACCGGGAACCGGAGAAGGTGATGATGATGCTGATTCACCGAAGGGTGGTGGTGTTAGTGTTAGGTCAAGTGACAGGATTCGGAAAAGGCCTAATACGTATACTCGGTTTGTTTATTCGAAAAGGAGTTCGGGGAATGCGAATGCGAGTAATAAGACGAAATCGAGGACTTCGGCCGCGAGAATTGCGAAGAAGATTCAGAATAATGGAGTGGTGAGATTGGATTGGTTTTTGTTTGAATGCATGTTGTGTTTATAGGGGTTTAGGTGTAAATGTGTGATTGTATCGAAATGCGGTTAGTTTGTTGGATAGCGATGAAATGTTGCTTAGTAGTGATAGTTTTTTTGCAAAAAATCCCGACTAGTTAGTACTTATTTAGTTAGTTGAATTAATAGGTGAAAAGTAAACTTAGTTTTTAGTTAAGCCCGGGTAAAACGGACGAGATTGACTTAGATGTACGTGGCCTAATGGGGGTAGCCCATGATTGTTTCCGACCCTTCCCTGGCTACGCCCATATTTGTATCTAATGAGGTTTGAACCCTTGTCCTCTTGTGAGGATGTCAAGCGTGAAGCGCCTTACCACTAGGTCAATTGATGGTGGTTCTAATTAAAGCCCGGGTGTCATTTTTTATTTCTCTTATATTGCATTTTTATAATTATTGTGCTCTTGGTTTTGAGCTATGTTTGGCGGCGAGTTTTTCTTGTAGATTTTAGTTTTAGTTTTAACGAAATAGGCTTTTATACAAAAGTTCCGAAAAATACCCTTTAAATAGTCATGTTTGATATTTGGGTATGTAGTTTGACAATTTCCAGCTACAACTAAGGCAAACAACTCTATATAGATAAAAGTTGTAGTACTGCTCTAAGTAAAAGCTTTAGCTACTTTTGCCAAATATGCGCTATATAAGCAGGTTTGGTGATTTTATCTAAATGCAGTGAATCCGTTAGTTATTAGAGACCTGTGTGCTTGATTATTTGATGGATAGGTGTGTGATGGTACCGAATTGAATTCTATGGTAATTAGAAACAGAGCGAAATTGGGTATAGATTTTGAACTGGAAGAGGTTAAATTGAGTTTATACGGCTTAAGTTTAAGAATAACATTAATTTTCCTGTTACTGCTAAACATATTGGTTAAGTTTACTGGATCTGTAATAGGTTATAGGCAGTTTCTGAAATTATACGCGGACACATCACTATGCACACACAAAATGTAGTGTTTATTACATGAATGACATTAGGTGGGGGTGGGGTTGTGGTAGAATGACAAGTGCAGGCAGAAACACCTTAAACTTATACTATGCGAAACAAACCAACTAATAAATGCTTAAGCAGATAGATGGATGACATGATGTTTTAGGAGTTTATAACACTCTTCCTTTCCGTAAGGTAACTAGTACACTGGTTGGATGGAAAGTAGACGCCTGGTTATGGCATCTGTGATTCCACTGACTATGAGAATAGTGATAAGTTATTCCGCTTATTCAACCTGCTTGTATATTTGGTGGCTGCCATGTCCTATCGTCCTACACCTGTTTACTTGGTTTTGTTATTAGTTAAGTACTTAAGATAACAAAAGTTGAATGCAAAGAGCCTCAAATCCTCTCTGCCTTCGTTCAGTGAAAAATAATAATGATTGCTATGATGAATTCAGAAAATAAGTTTCTTTTTCTCTTCCCTATTTGTAATATGTTTCTAGTGTTATTGTAGTCTGCTGAAGAGAATCCTAGGCGTTCAAATAGAAACAAAAGAGTTCCTATAAAATTTGAAGAAGGATACACAGACAGTAGCGGATCAGAGGATAATGACCTAATGGTGAGTTCTTTAACACTTTTTGCGAAATGATTTTATTTCTGGTGGTCTAATGTATCCCATGTATAACTTTTCAGGGTCCCAGAAGCCGAAGTACTAGAAAGCGGAAAAGTAGCAGTGCTCGACGTAAAGAGAAGTTACCTCTGCGTGAAGGACTCAGACCTCGCCGGGACGGTCTCCGGCCTCGTCGCTCTAATACAGGTTCTAGAGGAAAGATAGTTCTTGAATCCGAGGATGAACGAGATACTTATGAGGAGAATAATGGGCAAGAAAACGGCAATGAGATGGAGGATCTTGATGCAGATGACGGTGAGAGCGAGGAAGAGGGCGCTGAGGGAGATGGGGATGACGAGGGTGAAGGTGAGGGTGAAGACGAAGGAGAGGAAGATGAAGGAGAGGAAGACGGTGATGATGAAGATGGTGAAGAAGAGCAGGATGGTAGGAGACGGTATGATCTTCGAAACCGGGCAGAGGTTCGCAGGCTAAATCTTGAAGAGGGTAAGAAAAGACCAAGATCTCCTAGAAGAGTACTTCAGCAAGGAGTAGGAACAAAGCACAGTAGGGATGTTAGAAGAGGTGGATCTCGAGTTCATAAACGTCACCGCATATCACGAGCTGAAGATTCTGATGATTCTCTTCTTGTGGATGAGTTGGATCAATCAATGCCAATGCCTTGGTCAAGAGGTGCAAACAGATCAGGTGCCCCACCGTGGCTTTTAGGGGGACCAGATATGCACGGGTCATCCGCGTGGGGGTTAAATATTGCTGCATCCGGTTGGGGTAATCAGGGTGATGTTTTGGCTAATTTAGCTTCTGGTGTTCAAACTGCGGGGCCTAGTTCCAAGGGAGGGGCTGACATCCAACCTTTACAGGTCGACGAGAGCGTAAGTTTTGATGACATAGGTGGGCTTTCAGGTTACATTGACGCTTTAAAAGAAATGGTCTTCTTCCCATTGCTATATCCTGATTTTTTTGCTAGCTACCACATTACCCCTCCAAGGGGAGTGTTATTATGTGGTCCTCCTGGCACAGGGAAAACACTTATTGCCCGAGCGTTAGCTTGTGCTGCTTCAAAGGCTGGGCAGAAAGTCAGTTTTTATATGAGGAAGGGTGCTGATGTGCTTAGCAAATGGGTAGGCGAGGCTGAAAGACAACTGAAGATGCTTTTTGAAGAAGCCCAAAAGAATCAGCCATCAATAATTTTCTTCGATGAGATTGATGGGCTTGCTCCTGTTAGGTCTAGCAAGCAGGAACAGATTCATAATTCTATTGTTTCAACTCTGCTCGCCTTGATGGATGGTCTTGATTCACGAGGGCAGGTGGTTTTGATTGGGGCAACCAATAGGATTGATGCCATTGATGGAGCACTGAGACGACCTGGTAGATTTGATCGCGAGTTTACGTTTCCTCTGCCTGGTTTTGACGCCCGTGCTGAAATATTAGACATTCATACTCGAAAATGGAGAAGACCTCCAGTGAAGGAGTTGAAGTCGGAGCTTGCTGCTAGTTGTGTTGGCTACTGTGGTGCTGATCTTAAAGCTCTCTGCACTGAAGCTGCAATCCGTGCTTTTCGTGAAAAATATCCTCAGGTTTACACTAGCGATGATAAGTTTCTCATAGATGTAGAATCGGTTGAGGTGGAAAAGAAGCATTTTATGGAAGCCATGTCAACAATTACTCCTGCTGCCCACAGAGGCTCTATTGTTCATTCTCGACCATTATCTCCAGTTGTTGCACCATGTCTACAAAGACATCTCCAGAAGGCCATGAGTGTTATATCTGATATTTTTCCCGCTCTTGATATTTCATCCGAATCCAAGAAATTTTCAATGCTCGTTAGTGGTTTTGCTCTTCCTCTTGTGTACAGGCCTCGGCTTTTGTTGTGTGGCATGGAGGGTGCTGGGCTGGTAATTGTTTTCTTGGATTCAGATGTTTATATATCACTCATCATCTGTAAGATATGGTAAGTGAACTCACTACTTCATTTTCAGGATCATGTGGGCCCTGCTATCTTGCATGAACTGGAAAAATTTCCTGTCCATTCTCTCGGACTTTCTTCTCTTCTATCTGATCCGAGTGCTAAGACGCCAGAGGAAGCTTTGGTTCATGTATTTGGCGAAGCCAGGAGAACTACACCTTCAATACTCTATCTACCTCAGTTCCATCTTTGGTGGGAAAATGTAAGTGCACATATCTGCACACTTTTTAATTCTTACTGCTTATATAATAGAGTAAAATGAAATTACGTTATCTAGGATTGGCATCATTTTGTTATAAATGACAAATTGGAATCTCATTTTGTGAATTCAGGCGCATGACCAACTTAGGGCTGTGCTATTGACATTATTGGCAGAGTTGCCGTCAGACTCTCCCATATTACTGCTTGGAACATCCTCGGTTCAGCTTAACGAGCTGGAAGGGGACACATCTTCTGTTTTTCCGTCTCGCAACATGTATGTACTTATTCTGCTTCTTTTTTTTGATAATACGTACCATGAAGTTTAAATCTATGGATGTTTTGTTTGAATATTTCAAGTAGGAAATCATTAATTTTGGTGGGTTGCAGTGGATACTGTCCTTCTCCTAAACGTGGAATTATTTTTTTGGATGAGTAGAGAAATATAAATCTTGTTAATTATTATTGATCCTTAAATGCATGGAAGACAAAAAACTTGCATTGGTTAGGAGAGCTTGTTTGCTTCGTTTAACTCAAACTAGGAACACATATGATTAGTTATTGCTGAACATTTTTGGTTATCAAGATCTATGCATTCAGATACGCATCCAGTATTCAAGTATTTGTGACTGCTTTGTTTATATGCTCATCTTAATATCAATCTATCTAGGCCAGCTTTACATATTAAAATATTAATGAGTTCATATATTTACCTATTACAGTTATCAGATGGACAAGCCATCAATGGAAGATAAGGGTATGCTTTTTGACCGTCTGATTGAAGCTGTTTTGTCAATACCATCAGAGGGAGCTGCAAAGAAGTCCCAAAAGTCGGTTGCTGTTTCTGAACTCAGCAAGGCACCAAAGGTAGACACTGGCCCAAAGATCTCTGAACTAAAAGCTAAAGCTGAGGCCGAGGGCCATGCCCTCCGCAGATTGAGAATGTGCCTACGCGATGTTTGCAACCGGTAAGCTTTTTCTACTGTGACTACTAACTATTCACTAGATGCTAAAGATTTACCCCTGGCACAATTTATCATCATCATCATCAATATAATGACATGCAAAATATTCAGCACATTCATGACTTAATGAGATTACCATGCTGGATTCTAAAAATAACAACCCATAACAATCAGATTTTAGCATCACATTTAATTTGTAAAATGTTATTGGGAATATAGAATTAAGTATGTTCTGGATACATGTATGGGCATTCTGAATTGGAGTCTGATTCTTCTATGGCATTCTGAGTGGTGTCAAAAGTATTCTGGGGCTATCTTCTTGAGACAGGGAAAATGATGTCCAAGACAGGAACCTAATCCAAATATGGAGGCAGGAACCTAATCCTTGGTCAGATGGCATATTTAGTCCACAAAGTACTCTTTTGTTTCATTATGGTACTAATGTTAATGGAGGCATGCTCACTCCATTTGCACTGTTAAGTTCAATCCAAAAGAAATGGAGATTGCAGCTTCCAGTGATACCATTTGCATGCACACATCCAAATATAATGCATTTGGGGTATTGTTTGTCATCTTTATGAATGGCATCAGGACTCGTATTCTATGGGTTGAGTGCTTACCAAGCTGGTGAACCTATAGCTTGGCAGAACATTTGCTTATGTAGTTATGTTAAAACTTGCATCCCACTCTGCATTGACTTTTTTCTATTTCAGACATCATTTTACTCTCATGTAGCCTGTTACTTGTAGTTATCAACGTTGTCCATTCAGGAAATATCATAATGCTACTCATTCACTAGAATTGTTTTTTCTGGTGCAGGGTTTTATATGACAAGCGCTTTAGTGCCTTTCACTATCCTGTGTTGGAGGAAGATGCCCCAGACTATCATGCAGTTATTCAAAACCCTATGGACATGGCTACCCTTCTACAGCGTGTTGATGGTGGAAAATACATTACATGCAAAGCGTTTTTGATGGATTTTGATCTCATTCTAGCAAATGCCAAGGTACGTTTTTTCAGTGTTCACATGCATGTTTAACATCTGTCTTCCCTTCTGCTACATTTTCTTTTGAGACGGGGCTTAATTTAATACATTTGCAAAGGTACACATGCTTTATAACCTTTTTAATGTTTTTCTTTTGTTCATGCAGATATATAATAGGGATGATTACAATGGAGCTAGGATTGTCAGTAGGGCTTATGAACTTCGAGATTCGGTATGTGTTTCTGTTGATGGGAATAAAGTTCCATTTATGCCATTGTTTTCAGTTTTGATTTGTTTGAAGTATTTCTTTTTGTAGGTCCACGGGATGCTATCCCAGATGGACCCAGCATTGGTTTCTTATTGCGAGAAGATTGCTGAAGATGGTGGTCCACTGACTCTGCCTGAAGATATTGCTGGGTCTTCTTTCCAGCAGGTTCCTGTTGTCCAGATGGCAACTACGACTAGGGCTAGTGCACGTCTTCGTCATGTCCAGCCAGAAGTTGATTTTGATAAGAGCTATGAAGCATTAAAACGACCAAAGAAGACTGTTGATCCTTCACATACAGGTTATTACATTCATACATTTTTTTCATTTATTATTATTTTATTGATAGACGTATTGGTGGATGTGAACACTTGCACCTAGGTAGAGAGTGTTCTGAAGTACAATCTATAAAAGTAGACCTGATAGAACTAGGAATTTTCTCTCCTCAAAGTCCAACTCACTGCTAAAATAACAAATAGAGGTGGCAAAATAGGCGGGTGGGGTAACAGGGCAAAACATTTAACATGGTTAAATAAAAATTCACTGTGAAGATCGGGTCGACCTACCATCAAATAAGATTATAAAAATATTAATGGAACTGCTTTCTTGATAGAGCAATTTGAGAGGCATTAAGCATTTGTGAACACTTTGGCCAACTTTAGTTCTGTTTGTCCCAGTCGACTCAATCACATGTTTCAGTTTATTCTTGTTTCAAAATTATACCTATTTCACCAGTTGGAGATTATAGATGACCCAAATCAACTCAATTTTTTTTTTTTAAATAAGTAGACCTAAGTGATCCAATTTAGAAGGCAGCTTTACTGTTGATGCTAAATGATAAACACGGTACTCTTTAAATGATACTTCTTGTGTGTAATAATTAGATTTACACTTGCTGTTATTTATTACTATTTGACAATCTGATAATCTTCAATTGGAGAAAAGGCAAATGACATAGAATATTAAACTAACACTGGTACTGTTCCCATGGTAGGTCATTGTACCCAACTTATAAGAAAAAAAAAAATGATTTTAGACGGTTCTACATGTTAAATTTTTAAAAGCAAGTAGTTTTCTTAATAGAAGACACGTAATTGGTTACTACATCAACTGATAACTTTCTTTCCAACATAATGGTTTTCTGCAATTTATTTATTTATTTATTATTTATTTATTATTTTTTTTTTGTAAGCAAAAGTAAAGTGGAACAACCTAAATGGAAATAACACCAAAGCATATCGTAATTTTATGCAATTTGCATATTGGAGAATAGAGAGAGTTGGCACACTTGGAGATTGTTTTTTTTATTAAGGCGAAGACATCAACTATATTGATAGCTGTAGGGTATTTAAATGGCCAAACCATAGGTTGATAACTATGCATGAAGCTATGTGAATGCGGCGTTTTATCTACTATATTAGGATTCTAATCTTCTATGTGGCCATGTTATTTTTCTGTGTGATGATGAGTCCCAGTTATGCGGTATGAGCTAATGTGATTATGGGTCCTATTTATTTGGGGATAAATGGATGAGGACTAGAGGGGGAACAAATGAAAAATGTATAAACGAGTGGAACCTAGTTTGCTTCAAGTCTGGTATATGCTCAACTTTTATTAGATTTGTTTTTCTCTTATTTCTCGACACATATATATGACCGTGTTACATTTATTTAAACTTAAACAATATCTAAACTTAAATGTTTGGATTTTCAGCTTCAACAGCTGATGAAGGATCCCAACCTCAAGAACCCGCAGTTGAACCAGCAGTTGATGACCAAAATGATCCAAACCCTCCTAGCTCACCTCCTACTTCAATTGAAATTGACACCAATTCCAAGAACGAGGTTAGTGAGCCCAAGTCACAAGATGTTATTATGTCAGATGTTGAGATTGATAGCAAAATCGAATCTGCCAAGAAGCTTTTGTTGGAGCGCACAACCGATTATGGAGTTCCACAGCTAGAAAGACTGTATACCCGAGTCGTAAAAGGTGTTTTTGAGTTGAAAAATGTTGAGCTGGACAATATCAAGCCTCAAATATCTGACTTTTTATTGAAGTTTGCCGAAAACGAGGCTAATTTTTGAAGTGAACCAGTTCTTTTCTGCTGGATAGATTTTGTTTGGTTTTTAACCAATTTATTTATTTTAAAGCATTTTAGTAGATTCCAATTTGAATCCACTGTGGGAATGGTTCACTTTCTCTATCTGCCCCCACCTCATGCTGATCGTAACCGAACACTAAATTCTTTTCACGTGCGGGTTGTTAATACTTTGGTCCTTGCAATGATCCAAAACCTGAGTAAACTGAGACCAAACTTGAAACCAAGTCTTGGGTAGTTTGGTAGATTCCAATGTGATAAGTGAAGGACTGAATTTTTTTGGCTAAAAGAATGAGTTTTTATGCAAATCCCTTATTTATAACTTTCATGTTTTGCTAATTGTTGTATATAAGGCTGACCATAGTAAGATGACCCAATCCCTCCATTTTTTCCTGCTCCAGCGACCTGCAGGCCAAGTTCATTTTTTTTTTATTTATTTTTTATTTTTTTTACACAAACTAAAACTTCATTCATAATTAAAAAATTACATATTAATTAAAATAAAATAAAAACATTACAACACTTATTAAAACATTATAATACTTATTAAAAATTAATAATCTAGGTTGTTACTAAAACATTATAACACTTATTAAAAACTAATAATCTAGGTTGTGTTGTTCCTAGATCGAATCTTTGATTTCTTGCATTTTTTGTCGTTGTAATGCGGGCAAAGATGGGTCGATTGGTGTGAGATAGAAGATGAGGTCATTTTGATATTTCGTTTGTCGCTCAAATTCAAGTTTTTGTTCTTCCATTGCCAATATTCTTTCTTCTTGTTCCGCTTTCTTTTGCTGCAGCTCCAACTCCTTATCCGTTTGCTCCAGCTCTTTTTTCTTCAAGTTGTAGTATTACCCAATGCCATTGGCTTAATGGTTTTCCATTTGTCGGCTACCCCATCCAAATTCCAAGACTTGGAATTCTTCGACGATTTCTTCTTAGTAGCCTTATTTTTCTTAGCTGCTTCATGACCAACTGGTCGCTCATTTTGAGGCTCTTCATTATCAGGCACATCCGAGCCCGTTTCAGAAGTCATTGGTTTTTTTCGAGCCTCATTTTGGTTTAAAAAAACTGGCATTTCATTTTTCTTCCAAATCTGATGGTCCCTCAAAATCTCCCAACAATGATCCAAATGAAAGGCATGCTTCATCATTATTTCATATTCTTCACACGCTCTTTGGTAAATAGTGAGATCATTCTCACCACTTCCAAAATTCGTATAACAATTGTTGTAAATAGCACAAAATGCACCAACTCTAGGACGAATCCTATTTTTCCACTTGTTAGTAATTGAGTTATACGATCTCCCTTCACCAACCTCATTTCCAAAGTATGTAATCATTTTTTTCCAAAATCCCTTAGAATTTTGGTTGGTTCCAACTATGCTATCCTCCGACGAATCACACCAAGCCATGCACAACACGATATATATATATATATATATATATATATATATATATATATATATATATATATATATATATATATATATATATATATTTTTGTCCAAATCGTCGAATCATTCAAGGTGTCTTTCTCAACCGCCTTCTTCTTACCATTTGTAGCACGGTTCTTAAGTTTGACCCGTGACATCTCTTCAGAAATAGTGTTGTCGTCGTCATCACCAACAAGATCATCATTGGAATCGAATCGTGATACGATCCGTGACCCGAACCTTGATAACCCGATGATATATGTTGAATCCACTCCGGATTGTTGCATAATTGTTCCATAGAATCGCAAGCATCAAGATTGATGTGGTTAACCGGAGAATAATTTTGATAATTAGAATAGGAAGACGTTGATGAGGCCATTGTTGGACAATACAACGATTCGGGGGAGCCATACATAGATTGTTGGCTTCGACGGGAGTGGCTTTGTTGTGGTTGTTGGTTGTTTTGATACGTTGGAATGAACGGACGATTAACATTACGATGCATAGCAAATGGATTGAATGTTTTTTGTTGTGGAGGTTGTTGAGATTGATAATCAAGAGTAGCGGGTCGGAAATTCACGTTTGGTGAGACACCGGTTAATCGGAAAGTCGAATCCGGTGATAATTGCGGGTTGTTTTGTGGTAAACGGGATTTTCGGTCTTTCGCTTGTGGTGTTTTCTTAGACAATTTGAATAGAAATAATTGTGAGATTATGTGAATTGAAGTGTGTTTATGTTGTGTATTTATAAGGTAATTTAAAAGAATTATTTATTTATTTATTTTTATTTTTATTTTTTTTGGTGCCAAACGGCTAGTTTTCAAACAGTAATTTTTTTTTTTTTAATTATTATTATTTTTGTTGTTGTTTGTTTGTTTTTGTTTTTAGCTCAAATGGCTATATACATTTAAGATAGTAAACGTTTGGATAAAAAAGCAAACAAAATGGGATTTCCCATTCGGTCGAGATCACGACCTCTTGTCATTGTTTTCCTCCCTCAACTCGGTCGCGACCGAGTGTGCACAAAAAGGCCGACCGAGATCGACCTACACGACCGACTCGGTCGTTAACATTACTGTGGGCAGCCTAAGATGTTTAACCTGACTAATTCCATTTAACCTGACTAATTCCAATGTGTTTCATTACAACAAAAACGTGCTTTAGTTCTACCAGTCTATTAAAATGTAACTTAATTAGAACCTGTGCCCTTTGGACATGACATTGCAGAGTGGGTGTCAATTGGCACTAATCTAATACGTACATGACACATCAACTTGGTTAGTATATCGAATCTTTAATTATTTAATGGAGTATTAGAAGTTGCAGAATAAAAAAAATTTATATTAGTTATAACATATACGACTTATACGAAACTTTGGATCATCTATTAAATATAGAGGAAATTCCCTGAACATAGTCCACTTTCTAGAAGAAGAAAAAAAAAATCTAAAATAAACTAGTGCGACTGAACAATTGTGCGACTCCACTAATTTTTTGACATGTGTTCATCATTTTATGACAAATTGCGACTTCACTAATTATTTGACATGTGTTCATCATTTTATGACAAAACTACAATGAGATGCTTTTGTCTACTACAGTATAAAAGGACAAATATATTCTTAACCCATTTTTGTAGTACACGTGTCAAAAGTTAGGGAGTAGCATACTACATTATAAAAGAAAACAAGTTAACGGTGTATTTATCATTTTATAGTAGACAACAAAATATTGTACCAAAATTAAATCAATAACTCATTATATTTTTGTCGTAAAATAATGGACACGTGACAAAAGTTAGGAAGTAGTATAGTCGGTTAGTCGTATTAGTCTATTTTGAGATTTTTTTCCTCTCTCATAAACGGATTATGCTTTCCTTTTGAGGTATTTATGGAATTTACTCTTAAATATAAGTAATGAGTAGGTAACATATATCACACTCAGATCATATTTACTTTTATATTTAATACTACGTATTAATTGGGTGGGTACCTGTATAGTGGTAACGTTGTGTAGTTTCGAACTTTTGATAATATCTGATAGAGTCGATATATTTTATACAATATTTAGATATAAGGTATTGCCTAATTTGTTGAACATCTTTGTTTTCGCTATGATATCTAAAAGTTCAATTCGAGGGCTCTTCTTTTCTCTTTTAATCTTGTTTTGGATTAAAAAACTCGTACATTATTTTTTTTTTGACAAACTGTACAGAAGTCATAAGGTACCTTGACGCAACGCGAGAGGCAATCTTACCTTGGTGACCATAAAAGCATGAAACATGTGTGCAATCGTCAATAGTTGTTTACACACCGACTTTTCGGTTGTTGTTACTCTTTTTCTAATATCACTTTTGAAATGACATATGTGATTGGTATATTTTGATGATGAAAGTAAAAGAGTGATTATTATGAATTATAAACACGAGAAAAGTTAAAAAGAACACTGATGTAACAGTAATGTGATATAAGTGATAGTAAATATCGTTTACACAACACCTAACAAATGCTCCAACGACATAGTATTTCATAAGAAAACGCCGTGGTGAAATTCAACGTGGAGCTGAAGTAGCAACAAACCACATTAACACCCTTTGCCCCCTCCATTTCCGAACCTAGATATCTCTTTTGGAGAAAGTTCTTCGAAAACCACCTCTCTATGTTTCACACAGCAACAATACCCAATTTTACATCACGAAGTGAACATAAAAAACCAAAACTCACAATAAAAAAAGCACCTGTCCTTCAAAGACTTTTTACAAAGAATCAAATTCCTTAATCAACAAGAAAAAAGGACAATATAATAATGACATAACTATTCCACGATGCTACCTTTTATTAATTAAAAATAAAAACAATAAATGTAATAAAAAAATGAATTTAGTGAAAATACGTGGGGAGCAAACAATGACTTTGACTATATATTTCCTTCAACACCGCTTCTTCGGTCACCAAAAACAAAATGAAAATATAAACACAAAAAGAATCACTGCTGTTTCATGTCACAATAATCAGTAAAGTTAAAACCGTCCGATCTTTTTATTTTAATAATATTGGTTTCATTTCGTTATTTGGTTGTTTTTAGATGCTGATGATATAATGTTTGTTTGAGTTTGTTATTGAAGTTTTAAGTAGAAAGATTTATTGTTCACTTTATAAAATGTGAACCATATATTGAATTTGTTAGTTTATGGTACGAGGATCATTTTTTTACAAGTTACTGTAGTATATTGTTATCATATGCATACTAAGGTGGTGAATTGGTGATGTGGGTCGTGTTCAGGTTGGTGGGTTGACAAGTCAGAAACCCAACCCGCTAACCTGAACAAAACATGTTGGGTCGGATGTGTCAACCCTAACCTGTGACCTTTTTGGTTGGTGGGCTAAAAGCCTAAAAGTGTTGAATAAGTTATATGGGTAAGTTGTAGACCCATTTATTTAAGGGGTGTTTGTTTCGGCTTATACAGCTGGGTTATGGCTTGTTTGGTTTTGGGCTTATGTTTCATAAGCTCATTTTTTGTGGCTTATTTTGAAACTTTTCGGCTTATATAAGATTTATATGACATAACAAATTTATATAATCCGAAATATTTCAGAATAAGCCACAAAAAGTGAGCTTATGAAACATAAATGCAAAAACAAATAAGCCGACTATATAAGCCGAAACAATCATTATTTTTTTATTAAACGGGTTAAACGGGTATGCGGATCGACCCGTTTAACCAAGCACTACCATTTTAATAAACGGGTTAAATAGGTTTGTTTTTGGATCGTTGCGTTATGTTTTGATTTGTCGCCCCATTTATGCATCATGTAATTGTTACTTTTAGATGGGGTTAGTGATTAGTCTAGGTTATTGTACTTTTTGAAAATGTTTTATCATTGTATTATTGTTTTGTTCGTTTACTCGTTTAGGTTATTATACTATAAAATCAGATAATCTGTTCATTAAAAACCGGATTTTAGAGTTAGCCAGTCAAATATGATGAGCTAGACAGCATTTTAAAACATGCACAGTGACTTGAATGTAATATTTTAAAAAGCTTAGTGATTAATAGTTATGAAAAGTACGGAAGAAATTCAACGAGAAGAAAAAATAAAATGAGAGAGTGAAAAGAATTTCTAGCCACACAATTTAAATAAGGAGAGAAATTAAGAGGAGATGCATATATTTTTGTTGGTGCAATTGAAATGCGTGGTTGTAGTTTCTTCTCATTTTGATTTTATTTCTCACTTGATCGTAACTCATAAAAAGTGTAGTTACAATGACCAAAATGAACATTTTCGCAAAATGACGTTAGACTACATTAACCTTTTTTGAAGACATGAAGTTTATAAGATCTTGTTTAAATACTGCTACAGTTCTAAATCTAACTTTTATTTTTATACAATTGTTGTAGGAAGTGTATGGATCTTATTTTGCGATAAGTACGTGTTTCTAATCAGACTTATTTGTTTATACAGTTGACACATTTCAATCCGAACTGCCTTTTTCTCAAAGGTATCTGAAAATCTATCCACTTGATATATTTTTATTTGCTTTTTTCTTATAGATAGTTTGTGAATTTTCTGCATTATGAAAAATGAAAATAAAATATGATGTTTTGTGTGAAATCTCATAACGAGTATGAAGTAGCTCTTTCATTATTACTTAGAAGATATTGCTGGATATATGGGTCATTTTGTTGTTTAGAATCTCGGTTTTATATTATCTGCAAGTTCTGCTGTTATAGCATTGTACAAGCATAACCAACTATTGGTAGTAATTTTGAATAAGAATTGAGTAGATGATCAGGATATATGTAATGGGTATATTAAGTTCGGCATTAAGCTTTATACAAGGGCAACTAGCCAGTTGTATATTTTTTTTAAGTGATAAGCTAATCTGGAGTTGGGCAATGGTCCACAACGGGTTAGGTCAAAATGGGTAACATTTTGTGTAGGCTGATTCAATACTACTGGTCACGCTTAAACACATATCCCATATCAACTGCCCAACCAAACATAAACATCCTGATCTTTAGTACGGATTAAGGGAAGGGATCAGATGAATCAATTTGGGTTAAACTTAATAAAAGAATGATTTACAAGGTTTTAAAAGTACATTTCCGGTGACCCATTTTACCTTTTTTTCTTTTAAGGTATTTTATAATTTATCCGGATGACCCATTAGAGTCATAATAGTCTAAATAATCTCAGTTATAGTCTTATAGATATAAAATCATTAAGAATGTAATATGCATAAAAAAAAAATCTCAGCGACTTTTGATGCATTTGACTTGTTTTCTTTTGAGCTAATTTGTTGATTTATCTGTATGGCCCATTAGACGTGCTTCTTTTGTATTTTTTAATTTTTACTTTGTGAAACCGGGAAATCAAAGAGATCCTTCAATTCATATGACTGCTCTACGGTAAAGCATGAGACAACCAACTGAAAGAGAGTTGAGCTGGTGACATAAAAGATAAGCAGGTCCAATCTTACCAGGAACATACAATAAGGAGTGGTCATATGATTAAAATTACATGTAAATGCATTAATTATTTCTTGCAAGATAAATATCTTCCGAAATTTGACTAATCATTCTTTAGCAGGTCTAATCTTTTGCGCTGTTACAAATCTAGTTTATCTTTGTTGAAATAAGATATCATAAGGCGCGCCCTTTTGATAGTTTTAAAAGATGCCTGCAATTCAATGTGAGGTGCATCTCTACACATGACCTATGTAGGAGGACAAAGCATATTCACTTATGCAAGTGATGCAACTAAAGAGAATCTTGGTGGTATAGTGATGAGGTGCAAACCAAGGTAGCGGCGAAACAATCTAAGTTCAGAGAGCTCCTTTTGAGTAGAGCGGGTAATCTAGAGAATAGGGTCGAGGCAGAGGAGAGGTATAAAGTAGCCAAAAGAGAAGCGAAAAAGGCAGTAGCCCAGGCGAAAGACAAAGCGCACGAGGTTCTGTATAAGAACTTGGACTCCAAGGAAGGGGTAAACGATATCTTCAAGATTGCTAAAGCCCGAGAGAGGAGAAGCAGGGATTTGGGAAACATTAGATTCATTAAAGATGTGGATGGACGTAGCATCGTCAACGAAGAGGATATTAGGAAAAGATGGGGAGAGTATTTCTCCTCTCTTTTTAACGAGAGGGCTACACAAGAAAGCGGGGAGAGATGGACCCCTAGCCAAGATTTGCTTCCAGAGTGTGACTACTCGGATATCAGCCAAGGTGAAGTGAAGGTTGCATTAATGAAGATGGGAAGAAACAAAGCGGTAGACCCAGACAAAATACCCATAGAAGCTTGGAGGAGCTTAGGTGACGAGGGGTTAAGATGGTTGACTTCCCTCTTCAACAAGATTTTCTCTAGCGATAAGATGCCAGAGGGATGGAGGCTCAGTGAAGTCATCCCTATCTACAAGAACAAGGGTGACGTACAAGTGTGTAGCAACTATAGGGGTATTAAGCTCCTTAGTCACACGATGAAGCTCTGGGAGAGGGTTATTGAGAGAAGGTTGAGAAGGGAAACAAGGGTGTCAGAGAACCAGTTTGGTTTTATGCCAGGAAGGTCCTCGATCGAGGCTATTCACCTCCTCAGAAGCCTCATGGAGAAATATCGAGAAAGGCAAAGAGACTTGCATATGGCCTTCATCGACCTAGAAAAGGCATATGATAGTGTCCCACGTGAGTTGATTTGGAGAACGCTGATAGACAAGGGAACCCCAAGGAGATACTTGAGAGTCATAAAGGATATGTACGAGGGGGCGAAGACACGTGTACGGTCCACAGTGGGAAGCTCAGAGTTTTTCCCTGTGAAAGTTGGACTACACCAGGGATCAGCCATTAGCCCTTATCTATTCGCATTGATTCTTGATGAGCTATCACGAGGGATCCAAGAGTGTATCCCTTGGAGCATGATATTCGCAGACGATATTGTATTGGTGGCAGAGTCAGCGGACGGGTTGAACAACAGACTTGAGCATTGGAGGGAGGCCCTTGAAGAGAATGGCCTTCGGGTTAGTAGGGAGAAGACTGAATACATGAGATGTGCTTTCGGCAGGAGTGATATCAGCCACAACGAAGAAACGGACGTCTGTATCGGAGACCAGTTCCTACCACCAAAGGAGTCTTTTAGATATTTGGGTTCGGTGATTCACAAATCAGGGATGATAGACGACGACGTAACCCACCGTATCGGAAGAGGCTGGGCGAAATGGAGGGCGGCGTCAGGGGTTCTATGTGATAGGAAAGTACCCGTTAAGCTTAAGGGTAAATTTTATAGGGTGGCTATTAGACCGGCTATGCTGTACGGGTCAGAGTGCTGGCCTATCACAAAAGCTCAAGCAAACAGGGTGAAAGTAGCGGAACTAAGAATGCTCAGATGGACTTGTGGTAAAACTATGTCTGACATGATTCCTAACGGGGTGTTCAGATCGGCACTTGAAGTAGAATCTATTATCTCGAAGATGAGAGAAGGAAGGTTGAGGTGGTTTGGTCATGTCAGGAGAAGACCACAATCAGCGCCAGTAAGGAGAGTTGAATCGCTTATTGTCGATGGTCGGAGAAGGAGGGGTAGACCTAAACTTAGATGGGAGGACAGGCTTAAGCTCGACTTGGTGGAGCTTCACTTGTCCGAGGACATGACCTCAGATAGGAACGCGTGGAGAGGTAGGATTAGTATTCGTGGTTAGTTTTGGGGCTAGGTTGGTTGAGGGTTTGGGGTTTGTTGTGTTTTAGGCTTTTTAGGGTCCCTTGGCTTGCCCCCTTTAGGAGATTGGGGCTTTTGCTTTGCCTCGGCTAGCGCTTTGGTTTTGCCTTTGTTGTGCCTTTAGGCTTTAGGCCCCTTTGCTTGTGCCTTTTGCTTGCTCCTTTTGCTTTGCCTTAGCTATAGGCCCTTTGCGTTGCCCTCTTTGGTCTTAGCTGCTTGGTT
This sequence comes from Artemisia argyi, assembly GCA_030686995.1. Taxonomy (NCBI): domain Eukaryota; kingdom Viridiplantae; phylum Streptophyta; class Magnoliopsida; order Asterales; family Asteraceae; genus Artemisia; species Artemisia argyi. The sequence continues at coordinate 138,568,274 of CM060685.1, forward strand.
TGTCCTTGGTCTTGTGCCCCCCTTCGCACCCTTATTTGCTGGCATTTGTCTAGGTGGTTTTGTTTTGGGTGTTTTGTCTTGGTTGTCTTGTAGTTTTGCTTTGTTTGTCTCTTTTACTTGTTGTGTCGGTTTGCTTTTATGTTTGCTTATTTGCTTGTTGTGTCGTTTTGCCTATATGTTCGTATTGCTCTGTTTGCTTATTTGCTTTTATGCTTTTCTTTGTTTTGCATTCTTTTTCTCGTTTTCTTTACTTCGAGCACACTTTGCACACACTTGCCGGAGGTCTTTCTGGAAGCAGTCTCTCTACCTGCAGGGTTCCCTGGGGTAGGGGTAGGATCTGTCTACATCCCACCTCCCCCATACCCCGCCTAGACGGGATTGGGTATGTTGTTGTTGTTGTTGTAAGTGATGCAACTAAAACAAAAATACACGTGTCTGCAGCTTTTTAAAATTTTGTTTAAGACAACTGTTTGTGATATACGGGTGATGAACATGGTATCTTAATTGCAACTCATGTTAACAATCAAATAGTGGCATTATATCTTTTATTAATATTACAATTTGTGAAATTACATGGTCTGCAGGCAACGACTTCAATTTTTAACGTAATAAATCAACCAAGTTTCTTTCGTCAGTACCAAAATGAACTTTCAACTCTCTCCCACCTTCTCAACGGAAAACACCATCTCTGACGACGATACTAATCTCGTAGACTCCATTACAACTGACACAGATGCACTTTCTCTCAACAATCAGTCGCTAATAACCTTCACTGAAAACAACTCAGCTACCTATATAACCTCTCAAAACCCCTGCCTCGACTTCTTCTTCCACGTCGTACCTGATACGCCATTACAAGATCTTATCAGCAAACTACAATCATCATGGAACCACGATCCACTACTCACGGTTAAACTCATCTGCAATCTCAGGGCTGTACGTGGAACCGGAAAATCAGATAAACAAAGTTTCTACACAGCAGCGATCTGGCTCCATAATCACCATCCAAAAACCCTGTCCTTAAATATTCCAGTTTTGGTTGAATTTGGATACTTTAAAGACTTGTTAGAGATCCTATACCAGATTATCAAAGGTTCAGAAGTTCGAAAAGTTGCAAAACAGGATTGGATTGCGAAAAAATCAGTTAAAGGTAAAGGTAGGGCACGGAAATATTATTTTCTTGCGAAGAAGAAGGAAAGGAAAGAAAGTAAAGACGAGATGAAAGTTAAAATTAGGGAAAGTAAGACTCGTGAACAGAGGATTGAGGAAAATAAGGCACAAATGGAGGCGAACAGACAAAGAGCAAAAACATTGAGGAAAGAAAAGGACTCCTGTATGAAGGAAAAATTGCAAGATATGTGCACTTCAGATCAAGGATTTAAGATGTTGCATGATCAGGTATCCAACTTTTTTGCTGAATGTTTAAGGTCTGATATTGAACTGTTGAATACTGGTGAATGTGCCAAGATTAGTTTAGCTGCTAAGTGGTGTCCTAGTGTTGATTCGTCGTATGATAAGGCATTATTGATTTGTGAATCGATTGCTCGGATTCTGTACCCTAGGGATTCAGATCATGAATTTGATGGAATTGATGAGTTTAGTTATGTTGTTAGTATTAAAAATCGATTGAGGAAACAGGTTCTTGTTCCCCTTCGTACTGCACTGAAGTTACCTGAAGTTTATATGAGTGCAAAGCAATGGAGCTCGATAACTTACGAGAGGGTAACTTCTGTTGCTATGAAAAACTATACTGATATATTCTTGCATAGAGACAATGAGCGGTTTCGTAGTTATTTAGAAAAGGTACAACTCGGTGATGCAAAGATTGCTGCAGGAGCTTTGTTGCCACATGAGATCATTGGTTCTTTGGAACATGGGAGTGGGGCCAGTTTGGTTGCTGAGCTACAATGGAAACGAGTGGTTGATGATTTGTTGAAAGAAGGGAAATTAACTAATTGCATTGCGGTTTGTGACGTTTCTGGTAGCATGTCTGGGAGACCAATGGAAGTTTGTGTTGCGCTTGGTTTGTTGGTTTCGGAACTTAGTGAAGAGCCATGGAAAGGTCATGTGATTACGTTTAGCGAATCGCCTCAGTTACACTTGATTGAAGGGCGTGATCTTAAATCAAAGACGGCATTTATTAGAAACATGGATTGGGGGATGAATACAAATTTTCAGAAAGTGTTTGATACGATGTTAGAAGTTGCTGTTACTAATAAGTTGAGTGAAGATGATATGGTGAAAAGGGTGTTTGTTTTTAGTGATATGGAGTTTGATCAGGCATCTTCGGATCCATGGGAGACTGATTATGAAGCGATTCAGAGGAAGTTTAGGAGTCACGGGTATGAGAAAGTGCCAGAAATTGTGTTTTGGAATCTTAGGGACTCGTCTTCTACTCCAGTGACTGCTAACCAGAAAGGGGTGGCTTTGCTTAGTGGGTTTTCGAAGAATTTGTTGACTTTGTTTCTTGAAGGAGGTGGTGTGATCGATCCTGAGGATGTACCCAAGACGACTAGTGATGCAGAAGGGGACGATGGGGGTTTGAATCCTGTAGAAACCATGGAAGCTGCTGTATCTGGAGAACTGTATCAGAAGCTAGTTGTGTGTGACTGATGTGGGATACCCAATGTTCTCAACCTGGTCTACTAAGGTATGGGTTAAAAGGTGTACTTTATGAGTTGTAGAAATGAGGTTTTTTTAGTAGTCTAATAGTACTTGTTTTTAGTATCTCATCATCTCATGGGTAGAAAACCATATATGTTAATAAAAAAGAAGCCTTGGATTGACTTGTAAGGTTACATTATCTATGATGAGAAAGTAATCTGTTTTGAGTTTAGGTGATGTATATATCGATTTATGTATACCCTCCAATATCAAATCTATGATGTTGCAACAAACTTGACAATCCAATTCCCAGTATCTGTAATGGTTCAAACATACACAGAGTAGACCCATTGCTGTTTTTATATTTAGCTTTGGGTTTGCATCAGTTGATTTGTTTTATATTTTGGTAACCGATCGTTATCAATTAGCATCATGCAGAAACCAAACCAAATGACCATTTTGGTTGCTTGATTGGCATGTAATCACTGTTGCATTCTGACTAATATTCTATAAAAGTCAACACATTTTGATGGAAATAAATCTATGAAAAATGACAAAAATACTCAATTATACAAATCTGCTTCATCAAATAGTCATTTTTGTATCCAAAAAGCTCTTACACCCATGAAACAAGGTTTTGCGAATATTTGCGGATTTTTAGAAAAATTGCAAGGTTTACCTTGCTACTTTTTCTAAAAAAATCGCAAGATTTACCTTGCTACTTTTTCTAAAAAAATCGCAAGATTTACCTTGCTAGTTTTTAAAAATTTTTGAGGACCTTAAAAAATCAGCAAAACTTATATGTTTTTGAACTTGCCAATTCTTAAAACATACAAAGAAAACTCGTAAAGGGTTTTTGTCGATTTGTCAGCCAAATCATGAAACATCCAAATGCAAATGTGAAATGCCCGGAATTGTATTAATTTTTTATTATTAAAAAAAAAAAAAAAAAAAAAAAAAAAACCCCAAGGCATGAACCGAAGTGACCTACCGTTAGTTCTCAAGTATACTTTTAAAATTATACTGTAATAAAAAGTATACTTTTAAAATTATAATAAGATTCAGAATATGGAAGCATTTCTATGTTAAAGTAGATTCAAAAAGCTTTCCGACGATAGGTGACACGACCTCTAACGAGCCATATATCATTTTATAACAAAATTTAGAAGTTGACCGAAAACTGCAATGTTGCCTCAGAAGACCCCCAAGGCTGTTCTCAGTCGCGGCTAAGACCCTCACAGCCGTGGCTAAGGCCTACAGTCCTGCACCACACTTCTCTACACTTGGGTTTTGACCCAATTTTCCAACATATACTACTTCAACAATACATCAAAACTTCCAGAAATCATTAACATAATACATAAGTTTCATAAGTGGAAGCGTACATGTTACGGATGTGGTTTATAACCAAAACACCAATAGTTTGACCCATTTTCAAAATACTTGTTCTAAATGTATACAATGATTTCAAAACTTAACTAATACAAATCTGACACTTAATCATAAAGTTTTGGGGCGTTAACAAGCTGAATAACAAAGAATGGTTGAGATGCTCGTCACTTATATACCCGAGCATATCGATCCTTAAGTCACCTTCTTAATCTACAAGCCCTACCATCCTTATGACCTAACCTTCAAAACATGGAAACTGAGCACGCTAAGTCTAAATCTGAATTGTGAGCTATAGTATATATATGAGTTTCTGCGTGGGTGCACAAGCACAGTTCTGAATCTAAGGCTATATCTGAAATGACACTTACAATTCTAAACATGAACATATTAATCTACAACATGCTATAAATGGTACGACCTTTAGTCGTCTTGCAACTTGTACATGGCATATATATTTCTGGTTCTAACTTTCATAATCATGACCTTATATCTGAGCACGCGCATTCTAGCTATACGAATGTTTAATCATCTTGTTATGAGTGATAACTTCCCCAACCGACGAGTACTCTTCTTGGTTTTCTAACTTGTCAACATGCTTTTCTAAACTTGGATCATCCACAAAGGATGCTTCTGTGGGATTTCTACATCATGCACTTCTTAGGCATGCTAGATGACTTTTGGTGCATTTCTTAGGCACCCGTGACTTGAAAAACGATGCTTCTTGTGATCATCCTATACGTGAATTGTTTTCGGCTATATTCAAATATATGCATACGTTCTAACATCATGTCAATTATGATAACACGAAGCTAAAATCTGTTACTCACCTTGGTTGGCTTAGGCACTCCTCGGTCACTCATGGACTTCCGAGATCACCTAAACACTATATTATTCTATAGTCATTAGAACCTGCTATAACATCCGTACACATAACCTACATCATTTTGCTAATTTATGTGAAATAGCAAAATCTTCGTTTTCTGGACAGTCAGCTGTAAATTGTGGATCTGACCCACTTAAACTTGGAATTAGAACCTGAAAGTATGAAACCAATTGCATTAGAAAGTAGACTTAGAGAGCTACAAGTTTGGAATTAGAATATGACAAAAGGTTAATTCTCTACGATCCTTCAAAGTATACTAAATTTTCTGCAACACTTTATTGTCCTAAATTCATACATCACTAAAACGACCCAAAATCAACATAAACCAATTCTAATCACTTTTATAACTTAACATGAACTTATTTAACATCTTAAAGATCATTTTTCAACAAGCCTATAAGCAATTTCACTAATTTAAGCATTATTTTGGCATTGTGCCAAACACCTCTTTAAGGTTATTGACTCCATTTACTTAAACATGAACTCCATAACTTCTCAAACATAATCATTCTATAATGTAAAATCTTGCCAACTTGGTTTATGAACATCAAACAAGAACAAAACTTTGTAATCTTTACTAAAATCATAACTTACATGCTCATATATAAAAACCTCAAAATTTCCACCGTAAATCTTGAAACTAAACTGAGAATAAGCACATACCTTGATGGGAACATGTTAAGAAGACTTTTTGCATCATGTATCTATCATAAACATCTCCATAATTCATCCTAAAACATCATTATCAAGGTTTCTTCATGGTAAGGTTTTCTCCATGGTTTCCCTCTCAAAATCTCACATATAACACGTGTAATATTAGTAGGATTTCTAAACTTATAAGTTATCTAAACATAAGGGTATTTCTGTAATTTCAGTCCTTAAAGTTAACTTTGCATTGTTAGTCCATGTCGTTAAATATTTTGCACCGTTAGTCCTTTTTTGTTAACTATTTTCACCGAATGTCATTATTTTTAATAAAACTAACAGAATGAATTTTCTAATATTCTAATAGCAATATAGAAGTATATTACTAAAACTTATAAAAATCGAGGTGTTACAAAATACGGTACAGTCGAATTAGGGTATTACTTGAATTGGGGATTTATACATGTGAGTAAAATATTAAAAAAAAAATATAAACGTCTTAATTAGGCATGGTTTGGTATGTGTTTACATGCTGTTTGTCGATGTTTAAAATACCACAAACACACAAATTTTCTGAACCAATCAATGGTCATACAAATTGGGAATTTTCAGGCATGTCGAGACAATTCACCGACTCCACACTATTGGAGGTCATGTAATTGTAACACATATCGGGAGAAGTGAACTTTTGTCAACTTTTCATGATCAATCCTATTAAGGTTATTACTAAGTTATCTAAACATAAGGGTATTTATGTAATTTCAGTCCTTAAAGTTAACTTTGCATTGTTAGTCCATGTCGTTAAATATTTTGCACCATTAATCCTTTTTTGTTAACTATTTTCACTGAATGTCCTTATTTTTAATAAAACTAACAGAAAGAATTTTCGAATATTCTAATAGCAATATAGAAGTATATTACTTAAACTTATAAAAAACGAGGTGTTACAAAATACGGTACAGTCGAATTAGGGTGTTACTTGAATTGGGGATTTATACATGTGAGTAAAATATTAAAAAATAAATAAATTATAAACGTCTCAATTAGGCATGGTTTGGTATGTGTTTACATGCTGTTTGTCGATGTTCAAAATACCACAAACACACAAATTTTCTGAACCAAACAATGGTCATACAAATTGGGAATTTTCAAGCATGTCGAGACAATTCACCGACTCCACACTATTGGAGGTCATGTAATTGTAACACATATCGGGATCTAGGCTATATATCATGTTTTGACTTTTTTTTTTTTTTTTTTCAACTTTGACCTTAAATATTTCTGTTTCTTTAATACCTGATGAAATTATAGCAATGAAAATACATATAACTCAAAACATTTATTATATTTTGCATCAAATAATATATAACACAAATAAAAATATTTAATGTCAAAGTTGAGAAAGAAAAACTTCAATAAGTCAGAACATAATATTCATTTTGGGATTAAGGGCGTATACCTATAGTTAAATGATAAGTATATACTATTGTACTAGCAGGGTATCTGCGCGATGCGGCGGCGGGTACTCTGTGACTGAATTTTCTGGTGAATAATTGTTATTTTTTTTTGGGCTGTAGGATTTCAGATTCTTGTTTTTGTAAGCCTAATTAGATTGTACTTTGTGGTTAAATAGTTATATATTTTGATGAATGCCTGAATTAAATTGTGTATTAATTGTATGTGTTGATAGTTAAAAAAAAAAAAATCGTATGTGTTGAATAATGTTTTTTTTGTTTTTTTGTATATTGTGCTTAAGTTGTTGTATATATTGATGATGTGGTGTTTTAAATTATGTATTAATTGTATTTAAGAAATAGTATTTGCTTAAAATCAATTATGCTTTACATAGTTGTACATTATGTTTTATTAATAGTATTTACTTAAAATCTAATTTAGAAAATCTTAAAATCATAAATAAGAGAGAAGGTATTATATGCTTTATAAGTAGTATAGATATATTAAGTGTGATTGGTAAACTATTTATTGATCGTATTAAGGCAAATTTTCTAAAAAGCAGTCAAACTTTCTTTGGTTGGAAACGGGTGCTTTAGGTATAAATTTTTAAGTTTTAAGCTTTAAACAAAAACATTTATGTTTTGCATATAGTAGAGATACTTTTTATATAATATTAGTTTTCTCAAAGAGTTATTATAAATTTTCGCTCCGGGTCTCCGAAATTTTGAGGACGGCTCTAGCTATTCAGGGGCGGCTCAACCTTCGCGGAGGCCTAAAGCGAAGCCTTAAAACGGGGCCTTTTTATAAAAGTTATTTGCCGAAAAATTGTTTATATGAAATTTAATTTTCTAGCTTTTTTTTATGCGAAATCTTTATTATTTTTTTAAAATCAATATCGTATAATATATCATTTTCAATCGATAAGTGAGCCAATCCATTTAATCTTTCTTATAACATTTTTAATCTTACATAAATTTTAACTAACTTTAGTTTTGAAAAACTTCTTTTTGCCGAAGCAACTGTCACCAGAAAGGGGGCCTTTAACATTTATACAAAAATGGGCCTATTGGGTTCAAATTTTTACAACTTGTAGACATAAATATTAGAAAGAAAAGAGGCCCAAATCCTCGACTATTTAACATTTATCGGCTATTTGAGGATTTAGATAATTGAATCTCTAAAGATGATAGTGTAAAAATATGTGAGTGACTATATATATATATATACACACACTAGTACAAAGACAACCTCCGGCGTCGACTTTTTTTTAACCGTGCCGACGCCATGACGTCGGCAACATACCTTCTCGACGTCATGTCGTCGGCAACAACTAGTTGACAGAGCCGCGTCGGCAACGTCCCTACCGACGAATAACGCCGACGACAGTGCGGGACCCACATGATTTTTGGTCAAACGAATGGGGGTGTCCACCATTTTGTTACCGACGTCAGGTCGTCAGTAATGTAATAATTATTTAACGCATTAATTAGATTAACTTAATTTAGTCAACGAAAGTCAAATTTTTTGTAAATGGTGCCGACGACATATAGTCGGTACCGTTTGAAATCAGTCAACACGTGCGTTATTATGCCGACGACGTGTAGTCGGCACCGTTTGAAAATAGTTAATATGTGTATTATATTGCCGACGTCATATAGTCGGTACCGTTTGAAATTAATCACCATGTGCGTTATTATGCCGACGCCCTGTAGTCGGCACCGTTTGAAAATAGTTAATATGTGTATTATATTGCCGACGACATGTAGTCGGCAATATATTATACTGCAGCTGCACAGCAGCCTGCGCAACTGCCCTGCCCAGATTTTTGCCGCAAAATTGTGCAGCAAAAATCTACCAATTCCAGGTTCATGTCCTGCTCTCATAACAACACATTCCAACACAAAACAATGGCTAAAATGACTATAAAGTTTATAACGGCTAAAACGGTTATATATAACCACTAAACAATTAATAAACTTTACAAAACGGCCATAAACTTTATAACACCCTCAAAATACATCATAAAGTTTACAAAACGGGTGTTATAATCGCTAAACGTAGCTACTATATCTACAAATGTTGCAATATCCTAAGTGTTCAAAGATAATAAGATTGGGGTCGTCCGGACATAGTTCCAAAGACAAAACAACACAAAATAATACCTCTACAGCCCATCGTCATCATACAGCCCCTCGTCGTCATCCTGATCATCATCAGAACTCCCGCTGCGAGAGTCACTCCCGCTGCCAGATCCACTCTAGCTGCCAGAGCCACTCTCGCCGCCTGAGCCCTTCGCGGAAGCGCCTGTGCCGCCTCCAGCTGCATGACAAGAACCACTCTGGCTAATAAACGCCTCCTATGTTGGGTTTGTCGAGACAAAACGTGTCAACAACTCAAGCTGCTTCTCAGTTTTCTTGGCTTTCTTTCTTTCTTTCTCCTTCTCTTTCTTAGCTTCATCCACTATCATTTTAAATTCATCAATCTTCTCCTGAGCTTCAGCAAGCTTCCTGTCAAGCTCGGACGTACCTATAAACGAAATAATCAAAATTTAAAAACGGTCATTTCAATACATAAGATTATCCAACTTTAAATACCTATAAACGAAATAATCAAAATTTAAAAACGCGGGAAAATTCCCGCCCAATTATTGGCTATAATGTACACGCGGTTAAGATAAGTGCTGACGTCATGTCGTCGGCGTCGTTAAGGCGGGAAAAAACCCCGCCCAATTATTCGCTATAACTCACTAAAGGAAAAAACCAAAATTTTGACTCAAATTGTTGCCGACGTCATGTCGTCGGCGTTTTTAAACTAGGGGGCTATTAATTATTAATCATTGGTTAATCCCACGCTAACCACAATTATTTGTGTATTTATATATCACCGACGACATGACGTCGGCACGTGTTTTGGCGGTCAAATTCCCGCCTTTTTTTCACCAGGTTTATCAATAGTCAAACATGTTGTTATTATACCGACGACATGACGTCGGTATAATTCTAGATTAAAAATTCAACGCAGCCTTGCCTGGGTCAAGCCAGTTTTTTGTCGTTTAGCGTATGATGCCGACGACATTGAGTCGTCGGCATTGCGCTCGTCGTCTGTTCTCCTGATTCTTGTAGTGATATATATATATATATATATATATATATATATATATATATATATATATATATATATATATATATATATATATATATATATATATATATAATGTTCTTGAAAATCGGGGGCTTTAAAAAATCAGGGGCCTAAAGCGGTGCTTTACTTGCTTTACCTTGAGCCACCCCTGTAGCTATTGTAACTGTAAGGCAACCCGTTTTTATTTTTATATATTCTTTTGCTATTAAAAAGATCAGTATATGGTTGATTTATGTTTGTTAAATGTATACATGCCGAAATTATATATTTATTAAACCAACTAGATATGCAAAATATATATCTTTCTATATATAACAAAAATAAGCTTCTTGCCCTAGATTAAATCGTGAGAATACTTGGCCTTCAAGTAAAAAGTCCTATATATATCGAAACACACATCGCTCAACTTTCATTCATCATACAACTTCCACAATGAATAACAACAGGATCACCGCAATCACTACAAAACCCGACAGCGACAGCGAAACAAGCTCCGACACCGCAACCACTTACTACTCCGACTCCTATTCCTCCTCTGACTCCGACGTCTCACTAGCTGAGTACAAAACCCGCACTGAAAACAACTCAGCCACATACAACACAACCCTAAACCCTAATCTAGATTTCTTTTTCCACATCACACCTGACACGTCGACACAAACCCTAATCACTAAGCTAGAATCAACATGGGCTCATGATCCTTTAACTACACTTAAACTCATATGTAATCTTAGATGCATACGTGGCACTGGCAAATCAGATAAAGAAAGCTTCTATACGTCTGCTATATGGCTCCATAATAACCATGCAAATACCCTTGTGTGTAATATTCCTGTTTTAGTTCAGTTCGGTTATTTTAAAGATTTGTTAGAGATTTTGTATAGGCTAGTTGAAGGTGAGAATGTTAGGCAAGTGGCGAAAGAGTTATGGATGGCAAAAAAGTTGTCTAAAGGAAAAGGAATGGCACGGAAAATGTATTTTCTTAACAAGAAAAGGGAGAAAAGGGAGAAAAAAGAGGAGATGATGAAGTCTAAAATTATGGTGAAAAGAGGTAGAGGTAGAAGGAATAATAGGAGAGACATGCGAGAAGATGAAAGTATGATGAAAAAGACTCGGGAGGAGAGGGTTGAAGAAAATAAGAAACAGATGGAGAAGAATAAATATGAAGCGAAAAGGTTAAGGAAAGAGAAGGAATTTGCTATGAAGGAAAAGTTAAATGATAGGTATGGTTCGGATCATGAATTTAAGATGTTGCATGATCAGATATCAACTTTTTTTGCCGAATGTTTAAGATCTGATATTGATATGTTGAAATCTGGTGAAAGTACGAAGATTAGTTTAGCTGCTAAGTGGTGTCCTAGTGTTGATTCATCATATGATAAGGCGTTGCTGATATGTGAATCGATTGCTAGGATTCTTTACCCATGGGGTTCGGATAGTGAGTTAACATTTGAAGCACTTGATGAGTTTAGCTATATTGTTAGGATTAAAAATAAGTTGAGAAAAGAAGTACTTGTTCCTCTTAGGAATGCGTTGATGTTACCTGAAGTTTATATGAGTGCAAAAGAATGGAGCTCGATTACTTATGAGAGAGTAGCTTCTATTGCTATGAAAAACTATACTGATATATTTTTGCATAGAGATAATGAGCGGTTTCGTAGTTATCTAGAGAAGGTTAAACTTGGTAATAAGAAGATTTCTGCAGGAGCTTTGTTGCCTCATGAAATTATCAGATCTTTACAAAGAGGAAGTGGTGGTGGTATGGTAGCTGAGCTACAATGGAAACGAATGGTTGATGATTTGTTGAAGGAAGGGAAATTAACGAATTGCATTGCGGTTTGTGACGTTTCTGGTAGTATGCATGATACACCAATGGAGGTTTGTGTTGCGCTTGGTTTGTTGGTTTCAGAACTTAGTGAAGAGCCATGGAAAGGTCATGTGATTACGTTTAGCGAATCGCCTCAGTTACACTTGATTGAAGGGCGTGATCTTAAATCCAAGACTGAGTTTATTGAAAATATGGGTTTTGGATATAATACGAATTTTCAGAAAGTGTTTGATAAAATGTTGGAAGTTGCTGTCAGTAATAAGTTGAGTGAAGATGATATGGTGAAAAGGGTGTTTGTTTTTAGTGACATGGAGTTTGATGAAGCGTCATCGTCTCCATGGGAGACTGATTATGAAGCCATTCAGAGGAAGTTTAAGAGCCATGGGTATGAAAAAGTTCCAGAAATAGTGTTTTGGAATCTTAGAGACTCGCGTTCCACTCCTGTGACTGCTAACCAGAAGGGGGTGGCTTTGCTTAGTGGGTTTTCGAAGAATTTGTTGACTTTGTTTCTTGAAGGAGGTGGTGTGATCAATCCTGAGGATGTACCGACAACTAGTGATGCAGAAGGGGCCAATGAGGGTTTAAATCCTCTGGCTACTATGGAAGCTGCTATATCCGGAGAACTGTATCAGAAACTAGTTGTGTGTGAGTGATGTGGAATTCTTTCTCTAAGTACCAATGGTTCCATCTAGATGCCCTCCATGGAGGGACACCGAAAATTCTCAACCCGGGTCTACTCCAGTAGCATTGAATTTACAAGTTTTACTTTTTGTAATTTTCACTTCTTGCTCCTTGCTAGTATGTTATCAATGGATTGTCTTTAGAAAAAGAAAGAAAACAAAAAAATTCAAGTTATCAATAAATTGAAGAGATGCGGCTGTGTTTTTTTAGTATAACACATAGTTCTTTTTTTCTTGAGTAGAGTAATCATATATGAGTTTCTGCACAATTATGAGCTTCAGTTTTAAACCTTGTTCTAACGCAGCAATATCAACAGCACAAATTCGCAAATATGTATTATAGTTTTTTTCAGGCTGAACTAGCAATCTCACAATATAAACATAAACATGACACTGATTGTTTGAAACATTAAAGAAGTTAATATGCATATATCTTAAAAGAAACTTAAATTCGTAAATTGTAATAGTGTTACAAGGTTTTGTTGATATTATGGGATTGAAACATGACTTAATGAGTCTAATGAAGGTACCAACTTGTGGAAAACAATCATCGCATTATCAATTAGCATTGGTGTTTTAGAGAATCTAACCATATTGATATTAATTAATAAGTTGCATAAACAGAGAACCTAGGACAAATCTGTGATATGATGGATGCTTCATTGGCATGGAATCACCGTTACTAGCGACCACTTTTTCAATTACTAGTATTTGATTGTACAGGTTTGATTGAGGTTAATCTAATGTCGTAGTTGAATTAATCATAACACCAGTATACTAAAGCAGTGTGGCCAATGTTAGTTTTTAATATCTACATGCCAAAGTAATCGAGGAAAAAAGACATTATGCAAAGTCCCATAACAATAATCAGTCTGATCAGAACGTTAATGGAAAAGGTATTGACCAGTAGCCAATGCCTAGTGCTAGAGTCTGAGTTCATCGAGTCTGAATACACACCGCATAGGCGCAATTTAGTGCTTTCTGAACATTTTTTAATGCTGGGAAAATGGTTTTCTCGAAGGCTCCTTTGTATGATTTCAAGAACGGGTCATTTCCAACGGCTACAAACCTGTATTGTATCATAGATTTTCATCAAAGGCTATATACCTGTATTGTATTACAGACACATGTGCATCCATGAATACAAAAGTATTTGTTGGTCTTACTTGATATCAACACCTTCATGATCATCGCTAACATTGTCTTTGACATAATCCTGAACAGCATCATAATCCTTGCTGAACTTTTTGAGATGAAGGCTAGAAACCAGTTTGGAAAAACCGGTTTCTAGTATAAAATGTAGAAACCAGTTAGGAACCGCCGGTTTTTGTAAGAACCGAACCGGTTTGGTCAAAAACCGGTTTTAACCGGTTTCGGATTCGGATTTTTTCGGTTCTGGTTTCGGTTTCGGTTTCGGTTTTTTTGCCACCTCTAGATGTACATAATCAATTTACCGATCACCTAAACTGACAACATCATCCGCAAATTGAAGGCGTGATATTACCAACATTACGCCTTCAAATATGGCTTTAGACTTGCCATCTTGAAGAGAAAGATGAAGAGCCTCAATCCCAACTATAAAAAGAAATGGAGAAAGAGGTGCACCTTGTCGAAGAACTTTTTGAATTTTAAGTCAGTTGTTGGGGACCCATTGGCTAAAATCGAACCATACCACGAGTCAAGACACCTACTAATCCACTTTCTCCATTATATCAATATACTAAGCATGGGGCTTTAATAGCCCACTTTGCTAGCCCCATGTATTTTGACCCGGCCCTTTTGTCATTTTGGTATTACCCGCTTATGCAACTACTGTTTATCCTCACTCACACATACTTTCCACTTTGGGGATCCGATCGGTTTGCCTCCGATAACACCACCCGGCACCGATTACCTCCGATCCAACGGGATAAGAAGTTGCTACAGTGGACTGTGAGGGGATGTACAGTGCTAGGAATAGTGCAATGGTTTTTATATTTGTTTTGTGGCTGATTTTGCCCCATGTGTTGTTGCTACAGTCTTCCCAAGATTGCTACCCACATATTTTTGTTAGGTAGGTCTATCTAATCTTTATATTGGTTTTTTCTTTTTTTTTTCTGCACATAAAAGGAAAGTTATTAGATTTCTTGCTGTGTGAGAGTTGCTTAAGAAATTCGTAAGAGCTTTGGATTTCTTGGGGTTTGTTTTCTGTTGTGCATTTTTTATGCTGTGTTGAATATTTGGTTAAAAATATTTGTGTTTTATATGGTGGTTTTCATGATTATCGACCTACCTTAGGTTTATGTTTCTAGGGTTTAGACAATACTCATTTAATTTGTTAGGTCTTGCCTCTATTTAGTTGGTCTATGAATGATCTTATTTAATGAGACTGGGTTAGGGTTTTAATGGTGTGCATTTAATTTGCCATGTTTTTTTAAAATGATCATATTTAATTTTGTGCCTTGCTTCTCATTTAATATGTTCTGACTTTTTTTTCCTTTTTTTTATTATTATTTTTTTTTATTTAAATTCTTTGGTTTTGAATATTTCTGCTAATTCTAACTTTAAATTGCAACTTCAATATTTTTTTATTTTATCATAATTTTATTTTATCATAATGCCTTATCACAAACTATTAGTCACTAATCTGAATTCCTATCATTTCATAATTTTGTGCCTTTGTAATTATGCGTCGCAAGCTAAAAAATATACAAACAAACAACGCCAAACAGTCCTGTACAAACTCAAAAAAAAAAAAAAAATCTGGTCCAATACATGAATGTGCTGCCGATGTTGTTCAAAGAAGCACAGACAACGCCAAACAGTCCTGTACAACCTCACAAAACCAAAGTTGTGATCCTATACATGAATGCGTTGCCACTGTTGTTCAAAGAAACCGTCCACAGGCCTCCCTTGACAATCAGTGTATTATATACCATCTACTTTGACTGATTCTGGAAATCTTGGGTTAACAACGCCTGTTGTTTCTTCTCAAGGTTAGCTGATGTTCTGTTTGGTATCCAATTATTATTTTTATTGTTTGTTGTATGTCTATATTACTACCATAAGTGTCTACATCTACCGATGCTATGGCTGTTTGATGTCCAATTATTTGCAGGTGTTGTTTATAAAGAAAATGAGAGGATTTCAAATCGTATGTTTCAAGTGCATAATGGTTTAGGAAAACATGGGTTGAGCGCGCCATTCGACACCTTTGTTGGTAATTCCCATGCTTTATTGTTCATTTTATTTATTGTAATATTTCAGTTCTCATTAAAATGAATTTCTGGTCATGTGTTTTGAAGGTCGAGGTAGGCGTGCTATCAAATGTCAGCGTCAGGTAAAAGAACATGACCACGAAATTTGTGGTGTTCCTGCACCTTCTGGGTATGGTGATCTACCTGAACGTGAGTTCAACTTTCCTCTGTCAAACCATTCCTTGATTTATCTACAATTATAGCAGTTTATAAATTACTCCTTTTTTATACACGCAATACGTGATTGCCTTTAGCTTTCTTGACTATTTATAGGAATAGTTACACCGCCACTGGAAGAAGTTAGCCAACCATATTCAATGATGAGTAAAAACAATGAAGGTGTGCCAAGCCAGTGTCAGGATCCAGAGATATTACAGCCTAATGTTGATCATGATGCCCCTTCTATTGGTGAGCATTTTATCTCTTACAAATTTATCACCTCATACTTTGGTGATGTGTGTTCATCGAATGATATTTTATAACCCAGTCTTTTGTTAATGTGTTTTCCATATGCAATTTTTTTTTGCTGCTGCTAGAAGCGCCTCCAAATGGCTTAGTTGGCTTATCATCTGAATGTGGTGGTGCATTTCTTGACGAAAGTCGTGTAAGGGACAGCTTAGAAACTCACGGCCATATAGCTGCCAATGAACACTGCTACCAACCAGCAGTTCCCCAATGTTCTACAAGCAATCACACCGCCGATACTGTTTATCATTTTCCTTTAACGACAGTTGAAGGTAAATGGCATTACCCTTTTTGTTAAAAATTTATGTTTTTCATAAGCACTGGGTCATTCATTCTTTTGTACAGAAACAACAAGTAGTGCAACACCTCTGCCCAGCGTAAGAGACAAAACATGTCACAAGGTCAATCCAAAAGAGGCCGTATTCGTCGCCGCTGTTCAACAGCTGATGCAAATGAAGGTTCATATCATCCTTCTATTTTTCACCATTTAAGCAGCTTTTTTTTTAAATCTCATTTGATCTTTTTATCTTAATTTTTTTTATGCAGGTGCATCTCCTGTCTATGAAGATCTAGGTGATTGCAATGAGCGTTGTCGCTATTGTAATGCTATGTTCTGGCCTGGAGAGCAACTTGCAGGCCATCGTTCTCGCACCAGCCATCCCAAATACCATTTGTGTTGTGGCGATGGTAAAATTTTGATGGGCCCTGAAATTGATCCTCCAGAATATATCAAACACCTTCTTGCAAACAACACTTTTATGCAGAATATCCGGGCCTATAATCAAATGTTTGCCATGACATCATTTGGTGCCAAAATCGACAACACAGTTAACCAAGGAAGAGGGCCGTATGTTTTTAAAGTTTCTGGCCAGATCTATCATCGGATTGGCGCGCTATGTCCTACCGGTGACGATGACCCATGCTTCTTGCAGCTATATATTTACGACACGGAGAACGAAGTTAGGAATAGGATGAACCACTTTGAAGATTCTAATGGCCATCCTTTAGATCCAGAGATTGTGCGAGGTCTGATTGAATGTTTAGATGCTAACAATGAGTTGGTACGGCTCTTAAGAATTGCAAGAGATAAATGTGCAGAAGCAAATGTGCCTGATTTTAAGGTGCGCCTTTACAATGCTAAAGGTGCACAGAACTACGAGCTACCAACCTCTAACACTCTTGGAGCTATAGTGTTTGATAGTGGTCCAACAACTGAGGCAGATTATGATGTAATTATCGAATACCGAGATGCTCCAGCAAAAAGAATTAACAAGCTCAATCAGTCATACATGTCCCTCCAATTTCCACTTATCTTCATTTATGGCCAAACAGGATACCATACAAAGTTGATGGTGCGCTCAGCAGATCCAAACGAAGAAATGAAACGGGTGTCAATGAATGCATTTTATACATACCA
This sequence comes from Artemisia argyi, assembly GCA_030686995.1. Lineage (NCBI taxonomy): Eukaryota > Viridiplantae > Streptophyta > Magnoliopsida > Asterales > Asteraceae > Artemisia > Artemisia argyi. The sequence goes on from CM060685.1 coordinate 138,586,020, forward strand.
ATTGCATCCGAGACATGGTCAATATAATTTGCTTTTCAGAACTGGCCGCCTATTCCAACAGTACGTAGTTGGTGTTTATTGTTGTATAGAACAAAATAGAATGGATTTCTATAGGACACATCAGAATGACATTCGAGGAGAGTATTTGCGTGGTCTTTATGATGCAGTTTCAAGGGGTGATCGTGATGGTTCAGAGGTCGGGTCGCGAATTATTTTGCCTTCTTCATTTACTGGAGGCCCAAGGTATATGTATAGTCACTATCTTGATGCATTGGCAATATGCCGTGTCCTTGGCAATCCACAATTCTTCATCACATTTACGTGTAACGTCAATTGGCCTGAGGTGCAGAGATATATGGCAGGCTTCCCTCATTTGACCACATCCGACAAGCAGATATGGTTTGCAGAGTCTTCCAGCAAAAAATAAAGGCTTTTATCAAGTTTCTAAAGCAAAAGCGACCTTTTGGATATGTCACAGGAGGTATGCTTAATTTCTTTTCCCAACAAAACGTAGTGTAATTTATTTAAAAAATACGTTTATATATAGTTTCTTCATTTGTCTTTCTCTGTTCTTTAACATGCAGTGTTGTACACTGTCGAGTTCCAAAAACGTGGCTTGCCGCATGTTCATACACTTTTATGGGTCTCTTCATCAACAAAAGTGCAGAACGCTGAAGATGTTGACCAATATATTTCTGCTGAGCTGCCTGATCCAGCCATTGATCCACGTGGTTAGAAGATTGTTTCAGAGATGATGATGCATGGACCCTGCGGGAAAGGAAATTTGTCTGCACCATGTATGCAAGGCGAGGACTGCACCAAAAACTTCCCGAAGAGGTATAACAATGAAACCTTTTTTGATGAAAAAGGCCATGTCCATTACAGAAGGAGAGAATCAACCATTTCTACAACAAAACATGGTGTAAAGCTTGACAACACATACGTTGTCCCATACAATAGGTCACTATGCTTGGCGTTTGAAGCCCACATCAACGTAGAGTATTGTGGGTGGAGCATGCTTATAAAGTATCTTTTTAAGTATATATCAAAAGGGACAGATAGAATCTTTGCACAGGTGACCAGTAATCTTGGTGATGCATCTACTTCAAGACACAGGCGAATTCACATGTTGACGAGATCCAGAATTTTATAGATGGTCGTTTCCTTTGCCCTCATGAAGCATGTTGGAGAATCCTTAAATTTGAAATTCATGTTAGAGAACCAGCTGTGCAAATACTTGCGGTGCACCTTGAAGATATGCATCATATAAACTTCAGAGATAGTGACGACTTGGAGGGCATTATAAACCGGCGTGACAAGAAGATGACTACACTCACTGAATGGTTTACCTACAACATTGAAAACACAGACGGGCGCGAGTTTACTTACTTAGAGTTTCCTTCACACTTTGTCTGGTATGAAGATAATAAAGCTTGGTCTAAAAGAAAAAATAGCAAATACTCTATTGGCCGTCTTGCATATGTGCACCCAAGTTTAGGAGAACTTTTCTACTTTCGAATGCTATTATGTCATCAAAAAGGATGTAAAGGGTTTACAGACGTTCGAACTATCAATCGAGTCATCTATCCTACATACAGGGCTGCATGTGATGCGCTTGGTTTACTTGCAAACGATAAAGAGTGGGATATAGCTCTTGAAGAGGCATGTCTGTCAGCGACGTCACCCGAATTAAGGTTTCTTTTTGTTCAACTTCTCACTCACTGTGAAATTACGGATCCTTTACCCCTGTGGAATAAATACTGGCAAGAGATGGGTCATGATATTCCATGCATTGTTTCACAGCATGTGCGCATTCCCAACTATTACGTCAATGATGAAGAGCTGTAGGGTTACATATTGTATGAGCTACAAATATTGCTTAGTAGTTGTGGCAAATCAGTTAAAGCCTACAACTTGCAACTGCCTCCAAGAGATCTGCTTGACCAATTGGACAATCGATTGCTAATGGAAGAAAAGAATTATAATAGAAGATTGCTAGCAAAAGAAAGAGATGAATCTGTTCCTAGGTTAAACGTTGATCAGAAAAAAATCTATGACCTTATCATGGATGCTTTTGCAACAAATAAGCAAGAGTTGATATTCGTGTATGGTCATGGAGGCACTGGTAAAACCTTTTTGTGGAAGACTGTTATAAGCAGCCTCCGTTCAGAAGGCAAAATTGTGCTTGCAATTGCTTCTTCCGGCATTGCATCACTTCTTCTTCCATCAGGCAGAACCGCACACTCACGATTTAAACTCCCACTCGAGCTTACAGATGAGTCGTTATGCAAAATAAAAAAAAATACTCATATTGGTAGATTGTTGGCAGAGACAGATCTAATTATTTGGGATGAAGCACCTATGAATGACCGTAAATGCTTTGAAACATTGGATAGAACTCTGAGAGATATTCTAGATGCTCCGGACATTATGTTTGGTGGAAAGACAATTGTCTTGGGTGGAGACTTTCGGCAAACATTGCTTGTTATAAAGGGTGCGCCAAAATGGAAATAATAGCATCATCTATTGCAAGTTCACATCTGTGGTCACAGTTTAGGCTAATGACACTGAAAGAAAATATGCGGTTGTTTAGGTCAGGCCTAAACTTAGAAGAGCAGACCTTGGCACATTCATTTGCATCCTGGCTTCTTGACGTTGGTGATGGAAAGATTGGTGAAAGTGACGAGCAAGATGCCAGAGACACAACATGGGTTGAAATTCCAGAAAGATACCGTATTGAAGATGATGAAGAAGGTCTTAACAAGCTCATAGATTTTATTTATGACAATGCAACACTTCAAACACCTTCAGCAATCACCCTGCAACAAAAAGCTATTGTTTGTCCGAAGAATGAAACCGAATATATTATTAACTCACAGGTTTTAGGGATGGTACATGGTGACAGCACAACATATGCGAGCTATGATATTGCCATCCCAGTTACTGGTAGCGGTGCTGAAACTGAGATGTTATATCCTGCCGAGTATTTAAACATATTTAACCTAGCGGGCTTTCCTCCACATGAACTTGAGTTAAAAGTTGGCGCGCCAGTTATGCTTCTCAGAAATGTTAGCCTTGCCGGTGGCCTGTGCAATGGCACACGCATGTTAGTGACACAACTTATGTCAAGGCTTATTCAAGTTCAGATAATCAGAGGAACTAGAGTTGGTGAAAAAGTTTTTATACACAGAATCACTTTGATCCATAAAGATGAAAATCTTCCATTCCTATTCAAGCGCACCCAGTTTCCAATTAAACTTTGCTATGCTATGACTATTAACAAAAGTCAAGGCCAGTCCCTAAATAAGATTGGCGTCTACCTTCCAGAACCAATCTTTGGACATGGTCAATTATACGTTGCTCTTTCTAGAGCAACATCCCCTCATGGGTTAAAAGTACTGATGAAACAGCAGGAAAACCATAAACCAAATGAAACAAAAAATATAGTTTACAGGGACTTTTTGGCGAAAATAAAAAACACACTTTTTGAATGACTAAGAAAACTGCATACTTTATTATTTATTTTCTGTATGCAGTTTTTTATTTTAGTTATTATTACTATTTATTTTTGCTTTACATTCTTATTTTCTTTAGTCATATCTTTTAATCCTTTTTCCATATATCTTTTTGCTGCTACCAACTTGATTGCACTCGCCTTTTGTATTTTCCTTAGATAAGCCCCCTTCTTAAGGTAACACATGATAACATAACTACATAATACCATCTTTTGTTTTCAAGAAACTATCATAAATACTAGCGCATAGGAACCTACATTGTCAGTAAATATCTTCTTTAACATTTACTCTTATATTATTAGATATACACGTTCTGTTTCAATTGTGTTTAGTTAAAATGTTTTTTTTTATAGCTCACTTATTTTTATTATATGTTCAGGTTTAGATGGAGGACACTACTATTGAAAGCATGCAATATTCGAATACAGAACAAATTGTGGATGCCCCTGATGCTGCAGTTGCTAAAACAGGCATTTCGGCTAAAGATAAAATAGTTGAAGGAAGTATTGACACCACTGATACGACATACAGAGTTCGTCTAAAGGCAAAATGATCGAAGGTAGCTCCACAGCACCAGTTACAGCGATTGCTGAGCTAAAACCAGGTTCTTATGACAACGTGATTGAAGTTAGAGTATACAGAAAGTGGATTTCGGTTAGCTATCCAAAAAAAGATGAAGATGGATTCTCTGGCAAAAAAATTGAAAATGCATTTTGCTGCATCTTGGTAGATATACAGGTATGTGCCAAATCATTTCCTAAGCTAAAATTTTTGAAATACATAAATTCCATTAACAAGTAAATTTAAAAAAAACAGGGCAATGCTATACAAGCCAACATGAATGTGAAAGAGATCGACTACTTTGATCCAAAGATTGCACTTGGACACACTTACAGAATTTCGCGCTTCATGTGTAAGCAAACCAGTCCTTATCAGCAAACGATCGATAACCCAACAAGCCTTCAATTTGGAAAAATCACAAAGTTTGACAGTATAGTCGCACCAGAAATTCCGTTCCACTATTTCAGGTTTGTTGCATATAATCAACTTCAATACAAAGTTCCTAGGCAAGGCCCATCAGGCAGAACAGAATACCCGATGCTGACAGGCGATTTTTAAATCTCAGATTTCATACCTAAAACAACATATAAAATTTCTAACACTCACTTGCTTTCAGATTTCCTTGGTTGCTTAAGATCGGTCGGTGAAGTAAAACACAAAGAAAAGGCTAACATGGAACAGACTGTCAAGTAGACATTGAAAGCTTAAGGTTTGTATACTTACAATAAAGATTACATTTTCCACAGGTTAATAATGAACTAAGTCTTTCTTTTGTCCTCATAAATTACTTTCAATAACAGTGGTAACGTGATAGAATTCACAATGTGGGATGCCATGGCTGAAAACTTTGCGGATGCAAAACCTGAAACAATGGAACAACCTGTTATCATCGCAGTCAGCTCTTGCCGTGTCTCAAAGTTTAGAGGTATTGCTTTATCACTACAATAGACATTTTCGTTTAACCATTGCATTGTTAACCCAGTTTCATAAACTATCATGTTAGAATATCAAATCACCGCAACATCAGCGACCTAGTATTATCTCAACCCAAAGATACCAGAAGCTGATAAAGCAAGAGCACAGTAAGATTCTGACATAACAAAATTTCATTGTTTTTGTTATTGGCAAACCACATATGCAAAGAAGTCTACCTCTGACTTGCAAATTAAACCAGGTATAAAAAAAGATATCACATGAATCCACCACTGCGCATATGCAACACTCCTTATGAAGATGTTGAGAAAGAAAAGTTCAGAAACAGGTTCCCTTTAAAAACACTCTTAAGGCAAGATCGAGACACATACAGAGTAAATTTTGCACACCACATGGAGATTCAACTTAATTTTTTCTTTGTTGGTTGTTCACTATTTATGTTATTCTTTGTAGGGGGTCAGATTTACTTCAAACGCTACAATTACAAACATCGATATCACAAGAACTTGGTTTTATGTGTCTTGCTCTCAATGTTTTTTAAAAGTAACAGAAGATGATGGAATTTACCATTGTGTGGATCATGGAAGGCAATACAAACCACATGTAACAATTCGCATTTTCAGGTTAATTACCATTCCCGGAAAATTTCACTATTCACTTTTACTATTCATTTTTCCCGAAACTTGATTTTTGTTTCTTGGTCTCGAGTGATAAATCATTTCCATAGCAAATTAAATGTTTGACATTCGTCAGACCATTTTCGTGAAAGTTATTAAGGAATTACACGTTTTAGGGTAAAACGTCATTCAAAAATTCTACGCACAACGAAACTCGACCGCGTTAAGTGACCCCACATCAGAAAAATGTTTGACACACTCATGATTTATTTGAGAATTAATCATGACTGTGAAAAACATGACCAAAATAAGCCTCGGCCGTGAAAAACTGGAATTTTCAGTTTTTAAGCGTTTTTACTCAGCCGTAACCTTAGCCTATACCTGCACCGCATTTCTAAGGCAATTTGAGTTTTCAACTTATTACAAAAAGTCAACATATTTTTCCCCCTCCATTGACCAAAAATCATCCCTTGATTTTATAAGTCATTCCTTGATTTTTAGGCTTACGGTTTGATGTCTAAAAGACATTTAATGACAACCGACACTAGACTGAGCCCAGTCTAGACATTATAAGTCATTTTAAATCATTTATATCCTATTAGAAAAGTAACATTTTACTTTTCTCAATTTTACGCAATATTTGTACGTTTTACGTATTACGCGTTTTAGACCCGTGTTTCCAGTTTTTAGCAGGGTTTTACCACCCAAATGGAACCTACCACTCATTTTATATTTTATTATGGAGTATTTTGATAAGTTTAATCATTCCTACAAGTTTCGTATTTTTACGATACCCGGTTTTACGTTTTGTGACGTAACAACTTACGGTTAGCATTTTACGGAGTCAAAACTATCAATATAACTAGGATAATATCATCACAAGCCAACTCATTCCCTCCTTATCCTTGTGAACCGCCACTAGGGGGGGGGGGGTTTCACACTTGTGGCTTAATCTTGACCCTTCATGCCTTAGATCCTTACACATGTACAACTTGGTCTCCAAGTGTTGACAAGTCAATGAAAGTAACCTCCTCAAGACCTTATTTAAGCCCCTCCTCCCACTCCTTGGCCATTCAAACGTCCCACACACATAGAAACACACCATCATCTCATCCTTAGCTCATTTTCTTCCAAATTATAGCAAGGTTCAAGTGAAAGTTCAAGATAGAAACCCTAGTGTGATCTTAGGTTACCAAAACACTTCCAAACCCTAATATACTTGGTGATTTCTCTTGAGTTTTAATCCACTCAAGTCACCTCAACCTTCATCATCCATCTTTCAAGATTACAAGGGTAGAAAGATTGCATGAAGTGAAGTGGGTTGAAGCAAGTCTATCAAAGTCCTTTTCCTTACTTGCTACTTTCCTTTCTTTGTTGAAAGCCAAAAGTTGTAAGCCTAAACCTAACATGCTTCTTGTTAATTAATCATGTTCATGTTATTTACATGTTATTCTTGCTATATTATGTCTTGTAGTTATGTCCATGATGTATAAAAGTGAGCAAAACAAGTTGTTGAAATTGATTGACAAGATAAGTTACTAAAACAAGTAAACTAGTGACTTTCTTGGTAAGACCTGATCAAAATGGTAAAAATATGATATTTGATCATTACATATTACAGTAGAGGACTTAACAAGGAAACCGTAGCAACTTGAACCACCCAAAACGAGTATACGAGTCAAAAGTTACGCCCATTTGAAGTTACCAAAGATTTCCGGCAAAACTGCCTAAATAGCATTCTGATCAAATTTTGATTTTGAAAGTCCCACTTCTGGTCCGATTCATCAAAAAGTTAAAACACAAAAGTTGTCCGGAACGACGTTTTCGTTCAGGAACAAAGAAGCTCGAGCCCTGAAAACGCTTTTTGAGTGATAAATTCTTCAAATTCTTAACAGCCCATTTTTAGACCAAAGTCATTACATATAAGTTATGGTTTATGAAGACCAAAGGGGTCTTATGACCTAGAATCAAGACCACAACCATGGCTAGAGCCAAGGTTGAGTCTCAAGACCATGGAACAATGACCAAAGGTCATGGCAAGGCCATGACGAAATGACCATGTAAGCTTACTTAGGCATAAACATGAAACAAAGAATTGGCGATAACTTGAACAAGCAATTTGGATCTACTTCACTTAAAAGGAACCATGAGATATTACAAAGAAAAATGGTCATACAAGACTTATGAAACTACCCCTAATAACAATCTTCATGTACAAATAAACTTTCCTAAGTTTATTCAAATATCGGACATGTAACCTTTCGGACCAAAACTTATATCTATATATTTCATCAACTACTACAATAGTAGGGAGCCTCATGTGAGGAGTTCATTATGTAAGCCGTCGAGTTGAGTTGTGGATTTACGAGTTAAAGTGTCCTGGCTCCTCGAACGCTTACTAACATGACTTCTGAATTATGTCGGCCCGAACGGTAGTAAACGATATACAAAACATACATGTTTCATGAATCATTACTTTCAAAGACTTACACTATACATCATACCACATCATGGACTAAATGCAAGATATATATATAGGCACTTATTCATATTCATTACTCAAATCCTAAGTCACAACATTCTATTATAGGTTGCTCGTAGAAACCTTCACGATTCAACCGTTACATTCATTACTTGCTATCTTACTTAAGGTGAGTTCATAGCCCCACTTTCCATTACTTAATTGTTTTACAAACCCTTGGGGGGAATACATGCTATTTTTAACCGAGCACAATGTTTTTAAATTGTATGCTTGCCTGATCGTTTTATTATCACTAAGTACCAGCCTTGCTAAACCGAGATCCCTTATTATGAACCATTTAATCACTAGCAATAGTGAGCGCAAATATTGTGAATAGGCCTATTGGGATTGACGAATCCCATTTGTATTGACTAAGTTCAAACAAATGCACTAATATTTGAAGATTTAGGTATGTTAGCAAAGTACCTACCGGGATAAATCTGCCGATCGATATTGGTACACGTTAACGTTTTGGTGTCATAAGCTTAGTGTATAATACATTTTATGGGCGTATAACAACATAGCCTACCTGTTTTGTTTTCCAAACATTGGTGTGAGCCTACAGCTCACACTACCAACATATTGTGTTCAAACATTAAACAAACTCTATGAATATCACTCAACCTTTGTGTTGACCTCTCAAGCATGTATTTCAGGTTCATGACGATCAAGGATGGCACGGAAGGACACGGATACTCAAGAGGGCTATAAATTTTATTATCATTCAAAAACTCATTTAATGTGATTTGTAAACATGGAACCATTTGGGACCTCATTTTGTAATCTCTGATATTTATACAATTTGAATGATAAATCTTTTAATACGACTCAATTGGAGTTCGTTTTCTATTATTGTGACTATTGTGCCGTCGAGTAACACCCAGTTTGAATTCCGCTGCATCCATGAATTGGGGGTGTTACACCACACTATAGGTCTGTCATACTTTACTGTTTGCTAATTCAAAACTAAAAAACACAAAAAAGATAAGAAAATAACTAAGTTTTCTACATTGTTAACCATATGCAGGTATAACTTCAACGGTTTTATCATAGATCAATCAGCAACAACTCCACTCACTTTCTTTACACCAGCAGCAGATGAAGTTACAGGGTATACATGTGAAGAACTTCTTGCAATACACAATGCAGAGGACCCTCAGCTAATACCACCTCAAATCTTTGAGCTTGAAGGGCAAAAAAATATTTTCCAGTTCCATTTCAGCCAACCAAGCAAAAAAACAACTTTCATGCTAGATCAGGTCTTTAACAAAAGAAATGTTACTAAAGAATCAGTGAAATCAATAGAGCTGCAACCAGGTACCACTATCTTTGTAAACACTTTGTCTTGCCAGAAAATAAAATTTCTAAATGCTAATATTTATTCTTTTTCTTATAAAAACTACCAACAGCAGCACCTCTTGCAATAACATACCACGAAGGTCCACAAGAGAAGCCACATGAAGAAACTATGACAGAAACACTAGAAGCATGTTCAACTGCAGCTGAGCACAAAACACCAGTGCCGATAGAAACTGCCACACGTAAAACCATCTAACTTTAGATTTGCTGTTGATTAAGCTTAATACTTGCAACCACACACATTAACCATTTCTTCTTTAAACACAGGAACACCGCCAACAAGTCCAACAAAAATCAGTGAAGATGATTTAAAGAACAACCCGGATGAAGATGCTAAAACCAAAACAGCAAAAAGAGCCTTATTCCAAGATGAGCCATCGGATGTCAAAAAGCAAAAAGGTCAGATTGAAAACTTTACTAATAATACACAGCCACTTTTATTTCATTGATATTTTACAATCACACAACCCACACTTTAACCACATATTACAATAGCATTGCCAACAAAAGTAAAAATACAAATACACCAAACATAAATCACATATGACACTAAACAACAATGTTTACTTACTATGGGCATACACTTAAAAATCCATCAAGCCCTTAAGCTTCATAATAAACACATCATTGTTACGAGCATTTAGCTCCAATTCACTTGCCATCACACGCATTTGCATTAGCTTTAGATCATCTTTTGCTTGCACCTCCCTTAGATATTCTGCTGTCTTCTGAGCATACATATTTCCAATAGTTTCTAACTCCTGGATAAAACTAGCTCTTTCACGAATAACACCAAGTAACCTCCCACAAACTCCATTTATCTGCTGTGCCATTTGAATATCTTCGATTGCACGTTGACGACAATATAGGACTAACATCTCAGACTAGTTGTTAGAGTTAGCCTCATTTCTAAGTTGATCACATTTAGGCCGCCTTGACATAGTTTCTTTTTAATTTGTTTCTTACTATAGCTTATGATATAAGTTGTGCAAATAAATGCAATGGTACAACCTCTTAAATAGGAAAACTAAGTTTAATAGCACCTATATCTCATTGTATTTTATTCACAAGCCGACAACATAGCACATATATATAAACCATACCTTCATATTGAATTTAGTAACAACTGTGCTACAACAGCTTTGGATTCTTCCCAAATTATACAGAGTCACAAGACTTACTGTATTTGTCCCAACTTTACATTTCATATTATAGTTTATTTCTATTAAAAACAGATTTTATTCATAGCAAACGTTTTCTTACAAACATAACATACACTTTATTCTTAACTTTATTTCACACACTGCTTTATAAAGACATATTACACAAACACACCCACCATGTTTACCACAGAACAACCTCACACTTAAAAATCAACAACTCCCTTAACTTTTAGAACAAACACATCCATGCCACGAGCATTTAGATCCAGCTCATGTACGAGTGTCACCATATCTTCAACCTTTTGATCATCTTTTACTTGGACCTCTTTTAAATGCTCTGCCATCTTTTATGCATATATGTTCCCAACAGTTTCCAATTCCTCAATGAAATGCCCTCTTTCAGTAATAATGGCAACCAACCTTAGACACACCTCATTTATTTGTCTTGCCATTTGAATGCTTTCCATTGAAGCCTGTTGGCAATAAAAAATTAGCATCTCTCGCCAATTATTAGAGTTTGCATCCTTTTTTAGCTGATGACATTTAGGGCTCCTTGGCATTGCCTATTTTTTTTAATGTAGATACAAACACTTATTCATAACAAAATAACATGCAACCAAAACCCCTTTATATAGGTACACTGTAATAAAAATAATAAAAAATAAAAAGGATACAGAAAAACATAAAAAAACAAAGATGGTACTATTGATATCTACATTAAAGTTAAACAACATCCACCATTGTCATTCACAACAGCAAACACTGAACACATGGTGCATTATGCTTCATACATAGCAACAAAACAACACCAATTATTTAAGTGCTTCTGCACCAACTTTCACTTGCATATACAAATTGCCACACATGTACCCTTCTCCACTTACACAAACTCACAAGAATTACTGTTTTCTTAAAGCAAACTGATGCTCCATTATTGTTCACTCATAGATAAACAAAATTCACACCTATTTTAGTGGATTCCTTTCCACTTGCACAAAGTCACAAGAATTACTGTTTTCTACACACCTTTGCATTCCATCCACACCCAATCACTGATAATAAACTTTATCTTTACTACTACAGTCACGTTAAAAAATATCCAACAACAATGAACATAACCATCGAAAACAAAATTTATTCATAACAATCATTCTTTTTCAAACATTACACCAAACTTAAAATACAGACAACCTTCTTGATAGAACACTTTCAGACACTGTTACAGAACTACGCACAACTTAATCCTTCAAATCCATCAAACCAACATGCTGCTCCTTCTCAGCCCTCCCTTCACGAGCCAAATCCAAAACCCCAAGCAATGCACCTAAAATGTCTCGGTCTCTGCTGTGTCTGAATCATGCAATCAACTCCATCAGTAGCTACGTCATGAAAAGGGCCAAATGATTGAGCCTCTTGAACAAGCTCATCTCTCCTTTCAATCTTTGTCTCTAGGTCTGCACATTTCTGACCAACATACATAATAAGAGCCTCATTTTCATTCCACTCTTGCACAAACAAATACTTGAAACAATGCTTCAGCTGATTAGAACCACATTCCTGTTTAAGTTGATCAATGTTAGGTCTTTGACCCATATTGATTACATGCAAACTGAATGATTATAATGACTTATCCTAAACAAATAAAACCACACACACATATTTATATACCCGCAGAAAAGACACAACAATAATTGAATAAATAAATAGATAAATAAATAAATAATCTAATATCCTTGGATCCACTCAAACAAGTTTCCATGCTCACATATCCTTACACTGTTTGGCTATATTCTTTAAATCATGCAATCATACAAAACAGTTATACATTCTTGTTAATACCTTTTCCTTTTTTCTTTTCACATATGCAGCAACAAGTTCAAGCTCATTAGCAGGAAAACTCAAAAGTGCAGCTGTTGTGAAGAAAAAAATTCAGTGATGCTACACTCACCATGAAAAACAGCTCACTATCTTTTGTTATTACTGCCTGCATCCAATGTATATATTGAAACCGTTTAACGCCGTTTGAAAGCAGCACTTCTGCCTATGTATCGGCACACTAGGTCATTTGTATGTACAACTTGCTAGCAAATAGTGTTTTGTGCAATATTTGTGCAACTGCGCAAATATGTATCAAAACATGTAACATTCTTTTGTAACACCTTGCTAGCGGCCTACCGCAACTTAACTATGTATGTAAAAAACTCTTATTCTGCTTTCATAGCTGCTCTTTATTGTCGATCTTTTGCCGCACACTACCCGCAGCAACGCGCGGGCACAACCCCTCGTTTTAGACTAAAACCCATTCTCTATTGCATGGTCCAAAAACTTCCAATCAAGTGAGTCCAAAGATTTTTCAAAAGTCGCCTTTAGAAGAAATAGACATTTTTATTATTATTATTTTTCCTTTTGGAGGCTCATTAGAGGATTTCATTAATCATAAGAGCACCATAAACTATTTGTATACCATAGTCGTTTGAACCTTACTAACAACCAAACTAACAACTTACAAAAGTCTATTATCAAAAATTAAAGCAATTACCTTGTATTTGCGTCCAATGAGGCTAATAGGACGATAAATGTTGACGTGAAAAGGATCTTTCGTTTTTGACACACAAGCAATAAAATATGGGTTTCAAACCTTTGGTAAAACCCTATGAGTTTCGAATCGTTTCACCATGTTTATGGTCATTGCCAATGTGTCGCAATAGTGTGTAATGAATTTAAAAGTGAAATCATCGGTCCCGACGCTTTGTTTGCACCACACTTGCAAATTGCAACTTTAATTTCGTAGCTAGTAATCGAGCATCAAGTAGTGAGATTTTGTCAAGAGAAAGGGTTTTGAAAAGGTTGTTTGTAAATAGTGCCTGTTGTGCATGTTCATTCCAAAGTCATTTTAATAGAAACTAAACATTTTGTCTACAATAAGTGGCCGATGCTAGATCCACAATCCTTTGATAAAGAGCCTATTAATTCTTGAGTTGGAGAATTTGTTGTTTAGGATGCCATGAAATTATTTTAAATGCCACAAGTCATCAAGTTTTTTTTTACTAGAGAGAGACGAGATTTGATCCACAAGCCCTACATGCTTGGCTTTGGTGTCAATTAGGTCGACACAAGAAATGGATCATGCATTCACTGAATGTGAAAGTGTTGGGCTGATTTGAATGAAAATCCGAAGAATAATACATAGTTTGAAGTTGTGACGGACATACGTGACGCCATCACAAAATATGCCTAGAAAGTGAAGTTTTGAGATTTTTTTTGACCGACCAATGAATTGAGAAGGTCTTCAAACCAAAGCCTGATGGCCGTCACAAATTACACTTGACCAAGTAAAAGGTGGTTACACTCTGCGAGCGAAGTTTCAAATTTTGTTTTGACCATAACTTCTTCATACGAACTCGAATGTGACTGATTCATAAGGCCACACATTCAGAACGAGAAGATCTACATGTTTGGAAAAAATGAGCTAACGTCATCAATTTTTAAAGGTGACACCGTCACACCGCCGGCATTGCCTTTCCCTGTAAATAAAACCCTCATAACTTCATTTTTTCTAAGCCTCATAAATGTAACCCTCAAATAATGGTTTGTTTATTGATTTCTATCTTAATTATATCTTCAATTCTTATTGTTTGTTCATGATTGTTCTTCATTTATTATGCTTGACTAATTCATCTAGTGTTTATTTGTGATTGCATGAAACTTGTTATTGTTTAGGGGGCGTTTGGTTGGCAGATTTTAAAGTATGGGTTTTTAATTTACATGAAGTTTAAAATTACTTAAAAATTTAAAATTCTAATATTGCTTGTTTGGTTGCTAAAATTTTGGGTTATTAAATATAAATTGTGGGCCTAAGAAATTTTAGAAGTATGTGAATTTAATATGCTTTTGTTTTTGTTTATTGCATGGTAGGACCCAATGATAAATGGTGTCAATTTTTTTTTTCTTTTTTTTAACCATGGTTTCCGACCTTTTTGGCCTACTAATCCACGGGGTTTGAACCCACCGTCACACAGACTCAAACCAGGTGAAGCCCTCCCTTTTCAAGAGGTTGGTGTGACCACTTAAGATTGTTTGCACCTAGCAGAAATTGAACTTGAAACCTCACACATTTTATAGTGATAGTCCCAAACCCTTTTACCACATGGTGTCAAATTTCTAGTGGGTCATTAACATTAAAATTTTGGAAGTATTGTTTCTTTATTGTTTGGTGAGACCTTGAGATGAAAAATTTAAATACTCTCAATAGTGAGGGAAATTTAATATGCTCACTTTAGGCACTTTATAGAATTTTTAGAGGTGGCAAAACGGGTGAGCCGGGCGGGCATGGGCTAAACGGGTATGGGCTAAATGGGGGCGGCCAAACGGGCGCATGTTATACGAATCGCTTTAAAAATGACCTAAAACAACAACACAAATTTCTCAAATGTAACACCTCATTTATATTTAAGTAACTAAATATACTATATCCATAAGTTTTTCATTAAAAACAATTTAATGTTCTCTAATTGAGAGAAAACCATGTGCCCATTATGCCCATTTAACTTCTAAATGGGCAGTATATGCCCATTTCAAAAAAAAGATAGGGTCTAAATGCACCCAAATATTTTTAAAATTTGCCCATTTAGCCCATTATTTTGATTTTGAGTACAAATTGCCACCTCTAAAAATTTTAATACCTCGATTAACCCAACCAAACATAAACCTTAGTTTAACTATTTTATGAGCAACCAGTGCGACTGTAAGGCTGAGTTAATTTTAATTTTGTAATTAGGTTGGATATTTAATGCGTGCCAGATAGTTATTTTGTTTACATTGCAACCGTAGAGTTGTTCACATGTGTTGTCTTGCATAGGTTGTTGCTCACCCCTACACGACTGAATTAGGAATATTCACCATTAATTACATTAATTAAGGCATGACAATTCAATAGGTATAATTAGATCACTAGTGAGGAGTAGTGCATCCTAGTTAAATACGTTTGTCTCTCTTATTGTCTTCTTGTTTTTATTTAATTGACCTTTTCTTTAGTTTAAGTTAAGAATATTGATTTTACTTGCTTTCAATTAAACTAATAAATATTAAATAATAAAAATCTCCTTTTCCCTTAGGTTACTTGCGTTTACATCTCGAACCTATCTCACTATTCACCAAAAGAATGATCAGTCTCTCATAATTACCTTTACTACACTACAACAGTTAGGTACATTCCCTACGAGGTTGTAAAGCTTGCAATGCCACCCGCGCATCATTTCTACTGAACCAAATGGTGAACCGATATTTCTTTGTGAGGAAATCGAGCTTGGCGTAACTACAATCTTATCATTTTTTTACATGTGCTCTAAGTTCCAATATATGATAAGCCATGCATCTTAACCTTTGAAATCTTTGAATGAAATCCATATGTTTAGCAGGAATACAAACTTTACCAATGATAAAGTTTTTATAAGTAGGATCACATGTTTCGGGAAACACGACTTCACCCAGTCACCGACAATGTAACTGAAGGCGGCTCCGTGCCAAGCATGAGGATGTAATCCCTGGATAGAGACCCTAACCAATCTATTGTTAAGATGAAAGTTGTTGTTAAATGGCTTTTTAAGGTTTTTAAAGCAAGTGGTTAATGCTTATTTGGGAAATGGAGTGTCAATTGCGATGTCGGGTCGAATTTTCATTAAAAAGTGGAACCAATTGTCGTACTTGATAATGGTTTCATGAAGACCATTTTTTCCAAAAAAAAAAAGGAACAAAGGTTATGTAAAGTATCTATAGTGATGACTTCGCCTATTAAGGAGCGGGATAGTTTCGTGATAAGGTCTGGACATGAATGAATGATTAAGGATGTGCATTATGGATGCTTTTAATGTGATTTTCCAACGTTGATATTAGCATAGAATTTTCGGAGGGTGTGTGGGAATAGGTGGTTTGGATTTTTAGATCTGTATGGTGGAATGAGTATGTAGTGTCGTTATGTAACATATGTTTTGAAAGATTTTTGTTGACATGGGCATTAGTGTCATTGCGTTCATACCGGTCTATGCTAATGGTGAGGCTTTGAGAGCCAAAGTGGATGTTGGAGAGAGTAGTTTCGACTTCGAGCATTAAGGGGTCATTAATATTTAAGAAACGATAAAATCCAGCCGATTACCCACCCAATAACCTTTATTTTCTTTCCCGCCAAATACACGTTGGTGATTCTTTCATGTTTAGTGAAGGTTATTCTAAAGAAACACAACTGAATCTAGAAAATAAGTTTTATTACTCAAGAAACCAAGCAACACATAAACTTACCTCAATCAGCTTAATCACAAAAATACAACAACCTGATCTCAATCAGAGAGTAATCAACAATCAACAATAACTTGAACTGATCAAGGTGATCAGATTCAATAACAATCAAACTAGGGTCTACAACAATGTGAGAATTTTGAGCAATGTTGCAAAACAAGGCCTACAAGGCCGATTAATCGGCGATTACAAGCTACAAGGCCCTGGAACTTGGTGAGTTTTACAAGGTAATCGGCCGATTAATCGGCGATTACAAGGTTTTGGGCCGATTAATCGGCTAAAAAACGCTACAAGGCCTCCGACCGCTTCAGTACCGATTCACGATTTTTGCAACATTGATTTTGAGAGCAGAGAGAGAAAAATGGGAGATGAATAATGAGCCATAAGCTTGTCATTTTCTTTTATATACTAGCTTCACCTAGGGGTGGCAATTCGGGTCGGGTTCGGGTTGGCGGGTTTGGGTTGTCAGGTTGGCGGGTCAGAAAACCCCAACCCAAACCTGACCCATTTAAATCATCAGGTCAGCTATGTCAATCCTAACCTATTTACAGGTAACCCGAACCTAACCCATTTAACCCGTATATATACTTGGGTTAGCGGGTTAAATAGGTTACACGGGTTGAATTGGTTAAACTGGTTTCGGGTTGACCCATTTAATCTGTTTTTTATACAAAATTTGCCACATTACACGAGTTAAACAGGTTTGTGGGTCGACCCATTTAACCCATTTAAGATGTATAATAAAATATAAATAATTTTTAATTTAAGAAAAAATCTTAAACGGGTTGGCGGGTTGACCTATTTAATTTATTCCCAACCCGAACCTGACCTGTTTAATAAACGGGTTAGATGGGTCGACCCAAAACTGACCCGGAATCTATTTAACTCAACCCGAACCTTCTTTTTTTCGTGTTGGGTCAAAAATTGCCACCCCTAGCTTCACCGACATAAATCCAATCTTGATAGCTACAGCCCCTCAACCTTTCAAGACTTGTCAAAACCAGCTAAAACTTCAGTCACCGCTATAACTGAAAAGGCAAACATGGCACCATTAGTCCCTGTGATAAATTCCAGGTTTTGTTAGTTCCGGGGTTCATGAATATGGTTTTGTCAAATTAAGTTTAATGCTACTACTTGTTACTTCAAGGCGAGTGCTCTCTTTCCTTAAAGCTATTTCGCCGCCACCGTTCTTTTAGAACAATCGTGCTTTGGGTTACCGACGAATTGCCTCCCAAGATACAATGAAGCAACGTATGTAGTTCTACCGATGGTGGTGATAATTCAGATGAACTACCGAGTTATCGGGGGTTTCAAGACACTACAAATAATAGTTCTATAGCACTATTATGTATAGCAATAGGGTATATTGAAAGAAAGGTTTTGTATGTGTTTGTTTTTGGTTTTGGATGATAAAAAACACTGGAATAATGACCCTATATATAGGCATGTTCGTGATCATTCAAATAGTCACAATGGTTCACCAAAAGGTGTAAATAGCGACGCTTTAGCAACGACTTAGCGACAGAAAAACCGTCGCTAACTGAAACCTTTTCTAACATTCTCGATGGTTCACTCAGTGACACCTTTTTAACCGATATAACTGTCACCAATTCGAAAAGATGCGTCTTTACAATGGTGATGGTTCATTAGCAACGGTTTTGTGACAGAAAAATTGCCGTTAATTGCCTCTTCATGGGTCATCAACAATACACAACAAAACACTTAATTTCCTTCCTAAGACTCAATCCCAAAATGATTTTAACATAGTATATTTTGAAAATTTCCCAACAATCCCTCACCATTTTCAAAATAGACATAGTTTTTGAAAAGACACATAAGACCTAACCCGATTCAGAAATCCCCGGGGGTGTTATGCATAAATAAAGATGGAATATTACACCTTGAATCTTTACGTAGTGAAAGCGCTCAAGTTTAACTAGGGTAAGAGTGGTTGGACCAAAGCAATTGAACCATCTTCCTTTATATGTCTAGCGGAAACGCTTCACGCATATCCTTCATCTCGTTCATTCAATCCACTTTGTGCTAACCCTTTAACTGGCCATGGGTCTTATCTTGGTTTCTCAGAATGCTTTAGAGCCAAGCCCTTGAACTCATAGGAAGCGGCCTCACTTCCACATTCAGATAGGTGGACCTTATCAAGATTGTTCCCGTAACTTAAAACAATCCAACACAATTATGTTATAAGTCCTTTAAGAATTAAATTCAACCTTCAACTTCATTATGGTTCCAAGTTCCATTAAGCTTGGGATGGTGTGTTGTAAATGTCGCAGAACTTCAGTCACGTTCGGATGATGTACTTTTACTTGATCTCGAGACTTGGTGAAATATCATTTTGGGATTGAGTCTTAGGAAGGAAATTAAGTGTTTTGTTGTGTATTGTTGATGACCCACGAATAGGCAATTATCGAAAGTTTTTCTATCACAAAATCGTTGCTAATGAACCATCATCATTGTAAAGACGCATCTTTTCGAATTGGTGACAGTTATATCGGTTAAAAGGTGTCACTGAGTGAACCATCGCGACTGTTAGAAAAGGTTTCAGTTAGCGACGGTTTTTCTGTCGTTAAGTCGTCGCTAAAGCGTCGCTATTTTGCACCTTTTGGTGAACCATTGTGACTATTTGAATGGTCACGAGCATGCCTATATATGGGGTCATTATTCCAGCGGTTTTTATCATCCAAAACCAAACACAAACACATATAATACCTTTCTTTCAATATACCCGATTGCTATACATAATAGTGCTATAGAACTATTATTTGTAGTGTCTTGAAACCCCCGATAACTCGGTAGTTCATCCGGATTATCACCACCATCGTGTAGTGTTGATAATTGCTACATACGTTGCTTCATTGTATCTTGGGAGGCAATTCGTCGGTAACCCAAAAAATGATTGTTCTAAAAGAACGGTGGGGGCGAAATTGCTTTAAGGAAAGAGAGCACTCGCCTTGAAGTAACAAGTAGTAGCATTAAACTTCATTTGACAAAACCATTATTCATGAACCCCGGAACTAACAATCTTAAAGCAATTTTCGTGTTGAATAATGGTGTTTGAGAGATATTGTCATGTTGACTGAAAGAAGATTCAAATAATGAAACATGCCCCAACGAAACGTACAAGTTTGAAAGGATCTTGGATATATTCTAATCATCTGGACTGGTAGAAGGCGTCCAAACATTGGGAGTATGTGAATTAAGAGCGATTCGATCTTACTTACGGGTACACATATTATTATATTCGTTTCTTATATCTGGTTATGATATACCTACGTCTAATTAAATTGCATGACACGTATGTTTATATTATTAACATGATAAAGTTAATTATTTGTCAATTTACATGATGATATATGAGTATGCATTTTCTATTATCTCTTTATTGAATTCTGATGCATACAGATAATTACATGACATACATGCTAGGTAACATGTGGTGTAACTTGGTTAATTTAGTTGTGTCTCTGATTGAATAATCATGTACTAAATTTTAAAGTAAAGCCATGTTGTGTTACACATCGATTTTGAAATTGTATCTGTATTTTATATGAATCTTATTTTTGATGTCTTGTTGTTTAACATATAAAATAACATGATTAAATTAAGTGTCATATTGATTGCTTATAGTTTTACGGATTAACAATCCTAATTTTGACTAATGACATCATGTAGTAAGGGCAATTCTTAACGATGTGATACATGATTTTGAAATAAAATTTATGTAACTATTGCTCATACAAACTTACATACACGGCTAATCAATTGCTATAATCAATTGTTTTATAATAAATGTGGCATGATTACATGTTGAATTTTTGGCATGATGTTGGGTCCTAAGTTTTACATCATTTTACACATATGATTTATGTTTAGAGAGAGAAAGATATGTGTTTTAGAGACAGAGAGAACTAGAGAGGAAATAAGAGAGGATTTCTTATTCATTGTAAAACCAACCAACACCTCTCAAATGAGAGGTTACAAAGTATATATAGGCTATGTCTAGGGTAACTAACATCTTTCACATAAGATCACTTATAGCCCTTAGACTTTGGCAAAACATGAAAAATGAAACATAATAGCATATAACTTAATAAAACTTAACATAAATAATAAACTAATGCAACCTATTACAAGACTCATTGACTCGATAATGATCGTCACTTCAACCGTTTCCAACAATTTCCCCCTAAGGGACGATCATTGAGATCTCTCTTTGATTGCATTTATGATCATCACTTTTGCGTTTCCAACAATCTCCCCCTAAAGGGGTGATCATTGAGATCTCTTTTGCGACCTGTGGGTTATGGGTCCACCAATAGAAATGACTGATCTTTTGACTTCTTTGATGCTTGTTGTTTTGAACTTTAAGTCTTTGTGTAATAGCTTTGCTGGATTCTTTGTTCCAATCATGCTTTGTGATCTTCGTTCTTTGATCTTGTTGTTGTGATCAAATGATGGTGTAATCTGCCTTTTGTCACTTCTGCGTCTGTGTGGTTGTCCGCCATTCCAACATGCTCATACATCTTTGGACTTTGACTTTCACATTCATGTAGTTCCCTTTCTTTCACTTTGATCTTTAGTCTCTTTACTTTGTAGATTCTTCTTTTTGGCATAGAATCTTTCTTTGAACTTTGTGTTGCTTAGATCTTTGAGGGAGCTTTCTTTGACTTCAAGATGTATGTATGAGCATGCGGAATCTATCGCCATGGAGGTGATGTGTAGCTGCAGGTAAACAGTTAGCAATAAACAACCGGTACTTACAGATAAAGAATTAGAGATCGTCAACAACATAGTGTGAAGACTCCTTCTAACCCTTACCAAGACCGTTCCCATTTCGTATACTCCCGAGGGAGCTTACGAGACCTACTAAGTAGCTCAACGAATGGGTGAGTCGTTGGGGATCACTCCACGACTGTAGACCGTTTTGGAACCACCGCGAACACTAAGCGTAACCCACAAGGAGTTACCGAAGTGACCTGCTGTCAGGGCTGTTTGATGTTGACCCTGGCAGGAGTTTCCGTTCAATCATTGAGAAATACATTAGTATATCCTTTCATAAACGTTCTCGGCAGATTGCTAGGATCTGCAAAGGACTCGATAATTTACAGCTGGTGCCCATTGATGCAGAACACCAGTTGTAGAAATATTAAGTTTTCCTAAGAGATCTTTGATGTATCTTATGGCTCTAGACTCGATAAGTGCACAATATGGTTTCCTATGCGGAGACTAGGGAGAGGTCTCCTTCTTCAATATCAACCATCTCTAAGAGATAAGTTAATAGATTACACCGGTTCCCCGTGAGAATGAAACAACATCTTTTAAGAGAACTTGAGTGGCTTAGAAGGTTAAGTGTAGTGCGTCACTGGGTCCATGACGTCTTAATCTTCAATACCGGTGTCGCTTTAGCAACAACCAGTAGCATATGAATTGAACCCGGTGTCTGCCCTAAGGTTGAACATATGGAGGGCTATTTCTTTTCACCCTTTTCATTACTTTTCTTTTTAATTCTTCAACCCATTCTTTCTCCTTTCATTCTTTTCTCCTTTTTTCATATCATACCTAAGGACTTCTAATTCTAACTATTGGTGATGTCCTTGGGTAGATCCCTCCGGCTCTGGCGGATCATAAGACGGTTTTGCCTAACCTTAGTCACCTTATAACACCATGACTATCCTATAATTGCCAAGAAACCATTTATTGAAAATCTCTCAAAGTGTTTGATATTATAAATCAAGTTTTGTTAACACTTTGAGAGTTTTGTTTATCTTTTGAAGGACTCCCCCTTCACATGTGCTCATGAATGTTTAATAAATTTGCACATGCGGGAGGAGCAAGCACTTTTTGAATTGATCCACTTTCAGTGAACAAGACCGATTCGAGACACGCTTACATCACTAGTTAGACTAGCTTGAAGTTATTACCCGGCCTGGTCGAGTTCACAAAAAGTTTCTCGAAATGGTACATTTCTATTTAGACAAATCCTTTTCGAGACACGCTTACGTGGCTAGTTAGAGAGTTCCATTGTCAGCTTTTAGGTGACAACTAGCTCTAGTAACTAACTTGATGTCATTACCCGTCGAGTATAAGTCTTTTCGATTATTAACTTTTGTGTTTCGTCAATTCTTGGGTCAATTCTGAGTCTAGCTCGCATGATATTCAACTTTAAGCAACTTTGAGCATTCATATTTTAATCACTTTCATTTTTCTCCCCCTAAAAAATAGCATCCAAAATGTTGTTTTTGATAAACTTTTGATTAAAATATGCTTTTTGAGTCTTATGGGGAGATATCAACAAACAACTTTGATTTTTTAGAACGATGAGTTTTCAAGTGCTCCCCCTCAACAAGTGAATGCTTATTGAGGTGAAATACGTGACTTTTGAGCAGAATTATGAAAATCAGAAAATGTTTGATTAATTCTACTCAAAAGTAAGAAGCCTTCGCTCCTTATATCAGGATTGAGGCACTGAAGCGTACTTTAGGGTCCTTTCATTACAAGCACGGGTTGTACACTGTTATATGTGCACAAACCAATTAAGCATGATTTTGATAGAACATTTTGTTTTCGAAATACTCCCCCTCAAAACTCGCATATGTTTTGAGAATTTTAAACCTTTTAAAGTTTGAGGAAAGGAGTCTTCTTGAAGCAAAATTCTGAAAGATTTAGAAATTTCAGTTTGAAAAATTCTTGAATAAATTTTGCTTCAAGGTAACTAAAACTTTATACGCTGAAATACTCCCCCTAAAAACTAGCATATGTTTTGACATTTATTAAACGTTGGAGCGAATTGGGGAGTAAAGATTTGAAAAACCTTGAGCAAAATTTTGAAAAGTTTTGAAAAACCTTTTGAAAAATTTTGAATAAATTTTGCTCAAGATTAATAAGAAGTTTTAGATAAGCTTTGCATGAGAACTTCTTCTTGTTTTTAAGGATAAGTGCACGTTTGGTTTTAAAGAATGGTTTAGCAAGGCACTTTCCTTTCTTTGAAACCCGAGTTGTACACTGAAATGTGTGCACAAGTCGTAATGTATAAGCCCGGGTTGTAAGCTGAAATACTTACAAGCCATTAGGAAATGATAGATTAGACAACAACCTTGGGAACCCATTTAAGCAAGGTGCCAACGGGTTTACCAAATTTTGAAATCCATTTGTAAGTTGTGTCAATCTGATTTAAAGATGTTGAATTCCAACGAGGACTGAAAACCGGTGTTTCATTTTGAAATAACACTCATGGAATCAATGGAGATTTAAAACTCTTTTTCCGTTGAAAATTGTTTGAGAAACCCGGTGTTTCTCTTGGTGTTTTAAAATCTGAAGAAGAAGATTTCCATCTATAGTTGAACCTCATGGGTTCTTTTTGAAGATTTGTTTTTTTGATAAATGGAAACCTTCCGGTATTTAGAATGTTCAAAGCAGAGTCATTCTCATATTGTAGCGAAAACAATTCTAATATTGAATATTTGAAAGGTTTTGAACGACTTTGCTTTGATTTCCACACTTGCTTTACCGGTGTAAAACGAGAGTGTGGAGTTTCAAAAAGATGATTATTTTCTTTTGAAGCATTTGGGGGTTTCGAAAAACTTTGTTTTGGTCTCCACACTTGCTTTACCGGTGTAAAACGAGAGTGTGGAGTTTGAAAAACATGATTCTTTTCGTTTGAAGCATTTGGATTTGAAAACCTTTTAGAAGTAAATGTTTCGGAAAAACTTGGTCTCTTTGAAAACTTCCTTCCTTTTTGCAAAGAATAGGTTGTAAACAGAGAAACCCTTTTCGAAAATGGTTTTGAAGATTCACCCGTGTAAACCTTCTTCGAAACACTCACTTCTGGTGTTGAAACATTTGAAATTGGATCTTTTCCCTTTGATCGGTTAAGAGTATCAAACTTCACTTTTAAAGCATTGTATGAAATTCTCAAATCATTGTATTCTTTTTGAAGATGAAGATGATCTTGGGATGCCAATTTTGATTCTAAAGAAGCAATTTATTTCAAAAGTTGATCTTTTTCGGCTTTAGAATCATCCGTTTTACGAGCCAATTTCCGTTCGAACTCAACATTTTCTTTTTCAAGTCTTTCAAAATAATTTTCAAATTTGGTTACCTTGTTGAAAAAATCGGTTTTGGCATCCTCAAAATCGTTTGTTTGTTGAGCTAAAACCGTTTCAAGCTCAACATTTTTCTTTTTCTTTGATTCAATCTTTTGCAAAGCATTTTCAAACTTTTTATTAGCGAATTCATACAATTGAGACTTCAAATCTTCGGTCTCTTTTTGTTTCAAGTTTGAGTTTTGTGTCTGAACTTGTGAACGTTTGATTGAATCAAACAGGTTTTTGTAAATCTGTTTCAAATGCTCAATCTCTTTTTCGTATTTTGAAATTTGACATTTCATTGACACGTTTTCATTATCAACTTGTTCAAGCTTTGACATCCAGGGGTTTTCAAAAGACTGCTTTTCAAGATTGTGTTGTAAAGCTAGCTCAAAGTTAATGCTTTGTGCTTGACATCTTTGAAAATTTTGTTCAAGAGACAATATTTGACGTTTAAGTTTCGCTTGGATGTCGCTTGACTCTTTTAAAATTTTCTCATTTTCGTGTCTCAACATCCCATTTTCCACTCTTAAGTTTTCAGACTCAACAATCAACGATTTATCACAAGCAGTTTTTTCAAAAACTTTCAATTTAGCTTCTAAATCAACAATGTCGTTAAGATACGAGTCTTCTCTTTTCCTTTTCCGCACTTTATGTTCATAAAATTCCTTTTTGCAAGTTGACAACTCTGTTTGTGTTTTTGAAAGCTCTTTTTGAAGTTGTTCAACTTGTTGTTTGAGTTCACATTTTTCATTTTTGAGTTTTGAAACCAATTTTCCGTTCGACTCAATTAATTCACGCATTTTGTGTTGAAGATCTTGTTCTTTATTGTAATATTCTTGAAACGCCACTTCAAAACTTTTTTCACGTTTGACTTTGTTTTCATGATTTGACAGCTGTATTTTATAGCACTCAATGTCCCTTGTTAATGACGCATTTTTTTCTTTTAGTTCACAATTGAGCCTGTTACATCGATCAACTTCGTTTTGCATATTCTTAATTATTAAAGCAGTTGAAGCACATTCTTGATCATGATTCACATTGTTATGTTCAACCGTACCTCCATTAGGATCCATATGTGAAGTCTCAGGAGTAATATTTCTATCATCCTGATTCACCACATATGTGTCGTTAATGTACTCAGGTTGTACATGACTTTGTGTCTCATAAGCAAACACATTTTCAAATATATCATCACCATTAACATCATCATTAGATTGATGTACCTGAACGAGTGCGACAGAACTTTGTGAAGGACTGATAGTAGCTGCATTATTCAAACCATCCTTACATTTGAGTTTCCCGTCAGCATCTGAATCATTCCCTGGAGTGCTGCTTTCAGTCTGCAGTTCTGATAATGCATTATTACCGGTGAATACCAAACTATCATTCAACGTCCCTTCATTTATGATTGTTCCTTCATGTGTCTGCATTTTTCTTCCACTCTCTCGTACATTCAATTCTCTTGCTCGTTTCTGCATCTCCAGTTCTTTGATAACACTCAGATGAAGTGATCTTTCATTAAGCATAAATTCTAAGTAGCTCATTCGTGAAACAAGCTGATCTCTAAAAGCTTCAACCTCCATACTAGTGATGTTCTCTCTCCATAACTTGCATTGAAATTCATAGTCAACAAGAGAAGCTTTAAAATCCATGGTCACGAACCCTTTTGAACTGCGTCTTGAGCGCTCTAAATCCTACCATGCAATCACTTCCCTATTCAATTTGCTTTTCTAGTTGAAATATGTTTTCTCGGAGTTTCCTTTGGAAGGTTAGAAGGTCCATTTCAGTTCCGAAGAATACAGTAAAGTTACTCCACGACGGAAACCTTGCATCTGAGAGAATCTTGCATTGAATCTTAACTCATTCAAAATGTGCTAAACAATTTTCTTTAGAGTGCATTTCGAGCTTTACACTTTCTTGCATCTCTCTCCTTTTTGAACTTGATTCCATTGAATTTTGATGTGAAATGAAAATGGATCTTGTAGACGATAAAGAAGTAAGATTGTGTTTTCAAATGAAGTTCCTTGTCAAACTTTCACGATTCACAATAACTAGCACGCTGGTTATATTCGACGAACCCGCATAATCTCAACCCAAAATAATTCTCAATCTCGGATAATCAAGGCACAATCAAAACCGCGGTCTAAATTATTACCCAAATTTTTTTTAATCACAAAATGACCATGCCAAAAAATACTACAACATTAATTAACCAAACATTTCACCCTTATATATGTTTAACACACAAACAAAATTCGCCCCTTGGGAAAAAAACTCTACTCGTCCTTTAACAAACAGCCCAATCCAAAGTAGTAAACCCAAGTCCAATCGATTAAAATTTTTAGCCCAAGAGAAATACAAACCCACGAATATCTTAAAAGATTACGGTCCAACCACAACACCACAAACCTAATTTTTGGGTATATAAACACTTGTAATCTCACACTTGCCCTAAAATATCTCACACAAGTGATATTTTCATTTGAAGTATAGTATAATGATTGTTTTACCGAAGAAATGCTTAGGAAAGTATTTCCCCGGGTCGTGTCCCAGCGAAGGTGTGAATGGAATTTTCAATTCCCGAATCGTGAAACGTGTCGTGAAAGTGGTAAAAAAATGATTTTGATGAGATTACGCTAATGAAATAGTAAATGAAGCACAAATAATCACATAAACACGTAATTAAAGTAAGGCAACTAGAAACGTAACGTAAAATTGAAAACGTAAGCTAAAACGGAAAATAAACGTTAACGTACAAAATAAAACGCGACTTTTAAGCTACGCTACTCCTACGGACTTGGAAATAATTTTGAAAAGTTAAAAATGATAAAAGAAAATTTTGAGAAAAAGAAAAATATTTTTTTGACTTTTTATTAATTTTTTATGAATTAAAAACTAATTATCTAATTAAAAATTAAAAGAAAATGCAAATAAAGTGAGAAAAATGAAAAATAAATTTTGAAAATTATAAAATAACTAAAAAGTAATTTTAAAACTAAAAACTAATTTTTTTTGGCTTTTTATGTAATTTCTAGGAATTAAAAAGTATTAAAACTAATTAAAAACTATTTAAAATTCAAATAACATTGAAAATAAATGGGAAAAAAATGCAAAATTAATTTCTAAAATTCTAAAATAACTAAAAATAATTTTCTACAATATTTTTGGATTTTTCTTGGCTTTTTCTGATTTTTTTGGATTTTTAAGTAATTAAAAAGTAATTAAAAATGATTAAAAATGAAAATAAAATAAGAAAAATAGTAAATTAACTCAGAAAAATTTGAAAAAATTACAGAAAATTTAAAATATTAAAATAAGCTTGGAAAAAAAAATTTGAAAATAAAATAAGCTAGATTAGTACTGATAAGTTCACAACTGCTTATAGGAAAGTGCTTATTAATAAGCACTTTGACCCTAACTGACCCTAAACTTTGTCCAGAAGATATTTTGACCAAAATGTACTCAAATGAACAGGTTTAGATCAATAAGCATTCAGAAACTTTGAATTGGACACAACAGTAATGAAATAAGCAATGTAAATAGCAAAAGCTATAATAATAAGCTAATGATCAAAAGCTCAGCTGAAACAACAACTATAGGCAGAAGGGAACTAAAATGAACACTAATATTCAGAATCCAAATGTTAAATCACCAGTGCAGCCTTGATATTGAAAACAGATATTGCTTAAACCATGCAACTTTACCGTCCTAATAAGCTGTCTTAATAAGCAGATATGACAAAACCAATGGGGGCAAAATCAACTCCAACCTACTGAGATCTAAGAATACCAAGAAACTCTAGATTCCAAAACAATTTGATCCACTGAATGGACCTGAGATCAGGTGCTTATGAACCAGTTGACTGCTGCAGGTCTGACTATTTGATTGCAATTGCTAGTTGACTTTACTCAATTTCCACAGACTAAAACTAGATCTAAATGTAATACTTAAGCTATTATAATTATTTAATAAGCTAACTGTATCTAATTTTTATCAAAATCAAAGGATCAGTTCAACAATAACACTCAGTAGAGAAACTAGAAGTGGATTTTTGACTTTTACTCTGCAACCTATATCCTATATGCTATTAATGTCCTATTTATGCCTAACTTAATCTATTTGTGCCAAATGAACAATGAGAAAACCAAAGGAACTTCAGACAACAAGCCTGATCCAAACACCCCCTGCATGAGCAGCTATACTACTACTTGTGGATTTAAGCTTATTCTAATCAAACTAATGATCCAAATCAGTTACTAAATGCTTAATAACATCAAATCAACAGTTAACAAAGATCAAAAATCACACAAAGGAACACAGAACTCAATAAGCAGTTAAATAATGAACAATAAAGAGTAGAAATGAAAACAGATAAATGCAATCTACTAGCATAAGATTAAGGCTACTAAAATAAAACAATTAAGAACCAATGAAACAGTAAATATTCAATCAAAACAGATCTAAATAAAATTAACTAAATAAGCAGTATAAAAACTATAAAAAGGATAAAATGAAACTTACAAACCATCTCCTCAGCATGCACAGAGGAGATCTCCCACACAGCCTATCTTTAATAGGCTCCAATAACACCTTCACTTGTTCAAATCAATACCAGAACCAAATTTTCATCACTTAGAACTTTGTTTGACTTTCATTGACTAACATCTTTTGAACCATTAAATTCAGTAACAACACATAAATTTCACCACAAACTTTTATTTAAACTAAAATGAATGCTTAAATTCAATATGTAAACAGAATTAAAAGTGACTAAGAGATGAAAATTAAATTAAAAGGAGATGAACTGAAAATTGAACTTATATTAAAACTGAATTGAAATTACAAATAAAAAAAACAGAATTACATTAACAATGCTAAGCTTAATTATTCTACTCCTAACCTAATCTAAACCTAAAAAATCTAACCAGCCTTCAAATGAGGTGAGGGGAGGGTTTATATAGCTGATGAGAGAGAGATGCCAGGTCACCTATCCGTGTGAAGGTGTGCTTCTTCTGAGTCCTTAATAGCCCTTGATCCAATTCCAGATGATTCCAATCATTGTAAGCCCTTGGATTAATTTATTGATGTGACTTGATCCCCCGTGTGTCCTTCCATTGGCCCACGTGTCATTCTCTGACTCCTGACACTCCTGGTCTTCTAGAAACCCAATTATTGGGTAATAATTGTTACGAGGCGGGGGTAATTTTGTGTGATGGGGTTTAGGGTTCATGGTAAACAGTGAATACTGGGTATGAAGGGATTTTGGGGGGCGGTAAAAGGTATTTTGGGATTTTATTATTAGAGGGTTGACCGGGTGAGATGTTTGGTTTGGATCGGGTTTTAAAAAGGGTGGTGATGGGCTTGTGTCTTATGGGCTTGGGAATTGGCTTTGTATTAAGAGTGGGCTTGTGGGATTTTGTGGATTATTATTTTTAGTGGATCCGGTTGTGATGTTAAAAATTTCAAAGAGTAGTATAATTCAACCAAGGACCTTTGTTGCAATTTTGAGAATCTCAAGGACCAAATCTGTAATATTTTCCCCAAGGACTAATATTATAATTCCCTAATTCATGAAGGACCAATTTTGTCTTTTCTTCAAATATTCTTCAAGGTCATTTTTGTAATTTTCTAAAAGTTGAGGGACTAAGGTCGCCAAATTCTCAAACTTTGACCAGGGATCTTTTATGCACTTTTGTGATTCTCTGAAGACTTCTATTGACAATTTGAGCTTTCCTTTATCATTTTTCTTCCCCGGCTCCGGCTTTTGACCTTTTTCCAATCTCGTGCTCGTTTTTGTCGGTTTTGCTTTGTTTTTGTTCATTTTTCACATATCCGTACCTGCACATACACAAATACAAAAACATACGTTCTCTTGGCATTTTTGGTTAGTATTTGGTATTTTTGGTCTGATTTTGGTCTAAAAAGGATGTGTGATTATTCACTCATCAAAATCCCCCAGACTAAGGTATTGCCGTGCCCTCACGCAATGTCATCACCTCACGCTTAAGAGATAAATAATTTCAAAACCTCTCTTTACTGACGTTGTAAAGTAGCAATGATGTTCAAAAGAGATAGTAAAATCATTTATTCTAAAAAAACGCTCCGTTTTCCGATTTTCATGAATAACAACTACTACTACTATATTTGTACTTTTTCATTTGTATATATATGACGGTTTGATTTGACTTTCATTATCAATTCTTATCTGTTGATAACTTTCAGGGTCAACGAGTAGAAACACTTCTCACAGAGAAGAGACCGTACGGATAAAAATCGTCATCCTTGATTTTTCACAAGCTCCCAAACTAAGCGTAAAATCGAGATCATTGTTTATCCACAAGTTAGGTGCTAACACTACCCACAAAAGTTAATTGTGTATTACCTCTTGTTCCCAAGTCCTAAGTTTTGTATCTCAAGATTTTAATTTGTGAGAAATGAATTGCTTCATATTTTCTCGTTTCGATATTTATTAGTCCGATAAGAGCACAAAATTTGAACGCTAAGTAGTTTCCAAACTTTCCCTCGAAAATCCCTGCATACAGAAATCGGGTCCACATGAAGGTATCTGATTTAACACGATTTGTGGAGGTCCCCCTTTTTATTTACGACCGAGACATACCATGTTTGATACCCGAAACGGAAGCTTTTTATTAGGGAAACCCCCGGAGTCGAAGCTTGGCATTTTTGCATAATCATAAGCACTTTAATAATACTTTGGTCCTTAGTCCTTTATTTCTTTTACAATCAATGGTTTATAAGCCGCCAAGATGTAAGAGCTTTATTATGACTTTGGATTTCTATCCGCTGCTTTTTTATAGCTTTGGATTCCTCTGCCTTTTTATTTGGCTTTGGACTATTATTATTAATATTCATAATCATATGCCAAACCCCGAGTCCTACGGTTTTTACTAAGATCACAACATCGGCTATGAACCGGCAAGATGCAATAGTCTATTTTACCGTAACACTGGCAGTACCCCTATGTGTACCAAACCCCCGTATGCAGAGATTTTGTTGGGAACAAGAAAAAACTAAGTATTGCCCAAACCGAATACCCTTAATTAATCCTAGAGATCTATTATTATTGGTGTGCAAGCTTGTGGGAACAAGGAGGCCATAAGTACCTTTCGTGGGCTCTAAAGAGATCCAACTACTCGACGTTTAGCACGAAACTTCTAAATAAACTCTATCATTCCTCGATCTCCGCAAATTTAAAATCCCAAGTAATGAGATCCGCGGATGCTTAGCCATAATCTTATGATTATTTTGGTTAAGGGAGACGAGCTAGGGCTCAACACGCCCGGTCAAGTCGGAAAATTTATTTCTACTCTCGCCGGTAGGAAAGTCAAAACAAGGTGTCAAATCTTATTATTCATATCATATATTTTTTTTTCATTTTTTTTTTGTTTTTTTTATTATAAAGCGGTGATAAAAGTTAAAATTTTTGGTGGAAAACGGAGTTGCGCAAGTTAAACAGCTCAGACGATGGTACAGGTCAAATCGAATCGAAGATTCACCCCCCAGACTAAAGTGAAACATTGTCCTCAATGTTTTAAGGGTAAAGGTAATCCTACGTAAAATCTAAGGCCGTTTATTAAGTATGCCAAGAGATAAACGTTAGTCGATAAGATTTTGGATATGGTGAATTTCCGAAAGAGCAGCGAAGGATGAGACTCGAGTGGAGAGAACGACAAACAACGAGCACGAGAGTCCTCAAACTTCGGGGAAATTCCTGAACATTCATAAACAACCACGAAAACACGAGTTTGGAAAGAGTCACCCCCCTCACGTCATGTTAAAGAAAATAGAAAATAGAAAATTAAGAATATGAATGATAAGCATGGGGTGCCTCCCACGAAACGCTTGTTTTTGTTCACCGAGTCACATGAGCTTGACTCGATCCCCGAATTAATTCGTCCTTGAGGAGAGCAGATAGAACGGACAACCGGAAAAATCGGAGATGCCGGGGTCAAAGACAGTATCCTCACTCCCGGTGGAGTGGAAAAGTGAAGAAATGAGGGGATAAGTAAAGAATGGATAAAACCTCGAATGATAAAATAAAAGTCGATTTCAGAATCACGGGTGGGTTGGGTGGGTAAAATATCAAGCACAGGAACATCTTGTTCAGAAATCTCGTCCACCACTCCAAAAATATCTTTATTCGTTCCAAATTCAAAATCTGCATCGGGTGGTTTCGCCGGTGGACGAGAAGAAGGTAGATTGGAAAGAATATTTCTTTGAACGTCATCCTCGTCATTCTCATCATTCTCAATACCCGGTGGTATCAAGTCATCCGCAACAAGAAATGGATCGTCTTCCTCTAAAAGAGGGTCACGTGTCGGATTATCGGAAATAAGCTCAAAATCAATTTCAAAATCAAAACGCTCATAATCCGGAAAAGAGAAAGCATGAATAATGGGATTGCCACTATTCGTCTCTTCAAATCGAAAAATTTCAAGCTCGGGTAAGAAATCGCTATCCATATCGGGGATAGAAGAAAAAGTCGGAGGATCTTTCAACGCCTCGATCTTAGAAATGAGAAGATAAACTTTGGATAATTTGTCATGAAGAGTTTCATCTTGAATTTCCGCATCATCATCTTCATCTTTATCATCGATATCTCCACAAGAATCTTCATCACTCGTAGTATACTCATTGTGAGAATCAGAATAACTTTCAACTTCATCAAAACCTTCATTGCTCATCTGGGGGAGATAAGTTAACGGTTCTTCATTCAATAATTCCTCAATTAAACGGATGTCTCCCTCAGGATCAAAATTAGTATCATCAACCATCGTCGAATTAGAATCATTGTTAGCAAGACAAGCCTCGATCTCGTCTAAAACGACATCACTCCTCTCAACCGGTGTGAAAGAAGGATAAGAAGTATCAGAAACAATTTCAGAATCACCATTAGAAATTTCCCCGGACTCACTTGGAATTGGGACGAGGTTCTCAACACTAGACTTATTGAATTCGTCCGATTCCGTTGCCGGAATAGTGTTTAGATGCTCGTCCCCCATTTTTAGAGAGTCCTCGGGTTCTATGGGAGAAACAACGGATGTTTTGTGAGGATTGAGAACGAACGTAATTTTCTCATCATCGTCGTAGGAATCATAGTAAACAAAATTTTTGAAAGGATTAGACGCTCTCTCTTCAGCAAGTAACTCTGCAATAGACTTCTCACGAGGCTCGGGAGTATGCGTATAACGATTAGCCACCAACTCTTTTAACTTCTCGATCATGGATTTAATTTCAAAAATATCATTAGTAAATTCGGAAGTTTGTGGGGGTTGGTTAAAACCATGAGAATCGTAACATGAATTTGGCTCATAATGAAAATTTTCAAACGATCTCCCATAATTTTCAAAATTCGATGAATCACCATTAAAATACGGTACTTGTTCATAAGAGTTTTGAAAAGGAAGATTGAAGTCATTTTGAGGATAATTATCAAAACTCGTATCACAAGCGTAAGACGTTTCAGCACTCGGGGCGTAGCACATACAATTCGCGTATCCACATTGAGTACAAAAACATTGCCCACACGGTAATCCCTCGTCGGATGGATTTCCACAATTAAAGCAAGTGAACGGAGACGGCGGTGGTGTTGGATAGTAATCGGGAACGTTTTGAAAGACTGTGTTTCGAACATACTCGGGAGTATTACAAAACAAACAAACTCCATCGTGAATATTATTACCACATTGTTCGCACGTACACCAAACACATGAACCTTCAAAGAACGGTTCACCACATTTAAAACAAATTGGATCCATAAGTGAGAAAGTGAAAGAATTATCGGTTTAGAGGGTTAAAGAAGAAGAATCAAATGATAAGAGGATAAGAAGATTATTTTTGGTTTTTTTAAAAATCAAATAAAAGAAAAATCAAAATGGAAAAGGAAAATCTTTTTGTGTTTTTAATTTTGGAAAACAAAATTTGAAAACTTAAAACTTTTATTTTCTTTTGTTTTTCAAACATTACGTTAATCGTAAACCGTTTCCTCTAAATCTACTCCCGACGGAACGGGAGAGAAGAATGGATCTCTCTTCAGCTTGCAATTTAATGCCAAAGCTTCCGCTTATTCGGTCGTAGAATTAAAGTAATCCGATTAGCAACTAATTTCACGCGTTGTTATATTGAGAAGCTTATTTGGTTTACAACGCTCTTCCTTTCGGTCGAGACGAGGCTGTAACTTTATTATTTTTTTGGTATTTTTGAAAACACTTTAGGAAAAGTGTTTTTGATTTTTCAATTTTTTTTGGTTTTTATAGAAAATATATACAAGGAAGGTTTTCAAAACACAATTTCGAAAAACGAAAACGAAAAATTCACTTCAACCTTCCCCGGCAGCGGCGCCATTTTTTTTGATATTTTCGTTTGAAGTATAGTATAATGATTGTTTACCGAATAAATGCTTAGGAAAGTATTTCCCCGGGTCGTGTCCCAGCGAAGGTGTGAATGGAATTTTCAATTCCCGAATCGTGAAACGTGTCGTGAACGTGGTAAAAAAATGATTTTGATGAGATTACGCTAATGAAATAGTAAATGAAGCACAAATAATCACATAAACACGTAATTCAAGTAAGGCAACTAGAAACGTAACGTAGAATTGAAAACGTAAGCTAAAACGGAAAATAAACGTTAACGTACAAAATAAAACGCGACATTGAAGCTACGCTACTCCTACGGACATGGAAATAATTTTGAAAAGTTAAAAATGATAAAAGAAAATTTTTAGAAAAAGAAAAATATTTTTTTGACTTTTTATTAATTTTTTATGAATTAAAAACTAATTATCTAATTAAAAATTAAAAGAAAATGCAAATAAAGTGAGAAAAATGAAAAATAAATTTTGAAAATTATAAAATAACTAAAAAGTAATTTTAAAACTAAAAACTAATTTTTTTTGGCTTTTTATGTAATTTCTAGGAATTAAAAAGTATTAAAACTAATTAAAAACTATTTAAAATTCAAATAACATTGAAAATAAAAGGGAAAAAATGCAAAATTAATTTCTAAAATTCTAAAATAACTAAAAATAATTTTCTACAATATTTTTGGATTTTTCTTGGCTTTTTGTGATTTTTTTGGATTTTTAAGTAATTAAAAAGTAATTAAAAATGATTAAAAATGAAAATAAAATAAGAAAAATAGTAAATTAACTCAGAAAAGTTTGAAAAAATTACAGAAAATTTAAAATATTAAAATAAGCTTGGAAAAAAAAATTTGAAAAAAAAATAAGCTAGATTAGTACTGATAAGTTCACAACTGCTTATAAGAAAGTGCTTATTAATAAGCACTTTGACCCTAACTGACCCTAAACTTTGTCCAGAAGATATTTTGACCAAAATGTACTCAAATGAACAAGTTTAGATCAATAAGCATTCAGAAACTTTGAATTGGACACAACAGTAATGAAATAAGCAAATGAACAGGTTTAGATCAATACCAGAACCCAATTTTCATCACTAAGAACTTTGTTTGACTTTCATTGACTAACATCTTTTGAACCATTAAATTTAGTATCAGCACATAGATTTCACCACAAAACTTTTATTTAAACTAAAATGAATGTTTAAATTCAATATGTATACAGAATTAAAAGTGACTAAGAGATGAAAATTAAATTAAAAGGAGATGAACTGAAAATTGAACTTATATTAAAACTGAATTGAAATTACAAATAAAAAAAACAGAATTACATTAACAATGCTAAGCTTAATTATTCTACTCCTAACCTAATCTAAACCTAAAAAATCTAAACAGCCTTCAAATGAGGTGAGGGGAGGGTTTATATAGCTGATGAGAGAGAGATGCCAGGTCACCTATCCGCGTGAAGGTGTGCTTCTTCTGAGTCCTTAATAGCCCTTGATCCAATTCCAGATGATTCCAATCATTGTAAGCCCTTGGATTAATTTATTGATGTGACTTGATCCCCCGTGTGTCCTTCCATTGGCCCACGTGTCATTCTCTGACTCCTGACACTCCTGGTCTTCTAGAAACCCAATTATTGGGTAATAATTGTTACGAGGTGGGGGTAATTTTGTGTGATGGGGTTTAGGGTTCATGGTAAACAGTGAATACTGGGTATGAAGGGATTTTGGGGGGCGGTAAAAGGTATTTTGGGATTTTATAATTAGAGGGTTGACCGGGTTAGGACTAAAGGGTGGACCGGGTGAGATGTTTGGTTTGGATCGGGTTTTAAAAATGGTGGTGATGGGCTTGTGTCTTATGGGCTTGGGAATTGGCTTTGTATTAAGAGTGGGCTTGTGGGATTTTGTGGATTATTATTTTTAGTGGATCCGGTTGTGATGTTAAAAGTTTTAAAGAGTAGTATATTTCAACCAAGGACCTTTGTTGCAATTTTGAGAATCTCAAGGACCAAATCTATAATATTTTCCCCAAGGACTAATATTGTAATTCCCTAATTCATGAAGGACCAATTTTGTCTTTTCTTCGAATATTCTTCAAGGTCATTTTTGTAATTTTCTGAAAGTTGAGGGACTAAGGTCGCCAAATTCTCAAACTTTGACCAGGGATCTTTTATGCACTTTTGTGATTCTCTGAAGACTTCTATTGACAATTTGAGCTTTCCTTTATCATTTTTCTTCCCTGGCTCCGGCTTTTGACCTTTTTCCAATCTCGCGCTTGTTTTTGTCGGTTTTGCTTTGTTTTTGTTCATTTTTCACATATCCGTACCTGCACATACACAAATACAAAAACATACGTTCTCTTGGCATTTTTGGTTAGTATTTGGTATTTTTGGTCTGATTTTGGTCTAAAAAGGATGTGTGATTAATCACTCATCAACAAGCTTTACCCAAATTCTAAAAAATATGCAGTCAAAACATACAAAAACACTCATCATTTTTGTCTGATTTTGGTCTAAAAAGGATGTGTGATTTTTCACAGCTGATGAGTGCTCAAACACTCATCATTTTTATCGTATTTAAACTGACAAAACATACAAAAACAATCGAAAAGTCATCAAAATACTTAAATTATCCCAGGGATTATGTTTTATATGTTTTAAATGCAAAATGAGCAAAAACAAATGAAAAATGATCAAAGTTTGCAATATTGGTAGTTTCAGTCCCCCAAGTTTCAAAATTTGTCAAAAATAGTCCATATGCATTTATTTTGAAAGAAAAGTCAACCCAAGTCCTTAAAAAATCAAAAGTTATCAAAAATGGACTTTGGGTGAAAAGTTTGGAAAATTTACATGTTTGGTCCCTGGAGTTTGGAAATTTGCAGAAATAGTCCCTGGGAATTTTGAAAAGTAAAAAAATTGCAAAAATGGTTTGTGGATTATTTAACTTTGCATGAATGGTCCTTGGTGATACTTTGGGTGAATTACATTTTCAGTCCCTTGTGTTTGGTAAAATTTCAAAATTGGTCCTTGTGTACACTACTTCACCAAACGGACCATTTGTTTTATCATAAACAAAAACCAAATCCAAACCCCAACACAACCAGGCCCACTCCACCCTTTTCTTGGCCCATTCCCTCACCAGCCCACTCCCTCCCACAAATATACTCCACCCCGTCCCTTTTAATACCAAAAATCCCAGGGTCAAACATAAAGTCAAACCACCTCCACCCCTTCCAACTTGCAACCTGGTAATCCTTTCTACACTCCATCCCCCCTCCTCCAGCTCACTCAACCCACACCTTGTCCCCACAACCCTCCAAACCTCATTAAATGCCCTCTCACCCTCACAAGTTATCCCAACGGCCAAAACTCTATTTTGGTGCCAAAATCCTATTTGAAGGCTGAGATCATTCTACCCTCATCCAATGGTTCACAGGAGAAGTGGGAAAGTCTCAAGACCCCACATTGGTCCATATAACTGAGAAAGGAAGGAGAAAGAGAAGGAAGTTAGATAATATAGTGTAGTTAGTTAATTTTAATGTCGTATGTAGTTTAATTTCATTATCAGTTGTAATTATTAGTTTGAAAAGATTGTAACCAACATTTTCAGTGTATTTTTAAGTTAATGTAAGCTCAATTTCATGTTTCATTTTGAAAATTTCCAAAGTGCCATTTTATAGTTAAAATTTCATTTTAATTCAAATGTTGTTAAAAATAGTTGTTAAGTGTTCATTCAGGCTCACATAAGGCATTAATAAGCTTTTATAAGCTATTGTGGCTGAAGGAATGGTTTTAGTCAAAGAAATCAGAAAATCATAAATAAATAAAGAAAAATTAAAAATTAGTGTATAATGAAGATAAAGGCAGTGAGCAAGGAAGAAATTGGATGGCAATGGTATTAGCACCTCAGGGGAGGTATTAGGTTATTGTTTGAGTCCTTGGTACCTATTCTTTCAGTTGGAACAGTTGTGAGTTCATTTTTTACATATTTGCTTTTTACTGTTCATCAGCTTAATTTCAGCTTATCTCTGTGTTCTAGTGCTTATTTAGTGTCCTTTGATCATATTATTGCTTAAATTTCCCTGTTTGCTCCTTGGATTATTTGGATGCTAATCTTTAATATTTCACTGTCATATTAGCTTAATATAGATTAACGGTTTTAGTTGTTATTATTGGTATTTAAGTGTTCAATTCAGCTTAGTATGTCATACTATAACCTCAGGGATTAGTGTAATGGCTTGAATCAGTCCTATGAAGTGAAAATCAAAAACTAGTCTTGGTTAAGGTGTGTTTGGCATTACTGTGTTCCGTCTGTTACCATGAGTTTTTGTTGTTGTTTTGAGTTGTGGTGACTTACTTTAGGTAATTATAGCTCAGCCAAACCATTAAACTCAGGTCTCAAGAGACCAAAAGTCAAAATCACCAAAGATCCCCCATAACAGTTAACTGTTGGGAGATTTTGATCCCAATTCCACCATTTCATTGCATAAGGTGTGTTTGTAGCTTAATTTCATCAATTTGTAGCTAAATGGAACTTATATGATCAGTAGGATAGAGTAGAAATCCATTTAAGTCAACATTTCAAGTTTTTATAAAAAGTCAAAGTGCATGTTCTTCAATTTTGACAAAAGTTCAAAGAATTTTTATGATTTTTGAGATTTGAGTTAGGCTTTGAAACCTGTCCCTAATTACAACCCCCACCTCAATTTTAAGATCCCATAGTTTCTATAATTTTGCAATTTTTCTACTGGGACCCACATACACCCAAACTCAGCTGCAGGGCAAGCCTTGTCCTGTGCATCAGATCAGACCCTCATCACCACCACCTTTGGTGGGTGATTGTGGCCACCTCAGTGGGTCCCACAGTCCATATTTGGGTTTTCCCAACCCCCTCTTACCAGGCTTCAAGGTCTGACCCTTTGTTTGACCTTAATCATTGTGGACCCCACCTGAAACCTTCCCAAGAGTTTGTCCCATTTTCTGTTTTAGTTTTTAAAATAGTAAGTGCTTATTGTGGACATTGAGCTTATTCAAGCAGCTTATTTGATTGAATCCTTCTTAACTTTGTCCAAGTAACTTAAGTGAACAAGAATTCACCCTAGTGGACCCCACACAAGCTAGTTTGAGCTCATTTAGTCAACATAAGTCAACTGTCATGACTTATTGTGTCCACATTGTTGGCATGAATATTACGATATTTAATCTAAACATCCTCTTCATGTTTTGATGATGACAAAAATGTAAGTTACAACATATAACGTAAAGTGCTTAAGTTACTTGTGATCACAATTCATCTATGCATTCTTACGTCAACAAGCCTCGACATCTCAACGTCTCAAGTATGCGTCAACAATCACTTAAGGTATGGATAAACAAGTGTTTAATACATTTCATGATCAAAGGGGTATTTAATTAACTAATACAAAGTTTATTTAATTATATAAACTTATTATATATTTTTGAAAAACACTTTTGGTAATAAAGAAAAATGTTTTAATCATACTAAATATATGATTTCAAACTTTTAACCAAAATTAGTTAGTTTTTCACCAAATAAACTTTCCCCACTAAAAGACAGAAAATCTGGCCGTTTCAGTAGGGCGGCCCCCTTAATTATAAGGGGCGGCCCCCTTAATTTTAAGGGGACCGGCACACAATTAAGGGGACCGGCCACGCTCCCCTGTCAGATTTTGTCAGAAATTTTTCCCTATAAATACCACCTCAAACCTGGAATTTTTCCAACCTTTTGCACAAACATTTTCAGATCCAATTCTCTCAAAACATCCTTCTAAAACCCTTTGATCATAAGATTATTAATCTTTGTTTCAAGTGATCCAATCTTTCATCACTTAAAGTGCAAGAGAAGTATCCTCCCTATCATAAACCCAAAGATGTATTAGGATCTAGTTAGTGCATTGAAGTTGTGAAGACATTAGTGCCTTGAAGGTGTCAAGACATTAGTGCATTGAAGTTGTGAAGACATTAGTGGCTTGAAGGTGTCAAGACATTAGTGCATTGAAGTTGTGAAGACATTAGTGCCTTGAAGGTGTCAAGACATTAGTGCATTGAAGTTGTGAAGACATTAGTGGCTTGAAGGTGTCAAGACATTAGTGCATTGAAGTTGTGAAGACATTAGTGGCTTGAAGGTGTCAAGACATTAGTGCCTTGAAGGTGTGAATATACTCTTGGTGTGAAGAAAGAGTTAGGAAGTATTAAGTTGTGAAGAAGTTAGGAGTGAAGAAGATAGGTGTGAAGAGTATAGAAGATTGGTGTGTAGAAGATTGGTGTGTAGATGATTGGTGTGTAGAATATTGGTGTGCAGAAGATAGGTGTGAAGAAGTGGTGTGATTAAGTAGTGAATAGGTGTGCAGTTGTTGTGATTAAGGTGTGAAGTTATTGTGGTGTGTAAATTGGTGTGTAAGGTTTTCTCCGCCAAAAGGGAGCTTGTTGAGTAGTGAAGAAAACTCTCGAGTAGGTGACTCGGGGAGTGGAGTAGGAACAAGGAAGGTGTCCTTGTAGCCGAACCACTATAAATCATCGTGTTCGGTTTGCATGTTCTTTCTCTCATCTCTTTTCATTCATTCTTGCATTTATCGCTTTATATCTATGCTTGCCTATATGTCTTAATTGTTGCTTATATTGTTGTGATGATTGAATGTGTTGTACATAGAAGTTAATAATGTGATAGGACATATAATTGTATGTTATGGTCAAATGGACTAATATATATATTTAACACTTCTCATGTTGAGCTTAACTTAATCGATAATTTGATACAAAACGTTTTAAGATTTTAAAAGGAAAACTTATACACATAAAGTTTGATCTATGCTTCATTCATAAAACTAAGTTTTGAAAACTAATCTAAAAGTTCACATGTATAATTGATCATATTGATTATATGTTGCTTTTATACTAAAATCTAATTGAAGGTTTTTCAAACAAACAATTGAATAAATTCTAATCAACATTTTGAAACAAAGTTTTTATAAAACGAAAAAGAAGGGAAAACTATTCAACCCCCCCTTCTAGTTTTCCACAATTGGTACCAGAGCCACGTCACTCAAATTTTCAAAACAAATGGTTTTAAAAAATGAGTACGATCCATGTATCAAATTACCCATTAAGGAGGATTTAATATGAAAAGTGTTTTGTTGATTAACTTGTATTAGTTTTGATATTATATACACTAATTATACTAGCTCGAGATAAGATTATACATAAAACAAGTGTTATATGTTCGTTTTTAAAATCAGAAAGTTACACACCTTTCCACAAAGTCAGAAAACAATTTTTAACAAAAATTGCATTTTTGAGTATCAGATGGGCGGCCCCTTTAATTGTCTGGGCGGCCCCCTTAAATACTGGGCGGCCCCCTTAAATTTAAGGGGTCCGCCTGTCTGTTCGACAGTTTTTCAAAAACTTTGAAATATCATATAAAATTAACCGTAACTCCGTAGAAGTCGTGCCACCCGGCGTTTCAAAGGTAATTGAGTCTACTTTCATTTAAAAATACTTAAAAGTAACCATTACAAACTTAAATAAGTCAGAAAGTTAAAATACTACACGAAGGTCAAAAATTTGAGTCTTGTTTTAACATAAAACTTGTATTTCAACTTTTCCTTCGAGTCGGGCATTCCTAGTCGATATATCTTTGAAAAATTAAGTATTTATGTTTTCAAAATATTGATCTTTATTAAATTTTAAAATGGATAGGAAACTTTTTTATTTTCAAATAAAATCGAGCTAAGTAAAAATTGGTATATATAAAACACAAAACGACGACAAGTGTTTTATGTGCTATGTGAACTCATTTGTGATTTTACTTTGCTAATCGTTG
Source organism: Artemisia argyi (assembly GCA_030686995.1). NCBI lineage: Eukaryota > Viridiplantae > Streptophyta > Magnoliopsida > Asterales > Asteraceae > Artemisia > Artemisia argyi. The sequence continues at coordinate 138,629,303 of CM060685.1, forward strand.
CTATTTGTAATTTAGCTATTTGAATATCTTAGCATATGTGCCTTGTACTCTATTAGTTTATAGTTAGTTATCCAGCTTATACTTAACTTGATCTTATGCTAGATTTCTTGCGTTAGGATTGCATAATTATGCTTGCATTGCATATAGGAATAGATGGCTTAATGTTACTCAAACATCTTGTAAATGAGTTAAATCTAATCACCTAAATATTTCAATCAATTTAATCTATTCTTAACAACACACTTAAACATTTTCAACAAATTACCTTGTTTTACCTTAAGTTGTTTAATATGACAAATTGAATCTTTGTAAAACATTAGTAGTAATATAAAAGAAAAAGTATTTTCAAAATCTAAGTGTGTTCATTATAAGTAACTATGAAGAGTCTTTCACATAAACAAAACTTATAACAATCATGAAGTAATAAGTCAAATTTCAATCATTCACCAACCTCACTCATAAATAATCTTAGGATTAATGGAACACACTATCAAAATGCCTATTTATTTTAAATGAGTGTTTGTGAGGGTCAAGAAAGATCTTGATATTATATCAATTCATTATTCAAATTATGGTTGATATATTCATCAAATCTAATTGACATGTTTTTTGAGTATGGACAAGAAATTGGATTGTTATTTGTTTAAGTTTCAAGATTACATCAAATGATATAGTCTTGAATCTACATACTCAATCACACTAGATTGATATGAAAATAGTTACATCCTTTGTAGATGAAAAGAGTATGCATTGGATCATAACTCACACTTGTGTTGATAATGTCATATTGAATCTACTTGTCCAATAATTGTGTTCCAAATATTAGAATAATATTTTAAACACATTTATAAAATATACAATGAAGTAGGATTGACGACTTGGATGTTTCGTCCGAAATATTCAAGCAATTTACATTGCAATGCAATGGATAAATGTGTCATATCTGAAAAACCAAACATGAGCAAACTAACAACATATGTAAACTTTGCTCACACTACTTAAAATTATCACCACAAGATAAAATACATATTTAAGAACAATACACACTATATATTATATGTATTTCATTTTCTTTGTAGCATGAATGGTTGTGTTACAAGATAATGCACTACACTTTTCTTTTTGAAATAATTTAAGTTATTAGAATTGAAAAACAACTTGTCACAATGCATAAACAAGTAAACTTCATTTTGTTTCAAATACTAGTTAAATTATGATATATAACATTGGCAAAAATCATAGAAAATAATATTTGCTTTAGAATATATAAATGTCTAGTTTTGATATCATTTGTGAATCACAATCTCGTTTAAGATAAATAATCTTAATGAGATTCATTTTTCAAGATATGCTAAGGAGCATTCATAAATCAAAGCACATTTATTAAATCAAGTAATATGTCATCAAAACCAAATAACCGGTTAATCATGAACAAAAGATTAAAACTTTGCATTTACTTTTATCTTAACATTTAACACATCTCTATTGGGATAGTGAGTAAAATATATCATGTAGACTTACCTTCATAAAAACATGGTGTTTGAGTCACATTATGCCAAGTACTAGTGAATCAAGCAAACTTCATATTTGGTACTCTTCGATAGGTGAATTTAGGAACTCAATTTCTTCTAAAAAGAGAATGACTACTGGAGAATCTATTGACTAGAAACTCAATTTAACCTAACGGTTGGATTGCTTCTATGTGAGAAGTTGGGTGTGTGTAACCCGTAAAAATGGTCGTGTTTAGCCTGAATTGAGCACCACTAGTAATAGTCTCATACTCATTCTCCAACTTGATTAAATCGCTCTTCCTAAATGTACCTAACGCTAAGCTTACTTTTATGAACTTTGCTTCTCATTAGATGATTTCATTCCTAGATTTATGGCATATCGCATATATGTTATTTCTAGATGTTTATTTGCTCCTATGTGATTTGATTGTATGCCTTTACATGATTTACTCTATATGTATCATTCATCTAGGTATATTTTTATTTCTTTTAGATCCTACACCCTTATTTCATATGAACCTTAGTGTCATTTTCCGATAGGTCATATTAGTCTCATAATATATCCGGATGAGCATGAATTTAATGGGAAGGGAAATGACACTCACTCACATATATCCTTCTACCTCACACCACCTAGAGTACCACCACTTCCTACAACCTCACATGCCACTCCCATGTTGCATGTGCAAACCTTCACCCAAGACAATTATCATGCTCCACCACTATCACCTTCCTCCGAACACTTGAAGTTCGTTGAGGAGCTAAAAGAGACTCATGAGCTTAGTGCTCTTTTAGCATTACATCTTGCTCAACGCAATTTGGATCCACCTCAATCAAGCTCACCATCATCACCACATAACATTAACCAAATTGAGAAGCATGTTAACAATTGCCCTTGTTGCATCTTCCTTCAACAACATACCATTGCTTTGAATGAGCACTTTACCTGAATTGAGTATCTTCTTACTAGATCTCAACAAACCCCATCACTTGAACAACATCAAAACCCTCAACCAACAAACCCCACTTCAAATCCACCACTCCATCCATCAAAGAATATATCAACTCACAATTATCTCCACCACCAAAAGTTATCACCACCTCATCCAAGTGAATTTCATTACGAAATGCGTCATTTCCACTTACTAGCAAGTGAAGAACACAATGAAGAAATCCAAGCTTCAAGTGTTGTCGACTCATGATCAAGTGTTGTCGACTCATCACCACCTCATTTCACATATCCACCTTCGGTCGTCAACCAACAAAACACCTAAAAATCCCATGATTCCCTATCATCCACCCTTGTCGAACGATATATTAATCCAAACCATAATTGTCAACCCTTTGTCATCACCTTCCCTTTACATTCACGCTCATCCCTCCTCATTCCCCTACATTTTCCTAGGTTCTAATCTTTGCATTAGATTCTAAATTTTCTTTTGGATTTAGGTTTTGTTTTAAAAACAATAATTGCATGTGTCATACTTTTAGTGCATATACCTAATATGTCCATATATTGTTCCCCTATTAGTTTCATGCATATATCCATTATCTTCATTATATACATGTGCACTTGTCTACTAACTTTGTTTTGAAGGATTACTTCACCGCTCGATTCTTTGGTAGCCAAAACAAGTTTTGAGCATACACCAAGGGGGAGCATTGAGGTTGATAGGATCAAGGCTTCACTTACGATGATGCAAACTCGCCTTTTACATTCTATCTCAAGAGTTCAAGCATTGTAGAAGTGTCATTTAGAGTCCACCTTTTTGCTTCGACAAAAGGGGGAGAAGAAGTGTAAACAAGTAACTTATACATTTTACTATAAGTTATAGTTTACATAGTTTGTCATCATCAAAAAGGGGGAGATTGTTGGCATGAATATTACGATATTTAATCTAAACATCCTCTTCATGTTTTGATGATGACAAAAATGTAAGTTACAACATATAACGTAAAGTGCTTAAGTTACTTGTGATCACAATTCATCTATGCATTCTTACGTCAACAAGCCTCGACATCTCAACGTCTCAAGTATGCTTCAACAATCACTTAAGGTATGGATAAACAAGTGTTTAATACATTTCATGATCAAAGGGGTATTTAATTAACTAATACAAAGTTTATTTAATTATATAAACTTATTATATATTTTTGAAAAACACTTTTGGTAATAAAGAAAAATGTTTTAATCATACTAAATATATGATTTCAAACTTTTAACCAAAATTAGTTAGTTTTTCACCAAATAAACTTTCCCCACTAAAAGACAGAAAATCTGGCCGTTTCAGTAGGGCGGCCCCCTTAATTATAAGGGGCGGCCCCCTTAATTTTAAGGGGACCGGCACACAATTAAGGGGACCGGCCACGCTCCCCTGTCAGATTTTGTCAGAAATTTTTCCCTATAAATACCACCTCAAACCTGGAATTTTTCCAACCTTTTGCACAAACATTTTCAGATCCAATTCTCTCAAAACATCCTTCTAAAACCCTTTGATCATAAGATTATTAATCTTTGTTTCAAGTGATCCAATCTTTCATCACTTAAAGTGCAAGAGAAGTATCCTCCCTATCATAAACCCAAAGATGTATTAGGATCTAGTTAGTGCATTGAAGTTGTGAAGACATTAGTGCCTTGAAGGTGTCAAGACATTAGTGCATTGAAGTTGTGAAGACATTAGTGGCTTGAAGGTGTCAAGACATTAGTGCATTGAAGTTGTGAAGACATTAGTGCCTTGAAGGTGTCAAGACATTAGTGCATTGAAGTTGTGAAGACATTAGTGGCTTGAAGGTGTCAAGACATTAGTGCATTGAAGTTGTGAAGACATTAGTGCCTTGAAGGTGTCAAGACATTAGTGCATTGAAGTTGTGAAGACATTAGTGGCTTGAAGGTGTCAAGACATTAGTGCATTGATTTTAAGTGATAGTTTTTTTTAGTTGTAAAATAGATTTCTAAAAGAAAAATCCAGAAAAAACAATTTAATTTTAAGTGATAGTTTCTATTTAACGTAATTTAAATTTTAATTTTCATTTTTAGATTTTTATTAAGTACTTGGCATTTTTATATTTTTATTAATTACCTTTTATATTAAAGTAATTTTAGTAAATTTCTCAGATTTTTATTTTGTCATTTAGTAATTATTAGATTTAATATTAGTTTTATTAATAATTAAGTAATAATTAAGTGTTAAATAGCATAATTAGTTTTTATTAAGCAAGACCTAGTTTTTATATTTTTTCTAGCTTTTATATACTGTAAAATAATTTTAGGAATTTTTCTATAATTTTTACTGTTCATTTTCTATTTTTAATAATTTAAAATAGTTTAATTAGGTAATTAATATTTAATTAGTAATTAATTAATAGAAAAATCACAAAAAGAAAAAAATACATATTTTTAATTTTAAAAATTGTTTTTAGTTATCTTATAATTTTATAAAATTAATTTTCACCTTTTTAGTATTTAATTAATATTATATTTTATTTAAGTTATTTAAATACTAATAATAAGTATTAAATAGTATTTTATTAATATTAAATAATTAAATAGTGTAAAAATTATTTTTCTTTTTCTAAAAATTTTCTTTTATCCTTAGGTTTGTAAAAAAGTCATTTTCACCCCCTGGGGGTTTTCAGATTTCAGTTTTCACTTTTTATTTCGTACGTTCGCGTAAATTTGAATTGAATGTACGCGTTTTTAGGTTTTTCACGTTTCTGGTTTTTTAAATTTTACAGTCTTGTTATAATATCTTACTTAAGCTATTTCCTTGTAGATTCCTTAGCTTAATCACTCACAAACCTTTTCCTGTCCAAATTCACCCGATCACAAACCCGTTTGATAACCATCCACACCTCGTCGGGACATAACGACCCGGGGAAACCCTATATTCCACGGAGATTGACTCTAGACAGTTTGACCTAGCTGACCATCCTTTGGTCAATTTAGGTTGACCGTTTGGAGCCAATCAAATTTTGGCGCCGCTGCCGGGGAGGTGTGTGCGCTATTCTAAACGGTTTTGCGTATTGGTGAATCGGGATATATATCCATTGTATATTTACCACCCTTGTTCATATTGTCTTCTTATTTTCATATAAAAACAAAACCGTTCCCGAAAACTTTTTAAAATCAGTTTTCAACGAATACAAAAAAACCCAAAAAGATTTTCTTTCTTATTTGTACAAAATGTTTATTCAAAAATCCAAAAATATTCACCTTTACCCTCTCACATCTTTGATTCTTCATCCCTACCCCTCTATGAACCTTTGATTCTTGCCTATGTCGTATCCACACCATTTGGGTTGCCAATGGTGTGGTGGCTTTCATAATGGTGGGAATTGCCCCGGCTGTGGCGTGGTAGAGTCAGGAAATGGGTCTGTCTATAACCCGGATCCCTATTCTTACCATGACACAACTGATTTATTCCACCAGCCACCAAACCATGAGATATTGACATATTCGTGTGAATATTGTGGAGGTCCTCATCAAGGATTTGAGTGTCAAACTAGAAACACGTTTGTCTACGAACAGTTTTCTGGTAACACTCAGAATTTTGAAAATGACCAATATCCATACGATTTACCAAACCAGACTCAACAGTTTGACTGTTGTGAGTACTGTGGTGGTTCACACTACAGTTCTGATTGTCAATCGGGAAACACACTTGTCTATGAGCAGTTTCCTGATAACAATTATGACTCTAGCACATACAACCCACAGCCACATCAGTTTTACTGTTGTGATTACTGTGGAGGTCCACACTTCAGCTCAGATTGTCAAACAGGGAATCCAATTCCCTGTAACAATCTTGACACATCATATTATAACCAACCTCCACAGTCCCAATTGAGTCAGGCACTTCTTCCAGAAATGCAAAATATGATGAAAATTTTTGATGAACTTAAGGATTTAGTTAAAGACCTTGCCCAAAAAGACACTCATCAAAAATCCATGGAAGAATTGTTGGCTGAAGAGCAGGCTGCTAGACTAAATTCCCAAGATGCCTATGAAAAATCTATTAGGGAATCCATTGCAAAAGAAAAAGCAGCCAAATCTAGCTCTCAGTTCTGTTTTATTCCTGATGACAGTGATGATGAAGATACCCTTGATATTCTTCAATTTTATAAAGATTCATCAAGTTCATCAGTTGATATCCCAGCAGTTGAGATTCCATCTCAAACAACTGCTATCACACCCGAAGTTCACACTCACTCTCTAAACATGGGGGATGAGCATCTTAGCACTGTTCCTAATAAGGAATCGGACGAATTCATAAAGTCTAGTGTTGAGAACCTTGTCCCAATCCCAAGAGAGTCACATGGAACTTTTGATCATGTGTGTGATTTACTTTCCCCTCTTGAGTGTTCAAACGATCAGTTTGAGACTTTCTCAGATTTTAATGATGATTGTACATCTCATGGAGACATTGAGTATGTTGAGGCATCAGTTCCACATTCTGATGCTGATCCTCTTCTTGAGGAGTTCGCCGATGAACTTACTCACATCAATCCACTTTCATTGGGAAGTGATGATGGTCTCCTCGACTTTGAAGCTGATCTTGGAGAAATTGAAAGTCTCCTATACCATGATCCGTCACTCAGTTCTGATCCTAACAGTCCAATAGAGAATATTGATCACCTTGTTCCCGAAACATTTAATACGACTTTCACCAACCCTCTATTTGAATTTGAATCTGAATTCACTGTGATTTCTAACAATCCAATCTGTGATGAGAAGAGTGATGAGTCCATAATGGAACAAGAGTTTACAGATTCACATCATGTGAATGATTCTCTTCATGAGGAGTTCTCCGGTGAACTCACTCATCATATCATGACTCCTCCAGAGTTTGATAGCCCGGGGGGAGATGCACTCAATCATGAGGATTTGAAAATTCCCACCCACCCTCCCGGGATGTTTTTGAGCTTAACCCTTGAAATCCAAATTCAGGCTACTGAGCCTGCTCTCGAGGAAGAAGATCAAATCATGATTTTCATTATGGTTTTCTTCCTTTTCTTCACCTATAAGGTGACTTCCTCTCTTCTTCATTCCTACGGGAATGAAGACACTATCTTTGATCCCGGCATTTTCATTTACCATTATCTTGAGCCGGGATTATATCTCATCGGTGTGGAACTTTCACGTGCTTCAAATGTTTGTCCAAACATCTTGAATGAAAGTCCGATTGAGATTGTTTCTTCCACATCATGCTTCCCCAAGGACAAATGAATTCGGGGTCGAGTCAAGCTAGCGACTCGGTAAACAAAAACAGTAGCATTTACTTAGGGTTTTCACCCTAAGTGTGGGGGAGTTACCCCTATTATGGTTACAAAAGTGGAAATACAAAATGGTGTTTTCCACATTTAGATTGTAATGTTGCCCTTTTACGTTCAAAATGTCGGCATAATAGCCGGGACTTTGAATATTGAGGACAATATTCATTCTAAGTGTGGGGGGTATTCTAGCGAATTTTATCACATTTTACTATCTAGTACCCCCGTTTTTGGCCAAAATCTCAAAAAATTTAAATTTTTTTCACTAAAGTTTCAAAATTGTTTGTGGTTATCAGTCCGCCATGTCTAAACAACAAAAGGATTGGCTAATCCAGGAGCAAACGGCTCTTGGTAAAGATATATCAAATCCGTTGACGGCTTGAAATTTGCCCAAAATTGTATGGTACCTCAACTCGCCATATCCTAAAAAGTGAATGAGTTGGCTAGCCCGCAAGATTATGGCTTGTGGTAAAGGCAGTGGAAAAACCATAATTGGTAATCAGCTCACCAAGATGTTGACTAGATCCATCAAGAGTTGGCTAGTCCAGGAGCAAACGGCTCTTGGTAAAGACAAATCAAAACCGTTGAAAGCTGGTGGTTTGCTCAAAATCACATGGTTATCAGGTGGACCATAGTTCTTACTTGAATCGATACATCTGGCTACTCCAGAAGTGATGGCTTTTGGTAAAGAGTTTTCAAATCCATCAAGTTTTCCAAAAAGATTGCTAGGGACTAGCAATAGTTTAGTGTGGTGGATTGATGAGTGCTCAAACACTCATCATTTTTATCGTATTTAAACTGCCAAAACATACAAAAACAATCGAAAAGTCATCAAAATACTTAAATTATCCCAGGGATTGTGTTTTATATGTTTTAAATGCAAAATGAGCAAAAACAAATGAAAAATGATCAAAGTTTGCAATATTGGCAGTTTCAGTCCCCCAAGTTTCAAAATTTGTCAAAAATAGTCCCTATGCATTTATTTTGAAAGAAAAGTCAACTCAAGTCCTTAAAAAATCAAAAGTTATCAAAACTGGACTTTGGGTGAAAAGTTTGGAAAATTTACATGTTTGGTCCCTGGAGTTTGGAAATTTGCAGAAATAGTCCCTGGGAATTTTGAAAAGTAAAAAAATTGCAAAAATGGTTTGCGGATTATTTAACTTTGCATGATTAGTCCTTGGTGATACTTTGGGAGAATGACATTTTAAGTCCCCTGTGTTTGGTAAAATTTCAAAATTGGTCCTTGTGTACACTACTTCACCAAACGGACCATTTGTTTTATCATAAACCAAAACCAAATCCAGATCCCAACACAACCAGGCCCACTCCACCCTTTTCTTGGCCCATTCCCTCACCAGCCCACTCCCTCCCACAAATATACTCCACCCCGTCCCTTTTAATACCAAAAATCCCAGGGTCAAACATAAAGTCAAACCACCTCCACCCCTTCCAACTTGCAACCTGGTAATCCCTTCTACACTCCATCCCCCCTCCTCCAGCTCACTCAACCCACACCTTGTCCCCACAACCCTCCAAACCTCATTAAATGCCCTCTCACCCTCACAAGTTATCCCAACTGTCAAAACTCTATTTTGGTGCCAAAATCCTATTTGAAGGCTGAGATCTTTCTACCCTCATCCAATGGTTCACAGGAGAAGTGGGAAAGTCTCAAGACCCCACATTGGTCCATATAACTGAGAAAGGAAGGAGAAAGAGAAGGAAGTTAGATAATATAGTGTAGTTAGTTAATTTTAATGTCGTATGTAGTTTAATTTCATTATCAGTTGTAATTCTTAGTTTGAAAAGATTGTAACCAACATTTTCAGTGTATTTTTAAGTTAATGTAAGCTCAATTTCATGTTTCATTTTGAAAATTTCCAAAGTGCCATTTTATAGTTAAAATTTCATTTTAATTCAAATGTTGTTAAAAATAGTTGTTAAGTGTTCATTCAGGCTCACATAAGGCATTAATAAGCTTTTATAAGCTATTGTGGCTGAAGGAATGGTTTTAGTCAAAGAAATCAGAAAATCATAAATAAATAAAGAAAAATTAAAAATTAGTGTATAATGAAGATAAAGGCAGTGAGCAAGGAAGAAATTGGATGGCAATGGTATTAGCACCTCAGGGGAGGTATTAGGTTATTGTTTGAGTCCTTGGTACCTATTCTTTCAGTTGGAACAGTTGTGAGTTCATTTTTTACATATTTCAACTGTCATGACTTATTGTGTCCACATTGCTTATTTTTTATTTATAAAAAAGTTGTTTTTACAAAAGTTAGTTGTTTTTAGTTGTAAAATAGATTTCTAAAATAAAAATCCAGAAAAAACAATTTAATTTTAAGTGATAGTTTCTATTTAATGTAATTTAAATTTTAATTTTCATTTTTAGATTTTTATTAAGTACTTGGCATTTTTATATTTTTATTAATTACCTTTTATATTAAAGTAATTTTAGTAAATTTCTCAGATTTTTATTTTGTCATTTAGTAATTATTAGATTTGATATTAGTTTTATTAATAATTAAGTAATAATTAAGTGTTAAATAGCATAATTAGTTTTTATTAAGCAAGACCTAGTTTTTATATTTTTCCTAGCTTTTATATAAGGTAAAATAATTTTAGGAATTTTTCTAGAATTTTTACTGTTCAGTTTCTATTTTTAATAATTTAAAATAGTTTAATTAGGTAATTAATATTTAATTAGTAATTAATTAATAGAAAAATCACAAAAAGAAAAAAAATACATATTTTTAATTTTAAAACTTGTTTTTAGTTATCTTATAATTTTATAAAATTAATTTTCACCTTTTTAGTATTTAATTAATATTATATTGTATTTAAGTTATTTAAATACTAATAATAAGTATTAAATAGTATTTTATTAATATTAAATAATTAAATAGTGTAAAAATTATTTTTCTTTTTCTAAATTTTTTTTTTATCCTTAGGTTTGTAAAAAAGTCATTTTCACCCCCTGGGGGTTTTCAAATTTCAGTTTTCACTTTTTATTTCGTACGTTCGCGTAAATTTGAATTGAACGTACGCGTTTTTAGGTTTTTCACGTTTCTGGTTTTTCAAATTTTACAGTCTTGTTATAATAGCTTACTTAAGCTATTTCCTTGTAGATTCCTTAGCTTAATCACTCACAAACCTTTTCCTGTCCAAATTCACCCGATCACAAACCCGTTTGATAATCATCCACACCTCGTCGGGACATAACGACCCGGGGAAACCCTATATTCCGCGGAGATTGACTCTAGATAGTTTGACCTAGTTGACCATCCTTTGGTCAATTTAGGTTGACCGTTTGGAGCCAATCAACAGCCTTTTGTGTTTCTTCTCTCGACTAGATGCAAAAAAAAAAAAAAAAAAAAAAAAAAAAAAAAAAAAAAAACTAATTTCTCCCTTGATTTCTTCTTATAATCCGAACACCAAACACATGGAATTGAATCTTCTTCCCTTTATGTGGAACACAAATCACAAAGACAAACTTGTCTCCTTTTTATCTAACGAAACCAGTAGCACATACAATCACTACACTCGATTTGATATTAGTACACGGCAACCAGATCTTCAAGAAGGTGTAAGGTAGGTATCTTTTGTGTTGTTTTTGTTCTTGAACCGAAAGAAAGGAATAATGAAACAAATCTGATTTGTCATTTCTTTGATTTTTCGGATATTTAAAAGAAGATCATCTTCAATGTCGATAAGGTGAAATTTTTTTCTGGCCGAGTAAGCAGTAATTTTATCGAGTAAGGTTAGCAGTCATTTAGGAATTATCGAGTTAGCTATCTAGCTTATCGAGTAAGAAGCAAATTATTGAGTATGGTTTGCTTCTTACTCGATAAGCTAGTATACTCAATAATTTGCTTCTTACTCGATAAGCTAGTGAGCTAACTCGATAATTCCTAAATGACTGCTAACCTTACTCGATAAAATTACTGCTTACTCGGCCAGAAAAAAATTTCAGCTTTTGACTGTTATATGACCACTAAACTCCACTGATAACGAGACAAAAGAAAACAGATCTTAATGTGACCATGTGGACCATTTAAAACTGTTATAATCAAAAAAATTAATAATAAACCGTACAAACGTATTATACCATGTGGAAAACTAGAAGGGGGTTGAATAGTTTACCGATTAAAATCTTTTTAACTTGTTTAGTTAGCTTTGAAACTTTCCGTTTGATCAAAGATATATACACAAACACAATATATAAGATGCAAGTAAATGAAAGAAACGATCAAACCACAACACGAGTATTTATCGTGGTTCGGCTACAAGGACTCTTTTTCCTTGCCCTACGTCCACGCCCCGAGTATCCAACTCGAGAGTTTCTTTCACTAGTCAACAAGCTCCTTTCACCGGCGGAGAAAACCTTACACGTCGCTTATACTTTTACCGACACTAAGCTAGATGTCGAGTTCTTTACCAAGGGTACAACCACTCCCGTTAGTTCTTTTACAAGGGTACAACTACTCCCAATACACTTTGTATTTTGAGGACTAAAATACTAACCGATCACTACTGAAAATACACAATCAAATGAAGTGTAAACTACACAAGTCTACACAATGCTAAGCTACCAAGTCTTGCAACGTTGTGTTGAATACTTGTTACTTTTAATGAACTCGTGAATCTCTTTGCTACAAAAAGAAACTTCACATATGAAATGTTAAAGAGTTAGATGAAAGAATGAATGTGTGTGTGTAAAATATGATGTAGAGTGATTAGCCAAAAATCAACTTGTGGCTTGGTATTTATAGCAAAGCCTTCTGTAGGCCTGGCAGATACGGCGGAACCCTCAGATGGGTTCCGCCCATGTACCCCCAGGGTTCCGCCGGGCTTGCAGTTGGTTTTGCAATAAATCTTGCAAACCAAACAAAGTCACATCTCATTACACCTTGCAAACCAAACAATGTCACATCTCATAATATCAAGTCAAACACTAAACTTGCAAGCAACCACTTAGTAAGTCAAACACATTTCTTTCCATAAATGTATATTGACAAAACTTGCCATAAATGTGATGTGACAATTCTATTTTAAGAAATAAAAAGTGTTGTGTTTTATGAAATGTAAAATGTAGCAAAAGTCTAGTTTATGCAAGTCTTTAAAACTAAGATTATGTTTTACTTAGAAACTAAAGTTTACATTTTGTCGTTAACAAAACTTAGCGAAAATCGTAAAATATAAATAACGTTTTTAGGCGATATTTGTATTAACAATCTCCCCCTTTTTGTTGATGACAAAACATAAACTTTGTTTTTAAGTAACTCACAAAATCTTGGTGTTTAAGACTTAAAAAAAATTATATTAAACTTGTTTTACTTAAGTGATGAAAATCATATTAAGTTTTGAAGGTTTAATATATTTCTCCCCCTTTTTGTCGAAACAAAAAGTAGTGTAGCGAAGCGGAAAATTGCACTTGCTCCCCATTGCTTGTTACTCCCCCTAAAAGGAGTGCCAAGATGGGAAACATGGATTTTGATCCTACAAAAAAATTTGTTGGATCGTGAACACCTTGAACTTTTGTTAATATTGATACTTTGAGTGATACCACTAAGTATGCGGAATCTACTTAATGATACTTAGAAGATTGATTGTGAATGAAATAGTTGTATGTATGTAAGAACAATGTATATAACAAACGAATAGCTCCAATATTATTATTGATAATAATACGAGTGATCTATGATATCACTAGGGTTACACCTTGAAGCTCTAGGAAAAACGTATTAGAAAGATATATTCTAACTATAACCTAGGATCTCCTTTTATACTGCAAGGACTCCTCTTCTACAAGATAAGTATAATGCTAATAGAATAAGATATACACAAGATCTTTTCTATATTTATCTAAGCGTGTTTCTCTAACAGTTATCAAGTAAGCAGTGGTAATGTTTGTTCTTGCAGTGGTAATGAGTTTCCACTGCAAGTACAATCTTCTGCAGTTGTAACATCTTCACTAGCCGTGGTAACTGTTAGTATAATTCCCAACAATCCTCCCCTAAACTTATGATTTATAGGTAAATCAACAAGTTTCTTCAAGTATACAATAAACCCGAGAATATGGGAATTCTTCCAAACACTTATCTTGTTCTTCTCAACACTTTATCAGCTCTTGCATATTGATCTTGAATCTTCTGAATCAAAGCTCTAATCTTTTCATTATCTGCATAAACTCTTAACTTTGATTTCAACATTGCAGAAAGAGTTGATAGTCTTCTGAAAGTCAACCCAGAGCTGCATTTCTTTCATATCCTTGAGAGTATCAGCCTTGAATCTTTCATTAACAAGCTTCCAAAGAGTATCAAGATCATCTCTATCACATGCTTTAAGAAGATCTTCAAACTGAATGAATGATGAAGATTCTCCTCCCAGTCTTATAATCTTCCAAGTAGAAGCAAAAGTCTTTGCTGTGTACACTTCCCAATCAATAATTGGATGTTTTGTTTGTAAAGGATCTGGGTAGAAATCTTCTTCTTCAACAATGATAATTGCACTTTGTAGATCTTCTGCACATTTCTCAGATTGAGATTCTTTCTCTTGAGGAACTTTCACTCTTTTTGTGACACGATCTTCAACTGTTGAAACTTTCCTTTTACTTTGTTTAAATCTTTCAACTTCTTCAAAATCAATAGGTCTGAAGGTACTATCTTGCCTTTTAATTCTGTAGTAGATACCTTCAATTCTTTCATGCGACATACCTTTGAAATCAGCCATCTTCCAAATTCCAATATGGCAGCAAAATACTTTCATCTCATGAATGATCTGTGCCTTTGTAGGTTGTCTCTGTTTCTTTTGACCTTTTCTGACTTTTCCAATAACCTCATCCAGTGCTTGTTGATTCTTCATTTGAATGAAATCAGCCAATTGAGCTGTTCTTTGTTCTTCTGTCAAAGTCTTGTTAGCAACAAGCTCAATAGCTTTCTTCTTTACAACTGGATCATGTTTAATCATATGTTCAATCTCTTCATCTGTTGGCACATATGAGAACATAGAAGGTTTCTCATGTAAGATAGTTGGTGGAATCACTGAGAGTGGTTGTGCCATTACTGCTTCAAGTTTATCTAACCTCTGTGCTTCCATAAAACCAGCAACTTCATCCTCCTTTTGCTTTTTCTTATGTTCAATCTCTGCAGCTTCAAATTGTTCTACCAATCTTGCATCAAAATCAATTTGAGCTTGATCTTTCTTGGAAATCTTTCTTGTATGCTCTTGTTCAGAACCAATCACAATTGCTTTACCTTTGACTGATCTTTTCCTGGCAGCTTCTTCCTCTGCAGTGGTAACTAATGGAACATCAGTGGTAACTTTTTCACTTACAGTGGAAATTATTTGATCAGTGGTAACATGTTCTGCTTCAGTGTCAATTGGTTGAGCAGTTCCAAGAACATCTTCAGAGTTAAAACCAGTATCAACAACCATATCTTCAAAATCCAATTTCCTCCCCTCAATCTCAGCTACATCATCTTTAGCTACATCATATTTTGCTTGAGCATTTTCAGAATCATTGAGCTCAGCAACCATATCATCAAAATTAGTACTCCTCCCCTTAATCTCTGCATCTGTTTTCCTCCCCTGTTTGGAAGAAGTTCCCAAACCATAACTAGAACCTGCAGAAAGGGCATCATGAGGTGATGATAATGGAGAAGAAACCACAACTTGAACATGTCTTTTCTTATTGAGATTCACAACTTCATCCTGCAACTTTTGAATCTCAGCCTTCAATAGATTCAACTCTGTGGCATGTTGTTCTTTGGTCTGTGCCAGATCTTTCTCCAGAGTTTGAACCTGTTTGACTAATTTGGTACATAATTCCATCAATTCAGTTAGTGTCACACTGCCCTCAACACTTCCAACTGTGTTACCTGTTGGGAGAGGTGAATCATAGGGCATTGATTCAGGCTCTTCTCTAGTTGGACTAGATTGAAGCCTTGAACCACCACTGCTTGTGCCTAAACCATAAGGGTCAGCAACATGCAATGTTGTCATGGAAGGAGTTGGCTGTTTTTGCCTCCTTTCATATGTGTGAGTTACAGCAGGGATATGTTGAATTTGTGGAACAGAAATAGTGGGTGTGTGATGGGATACAACTGGGATTGTTGCATCTTCACCCTGTACTTGAGCAATTTTATCAAGCATTTGAGGAAAAAGTGGATGAACCTCCCCATTCTAAAGATATGAGGCCTTACTCATGTTTTGAAAAACTTTAGGCTTAAGACAGGAAGGTTCATAAACTCTATTGTGATGTTGCAGTTGAAACTCATTTAACACTGCTTGCACAAATCTTGGATACATTAAAAATTTATATGGACTCTTTACATTGCCTTTCATGTTATTAAATATAAACTCTGAAAAATTGAAAGTCCTATCAGTTGCCAAACATACCAAAGGATAAGCCATGGTAGATGGAAATTGTTCATAAGAAGTTTGCTTAGGACTAAGGCAATGCAACAGAGTATGTATCAAAAATCTCCAATGGGGACAAAAACATCCTTTTCTAAAAGTAACTTTTTGGTCAGATGTATCATACCCCATGGAAGCAATATGTTGAAAATTTTTAGAATTAGGTAATGTGATGATACCATTGAGATCATCCAATTGGAGAACTCTCCTCAAAGATGACTCAGTAACATCAATAATTACCCCATCCACTGTGGCTCTAAGAGCTTCCACAGATTCATGTGTGTCTCCCTGTTCAAGAGTGATGGACTCCACAGTGTTCCAGAACTGTTTGATATGAGAGACATAGATTGTGGGATTAATAATTAAGGAATACCTTATATGAGTTGTGTTTAGAAAATCCACAATCTGATGAAAAGCTGGACCACTCTTGTCGTTTGACTTTGTAGGTAAGCCACTTGGTTGTGTTCATCTGCAAACTTGAGAGTCACCATGATTTTGCGATTTGAGAGATAAAAGTGTTAGTAATCGAGAATAAAAAGCAAGCCGTATAATGATCAATTTATACTAATAGGGTTTTGAGGAAAACGCGTATGGTGAATTATCTATAGAAAGATTTATCTTTAGAAAAGAATAAATAAAGTTTGGTAAGTAGATAATTCCCAAAAATTTTACCCTATTAATAAGGAAAGACAGTTATATTTGCAACGACTAGTAAAAATAAGATTACTGACACAGTTGTAACAGCTAGTTCACCAGTGGTAAAAATTACGTTGTTAGTGGAAACGGTGAACTTGCAGTGGTAAAAATCAACAAAATTTCAAAGAGCAGTGGTAAGTAAAACATGTAAAATTTGCTGCTCTTATCATAGTTTTTAGCAAACTATCAGCTATCAACGGATTTGATAAGTCTTTACCAGAAGCCGTTTGCTCTTGGACTAGCTGATTCTTATGTGGGTTAGACATGGTGAATCAATAACCATTTGTTGTGTGTCTATGATACACACCTTATTACTCCAATGATATGGGTTGTATACTACAACACAAAATAAATCTCATCTTAACCCATAAAAATTAACCCAAGTAACTTTTTAACCAAGTTACTATACACAAAAATATCTTCTCAAAAGTCAAACAACAGTTACTTCTCCAACCAACCAAAACAGATGGAAGTAAATAACCTTCATTAATTAGCATAACATCTAACCTTGGCTTATTTAATCACCTCCAAACACCACATCTCAGTCACCAATTTACCCCAAATAATCTTTCAACCCCTAATTTCCCAATCAACTCAATTCTCTTCCAAAACCATGTCATCAAACCCTGAAACCTCTGATCAACACTCTTCTTCTCCAACATCAGAAGAAGATGTACCACCATATCCATGGGGGCTTGAAGATTCTGACTATGAGAGAGAGATGGAGAAACAATGGGATGCACAAGAAAGACAATGGAATGCACATAGGAAGGGTGAATCAAGCCATGTTCCTAATCCTACTGAGAGAGAACTTGTCTCTCCCTTCATCTGTACCTCTGATGAAGAATCTTCAGAAGAAGAAAATGAAGAACCAACCTTTCTTCCTCCTTCCACACCAGAGAGATCCCAACCAAGATCAAGTAAGAGAGATCCATTTCTCCCAACATCACCAAATTTGGTGTTGGATCTTCCTGCTCCAGAACCTGGTCTTCTGCATCAAGAACATATTGGACAGAGCAAGAAGGCTCAGATCATACGTAAGGGAAAGGAGAAGCAGAAGTAGATGATTGAGGAATGTTGCCAAGGAACAAAGTTCTTGAGTATTTTCTTGACTTTGGTACTTGAGAATCTTCACAGTCTTCCTTCTCTTCTTTTTCCATTTTCATCTTCAGCTTCTTCATTGTACTTGTCATAGCCTCAAGTATTATGGAATAATTGATAGAAGCTAGTAGTACTTAATTAGCAAAATGTTTAAGAATGGTCTTTGTAATTCAGTTGGAACTTTGAATGTAAGCTGTAACTTGTGTCTTTGAATGAATGAAAAGATCTTCTTTAATTTATCAATTTTATAAGACCTTCAGCATTATTATCTTTGCAGTAGAAACCATGTTCAGCTTATTTGACCACATTCCCTTGGCTACAGCTCTTGGTGACTTTAACACACTACTTGCAATCTCTTAACATTTGCAGAACAGACATATACCAAACAACTTGCAAACATATTAGTGAGTCACTGTAAAACTCAGAAAGTATTATCAAGTCATTCATAATCATTAGTAGTCTTTGACTGTCCCTGCACTCAACATAAAGAAATTAGTTCCTTTTGGGGACCCAAGCCACAAATGACTTGGATCTGCCTCGTGTATCAATATAATTGTATCTATCAAAGGTCATTGATACACCATTGGGATTGTTTGAGGTTGTTGATCCTTTTGGTTTCCATTCCCAACGAGCTGAGGCCTTAACAGCCTTTCCAATGTTTACCCTTTTCTTATTCACATAGACACCAGTGGAAACATTTTGTCTTGCAGTGGTAACTGCAGGCCTAGCAGTGGAAACTGCTGGATTAGTAAACTTGGGTCTCCACATGTGTTTCTTGTGAACATTCTTTTCAAATTGAGTCTTTTTCCCTGTTTGATAAGATTTAACAAAAGTAGTGACAGGGGACTTAGGATAAACTCTGTTTTTACTACTGGCAGTGGCAACTGCTGGTCTAGTAGTGGAAATAGGTTTAATGCCAGTGGTAAGTAAAACAGACCTGGGAACCATCTTGCTTAGAGGGTTTGGGTGAGTAAAGTTGTTAGCATTATGTCCATTCACCCTAGTATTCCCAAAAACTTCCCTTCTTCCCATGTGGTAGTTACAAGTATAAGAAAGGTGATCAAAGCTACCACAAATATGACAGGCCTTATTGTTGAACACAAAATCACTACCAAACTGCCTAGTTTTAACATGATTCCAACTTCTCATGTTCCCTCTAGGAGATTTAGACCTATCCCTGTACATCTCTGCATATCTAGTAGTAGGCCTAGTGTAATTTGACTGTGTCCTAGGCTTCTCTTTGACTACTTCAGGAATATTTTTTCTTTCCTCTACTCTAACATTTTCAGGAACACTAGATTTAGACTCAACATTTAAACATTCATCTTTAAGAGATGAGTCACTAGCACTATCAAAAGTCTCAACCTCAACCTGAACCTTTTCAGTTTCAACTAGTTTAACAAATTTTGGTCCATAGGTCATAGGTAGATCCTGAAATTCTTCTAAACCTGTGTGAGTTAGGTCAATGCCAGGAGGTGCTGGAACACCTCTTAGAGGTGGTGGAACTGATTTGTATCCAAGACCTGATTTAGCTTTGCTCACAACTTGGGCTTCCCAAATTTTGCTAATGCTCTTAGATTGGTGGTCTAGTGTTTGATTAGTTATCTGAATGTTCTCACTAGCCTTCTTAACTTTTTCAATCTCTTCCCTAAGAGCTTTATTCACTTCAACATAAAAATCTAAGTCTCTTTTTAAAACAGCAATGTCATCACTGAACTTAGATTCATTTGCCCTATAATGCTCTAACTGTTTTTCTAAAACACCTAGACCTCTTTTATGATTTGCTAAGTTATAATTAGTATGATGTAAATCTAGCATCAGTGCATCATATTGTGTTTTTGAGGTCTCTAACTCTTTTAAGGCCTTACAGTTTTTAGAACAAGCATTATCAGTATGTACCTCAGAGTCTGAAAAAGCCCGGAGAGCATGCTCAGTAGCAAGCATTGCAGATTCTGAATCATCTTCTTCATCCTGAGTCATAAAGCTCCAATCAAAGCTCACTCCATCAATAGCCAATAGCACCTTTGGCTCTTCAGTTGTAGGTTCTTTGTTCTTGTCCTTCTTGTACCAAGTTGACTTGTTATCAGATTTCCTTGGTTTTCTACATTCTCTTGCAAAGTGCCCCATCTTATGACAATTATAGCACTCCACCTTCTTTTTGTCGAAACCTACAGTCTCATTGCCACTTATATTTATCTTTCTCCCAGTCTTCTTCCAGAACTTCTTTGATCTTAAGCTTAGTAATGCCACCTGCCATTTAATGTCCATCTCCTCCATATCATCTTCATCAATTTGATCCAAATCCTCATGATTGAGAATTGAACCACCCACTTGGCTTGATATAAAGGCATAGAAAGTAGCATCACTTAGTCCTGCAACCTGTTTCTTTGAGCTCCTAGTGGAAACACTTCCATTACCAGTATCATGTTACCACTGTCATCATCACTATCACTTTCTTCATCTGAACTATCATTAATTGATGATGATATGAGTGCTACACTTGCAGAACTTGTTCTTAATTTGCCAGCTTTCTTTAATCTTTGTTCAATAACTTTGAAGTTATTGTACACATCATTAAGCTTCATGGTCTCCATATCTGGCTTATCTTCCCATACAGCAACATTGGTGTCAAACTCAGAAGGTAGGCTTCTTAGGAATTTAAGATTGAGGTCTTCCTTTTCCACCTCAATTCCAAAAGCAGTGAGTTGAGTAACAATCTTTTGTAGCCTTGTGAAGATGCTATCAAGAGATTCATTACTTGTTGAACCAAAGTTTTCATAAGTCTGCTTCAGTAAAGTCTTTTGAGTCTTCTTGGTGGAGTCATTACCACCAAACACTTCACAGATCTCATCAAAAAGAGTCTTTGCAGACTTGTATTTGCTAGAAGCCAGAACTTGTTCTCTGGGTAGAGCCATCAATAACAAACCTCTAGCCTTCAAATCATTCTTCAGTTGACTTCTTTCTTCATTAGTGACAGGACCAGTGTTAACTTTTGTTACTGTCTTGTCACCAACCTGCTCTACAGTTGTACCAGGTTTGAATGAATTTCCATACATAATGATCTCCCATAATGTGTAGTCTTGAACCATAAAGAATTGTTCTATCATAAGCCTCCACATCTCAAAGTCATTTATCTTAAGCTTAGGAAGCTTTGCAGCAATGTTTGATTGGTTTGTTTCTGTCTCCATTGTTTCTTTTGAGTCTGCCATAGGGTCTTCTAAATCAAAATATCAAAGCCTTGCTCTGATACCACTTGTTGGATCGTGAACACCTTGAACTTGTGTTAATATTGATACTTTGAGTGATACCACTAAGTATGCGTAATCTACTTAATGGAACTTAGAAGATTGATTATGAATGAAACAGTTGTATGTATGTAAGAACAATGTATATAACAAACGAATAGCTCCAATATTATTATTGATAATAATACGAGTGATCTATGATATCACTAGGGTTACACCTTGAAGCTCTAGGAAAAACGTATTAGAAAGATATATTCTAACTATAACCTAGGATCTCCTTTTATACAGCAAGGAGTCCTCTTCTACAAGATAAGTATAATGCTAATAGAATAAGATATACACAAGATCTTTTCTATATTTATCTAAGCGCGTTTCTCTAACAGTTATCAAGTAAGCAGTGGTAATGTTTGTTCTTGCAGTGGTAATGAGTTTCCACTACAAGTACAATCTTCTGCAGTTGTAACATCTTCACTAGCCGTGGTAACTGTTAGTATAATTCCCAACAAAAATGGTTAGTTGGTTATATATATATAGTCAAGCTTGTAGTTACCACATACATTGCAACCACAATGACAACACAAAAATGATCAACCAACAATGCACAAAAGTAAGTAGAAAGAAATATCATTCCAAGTAAAATTTTGACTTTGTAAAGTCAAAAGACAAGAAATGTGAAATATTCTTCTACTTCTAAACAAAAACTAAAAAATAACCAAGAAAGAAAAAAAAATCCTACTTTCCTAAATGGGGCAAACGGCCTCCAAAGGTTGTCTAGGATTTGTTTGGGTGGGAAAGAGCATCCAAACATTCTATGACGTGTTGGAATGCAAACCAGGTTTCATCTTGGAATTGGTGAAGCAACGTTTTGATGCTTGCACGCATTTGCTCACAATTTGAGCAAACATGGGGATGAGTGGGTGGAAATGGGTTGGTTTGGGTTTCTTGGTTTGAGGGTTGGTTGGTTTTTGGTTCTTGGGTGGAGGATGGATTTGGTATTGAGTCAAGCAAGGTGGTTTGAAATTTCATTGCTTGATGAAGGTGGATCTCAACCATGCTTTGGATTTCCTCATATGAGGGGAAGAAAGACTCAAAGGTTTGGGCTTGAGAATGTGGTGGAGTTGGGTGATCATGGTTTTCAAAGTTTGGTTCTCCAAAAAGAGGACCATGGATGTCATGGTAGATAAGGTGAAACAACAATGGTTTGGGTTGATAGTACACTTGTTGTGGTGGTTGGGTGTGGTTAAAATGCTCATTTTGGTCTAGAATTGACCTTGGTGATTCATTTGCAAAAGGTGGTGGTTGTGTAGGTCTTGGTGGAAGATCATTTAGATCTTGGACAAAAGGGTGTGGTGATGTGGGAGGAGACCCAAATAACTCCATAGGTTCAATTTTATGTAATGGTGATGGTGATGGAGTTTTGGATGGTTGGGTTGGAGCACTTGGTGGAGTTGGGTCAATGGGTGATTTAGTAGGTGGTGAAGTGAGCTCATTGGGTTCATTGGGTGATGGTGATGGAGATGCAAGGTTCAAAAAGTGTTCATTTTTGATAGGTGAGGTGAATTCATCCGAAGATGAGGAGCTTAGGTTGATGGGTTGATTAGACCATAGTGGTTTAACACTTATCCGAGCGGTTTTCCGGATGGGTCGTGATGGTTGAGAGGTGATTGTTGACTTAGTCATGCTGAAAAATGGTTTAGAAGTTCAGAAATTGTGATGAAGAAGGTGTGATTTGATAGTGTTTAGGATGGTTTAATTTATAGTGATGAAGAATTGTGGAAAGGAGTGTTTGGATTTGATGTTAGTCCATACAAAAATGGAGGTTCCTAAT
The DNA here is from genome assembly GCA_030686995.1 of Artemisia argyi. Classification (NCBI taxonomy): domain Eukaryota; kingdom Viridiplantae; phylum Streptophyta; class Magnoliopsida; order Asterales; family Asteraceae; genus Artemisia; species Artemisia argyi. The sequence goes on from CM060685.1 coordinate 138,652,369, forward strand.
GATTTGGAAAACTAATTGTGGGTTGTCATATCATTGAAGTCAATCCAATGAAAATGGTGAAGTGAGAAGACAAGGTTTGCACTAAATGCTTAGTGGTTTTAGTAAATTTGTTGAAGTATAAATCTCAGGGATTTCAAGGATCCTTTAGAATGGTTCCTCCCTTTATGTGTGAAGGGTCCTTGGGGTGGTTATGGCTATTTTTGAATTTTGGCGGGAAATGGTTTTGGTTGAGTTATAAGGAATGAGAAGTACCCTATTGTGCTAAACACATTGCAAGAAATGGGTTTCTATCTAAAAGGATTGGATTTTGGTGTTTGGATGTTCAAATGTTGAAAACAAAAACAAAAATTCTGCAGGCAACTGGCGGAACCCTCAGAATACACAGGCGTAACCCATTTGAGGGTACCGTCTGGTCCGTTGGGCCAATTCTGGGATTCCCAGAAAATACACTGGCGGAACCCAATTTTGGGTACCGCCGGATCCGCCAGTGCTGAAAAAAATGGCAGTCCACGATTTTGACCCGCGAGACGATTTTCAAAATTTTCAAAAACTCCTAAAATCAAAAAGATATTGCATTTCTGGTTAGGCAATGCAAAAAATAGACACGTAAACACACCTATCATATGATTTTGACCTTGAGGTCGAGAATTTCACTATACTTAGTGAAAATAACATAAACATGAAAATTTGACAACTTGCCAAAAGTTGTCTTCCTGCATCAAAGTTAGATAAAACATGTTCCAAATAGTATCAAACATTGTACCAACCTACAAGTACATCACAAACATTGTTTAAACAACCAAATTAGTTCAAATAGCACCTAGTGCCAAACACTCCTACACACCCGCTCTCATTGACGGTCAATCTTGTTCTTGAGCTTTCCAAGGAACCTTCCAAGATTTTGAAACATCCCCTTTGTTTGCTTGAACTCCGCCGACTCGTTTGGAATATCCGGAAGTTGGGATAGGTATTCGAGAGGTGGGAGCCTAGAGTTTGGCAAATTGTCATCTTCACTCATTGAGGAAGACGATGATGAGGTAGGAGGATGAGGACGTTTTCCTTGGGCTTTGTAGACTCTTTTATCACTAAGTGGAACAAAGGTGTGTGGAATGAGAGAGTAGTCAAGACGAAGACCATTTGGAGTTGGTGGAATGGGTGAGATGAACCTAAAGAGACGGGTCAAGAGCATTCCATACGGCATAGCCGTTGTGCCATGCACGGGAATGTCGGCCATTCTCTTGGCCATGTAGTAGGCAAGGTTGAAGGGTTGCCTAACGGACAAGGAGTAGAGCATGTAGCAAAGGCAAAGGTTGATATGATCACGGTTTCCTATTGTGCTAATGACATTGGCTCTAAGGACTTCCTCCCATTTCTTGAATTGGGGCTTAAGTTCATTCATTTCCATTCCATATGGGTCCTTATCGACCTCATTTCCCGAACGGGTTCTCCTAGTGGTGGTGGTCCTAACAAATAGGTGGTCACAAAGTACATCTTTTGACACAAGAGGAGTGTCATAAGGATGGATGCGGTCATGGAGGTTGTCAAGAGTTGAGAGGGAGTGCAAGTCGGAGTAGATGCAAGTACCTTGGTTTGGGACACCTATGATTTGAGCAAACTCCTCAAGAGTGAAGGAGTATTGATGACCACTAGTCCTAAAGTTGATAGACATGTGACCATAATCATCCGTGGAGAGGACGGTGGATGCATAGAACTCTAGAATGAATCTAGGACAAATAGGCTCGTCGATATTCAAAAGACACTCAAAGTTGATTGTGGAAAATTCGGCGTAAAGTTTTGTGCCTTCTAGGAAAGACGGGTCAATGGTTCTACCCTCATGGACATAGTGTTTTTCTAAGGCTTTGAAAACGTTGACTTGGTTTGGGGTAAGGCCTTTGGTTTTGTGGTGTTTTGGTAGGTACTTAATGGTGTCCTTGTAGTCGTAGTGGGTTAGAGGAGGCATGATGATTCCTAGAACAACAAAATTTCACATTTTAGTTTAAGTAAACTACTATTATAATGTGGATGTTCTAGTGTGTGCCTATATGAAAACAATGTGGAGGTGCGGTTATCTTGACTCATTTTGATGCTTCAAAGACGTTTTATAATGCAAGTTTTGTTATAAAACAAAAGATAACCCAAACGCTCCTAGTTCAATGTAGCTTCGTTCCCTTTAGCATTCAAGAGACATTATGCAAGTGATGTTTTAAACATAACGTTTTGATTTTGTATTCTCAATGTGAGACGAAAAAATATTTGTCCTACTTGTGAGAAATTTTTTTGGAAAGATTTGACATGGAGTGTTTTAGCAAACATGTTTATACTAATTAAGAATGCAATTCCTAACTATGGGGAACATGATTAGTTTTGTTAAACACCTAATTTTATGCATGAGTTTCTCGAGTTTAATGCATAACCCCAAGTTTTTGTTTTTGTGCAAAAATAGAGTTCCTAGACTCAGATCAGGATTGTAATCAAGTTTAGAATACTTACAATGATGATTGATTTGCAATGTTAGTGAAAGGAAGACCAAGAATTCGTAGGTATGGATGGATGGTAAAGTGAATAGTAACAGTTTGGAAGTGGTGGTATGAGATAATGGGTGTTTGTTTTAATATAAACAAAGATATTGATTCTGCAGGTCGGCGGATACGGCGGACCCCTTAAATGGGTTCCGTCCTTTATGTCTGAGGGTTCCGCCGACCCTGCTGAGAAAAATAGTTATGGATTTATTTTGATTTTTGTGATTTTTGTCTAATGTCCAGAACTACAATGTAGGTTCCATGAGTCCTAAGCCTAGCCTAAGAAGGTTAAAAGGTTCACGTTTAAGGGGTTTTGTGAGAATTTCGGCTATGTTGTCTTCGGAAGAAACTTTCTCAATTGAGATATTTCCTTTTTGAACGTTGTCACGAAGGAAATGATGACGGATTTCAATATGTTTGGTACGAGCATGTTGAACCGGGTTTTTGCTAAGATCAATGGCACCTTTGTTATCACAAAGAATTGTGATGTCATTGAGTTGAATTCCGTAGTCGACAAGAGCTTGCTTCATCCAAAGAGCTTGTTGACATGCCTTTCCGGCCGAAACGTACTCGGCTTCCGTTGTTGAGATAGCAAGAGCCGTTTGCTTCTTAGATAACCATGTGGTGTGACAATGTCCAACAAAAGTACAAATACCACTTGTACTTTTTCTATCGACATAGTCACCGGCATGATCCGAGTCGGCATACACTATGGTGTCTATTCCCGTTCCTTTGGGATACCATAAACCTAAATGTGTAGTGCCCTTAATATACCTAAAAATCCTTTTAACGGCTTCGAGATGAGTAGTCTTAGGATCTTCTTGAAAACGAGCACATAGACAAACACTAAACATAATGTCGGGTCTACTAGCCGTTAGGTAAAGTAGACTACCAATAATACCTCTATATTTAGTGCTATCTATGGATTCACTTTCCTCATCCTTGGTGAGTTTAGTTTCCGTGGACATGGGAGTTTTGATAGGTTTCGAATCTTCTAATCCAAATTTCTTAAGCATGTCCTTAATATATTTAGATTGGTTAAAGAAGATACCATCTTCTAGTTGTTTAATTTGGTGTCCTAGGAAAAAGTTGTGTTCTCCCATCATACTCATTTCAAACTCGTCATGCATGATTTTTGAGAAATCCACACATAATTCTTGACAAGTTGATCCGAATATAATGTCATCAACATAGATTTGGACTATGATAATATGTGAATCTTTCTTCTTAGTGAAGAGAGTATTATCAACTAAGCCCATGGTATACTTATGGTCAACTAGGAAGGTTTTAAGTCGATCATACCATGCTTTTGGAGCTTGCTTAAGTCCGTAAAGAGCCTTTTTAAGTTTGTAAACATGATTTGGTTTTTAAAAATCGATGAAGCCCGGTGGTTGAGCAACATACACTTCTTCATTTATGACTCCATTTAGAAATGCATTTTTGACGTCCATTTGAAAGAGTTTGAAATTATGTACACATGCATATGCAAGTAAGATTCTAATTGACTTGAGCCTAGCAACCAGAGCAAAAGTTTCATCATAGTCAATGCCTTCTTGTTGGTTATATCCTTGTGCAACTAGCCTAGCTTTGTTTCTAGACACAATTCCATTTTCATCCATTTTATTACGAAATACCCATTTTTTTTCCAATTATAGTTTGACTCTTTGGTTGAGGAACTAATGTCCATACATCATTCCTAACAAATTGGTCTAACTCTTCTTGCATTGCAATTACCCAAGACTCATCTTTAATGGCTTCATTAATATTTTTAGATTCAATGGTTGACACGAAACAAAAGTAGTTGCTTTCATTTTGAACTTTTGACCTTAGTGTTCTTTCGTTAATGTTGCCAATGACACCATCTAATGGATGACTTTTAGATTCTTTGACAATGACAAGTTCTTTGTTTAATAGTTCATCTTCCTTGTCATCACTTTAAATTTCTTGACTTTCTATTGCTTGGCTTTCAACTAAGTCATCATCTACCAAAGGTGATGTCTTAGAGGGAGGTGGACTCTCGTCAAATGTTACGTTCAATGATTCCTCGACTCTTAAGGTTTCTTTGTTCAAAACAATGTACGCTTTACTATTTTGTGAATATCCAAGAAATGCACCTTCATAAGACTTTGGGTCAAATTTGGTGAGATAATCCTTGGTGTTAAGAATGAAACATTTACTCCCAAACACTCTAAAGTATCCTAATGTAGGCTTTTTACCTTTATATAGTTCATAAGGAGTTTTATTCAAAAATGGTCTAATTTAGACTCAATTTAAAATGTACGTTGATGTGTCAACGGCATTACACCAAAACTTTTGTGGAATGTTTTGTTCATTAAGCATTGTTCTACTCATCTCTTGCAATGTCCGGTTTTTACGTTCTACTACACCATTAGATTGAGGAGTACGTGGAGCCAAAAAGTTATGAGTTATACCATTAATATCACAAAAGTTTCCAAATTGAAATTCATTATCAAATTCACGACCGTGATCCGTTCTAATAGACACAATATTAGACCCTACTTGATTTTGAATTTTCTTACTTAGAATCTCAAATTTATCAAAAGCTTCATTTTTACTTTTCAAAAATTTTGTCCAAGTATATCTTGAGTAATCATCAACTATGACCAAAGTGTAGAAGTTACCTCCATAACTTTGTATAGCGGATGGACCAAATAAATCCATATGCAAAAGTTCTAGATGCCAAGATGTAGAAACCAAGTTTTTAGCCTTATGGCTACTATGGACTTGTTTACCGACTTTGCAAGCATCACAAAAGTGTTGGTCATATTTCAACTTAGGTAGGTTTCGAACTAAGTCTTTGGAGGAGAGGTTTTGGATTAGTCTCATGTTAGCGTGTCCTAAACGTCTATGCCATAAAGTTGAAGATTCATCTAATGAGGTAAGACAAAGTTTGTCTCTAGATGTTGGATCCATCTTCATGACGTATACGTTGTTCTTAAGAACACCTTTGGCTATGGTTATACCATCTTTAAGTATTTTACTTCCGTTTTCACTAAAAGGGACATTATACTTATTACGACAAAGTTGACTAATACTAAGGAGATTAAAACCTAAGTTATCAACATGAGCTACATCATCTATAAAAAGGGAGTCATGAGAGATTGTACCTTTTCCGATGATTTTGCTTTTAGCTTTACTACCAAACGTAACATTACCTCTGTCACATTTGTGATAAGTAGTGAAGAGGCTTTTGTTACCCTTCATGTGCCTTGAACAACCGCTATCTTTAATCCATTCATCCGGTTCCAAACAAACTTTGAGGCACACCTATTTTATGAAAAACACTCAAACATTTGGTCCCCAATTTCTCATGGGTCCATTTTGGTTAAGCATACCATTAACTTGTTCCAAGTATGAAAATAGAGCATAAGGATTCCATGACATGTAATTTGGAGTTTGGTAATGTCTAGGAGTGTTTTGGTTCCAAACATGTTGGTAGTTTGATCGAGCGTTGAAGTTGCTCTTTGGAAAGGGGCGTTTGGGAATTAGAGTCTTAGGTCTTGGTTGAGTGGTCTTAGCTCTAAATTCATTTTTACTAAGTCCTACTCCAGTTTTAAACACAGGTTTTGTTCCATTTTTATACGTAACTTTAACAAATTTTGAACGATCCGATGTGGATGGAGTTACTGCTGCAGCAGGCCTGGCAGAACCTCGGGTCCAACGGGCGGAACCCTGGATTGGGTTCCGTCTGTTCCGCGGGCTGCTGTAGTAGTTTTGTTTGTTTCTTGTGCAATCTTTTCTTGTTTCGTTTGACCCTTTGAAGTTTCTATTTTCATGAATCCTAGTCCTGTTTTATCAAAGGGTGACTTTTGAATTTTCATAATTTCATCCGCACAAGAAATGCTTTTATCAAACTTCTTAAACTTTGTGGTTTGTTTTATTAGATCATTTTGAGTAATTTTAAGTTTCTCAATTTTGAGTTTAAGTTCTTCACATGATTTGCAAGAAGTGTCAATACCTTTACTCTTTTCTAATCTCTTAGCTTTTTCTTTTAATTCATAAACTTCATTTTCTAAAAACTCCTTTTTAGTTTTCAAAAACTTATTTTTGTTCATGATTTTTAAGCTCAAGTCACAAAGTTTGTTATATTCTTTTTGTAAGGTGTCATCATCAGTAGAGGAGTAAGATGAGTCAGAGAATACCTCATTTGAGTTGTGAGCCATGAGAGCAATATCATCATTCTTTGGCTCATCGTCATCTCCTTTATAGTCACTCCAAGCACCACCCACAAAAGCTTGTTGAGGTTTGCTTTTGGGTGGTTTTGGACATTCTCCTACAAGATGACTTGTGTCTCCACACGTATAGCATTTTCTTTCAACCTTTCCTTTCCTATCATCACGATCTTTTCAGAAAGTTTTCTTGTCATCTTTAGGTTGCCTTACAAACTTTCCTCTTGTACGAAAGAACTTTTTGAAGTCTCTAACGGCCATAGCATATTCCTCATCATCACTATCCGAAGTAGATTCTTCATCATCACTTGATTGGACTCTAGCTTTCAAGGCAATGGACTTAACTTTTTCTTTCTTGCCTCTCACTAGTTCCGAATCTTTTTCCATTACCATTTCATGAACTTTGAGGTTTCCAATTAGCTCATCAAGTGACATGCTTGAAAGATCTTTGGATTCTTCAATTGCCGTCACTTTTGCTCTCCACTTCGGATGGAGTGCTCTAAGAAATTTCCTGACAAAGTTCTTACTACAAAAAGATTCATCAAGTGCTTTAAGTGAAGTAATAATAGTGTTAAACCTAGCAAAAGCATTATCAATAATCTCATCTTCGGAAATAACAAATTGTTCATATTGTTGAACAAGAAGATCAATTTTGTTATCTTTAACTTGTGAGTTTCCTTGATGAGTGACAATTAAAGATTGCCAAATATCTTTGGCGGTTTTACACAAAAAGACTCTTTCATATTCTTTCTTAGGCAAAGCATTGTAAAGCATCATTTTAGCTTCATTATTTTTACCAATCAATTTCTTTTGGTCATCATCTTTAATGTTGGTAACTACGTTATCACCATCAATGATTATATACCATAAATCTATATCTTTAGATTTCACGTAAGTTTCAAAATGGTTTTTCCAATATATAAAACCATTTGCTTCAAAGAGTGGTGGTCTTTGCATAGATTGCCCTTCTTTGTAATTTTCAAAATCCATAGATCGTTTCAAGTTTTAAAACACAATATATTTTAAAAGCTTGAGTAACGTAGCTCTTGATGCCAATTGTGGAAAACTAGATGGGGGGTTGAATAGTTTACCGATTAAAATCTTTTTAACTTGTTTAGTTAGCTTTGAAACTTTCCGTTTGATCAAAGATATATACACAAACACAATATATAACATGCAAGTAAATGAAAGAAACGATCAAACCACAACACGAGTATTTATCATGGTTCGGCTACAAGGACTCTTTTTCCTTGCCCTACGTCCACGCCCCGAGTATCCAACTCGAGAGTTTCTTTCACTAGTCAACAAGCTCCTTTCACCGGCGGAGAAAACCTTACACGTCGCTTATACTTTTACCGACACTAAGCTAGATGTCGAGTTCTTTACCAAGGGTACAACCACTCCCGTTAGTTCTTTTACAAGGGTACAACTACTCCCAATACACTTTGTATTTTGAGGACTAAAATACTAACCGATCACTACTGAAAATACACAATCAAATGAAGTGTAAACTACACAATTCTACACAATGCTAAGCTAACAAGTATTGCAACGTTGTGTTGAATACTTGTTACTTTTAATGAGCTCGTGAATCTCTTTGCTACAAAAAGAAACTTCACATATGAAATGTTAAAGAGTTAGATGAAAGAATGAATGTGTGTGTGTAAAATATGATGTAGAGTGATTAGCCAAAAATCAACTTGTGGCTTGGTATTTATAGCAAAGCCTTCTGCAGGCCTGGCGGATACGGCGGAACCCTTAGATGGGTTCCGCCCGTGTACCCCCAGGGTTCCGCCGGGCTTGCAGTTGGTTTTGCAATAAATCTTGCAAACCAAACAAAGTCACATCTCATTACACCTTGCAAACCAAACAATGTCACATCTCATAATATCAAGTCAGACACTAAACTTGCAATCAACCACTTAGTAAGTCAAACACATTTCTTTCCATAAATGTATATTGACAAAACTTGCCATAAATGTGATGTGACAATTCTATTTTAAGAAATAAAAAGTGTTGTGTTTTATGAAATGTAAAATGTAGCAAAAGTCTAGTTTATGCAAGTCTTTAAAACAAAGATTATATTTTACTTAGAAACTAAAGTTTACATTTTGTCGTTAATAAAACTTAGCGAAGATCGTAAAATATAAATAACGTTTTTAGGCGATATTTGTATTAACATACCAGTTTTAAAAAAGACGTTTTTGACATGATTTGACCAAAAAATGAGACTTTAAAACACAAATAAAACATCTAAATCATCTTCTAGCTCTTGATACCAATTGTTGGGTCCTAAGTTTTACATCATTTTACACATATGATTTATGTTTAGAGAGAGAAAGATATGTGTTAGAGAGAGAGAGAGAACTAGAGAGGAAATAAGAGAGGATTTCTTATTCCTTGTAAAACCTACCAACACCTCTCAAATGAGAGGTTACAAAGTATATATAGGCCATATCTAGGGCAACTAACATCTTTCATATAATATCACTTATAGCCCTTAGACTTTGGCAAAACATGAAAAGTGAAACATAATAACATATAACTTAATAAAACTTAACATAAACAATAAACTAATGCAACCTATTACAAGACTCATTGACTCGATAATGATCGTCACTTCAAGCGTTCCCAACACATGATAACAACATGAATTGTGTTAGAATAATTGTAGCCAAAATTTTTACATAAAACATAGTTGTCCAAGTCAAATTGTCTAACAGATGCATACATGATAATTGTATATTTAGACAGTTTATTTGTGGTCAAAGGTATATCATTTGTTTGATATGTTTGGCTTAATGCCTGATTTCCGCTTTGTAGTCTAACTTGACATGAAAACGTTGTCATGGAAAATTAAGTTAACATTCTAGTGGTCCCAAAATGACACATGGGGATCAGGGGATAGGATGTTACTTGTAAACAAGTATTTTAATACTTTTAAAAACATGGATTATGGTTTAGAATACAACTTGGATCCTTTAAGTATTATATGGATATATTGATGTGAGTTGAATTTATTGTTCAAGCAGACCATGGTTGGATTTTCACATTTAGCGTGAATGTAAAATCTTGAGATCAAAGGGAAAAGTTGTACAAGGACAATGTCAAGTCGTCAATTATGTGTACATGTTAATTCCCAACTTAGTGGAATTAGCCACATGAAACTTAATCAGTTTGAAAAGACGGGGTGATCACCATTAGCTTTTACAATCGAGTAAGAACTTATTGTACATAAACTGATTGAAGTATATGAGGGATGGGATCAAGCCCACATATAAATAGTCACCCATGATGGAACCTTGCCTTAACGCTTGGTATTTCACCAAGTCTCGAGATCAAGTAAAAGTACATCATCCGAATGTGACTGAAGTTCTGCAACATTTACAACATGCCATCCCAAGCTTAATGGAACTTGGAACCGTAATGAATTTGAAGGTTGAATTTAATTCTTACTGGACTTATAACATAATTGTGTTGGATTGTTTTAAGTTACTGGAACAATCTTGATAAGGTCCACCTATCTGAATGTGGAAGTGAGGCCGCTTCCTATGAGTTCAAGGGCTTGGCTCTAAAGCATTCTGAGAAACCAAGATAAGACCCATGGCCAGTTAAAGGGTCGGCACAAAGTGGATTGAATGAACGAGAGGAAGGATATGCGTGAAGCGTTTCCGCTTAACATATAAAGGAAGATGGTTCAATTGCTTTGGTCCAACCACTCTTACCCTAGTTAAACTTGAGCGCTTTCACTACGTAAAGATTCAAGGTGTAATATTCCATCTTTATTTATGCATAACACCTCCGGGGATTTCTGAATCGGGTTAGGTCTTATATGTCTTTTCAAAAACTATGTCTATTTCGAAAATGGTGGGGGATTGTTGGGAAATTTTCAAAATATACTACGTTAAAATCATTTTGGGATTGAGTCTTAGGACGGAAATTAAGTGTTTTGTTGTGTATTGTTGATGACCCACGAATAGGCAATTAGCGACAGTTTTTCTATCACAAAACCGTTGCTAATGAACCATCACCATTTTAAAGACGCATCTTTTCGAATTGGTGACAGTTATATCGGTTAAAAATGTGTCACTGAGTGAACCATCGCGACTGTTAGAAAAGGTTTCAGTTAGCGACGGTTTTTCTGTCGTCAAGTCGTCGCTAAAGCATCGCTATTTGCACCTTTTGGTGAACCATTGTGACTATTTGAATGGTCACGAGCATGCCTATATATATGGTCATTATTCCAGCATTTTTTATCATCCAAAACCAAAAACAAACACATACAAAACCTTTCAATATACCCGATTGCTATAAATAATAGTGCTATAGAACTATTATTTGTAGTGTCTTGAAACCCCCGATAACTCGGTAGTTCATCCGGATTATCACCACCATCATGTAGTTTTGATAATTGCTACATACGTTGCTTCATTGTATCTTGGGAGGCAATTCGTCGGTAACCCAAAACACGATTGTTTTAAAAGAACGGTGGGGGTGAAATTGCTTTAAGGAAAGAGAGCACTCACCTTGAAGTAACAAGTAGTAGCATTAAACTTCATTTGACAAAACCATTATTCATGAACCCCGGAACTAACAGGTTTTAGGTTACTTTTAACAGTTATCCATAAAGTAGCATCGCCTCAACCTGCCAGGATATCCGTGAAGAAGATTGATGTGATAGTGTTGTGTTGTGTTGCCTATTTCGTTTGTTGCCTTTTCTGCCGATAGCTTCCATTGGCCACTGTCATTGTTGTTGATGTGGGTCTCACATTGTCTCTCCATTGATTACTGGGAGTAAAAGTCTATATAAAGAGAAGCAAAACATATTGTTAATGCTTGGCCTATTAAGTATGTTAAACTTCTATAACTTCAATATTGTGTATTTTTTTAATGCTCGGTACTATTTCAAGAAAAAAAGTAGTTTACTTAGATTTTTTTAATCTCAAATATTTTAAATCAACTTGATCAACACTATTAATTTGGAGCAATGTTATATCCTTCCAAAACATATTCTTACTTATTTTCGTGACAATATGGTCATCACACTTATACAAATGAATGGTTGAGAACACGAAAGAGAAATATTGTGAAATCCAAGCATTATTTAATTCATTGTTAGGAAAATCAGTAATAAGAAGTGGGAATAAATATCATCTTCCTTGAATTTATTTAAAATGCTTCTCTTCTCCAAATATGTTCATGAAAATTAAATATTATTACTATTATTTATAACTCCGTAAATTATTATAGGATCAATAGATGTGCTTATTTGAATACTTTGGCATATTTATAAGTTTTAAAAACTTATTTAAAGATGTACGAGTTACAACCTGAACCGAAGCGAACCTCCTATCTTCGTTGAAAAGATAGCTCAGACAAGAAATTGTATTAGCTATAATTTAAAGATTAGAACTAACACCCTAACACAATGTGAATTGCAATCCGAATTGAAATTAGATTTACAAACAGTTAGTTTGATTTTAGAATAACAGAATTACGCTTAATAAAAAGAAGAGAAAATGATTAAAGTAGAAGTAATTGTTAACAAAAAGAATTGTGGAAAAACAAACTTGAACAACAAATAACCCTGCTGCAATGTCTGAGCAAGTACTTATTACTCCATAATAAATCTAAGTGTACAACAAATGTGTAATTTGCTTGCACACATAATCTTGTGAAGAAAAATGTTTTGCATTTATAAGCACGTATAATTGTAAAATTACTCAACTTAAATGTTGGAGAAAATTTTCGAAGTAGCCAGTCACCCAATGTTCTTCCTTTTTCTAGCTCAAGAAAAAGAAAATTCTAAAAATAGCCTAGGGCAACCTGGGAATTGGGTATTAGATGAATAAGTTAGTTGTCCCAAGCCCGACTTGTGGGTTGGGTACATTAGGGTTTTCAGATATATTGCTTTATAAATACCTGACGAATAAAACATTATAGCCTACGGGGTTTACGATATTCTAACATGGTATCAGAGCAGGTCTGATCCTCAGACCTAGGTGGCTATATTGAGCCGCCTCCCTAAGCCACCCGTCAAACCCTAATCATCCAATTACAACCGTCACTTTTCCATCAAAAAAAAGGATAACAGATCTATTTGTTTGGCACCATGATCATAGTAACCATAGCCGTTACTGCCATCGCGAGATGGACAGGGACAAAGATCGGGATTACGAGGTTCGTGAGGTTGAACATATGGACCGTGATAGTGGGCGGTCTTGTTATAAAGATTATGAATATGACCGAGTTGAAAGACATGGGGATATCAAAAGAGCTATGATCCAGAGGAATGGTATGATCAAGAGGAATGGGTTTGTGTTTTTATTTTTTAAAAGATGGATGAGCTAAAGTTACGTATAATTTGTTTTGGTTGAAAGGGAGTGCCAAAGTTACACTTCATGGTTTATCTGTGGCATACTTATCTCGTAGAAAATTTGATGTTCAAAAAAAATATTAGTTATTTAATTGTTTGTTTTCTTTTATGTCGAATCCAGGGTACTAATTCCCGAGACGACTTTTGTTGGTGTCGAATCCAGGGTATAAATTCCCGAGATGACTTTTGTTGGTGTCGAATCAAGGGTATCAATTCCCGAGACGACTTTTGTTGGTGTCGAATCCAGGGTATAAATTCCCGAGATGAATTTTGTTGGTGTCGAATCTAGGGTATCAATTCCCAAGCCGACTTTTGTTGGTGTCGAATCCAGGGTATCAATTCCCGAGACGACTTGTGTTGGTGTCGAATCCAGGGTATCAATTCCCGAGACGACTTTTGTTGGTGTCGAATTTGCTTTCTTCGTTTATTTTGGTTTTGGGTTATCCTGTTTTATTTTTAGTTTATTGTTATTTGCTTTCTTAAGTTTACTACTACAGTTTGAGCTTTCGCGATTTCGCCGCTCGAACTGCGGGGGAGTATTAGATGAATAAGTTAGTTGGCCCAAGCCCGACTTGTGGGTTGGGTCCATTAGGGTTTACAGGTATATTGCTTTATAAATACCTGACAAATAAAACATTATAGCCTACGGGGTTTATAATATTCTAACATTGGGCACCACCTTAATAGCTAGGGCCGGATTTAAGCATATGCGAGGTGTGCGACAGCATAGGGCCTCCATTTTCTGAGGGGCCTCACGATTTTAGACATAGGGACTGATTTAATTCGATTTCTAGTTTATAACTGATAAGAATGGGTTAAAAACATACAAGTATCAGGTTTTACAAAAGAAATATGGAAATTATTCATTATTATTGAATAAATTTGTGTTCTTAGAGGCATACGCCGGTATGGATTCAGTGTGGTTGAGGAAGGTGATTAATAAGCATTATTTATACTTTGCCCTTTAGAGTTTCTAGCTTTTACACTTTTGCTCTTTTGCGTTTTGTTTTATTTATAAACAAGTATATAAGGTTTAAAGCATTAACACTTTCGACCCTTATTTTCACATATTGTTATAATTGTTCAAATAAGTGTCATGCAAATATATGTTCTCTTTTATATTGCTACAAAGCTTTGATAATTGTTAAAACATAATTAATATCATAAATTTGGCGGCCTATTGTTTTTATTTTGATCCTGGTAAAACATAATTAATATCATAAATTTGGCGGCCGCTATTGTTTTTATTTTGATCCTAGTTATTTTATTGCAATATTTGTTGTTCTTTTGGATATCCTAGTTATTTTTAACTTTAAGAAAGCATTATAGTTTGTCAAACATAGGGCTTAGTTATCTGATTGGCCCTAAACAGTCAACTTATATTGACCAAGGAATGGTCAACAAAATCAAACAGCCTAGAGTCAATCTCCGGGTAATATAGGGTATCACCATGTCGTTAAGTCCCGACGAGGTATGAATTATGCTTTAGCGTGCTTTGTGATCGGGTGAAATTCACAGGAAAGGGTTGTGATGAGAGTTATTTGAGAATTATGAAATAAAATAGCTTAGGAAAGCTATATGATTGATTACGTGAATTTAGATTAAGAAAAATTGAGCTAAAACCTAAAAACGTACGTTTTATTGAAAACGGGAACAAACGTACATGATTAAAAGTGAATTTGATTATCTAAAAAGGCTGTGGGTATAAAAATGATATTTTTACAAACCTAATGATTAAAGAAAAATTTTAGAAAAAGAAAATTAATTTTTACACTATTTATATAATTATTATTTATTAAATACTAATTTCCTATTTACTTTTAATTAATTAAATTAACCTAAAATACAAATAATTATGAAATTAACGTAAAAAAATAAAATTTAAACTTAGAACAATCTAAAATAATATAAAACTAATTTTAAAACTGAAAATATATTTTTAAGTCTTTTTAATTAATTATTATTAATTATTTACTATTTATTAATTACTTTTTAATTATTTAAATTACACTAAATTCTAATTAATTATGAAATTACACTAGAAAAGTGAAAATAAAATTTGGAAAAATTTAAAATACTTAAAAAATAATTTTAAAGCTAAATTTGTATTTTTCTGATTTTCTAATTAATTATTATTAATTATTTACTATTTATTAATTACTAAAAACTAAATTAAATTAAGAAAAATACCAAATGATGGAACAAAAATCTGAGAAAATTACTAAAATTATTTTTAACAATAAGAAGCCTAGGAAAAATATAAAAATGAGAATTGCTTATAAATAAGCTGAGGAAATAAGCCAATTGGTTTAAATAGAAGCTATCACTTCTATTAAGTTAGGATTTTTTGGAATTTTCTTTTTCACAATTGCTTATGGACAGTTTTTGAACAACTTTTGTGAAGCAATTTTGCTTGGGACTAAAAATAAGCAATATGGTGAGCTTATTAATTTGACACTTAAGCTTTTAAGTTTATTAGGACTTTGCTTGTGATGAAAAAGCTACCAAATGAGATTATAAACACAAATAAGCTTTAAACAGATTGAGAACTACTTATAATAAGCCAAATGAAAACAAAAAGCACAAGGAATAAACACTTAATAAGCAATAAGCAATCCCAAATACCAAACAGTCCAAAACAGGTCACAAGGGTCACTTTTGAAGGCCTGTGGGGTCCACTAGGGACTTTGGAAGTCCAAACAAAAAGCTGAGCCAATAAGCTGAGCTTATTGGCTTTCTAAAAAGCTAAGGGGTGATCCCTGGTCCCACAATTGAGGTCAGGGGGGCTTGGAATCTAGGTGTAAAAGTTGAGTTATCAGCTTTGGTCAGGAAATGGGAACAAGTTGATGGGCAATGCAGCCCTAGCAATTAAGCTACAAACCACTAAATAAGCTACAAACCTTGAATATTGGCTTATTGGCTTTCTAATAAGCCAATAAACAGGGTATGGGGCCCACTGGTAAGCCCTGTGGGGTCCATTAAAGATAGGTGAATGAGACTGCTAGTCGTGCACAGGGGAGTACCTTCCCCTGCAGCTCACTTTAAGTTTGTGCACAAGCTTATGAAAAAATCACAAAAATAAGCTATAAGTGGGATTGCACAGTTCAGCTGAGGCACAATAACATATTAAAATCTCAGAGCTTAATTCAAACTACAAAAATCACAAAAATTATTGGAAATTTTGGAATTCTGACAAAGGTAAACTTTTGACTTTTTGAGACTTTGTGAGATTTGACCAAAGTGAATTTCACACCCTGATTTGATGACTTGTTTAAGTTATATAAGTTCTAATAAGCTCAAATTAAGCTAAGACTTATACTTGTGACTTGAAATGAGGTCTGTGCTTCTCTAAATCCTTCACAAATGATTTTTAGGCCAATTACTATGTGATTTTGACTTTTTGCTTGTTACTACCAAAGACTTGCTTGTTTTGGTCTATTTTGGTTCTGAGTAAGTTAGATGAAGAAAAGTGAAGCCATGAAACTAACTGAAGCACTCAACATAGACACAACCAAACACCCTTTTTCAAACTCAATTTGTGATTTTTAAAGTAAACCAATGATTTAGACCTCAACTCAGTTTTCAAACTTTATATTATCATCATATAAGATCTCATGAACATAAAACAACAACAATAACAGCATGGAACCAAGGATTAACAATTATGCTATTATGACTGTGAAATTGGAGTTTTTAAGCAACTACTATATTCAAAGAACAAGCTATCTAAATTAAGCTATATTATGAATAACTAGCAATAAACAAGCATAAAAACACAGATAATATCAAAAATAACAAACTACTACACTGAAAGAGAAAAAGCGGAACAAAAGCTTACAAAGTGCAATCCTGCAGAAAACCAATGAACCATGAACCATATACCAATCCTATTGGTTTCCATAAACCACTAACCCACTGCCATCCCAAATTAACAGTGCTCCAAGCTTGATCCTTCTTCTTTGACTGATTTTTATTTTATTTTTATTTTTATCTATTTTTTTATGATTTTAATGAAACTGAATTCCTAATTGCTGTAGAAGCTTATAAAGCTTCTAAAAGCTTTCTGATTGAGCTTATGAGAGTTTACAAACAGCTTTTGATCACTACTACACTTTACAATGAGAATTTAAATATTGGATGAAACTTGAAATTTGAGAAACAAGAAAATAAACTTAAACTGGCATTTTCATTACTTGAAAACTGATTACAAAGGAAAAATAAACATTACATTAACTAAAAATACAATATTACATGCCTTTTGAGGCTTCTCCCCCTTACTACTTATACTACGATCACTCTCCCACATGGCTTTGTCTTGCTAAATTGCACTCCCAATGGGTTCTCTGTTGACCTCTGACCAAATCCCAGCCATAAGATTGAAGTTTCCATGATCCTAGCCGTTGGATTAAAAATTGGCGCCAAAATATAAACGGGTAAGTATTAGTGGGACGGGTGGAGGCATTAATTGTGGATGGTGGAGGTTGGTGTAGTAGATAGGGAGTATAAATTGAAGGTGGCTGTGTTGGTGAAAAGGTGGAGGGGGGGGGAGACAGTATAGCAGGAAAACGGGGGAATTTGTGGGGAAGATGGTCTGTTTGACCGTGGTTTGACCCTGTTGACTGTTTGACCTAGGGTGGGCTGGTTTGGGTTTGGGCTTTGGATTTGGATTGGGCTTTGGGGATTGGTTTGTAATAATAATAACAAAAGGGTCCGGATGGTTTAGGTATTACAAGGACTAAATTTGTAATTTCCTGAAACTTTGAGGGATGAAGTTGTATATTTTCCAAAGTGCTCCAAAGGACCAAACATGCCAAGCTTACATAACCCAAGGACCAAAACTTCAATTTTTTATTTTAAAATTCCCAGGGATTTAATTTGCCAGATTTGAAATTTTAGGGACCAAACATGTCAACTTTTGAAACTTAAGACCCAAGTATCTTATTTTGTGATTTTTGACTTTCAAAAGACTTGGGTTGACTTTTCTTTCAAAATAAATGCATAGGGACTAATTTTGACAAGTTTTGAAACTTAGGGGACTGAAACTGCCAATATTGCAAACTTTGATCATATTTCATTTGTTTTTGCTCATTTTCCATTTAAAACATATAAAACACAATCCCTAGGATATTTTCAGTATTTTGATGACTTTTTGATTGTTTTTGTATGTTTTGCATTTCAGATTTGATCAAAAATGATGAGTGTTTGAGCACTCATCATTATCGTTACCGCACAGGGCCTCCAAAATCCACGGGACGGCCACGTATCGATTTTTGAAGTACAAAAAGTACTGGGCGACTTGTACTTTGCTCGACTTGATTTTTCTCTTTTAGTGGGAAAAAGTGGGACAAATGTTAAACATATAAGTTGGTAGCCTAATTGCCAGGTAAGCCTAGGCTATTTTGAGATTTTTTTTCCCCTTAAAATGAAAGGACCATTGGGCCAATGAGCTACTTTAGGAATTAGCTCTAAATGTAGTTACAAATTTGTGACTTCCATTATATTCCGTTCCTATTGCATGAAGAAAGAAAGAGAATATATTTTCTACACTTTTAGGTGTGTGATATTTTATGTTTGTAAACACTTATATGTGAACACTTTTTTACTCACAAGCATCTATCTATAAACTCTAATAAACGAGAATAGTTTACAACCCCTCTGAAGCACGCCCTGCAATCAATGATCTGACGTGTCGTTTCTCCTATTGGCTGTGTATTAATTGCGTACAACTCCTCTATTGCTATCATCTTCCACGGATCTTCATATGGTAAGTATTCAATCCGATAGGTTTGATTTGGTAAGTAATCAATTTGAAACTAATGAATACGCGTTTTGTAACCGAAACCCTTGACCGATTGAAAACAAAGGCATCAGTCAAACGAATAAACACACACATCAAGCCTAATTTTGGGATCGATTGTAAGTTTTTTTATTTTTTTTAATGGTTTTGATTTTGTTAAATTGATTTGATTTTGGTGCAATTGTTTTAATATATATGTTTTAATTAATTAATGATAATGATTATGCATTTTTATGTAATTGTTATAGAATTTCAAGCCAATTTGTTTGAATGAACCATTCAGATAATTAGGTTACGGCTCATTGAATTCAGATAATTGTTTTATACAATTGTTTTAATTGATTAATTTGTTTTAAAAAATGAAACATATTAGTATTTATGCCTAATTACAACTATGTATTTGATTTTTTTTAATCTATTTTTGTGGTGGACAAACCCTAAACCAGGTAATGAATTTGATTTTTTTGATCTATTTTTGTGTCGGATGTTAGTTGATTCATCATCTTCACAGTCTTCTTATTTAGGGTTTAAATTTAAATCGCATCATACAACATTTGTGATTGATTTACAATACGTTTTTTATTTGTTTTAGCAGGTTTTATATGTATCAGGTTTCTATTATGCAGGTTTTATATGTTTTAGCAGGTTTGATATTAGCATGATAATTTTCTTTTTTGATTATGCAGGTTTAATTCAATCGCCTGATACATATACATTTGTAAGTTTTAATTTATCTTCCTTTTTTTTCTTTTCTTTTCTTTTCTTTTTAATAGTTTGGTGTGTAAAATTGGTACTTGAATTTTCCATTGATTATGAATATGATTGGTGTCATGTTTTATGTGATACATGTTTGAGCCGGAATTTGAAGATCGAAAATCAAAGGTTTGCGAGTGGTTTAAAGAGGGCATATTGAGATAGCAAATTTTGTGATGGATTGCGGTCGTCCATCTATGATGGAGCATTTCCAGGAATGGTTAATTTTTAGGTAAATCAATGGTATTTAATTTTGTTATTTGGATTATGTAGAATAGTAGAATACCTAAACCTTCAAATTACAGGTTGTTAATATATATTTAGTTTTAACGGTTCCATTTGGTTAGGCATAAAGGATTGAACAAAAGAGAAAAGGAAAGATAATGGGTTGAGAAAACCTGCAAATACATGTTAACAATTGGTTTTTGATCTGAGTTTTATAGGTCTTTCATGTGACTTTTATAGATGCACCAAATGTTTGGTAAACCTGGTATTTTCCAAATAACTGTTCTTTTAAATACTCTTGAACCAAGACAAAATAATGGTAACTCTTTGGACTCATTGTAAGTTCATTAATAACAATTTACAACTGTTGCATTTCAGATGATTTGTGTTTGTACTCTCATTGGTTTCGTTCTCTGTTTGGTTTGCAATCCCCGGATGCAAGCAGAAGCAATGGCAACATGTGACTATTGTAGGTTTTATGTTACCACTCAAACCTAAATGTTAAGGTTTTTGTAATAAAGGATGACTAATCCACAAAAGAGGTAGAAGAAATTAAGTGCGCCATCTTGAGTTTGATTAAATAACCTATTGTCTTCTCAACAATTTTCAAGCGTGATAGAACAGAGTTTTGTGAATTGTGGTCAAAGAAATTTATATTCTATTATTGCAGGAAGCTTGATGAACTGAAGAGTCATGTGAACAAATACATGAGCTATAGCCAAACAGCAGTATGTCCTGTAAGTCCAACTTATTAAAATTTTAATAAACTAATAAGCTCATCAAATAAGCTAAAATTATGAACTTCTTTAGTAGTCGTAAAGTATCACCATCTCCTAATAATATTTTATTGTCAACTACGTGAAAGTTTTCTAAGAAAAAATGAAGCACAAAAAATACATGTTGTTGGTAGCAACAAAATCTTAACATCTCATGGAAATAATTACTGTGCATTACGTGATAGTTTCTTAAGAAAAGAAAGAAACACAAATTGGTATGGCTGTCCATTCAGAACAGTACCTTCAACATTCGTAAGTTTTCTTTACCTTTTTTTTAGAATGTTCATCCCAATTACAAAGTTTCAATTTGGACTTTTGTATCATTTTGATTTCAGATTTCTATTAGAAGAAGCTACTACACATAGAGGTGAAACATGAGAGCAATTTTCTGTGTATGGTTGTCGGTGAGTGCAATTTTCTTCTTTGATTTTTTAGGTTGTCCCTTAACTTTGACATGAGATCATCGTCGTCACAGATCCATACTTTACACATCTATTCGGTCATCATGCAAAAGAGAGTGAGCCATTGTATGGACCAATTAGTGTAGTGACCTAAACTTTTTGGTAATCGATCCTGCTTTTTAACAAACCACAATCATTAAGCCCACAATCTCATGAAACAACCTCATGTTTTTTTTTTCTGTGTTTGTGTACTACAGTTAAACTAAGGATGGTAAGAGCTATCACCCGTGAGTCAAAAATAGATGGAGGACAACAATCTGTTTATTCTATTAAATGAGAGCTTTATATTGAGACGAAAGTTGCATTGGCTTACGGTTATTTGGATCTGGAGTATGCTGGTGAGACTTACCTATCTTTACTTTTATTGTTATGCTTTAAAGATTACATTTCTTAGTTTATTAAAATTTGCAATTACAACCTATATGTACTTTTTCAATCTCAAACGCGTCAAATCTAAAAGTTTAGCTAAAGGGAGAACGGGTCAAATGGGTGAAAATCTATCTTTACAGTGTATGCCTTCTTAGATCATTATATTCAAACCAACTCTGCCCTGCCCGTTTTGTGTTGACCTGCACAAATATGGCCCGTCTTAGACTCACAAAACTTCATTACAGTCATAGATCAGTAAAAGTTTTGACTGTTAGTTAAATCTTAATACTAATAGCTTTGTACCAATTACTTAGTCATTCCTTTGAATCATTACAATCTGAAAAAGAGTAACATGAAATTGAAAATAGATTGTATTAATTTAATGATAAGATTATATGTTTTAAAAATTGGTCTTGCTTTCCTGTATTGTTTTAATAGGCTGAATGATGGTGTTACGACTATTCTATTGATAAAAGGCATTGGTTGATGACTTGACTTCAATTAGTCACTTATGTTGCAGGTGTATTCACTAAGTTACATGTTCCCCCACTCGGTTTCACTTTTTCTCAAGTGAGTTTCTTGATTTCTAAATGTTGTTTGATAAATGTGTATTATGACATAAAAAGTTGTGTAGTTAGATGGATACAAAATTGTCTTTAGCTGTTTTGTTTATAGGGGTAATATCATCATGTTTTTAAGGCTATTGTCTATGGCAAAAAGCATGTTGATAAGTAATTTTTGTGCTCTCGCAGCCTTTGTAACTACTAATTTTTTGTTTTTTGTTTTTTAA
The DNA here is from genome assembly GCA_030686995.1 of Artemisia argyi. NCBI lineage: Eukaryota > Viridiplantae > Streptophyta > Magnoliopsida > Asterales > Asteraceae > Artemisia > Artemisia argyi. The sequence goes on from CM060685.1 coordinate 138,674,625, forward strand.
ATTCCTATACAATTTTTAATCATTATTAATGGTTGAAGGAATTTTTGCGACTACAAGATCTATTCTTTTCTGTAAGGAAAACATCTTATCGACTAAAATGCAAAAGAGTCTATTTACCAGCTGAAGCGTATTTATTGTAATCATGCACTATATTTACCTTTGCCTCTATTAAGGCAGTATATATAAATGACTACTATACCACATATGTTATAAGTCAAAATATATTATCCTTTGGTTTTGGTATAGGGAATACATCTACTTTGCAAGTATTTTAGTTTTTAAGTAGCTTTAGGCCAATAATAATTCATCACTCACAATCACTTCTTCCGGTACAGAATCAATTCTTATATTAGAACTCAAGAGCATAGCTGATGTTGGTCTTGTGGGGATGCCATATGCCGGTAAAAGTACACTGTTTGGGGTTGCTTATTAAACTGCTTATTAGGACATTTTGGTTCACAATATAGATGTATGTTTGGGGTTGCTTATTAAACTGCTTATAAGGGCTTTTTAGATGGTTTATCACTTTTTCGGGTCCAAAACAGTTTTCTGTTCTATTAGTATTGACGGTATTTTGAACATTCTGATCGACCATTAAAGACTGAGATTTAGATCAATCAGTTGTTACAAATTATGTATCTCCGATTAATTTTGGCTGCGTAATGAGGTATGCTTCTTTTATCTATTAGCACTCATTGCAGCCAATATTGAGGAATTTCATAATCTTAATATGAAATTCTTATATTTCCTACTGTGACAATATAAAAAATATACTTTACCAATTTTCCTGTTGTCGTCATTTGAAGATGATTTTTGGGTCTAAAACTTTTTCTTTTCTGTTCTGTTAGTATTTAAGGATATTTTGGACCTTCTAATTATGGTCAATTACTGAGATGTTCTGCCAATCAATTGTTTCAGTTATGTATGTATGATGAATTATGCATGCATGTAACCATGAGTCATGTTCGTTATAAACTATGCACTTATACATCTCTTTTGAAACAAAAAATTACAGATTTGGAAGAACGATGAAAATTTGTGCAGGTAATGAGGACGTTGTTCAGCTTATTCTTGACATCGAAAAATAAAATTTTGCTAATCATATGTTTTGGGGATTATGGGGAATAATCTCGGTTCGCATTTCTTCTATTTCTTTTAGTAAAAAATATTTTTTATTTTTAAAAGTTGGTTTTGATCTCCTCCTTTTTAAACCTTTGAGGAGGAGTATGCGACAAATACTGAGTTTGATTACATGGATTATGCAAGGCAAAGGTTTAGGCAGTATTGGTTGAGGAAGCCTCAGCTTTTATTTGTTCTTCTTCCAGAAGATATTTATTTTATGCTAATGAGATGCTATCAACTGGCAACAAGTTCAAATAAATCATAGATTACCATCTCATATTCCCCTTTACATTATAAACATTGATCTAGGGTCTTACACAAACATAGCAAAACAAGATACCTTTTTTCCCTTTCCTTTAGCTATAAGATCTTTAGTTTCCAGATAGTGTTTTAGACAATATTCTTATGCCATGGGTCATACGAGTGCTGCAATAAGTTGTCGAATGGCCCTTTTTGGGTCACATTGTGCTGAACCACGAACTCCAAAACTGCCAACATCTCCAACCTCCCTGAGATTTAAAAAGTAAAATAGTACTGTAAGTTTTAGCTCCATGGTAAATGGGTGGGAGGCTGGTGAAATGGGTTGAAATCGCCAAATCGCACTATAATTCACTTGGACAAAAGGTGTTATGGGTAAAAATAGAATGACTATACCCAAAAAAAAAAAAAAAAAAAAAAAAAAAAAAAAAAAAAAGAAAAAAAAAGTGCCCAATTTAGCCCAAAAATGTTGTGACCTATTATGTTTCTGTCCATTTTACCACCTCTAATCAAAATGTACTAAGAGTAGTTGTATCAAGGGTAAGATGGTAGTTTCTTTTTTTACCATTGGCAAACCCTTCTCTTTGGCTTTAGCGGTTGGTTGTTGCTAAACTGCATGTTTATAAAGAACATTTTATTGACTATATCATAAAGATGGCGCAATACAAGTAAAATGAAAAGACTACACGATGTAAAAGAAAAATATAGGAAGATTTCAACCGATAAACTGTGAGCATATTATTACTACATTGAGAAAACTTGGAAATATATATATATATATATATATATATATATATATATATATATATATATATATATATATATATATATATATATATATATATATATATATATATATATATATATATATATATATATTACTTTGATGTCCGGATAAGCTTTTCTTATTGCAACATAGAACTTAAGATAATTTGCTGGGCCATATAGAAATATAAGCATGCTATCATATTTTCTTTATATATTTGGAATAACAATAGAAGGAGTCTTAATCCGATTTATATTTCACGTAACCACTTATTATTTCACCATAAAAACCATCAATCCGAGTTAAAGTTATGATTCAAGGAAAAGCTTAACATTGATTGGAAGTATTTGGCACCATGTAAACAAAAGGTCATCATCGGTTAACATTTTGACAGCAAGCTAATAAGCTTAAATCAAATATTTGAAAAGTTTGAGAGTTTATGGGTGAAAATAAAGTTTTTTTTTTTTTTGCCAAATGATGTTAGGAGTTAGGATGACCCATTATGACATATACCAAACACGATATGTTCTACCCTTTACCTGATAACCATTTTAACACAAACCAAAACCTATAAAACATGAAGCATTAAAATTCACTTGGCAAGTTCCCAACGTTCATGAATATTACGTGTCTGGTCTAAATCGGCTGATGAATTTATACTCTTATAGTTCTTCATGAATAAAAAAAGATACAAGACCACAACTATCATTTACACATGTAACTTCTTTTTAGTTTCACTTTTCTTTTCTTTTAACTTTTTAGGTTTTTATGGAATGAACATTGGCTATTCAAGTGTTTGATGTTCACTGCATACCTTGGTTTTTCAATACTATTGAAAGTGGAAAACACGATACATGCACGTTTATTATTTCTTTCAATAAATAATGGAACTTATTTATGTTCATTGTTGTTTGTTTATTTATTCAGACATCTATTTCCTGAATGAATAATTTCTTTAAAAATCTTCGTGATTCCACGAGTCTATAAGCTATGTTTGAATAAACTCGGTATTAATTCACTACTCATAAATCATTTATTTCATGCAGGTTTGTGACTTAGTGACGATGAAAACAAATGTTGCTTTGTTCTATATCGAACAACTTATGTGATTCAGATGAACTTCTTTGAGGCGTTTTCCTGAAATGCCTTATCTAGAATTCCAGATGACAGATACATATATGAGTTTGGTAATCGGCTTATATACGATGAGTTAGATTATAATCCATCAGAGTTACAATCTAAGTTTGAAGGTCTATATGCCGCATTAACCACGGAACATAAATCTGTCTATGACACCATCATGACCTCTGTTCAAACGGGAACATGAAGTGTATATTTTGTGTATGGATACGGAGGTACTGACAAGACCTTCTGTGGAAAACAGTTGCTGCCGGTATTAGAAGAAAGGGTGACATAGTTATGAGGACGAACTGCTCATTCGAGATTCCATATTCCTATAAATATTGACAAGACTTCTACTTGCTCAATATGTCCTCAGAGTGACTTGGCAACTTTGTTAAAGAAATGCAAGCTTATTATTTGGGATGAAGCGCCCATGACAAATAAGCTTTGTTTTGAGGCCTTGAATCGTTCTTTGAGAGACGTGCTACGTAAAATCAGGTACGATGATTGTTAAACGCCATTTGGTAGCATGAAAATGGTCTTTGGTGGTGATTTTAGATAGGTGCTTCCCATTATTCCAAAAGGTTCACGGCAAGACATTGTTAGTGTATCTTAAAACCAATCGTACTTGTGGGATCATTGCAAAGTTCACAGCATTTACGTTCGTTGTTCTTTCTTACTTTATTCACATACTTACTCTTTTTAATAAAAAAAACCCTCTAAAATCCCGTGGATTCCACGGGTCTATAAGCTAGTGTATTCTAATAAAATGGAGTTCTGTACAAGTCCATGAAGCATACCCTGCATTAAAAAATCTGATGTGTCTTGCACCATATTTCACGGTATTTTTGGAAGGTACTACATCTCTTTAGCATTATCATTTGAGGCTTCTTCTATACAATTCAACTATAATTAAAGCAAAATCGGCAGTTTCAACTCTACCATTAATTCTCCAAGATTTTCAAATCACATACAAATCACATTTATACCAAAACATATCACTGATTGGCTCCAAACGGTCAACCTAAATTGACCAGGGATGGTCAATAGGGTCAAACTGCCTAGAGTCAATGCTCCGCGGAATATAGTGTTTCCCCGGGTCGTTATGTCCCGACGAGGTGTGGATGGTTAACAAACGGTTTCGTGATCGGGTGAATTTGGATGGAAAGGGGTTTGAGTTTGATTAAACTACTCATTTGTACAATGAAATAGCTTAAATAAGCTATATGAATAAGACGAGAAAGTTAGAAAAACCAGAAACGTTTAAAACTTAAAACGCGTACGTTTACGTTTAAATAACGCGAACGTACAAAATAAAACGTAAAAACTGAAATCTGAAAACACCCAGGGGGTGAAAATGACTTTTTTACAAACTAAAAGATAAAAGAAAATTTTTAGAAAAAGAAAATAAAATTTTACACTATTTAATTATTTAATATTAATTAAAAACTATTTAATACTTATTTTTAATATTTAAACAACTTAAATATAATACAATATTATTTAAACACTAGAAAAATGAAAATTAAATTCCTAAAATTATAAAATGACTAAAAATAAGTTTTAAAATTAAAAATAAGTATTTTTGTCTTTTTGTGAATTTTCTATTAATTAAAAACTAATTATCTTAATTATACTAATTAAACTATTTTAAATTACAAATAATACTAAATTAACTTAGAAAATTATGGAAAAATTCCTAAAATTATTTAATAACATATAAAAGCTAGGAAAAATATAAAAACTAGGTTTTACTTAATAAAAACTAGTGGGTGGGGCTTTTGTTCTTGAGTCAATAGACTCAGGTTCGAATCCCATCCCTGGCACTTTGCTCCCAGATAGGTACCCACCTCCGCAAAACCTATGGGCTCACTGGAGAGACTTTGTGGATAAGAGCTCAAGAGTCCGAGAGTCTCGGCTCACTCCAGTTGGTGCCCCACTAGGCCAGGAGAGTTTCCGGAGCTATTCCTTGTGGGGTGGATAATGGCTGGTGCCAAAAGGCACCCGGGGTCAGGGTGTTCCCGCCAATCTACACCTTTTTGTGGATTAATTAATTAATAATTAAACTATTATTAATTCTAATAAATACTAAATGACAAAATAAAAATATGAAAAAATTATTATAAATACTTTAACTTAAGAGGAAATTAAGAAAAATATAAAAAAACTAAGTTCTTAATAAAAATATAAAAATGAAAATTAAAATTAAATAAAATTAAATAGAAACTATCACTTAATATTAAATTGGTTTTTCTTGGTTTTTCTTTTACAAACTTATTTAATAACTAAAAACATAAAACTTTTATAAAAACAACTTTTGTGTAGCTCAAAATTAAGCACTTTACAAGCTTATTGGAGTGACAGTTAACTTTAGTCAACTGTCAAGGGAAATTGGTGATGTAGGCAGCTAGAGGGCCCACAAGGGATGATTCAAGTGTGAATAAGCTGAGGGAAAAGGTTTTAGCAAGAAACTACCAAAAAGACTCACATAATAAGCCAATAAGCCAACAATAAGCACTTGGCTTATTGTTTCTGGACTGAAAAGTGGGACAGAGTTGAGGCCTTGATTTAGGTGGGTCCCAGTGGTTCTCAGGTCAAAGCAAAGGTCAAACCATGAAGTGTGGTAGGAGGGGGGTTGAAGGGAACAAGATTGGTGGCTTGGGGCCCACTAAGGTAGCTGGAAACCACCACCAAAGGGTGGTGTTTGGGTGTGCAGCTGCTGCAGCAGGGCACAGCTCAGCCCTTCAGCCCACTTTGGTTCAATGCGGGGCCCAACATAAAATTTGCAAAAATATAGAAATACTAGGATTCAAAACATGAGCTGGTAGACTTCACATAGGAACAAATTTCAATCCATGAAAGCTAACACAAAATTCTAAATAATTGCTTGAATTTTTGGAAAAATCTGATGTGCACAATTTTGACTTTTGTAAAAAACTTAGATTGTTGACTTTTGTGAAGTTCTAAAGATTCCTAATGACTGAAATGGTTGTAATATGCTAGCATAAGACTAATTTAGACTAAAGTACAAGGGTATGCTTTGATATGGTGAGTTGTGAGTCTCAAATCCCCAACAGTGGACAGTTGGGGAGGGATTCCTTGATTTTTGACTTTGTTGTAAAAGAGACCCAATTTTTAGACTTTACTTGACCTTTATTACCCTAATACATTCTTCCTAAACTGAAACAACAATGAAACAACAACAAGATTTTCTTGAACTGAGTTAAACCAAACACCCTCTAACAAATCTGTGATGACAGATTTCCTATGGAATTGAGCAAATCAAACCACAATTATCATAGACTAGATTGTACTAAGCTACAGTAAGTTTAAATTAACAAGATTAATTAGTAAATAACAACAATGACCACTTAGCCTAAATTATAAAGAAATTCTTGGATCAAAAGCTTAGTTGACATCAAGGCTGAAAACCCAACTGAGAATCAATCCCACATTCACAACCTAATGCTCCCATGAGCTACTAAACCAGATTCCAACATCATCTTCTTTCTTCTGTCTTTTTTTTTTTTTTTTTTTTTTTTCTGTTTATACATTTTTTATGTATTTTTAGAATTTTTACACTACAACTGTTTCAATGCTTAAAATTCTAAAGATAGCTTCTAAAAAAACTGACTTTAACTTAAACAAACAATGAACACAAATTTCTCACAGTTTTAAGTAAAATGACATTATAACTTACACATCCTAAAAAGTTGATTATATAAAGCAAACTTGAAATTTATAGTTGAACTGAGTTTTTAATATACTGAGAATGATTATTACAAAGCTTTTAAATCAAAACATTACAATAAGATAGGAAATTTAAGCTAAGTCGACATAAACTAAACTAAGTTAACTACTCTATACACTAACTAACTTTTTTTCTGCTCTTTTTCTTTAACTTTTATAGCTCCCAGGGATCTTTGTTGACTTTCCCATACTTAGTTTGAGCCGTTGGATGAGTGCATCTGATCTTGACCCTTCAAATTATTTTTGGCGCGAAAAGGATTAGGCAGGTTGTGGTTTGCTTGTAGAGTTTTGAGGGAAATTAATGCTCTTGGATGTTTGTGGTGAGGTGGAGGGACATAGTATGGGAGTGGTGACCTGGAGGAGGGGGGAGGAGTTTGTGTGTTGTAGTGGTTAAGCAGGCTGCTAGTGGAGGTGGAAGGGGGGTCAACCTTGGGTTTGACCGAGGTGGGAATATTAAAACGAACGGGGTGTTTGTTTTTATTTGTGGTGTGGATTGGGTGAAGTGGTGGGCTGAGAAGGGAGTTGGGCTGAGAATGTGGTGATGGACTGGATTGGGAGGTATAAGGTTGGGTGGGCTTTAGTTGTTGGGTATTAATAGGTAAAAGGGGTCCGTTTGTTTTGTTATCAAAGAAACCACAAGGACCAATTTTGTATTTTAACCAAAGTTGAGGGGCTGATCATGAAACTTTCCAAAATATAACATGAGGACCAATTTTTACAACATTTGAGTATTACAAGTACAAAAATTAATATTTTCAAAATAAGACACCCGGGGACAGATTTTGCAAACTTCCAAACTCCGGAGACTAAACTTGTAATTTTCTCAAAATTTTCATCCAGGGATTAAAAGTGATTTTTGTGAATTCCCAAGGACCAAAATTGACTTTTCATTCAAAATTATCCCACCAGGGACCAAATCTGTCAAAGTCTGAAACTTCAGGGGCTAAACTGTAAATTTCCAAAACTTTCGAATTTTTCACCAAAGGACTAAATATGACAATTTATGATTTCAAAATGACCTTTGGTGATAATTTTCTATATTTTGAATGACCAGGGACTAATTTTGTAATTTTATGAAAGTTGGGGGACTGAAACTGCCAATTTTGCAAACTTGGTACGTTTTTCGTCTGTTTTTGCTCATTTTGCATCTAAAACATATAAAACAAAATTTTGAAATATTTTTAGTATTTTGATGCATTTCTGAGTGTTTTTGTATGTTTTGCAGTTCAGATTAGACCAAAAATGATGAGTGTTTGAGCACTCATCAATCCCCCACACTAAACTATTGCTAGTCCCTAGCAATACTGTTTTGAAAACTTGATGGATTTTACACTCTTTACCAAAAGCCATCACTTCTGGAGTAGCCAGGTGTAAGAACTGTGGCACACCTGATAACCGTGTGATTTTGAGCAAACCACCAGCTGTCAACGGATTTGAGTAGTCTTTACCAAAAGCCGTTTGCTTCTGGACTAGCCAGCTCTTGATGGAATAGTCAACATCTTGGTGAGCTGATTACCAATTATGGATTTTCCACGGCCTTTACCACAAGCCATAATCTTGTGGGCTAGCCAACTCATTTGTTTTTGGGGAGTTGAGGAACCATACAATTTTGGGCAAATTGCAAGCCGTAAACGGATTTGAGATGTCTTTACCAAGAGCCGTTTGCTCCTGGACTAGCCAATCCCTTTTGTCGGTTAGACAAGGCGGACTGATTACCACAAAAATTTTGAAGCACCAGTGAAAAGTTTTTGAAATTTTGGCTAAAAACGGGGGTATTATATAGTAAAATGTGATAAAATTCGCTAGAATAGCGAATACCCCCCCCCCCCCCCACACTTAGGATGAATATTGTCCTCAATATTCAAAATCCCGGCTATTATGCCGACATTTTGAACGTAAAAGGGCAACATTACAAGCTAAGCGTGGAAAACACCATTTTGTTTTTCACTTCATAAATAACCATAGCATGGGGGACTCCCCCACACTTAGGGTGAAAACCCTATATGAATGCTACTGTTTTTGTTTACCGAGTCGCTAGCTTGACTCGACCCCGAATTCATTTGTCCTTGGGGAAGCATGATGTGGAAGAAGCAATCTCAATCGGACTTTCATTCAAGATGTTTGGACAAACATTTGAAGCACGTGAAAGTTCCACACCGATGAAATAAGTATCCAGCTCAAGATAATGATACATGAAAATGCCGGGATCAAATATAGTGTCTTCATTCCCGAAGGAGTGAAGAAGAGAGGAAGGCACCTCGAGAACAGGCTCATTAGCCTGAGTTTGGATTTCAAGGGTTAAGCTCAAAAACATCCCGGGAGGGTGGGTGGGAATTTGCAAATCCTCAAGATTGAGCGTATCTCTCCCCGGGTTATCATACTCCAGAGGAGTCATGATAAGGTGATCAATGATGGGCTCAGAAGGAATTTCATCAACATCACTAATGTCTTCGTAAGATAAAGAATTTTCATCAGTGGGTGAATCACTAAGCCCGATTTTGAGATATGAATTGAGTGATGGATCATCATCATTCAATAAACTTTCAAGGAACAAAATATCCCTCTCAGAATCAAGATAGTTATCATCAACTTCATATGAAGTTGAACTATCTAGGGCAAGGAATGCTTCGACTTCCTCCATATCATCTTTGAAATCAAAGAGATCATCATCACTTCCCGATGGAAGTGGATTGGAGTGAGTGAGTTCATCGGCGAACTCCTCGAGAAGAAAGTCAACATTAGAGTGGGGAAGGGATGCATCAACATACTCAATGTCTCCATAAGATAAACAATCGTCACTGGAATCAGAGACAATCTCAATTTGATCATTTCGATTATTAGGGGATGAAGGAATATCACACACTTGGTCAAAAGTCCCCTGTGACTCTCTCGGGATTGGGACAAGGATCTCAACACTAGACTTTATTAATTCGTCCGATTCCTTATTAGGAACAGTGCTAAGATGCTCATCCCCCATGTTTAGAGAGTGAGTGTGAACTTCGGGTGTGATAACAACAGACTGAGGGAGATGAGAGGAGCTAGCATTCATGGATTGTACAAGTTCCATTTGATCCTCTTCTAGTAATTTATCCGTCTCATTATTTTCTCCCTGATTTACAATGGGAGGAATCACAAGTGATGAATCTGATGAACCCTTATAAAATTGAAGGATATCAAGGGTTTCTTCATTATCACTATCATCATCACAGTCTAGAAGAGCAGCTTGACGGAATTTGGCACGTGTTATAGCTGCTTGCTCTAAGACAAGTAATTCTTCCATGCTCAATTCGTTTTTAGCCTCTCGTTCTTCAGCAAGTAATTCTGCCATAGATTTCTCACGAGAGTCTCGAAACGGTGTAGTAACCAACTCCTCCTTAAGTTCTTTTAAAATATCAAGAGCCTTTAGTAAAAGGTCTTGCTCAGTATCATGAGGAGTTGTATGAATCATTTGGTACTATGGAGGTGGATCTGAAAACGAATAGTTGTAATTGTTACAAGGAAATGGATTCCTTGTTTGACAATCCGAGCTAGAGTGTGGACCTCCACAATACTCACAACAGTGAAACTGATGTGGTTGTGGGTGGTGTGTGATAGAGTTATAATTGTTATCAGGAAACTGCTCATAGACAAGCGTGTTTTTCGATTGACAATCGGAACTGTAATGTGAACCACCACAGTACTCACAACAGTAAAACTGCTGAGACTGATGGTGTGGTAACTGATGGAATGAATCAGTCGTGTCATGGTAGGAATAGGGATTCTGGTTATAGACAGACCCGTTTCCGGACTCTACCATGCCACAGCTGGGGCAATTGCCACCATTATGAGGATTACCACACCATTGGCAAACCCGAAAGTGTGGATGAGACATAGAAAGAATCAAATGTGTATAGAGGGGTAGGGATGAAGAATCAAAGATGTGAAAGGGTAAAGAAGAATGTTTTTGGATTTTTGGATAAACATTTTGTACAAATAGGAAGAAAAATGTTTTTGTGTTTTTTGTGTTCGTTGAAAACTGAATTTAAAATATTTTCGGGAACGGTTTTATTTTTAAAAGAAAATAAGAAGATACTATGAACAAGGGTGGTAAATATACAATGGATGTATATCCTGATTCACTAATCAGAAAAACCGTTTAGAATAGCGCGCACACTTCCCCGGCAGCGGCGCCAAAATTTGATTGGCTCCAAACGGTCAACCTAAATTGACCAGGGATGGTCAACAGGGTCAAACTGCCTAGAGTCAATGCTCCGCGGAATATAGTGTTTCTCCGGGTCGTTATGTCCCGACGAGGTGTGGATGGTTAACAAACGGTTTCGTGATCGGGTGAATTTGGATGGAAAGGGGTTTGAGTTTGATTAAACTACTGATTTGTACAATGAAATAGCTTAAATAAGCTATATAAATAAGACGAGAAAGTTAGAAAAACCAGAAACGTTTAAAACTTAAAACGCGTACCTTTACGTTTAAATAACGCGAACGTACAAAATAAAACGTAAAAACTGAAATCTGAAAACACCCAGGGGGTGAAAATGACTTTTTTACAAACTAAAAGATAAAAGAAAATTTTTAGAAAAAGAAAATAAAATTTTACACTATTTAATTATTTAATATTAATTAAAAACTATTTAATACTTATTATTAATATTTAAACAACTTAAATATAATACAATATTATTTAAACACTAGAAAAATGAAAATTAAATTCCTAAAATTATAAAATGAATAAAAATAAGTTTTAAAATTAAAAATAAGTATTTTTGTCTTTTTGTGAATTTTCTATTAATTAAAAACTAATTATCTTAATTATACTAATTAAACTATTTTAGATTACAAATAATACTAAATTAACTTAGAAAATTATGGAAAAATTCCTAAAATTATTTTATAACATATAAAATCTAGGAAAAATATAAAAACTAGGGTTTACTTAATAAAAACTAAATATGTTATTTAAAACTTAATTATTAATTAATTACTAATTAAACTAATATTAATTCTAATAAATACTACGTAGTAAATGACAAAATAAAAATCTGAAAAAATTATTATAAATACTTTAACTTAAGATGAAATTAAGAAAAATATAAAAAAACTAAGTTCTTAAAAAAAATATAAAAATGAAAATTAAAATTAAATAAAATTAAATAGAAACTATCACTTAATATTAAATTGGTTTTTCTTGGTTTTTCTTTTACAAACTTATTTAATAACTAAAAACATAAAACTTTTATAAAAACAACTTTTGTGGAGCTCAAAATTAAGCACTTTACAAGCTTATTGGAGTGACAGTTGACTTTGGTCAACTGTCAAGGGAAATTGGTGATGTAGGCAGCTAGGGGGCCCACAAGGGATGATTCAAGTGTGAATAAGCTGAGGGAAAAGGTTTTAGCAAGAAACTACCAAAAAGACTCACATAATAAGCCAATAAGCCAACAATAAGCACTTGGCTTATTGTTTCTGGACTGAAAAGTGGGACAGAGTTGAGGCCTTGAGTTAGGTGGGTCCCAGAGGTTCTCAGGTCAAAGCAAAGGTCAAACCATGAAGTGTGGTAGGAGGGGGGTTGAAGGGAACAAGATTGGTGGCTTGAGGCCCACTGAGGTGGCTGGAAACCACCACCAAAGGGTGGTGTTTGGGTGTGCAGCTGCTGCAGCAGGGCACAGCTCAGCCCTGCAGCCCACTTTGGCTCAATGTGGGGCCCAGCATAAAATTTGCAAAAATATAGAAATACTAGGATTCAAAACATGAGCTGGTAGACTTCACATAGGAACAAATTTCAATCCATGAAAGCTAACACAAAATTCTAAACAATTGCTTGAATTTTTGGAAAAATCTGATGTGCACAATTTTGACTTTTGTAAAAAACTTAGATTGTTGACTTTTGTGAAGTTCTAAAGATTCCTAATGACTGAAATGGTTGTAATATGCTAACATAAGACTAATTTAGACTAAAGTACAAGGGTATGCTTTGATATGGTGAGTTGTGAGTCTCAAATCCCCAACAGTGGACTGTTGGGGAGGGATTCCTTGATTTTTGACTTTGTTGTAAAAGAGACCCAATTTTTAGACTTTACTTGACCTTTATTACCCTAATACATTCTTCCTAAACTGAAACAACAATGAAACAACAACAAGATTTGCTTGAACTGAGTTAAACCAAACACCCTCTAACAAATCTGTGATGACAGATTTCCTAAGGAATTGAGCAAATCAAACCACAATTATCATAGACTAGATTGTACTAAGCTACAGTAAGTTTAAATTAACAAGATTAATTAGTAAATAACAACAATGACCACTTAGCCTAAATTATAAAGAAATTCTTGGATCAAAAGCTTACTTGACATCAAGGCTGAAAACCCAACTGAGAATCAATCCCACATTCACAACCTAATGCTCCCATGAGCTACTAAACCAGATTTCAACATCATCTTCTTTCTTCTGTCTCTTTTTTTTTTTTTTTTTTTTTTTCTGTTTATACATTTTTTATGTATTTTTAGAATTTTTACACTACAACTGTTTCAATGCTTAAAATTCTAAAGAGAGCTTCTAAAAAAACTGACTTTAACTTAAACAAACAATGAACACAAATTTCTCAAAGTTTTAAGTAAAATGACATTATAACTTACACATCCTAAAAAGTTGATTATATAAAGCAAACTTGAAATTGATAGTTGAACTGAGTTTTTAATATACTGAGAATGATTATTACAAAGCTTTTAAATCAAAACATTACAATAAGATAGGAAATTTAAGCTAAGTCGACATAAACTAAACTAAGTTAACTACTCTACACACTAACTAACTTTTTTTTCTGCTCTTTTTCTTTAACTTTTATAGCTCCCAGGGATCTTTGTTGACTTTCCCATACTTAGTTTGAGCCGTTGGATGAGTGCATCTGATCTTGACCCTTCAAATTATATTTGGCGCGAAAAGGATTAGGCAGGTTGTGGTTTGCTTGTAGAGTTTTGAGGGAAATTAATGCTCTTGGATGTTTGTGGTGAGGTGGAGGGACATAGTATGGGAGTGGTGAGCTGGAGGAGGGGGAGGAGTTTGTGTGTTGTAGTGGTTAAGCAGGCTGCTAGTGGAGGTGGAAGGGGGGTCAACCTTGGGTTTGACCAAGGTGGGAATATTAAAATGAACGGGGTGTTTGTTTTTATTTGTGGTGTGGATTGGGTGAAGTGGTGGGCTGAGAATGTGGTGATGGACTGGATTGGGAGTTATAAGGTTGGGTGGGCTTTAGTTGTTGGGTATTAATAGGTAAAAGGGCTCCGTTTGTTTTGTTATCAAAGAAACCACAAGGACCAATTTTGTATTTTAACCAAAGTTGAGGGGCTGATCATGAAACTTTCCAAAATATAACATGAGGACCAATTTTTACAACATTTGAGTATTACAAGTACAAAAATTAATATTTTCAAAATAAGACACCCGGGGACCAATTTTGCAAATTTCCAAACTCCGGGGACTAAACTTGTAATTTTCTCAAAATTTTCATCCAGGGATTAAAAGTGATTTTTGTGAATTCCCAAGGACCAAAATTGATTTTTCATTCAAAATTATCCCACCAGGGACCAAATCTGTCAAAGTCTGAAACTTCAGGGGCTAAACTGTAAATTTCCAAAACTTTCGAATTTTTCACCAAAGGACTAAATATGACAATTTATGATTTCAAAATGACCTTTGGTGATAATTTTCTATATTTTGAATGACCAGGGACTAATTTTGTAATTTTATGAAAGTTGGGGGACTGAAACTGCCAATTTTGCAAATATTTTTGGTATTTTGATGCATTTCTGAGTGTTTTTGTATGTTTTGCAGTTCAGATTAGACAAAAAATGATGAGTGTTTGAGCACTAATCAATCACCTTCAATTCAAATCCTTTCCCTCATTCTTCTATCGCATACCGATTCAACCACAAACAAGAAAACGTTTTGGTTACATCCGCATGCAAGTGATTTGTATGAAGATTTGGTAAGCACCGATTCATAGTAAAACTATTTTTTAGGGTTTTAATTTTAATCTAATTGTTTTTCCATCCTATATATAATATATTTGATAATTTGTCTGATGTATATTTTTTTTCTATGGTTTTAAGTTGATGGTTTTCATAAGATTTGGACTAATTGATACAAGGGTGTTGGCAACAATTATCTAAATCTATTAAATTCGGATTATGAACAAATATTATTGATGTTAGTATCATAATTTTTCCATTAAATCATGATTCAAGAATTATAATTTTTCTTTTAATCTTGCAGGTTTAATTCACTGATCTTTCGTTTTCTTCATGCACTATGAAACACGGAGGCAAGCAGTGTTGATAAGTTAGATTAAATCCTATAATTTTTAGTTTATGTTAGTTTGTTTAGTTTGATTTGTTTAGAACATTTTCTTGATATTATCTTGACTATCTTTTTATAGGTTCTTCTTGATGCGGATTTTCATCATTCATTTCTATCCATAATAAAAAAAATTGGTGACATAGAATAAAAAGGTTAGTCTTGGTTTAGTTTTTGTTTGTTTCCTTTATAATGAGTTCAATTTTGATCTCTTATAACTGTTAGTTTATTTGAATGCTATAGTTAAAGTTGAACACCAACTGTATGATAAAATGTCTGACTAGAAAGAAACATTGATAGCATTTCAAATCACAAACATTTATGCGATTACTTGAAAAAATCTACATAAGCACCTTGAATTCAATCATTAAAAGCAGTCCCAAACACCCTAAGTTTCTACGGTATTTTGTTTCGCCTACAAACCCCATATATTTGTTTTTGTTGTAGGTTTACTGATTGACATTGTTATCTATGCAAAGTAAATTTTTGCCCATGTACTATCCAGGTAAGTTTGAATGTGGTGTAACTAAATTCTTTTTGTTCATGACTTCAGATATAATGTGTGTTAATGTAGTTACCGAGTTAAGGGTGCAACTTCGTAGGTGAGTAATTTTCGTGTTCTCGGCACGTTGTTGACTGGTGGTGGTGTACATTTGTTTGCATGAGGAGGAAACTGAAGAATGGTAATGCCCTTCACATATCTAAGGCCCTAACCTTTTTTAATATGCGTATTACTAAAGGCATGGTTTTGTATTTTACATCTTTACATGTGTAAGTAGTCATGGGTTTATAAAAGGACTGATGTAATTTGAACTAAGATTTTTGTTAAGTACACGAATTAATAATGGGGAAAGTAGTGTGTTGAAGATGAAAGTGATACAGTTTGAATGGTCGAAGATTTCAAGATGGTGGTTATGAATTTATGCTATAAAAATAGCAGTTTAAAGGGTTTGGTTATAGAAGTTTTAGTTATGAATTTATACTCCTTTTTTTAAAATGATGCCAAAACTTTCTTTTTAATTAATGCATGTTATCTGATGTTGGTTTTGTTTCCAGCTTGCTCTATTATACATTGTACCAGCTGTTATTAGGTTCTTAGCTGCTGATTGCACATGGAATGAGGAAGTGAAACTGGTAAGACTTGATGTCTACATGAAAATTACCCTCTTAGAATTTGTTTTTAGATAGTGTGTAGTAGTGGTGGCAACATGGGCTCAGGTCAAAAGGTGTCTTTGATATGATTACAAATACAAAGGTTCTTTATTTGATTGTTTGGATGCATTTCTGTCTTTTGAGATTAGGATAATCACAGTTGATTCAAGCATTAGTCAAACTGGTCATTATATAATTTGTGGGTGGGTGAGAAATTGATTATAAAATGATTTTGTGGTATAAAATATATGGAATTAGTAATGAGAGGTAAGAAACAGGCTGATAGAGGTTGCGTTCGGGTGTGTTCCTGTTTTCTAAAGTGATTATCTGTTTATAAAACTGAACCAAAAAACTTGGAATATTATCTGCTATTTCACAGCGTAATAGATAGATAATAACAGCGCAATTGATAGATTATATGTTTTTGCTGATTTGAACTAAATTGGGTGAATTTAACCATATTCCATTATCAAAATCAGATTGGGAAGGAGATACAGATGAAGTTTAGTTATTGCAACACTTCTGTCACACACACATATCATCTTAATATATAATAACCATTTGTTTCTCTTTTGTTGGCAGGTCCCTGATTATGCTCTAACATTGGTAAAGGGAAAGTCCTTTGTCGAGATCAATTTTGGTGCAAAACAGATTGCTTCACTTGCAAAGCGTTTTGAGGTTCGTTGGTTTTCCTGATGAGTTTCAAATTTATAAAAAAAACACACTTTATAGCTTTATAAGAAATCATCTATTCTTAATTTTTCCGGGTTTGAGTCTAATTGTTGATTTTTTGTTTTCAGTTCAAATGTCGTGGGGTCATTCTAATTGTTGTTGTTGTTTTTTTTTTTTTTTTTTTTTCTTTTTTCAGTTCTTTTTGGTTCATAACTTTTGTTAAAAACAAATAGAATGTGGTATAAAAGAATCGATCAAAGTTGAGAGGACCGATTAACCTAAGTAAAAGGTTTCACTGCTAGGCAATGGTTTAGTATTCAAATCATGTTTTTGTTGTAATTTTATTTTCTTCTTAAAAAAAGTATCTAAAGGTATAAATGTCGTACAAAATACACGCTGAGTTCTATTTTAGTGTTAGTAGCATTTCGAGTTGGGTCGTTGAATACTAGCGGTGGTACACAGGAAGATTTTTAGCAGCTAATGCAGAAAACATTGTATTTAGACTCGATTTCACTTGCTGAAGTGATAATCCCTATTGTCCCTAATTGAAGCCATGACCTGATGTGCATAATTATTGAGCGTAAAAAGGTTCAACAAATTGATGTTATGTGTACAATTCTTCGACACTGCTGATATTGACTCGAGTTTTATGAAGTTGAAAGGCAGGTTTGATCCAACTGCCACATCTATACTAGAATCCTTACCAGTTAAAGTAACCCAACTGGCCCTCACAGACTTACTGCCCATTAGGACCAAGTCAAACATCTTAGGTTTATCAGCTTATGCAAGGTGTTTTGTTAAGGTGCTAATAAATGATAAGCTAAGTTATTCATATTGTTTTGACACTACATAGTCATAAGCTAAGCGGCTCATTTTTATAAATAAACATTATTAAGATGTTAAAACTACTCCCTTATAACTGTGTATATGCTCATGCATCAGTAGGAAATTTTGGTTTTTGGTGTACCCTTTTGGTTATTTAGTGTAAATATTTGATCTATAAGTTGATTTAGTGGTTTCTTGAAATTGGCATAAGTTTCTTAATTAGTTTAAGTGGTTGAATACATAGTTTTTGGATACACTTTTGGTTATATGCTATAAGGATTTGATCTTTAAGTTTCTTGACTATAAAGTTGTCAATTTTATGGTTTTTTAGGTTCCCATTTGGTTATTTGTTGTGAAGATTTGATCTATAGAAACCAAGATTTGTCCAAAATGTCGATGGTGATGAGCTAGAGAAACCAACTATGTCTCTTTCTGAGGTAAGTGAATAGAGTTAACTATAGTTTTCGATCATTTTGGGCTTTGACTGTTTAGATGTTGTATGTGGTGACCAAACTGAGGATGTTGCTATGTGGGCATATGAGTACGGGAAAAACTTGGTGTGTACTAAGCTTAGAGAATTGATTGATTTGGGTTCAGTAGTATGACTAATATATGAATAGATTAAAGGTCAAATGATTTATACCATAAAAGGAGAACTTGCCAAATGGGTTGAAGGTCACCAAGTCACCCAAATCTGTCTTTAATGCATAAAGCCTTCGAAATCCTTTTTTTTTTTAATCATAACTTATCATTGTAATAATAGTGTTTTTGTAATTATAGTTAATTAAATTGTCAGTTATCAAAATAATAATAGAATTAGACCAAAGCGTAGCAACTGAACGTGATCCAAACCGTTTTGTCCCAGTACTAAAACATGAGTGTTGTGACGTGTTACCAAACCCGTTTGGCACATTATTCAAAATGACCAGGTTAATCATAACTATGACTCATCTTTATGCTTTCTTGTAGGGTTAAGCGTTCAGTTAGTTGATGATGTTTTTGATTTCGCAGGCACATCATCTCTTGGTAAGGGTTCATTATCTGACATTCGCCATGTAAGTCTCGCATATTCTTATCGTATTTAAATTCTGATCAATTACAAATTCTGGTCAATAATGTTGAACTGTTACACGTCTCTATTTTTTTGTGAGATTATTAATATTCAATATATGTCAAAGAACTATTATATTAGAAACCATACACTTCTTATAGAAAACCCAGCCATTGTCCTGTGCTTTGTTTGGTTACACTTATATGCCTATGCTGACTGCGAAGATGATAAGCTGTTATTTTTTAAAAGGCATTCCGAAGCACAACCTTATTGGTTTAAAGGGATATTTAGGAGCTTGATTTAAATGTGTTTTTGTTCTATTTACTTTGTCAATTATTTTGTTTGACTGTCATTGTTGCGAATTCAGGAAAGCTTAAGATTATATCAGGAGAACCTGGCCAAGTGCATAAATTTAAGCAAAGGTTAGTTATCTTCCAAATAGTTTTATTTTAGTTTTAAGTTTATGACCGCACGAAATAGAAAGACGAAACTTTTTAGATTGCAATTATGGAAAATGGAACCGACTTTCGTGCCATCTTAAAGGGTGTTTGGATGTATCTTTAAAAGGGTGTAAGATAGTAATGTAAGTTGTAACAATCACTTTAAATGGTTGGATGAACTCTTTTGCACACATGGCTGAGATGAATTTAAAGCATTAACATGCTTTTTCCAACCAGTATTAGGTAAAACTCGTGCTTAGTAGCAATAATTGTTCTATTTTGTTGTTTTTAGATTTATACATGGCTCAGGTTGCTAAACTTTTTCTGAGAAAATTCAGGAAATGGTTCCTTTTATGAAATGGGTGGACTTCATGTATTAAAGCTTACTCCCTTTTATGTTTGCGAATTTTCTGAATGAAAAATGCCTAGGACCTTCATATATGGTGTCCAGGATTGGATGAATTACCAAGGTGTGGTTGATGCATGCGAGAGCATGTCCATTTCTGTGAAACCATGAGATCCCCAAAGGTATATAGCTTATGCATTTAGAGTTTGTGGTCACATCATCAAAGCATATTAGTGACGATGTTTTGACTTATACAAACGCAGGTTTGTAAATTGTGTTTCTAGACTTTGTGAGTAGATTTCATTATGTGGTATTTACATACTTGCTGCACGGTTCTATCATTATATCCTCCAGATATTAATCGTCAAAATGGGTCAATTTAGTAAGGATTGAAACAAAGACTGGTCTCACATGTACTTAACACCAAGTTGGTTAGTTGCTTAGAATTATGAGAGTAATATGAGCTGAAATGTTTTATTATTGCGTTTCATTTTGGCAGGTCCCAATAATTTTTACACATCCATGTTACGTTTAAAAGTCTGATAATGCATAAAGCGAGGTTGAATGAAAAAAAATGATGAATAAAAGGTAAATTATTCGTTCAATGTATCTTTCCATCTCAATAGGCTCTTAGGTTTTATGATAGTTCAAAGTTAGAAAAGGTCACTAAAGTCGGAGTATATCATTAGAAAATGTCACTAAAGTCAGAGTGTAGCATTAGAAAAGGTCACTTGAGAAGGCTGGAATATTACTTTAATTACCATGCAATTTATACTTCATATGGTATTCATAATTCGAAAGAGTTTATTATAGGTCCTAAGGATATGTCACTAATATAAGTGTCTTTGGTGATATTTTTGGGTAAAGTATGTGAATTAATAAAGAATAAGTTTAACATGTATTTGTAGGATTATAGTCCACTTTGGTTTTTGTTAGCTAATGAAGCTAATATACAATTTAGGTGTTTTAATGATTAGGTTAAACATGCTCCTTATGAGTGTTTATATTATTTTTCATTTGTTGGCATCCAAATTCTGAAAAGATGAATAAAAATCACTTGCTTCTTGAAGTAATAACACAACTTATGTAAGTGACAATAAACAAAAGGGAAGGTCAATAACTTTCAAAAGTTGGTTTGTATCTGTCACGTCCTTTTTTTCACACACAGACAGTTATACGTAGTTGTTTAGTTTCAAGATTGTCGTTTGTGATGCGGATGCTAATCAATCGAACACCACTACGAATGTTGTGTACAAAGAAGTGCTTCAAGGTCTTTTATCAAGATTCAAGAGGTATCTACAATATACATATTACATCATTTATATCATTTCTTAAATTTACATGTGTTATAAATCACAAACTCATTTTATTTACACTTTTTTTTTTAAATATATTAGGTGTTGACGGAATGGGCATTAGCTTATCAGTTTATTAACGCTTGCTACATACATTTGCTTGTGAAGATCATCAAATTTGCAAATGTCGATGCATGGGTGTTTATTATATTAACAGTTACAAACACAATTATTTATAGGATTGTTGACTTATAATTTATTATTCTTTTAAAAAGAATGGAACTTATAACGTTTGTTGTTGTTTATTACTTATTTTATTCACACACCAATTTCTTAATAAATCATTTCTTTAAAACCCCGTCAATTTGACGGGTCTATAAGCTAGTTACTGCATAAATGTAACAAATGTTGTTTTTGCTTACAAGTTGATGCGGGCCTAAGCGTTGAAGAACATACCATTTTGTTTATGGAAGCCCAAAATCGTGTGAGAAAAGATGCATTAATAAAAGTAGCATAACTTGGGTTATGGTGCTTCTTTTGAGGCCCATGACCCGAAGTTATCTTTTAGGGCCCATTTCAATTTTGTATGTCTATTTAACTTATTTTTGGCAATTTGCTAAGAAGTATCCCAATAATCGTTATTTAATTGAATCAACGATTATTGAAAGAATTATTCTCGGTATTCGTGTGAATCAATAGGTTTGATTTGTGTTTGTCACGTTCTACTACTGCACCACAAGTATATACATTTGCAAGTGCGACGATATTGAATTTTTGGTTCGCACTTTTATGAAAGCTTTATTAAAGCGTAAAGAGTGAAGCTAGCTTTTACAGTTTTACAAATAAGATTTTAAATGTATATCACTGCACGACTCGAACCGCTAAGTACCAACTTACCGTTCTGAAAATAAAAAATAAAAAAATGTAGCTGATTAAGTCCACCAACAATGTTTGCATTGCCAATTTTGAAAGTATACAAATTCTTTTACTTTTTACGTTTGTGCAAGTAAAAAAAAACGCATAACGTGCGAGGCTAAGTTGGTAATTCTAAGCGATATATATGCATAATTTTTAGAAACAACTACACAAGGCAAATACTCCGTATATATAGTTTCCATGAAGTAAAATATCTCAAAATCGAGGAAGAAACAATAAAAACCGCTTGACCTATTAATTCGTGAAATTACTTAACCTACAAGCAAAAGACGTAACCTACAAGCAAAAAGTCTTATATATATTGAAATCACACATTGCTCAACTTTCATTCACCATATAACTTCCACAATGAAAGACCGATTCACACCATTAGCCGACTACTTATCAGAAGCCGATGACATCTACTCCGATTCCGATGACGAAACCAGCACTGAAAACAACTTTGCCGCATACAGAAGAACCCAAAACCGGTTTGCCACATACAGAAGAACCCATAACCGGTTTGCCACATACAGAAGAACCCAAAACCGGTTTTTACGGAAGCCACCTACATACCGGTTTTTACGGAAGCCGCCTACATACCGATACCCACCATTAGCCAACTACTTTTGGGAAGCGGCCAACATCTACTCTGATTCCGACGATGAAACGATGTACAAAACCCGCACTGAAAACAACTCTGCCACATACAGAACAACCCAAAACCCTAATCTGGATTTCTTTTTCCACGTCACACCTGACACGTCACCACAAACCCTAATCACTAAGCTAGAATCATCATGGGCTCATGATCCTTTAATTACACTTAAACTCATTTGTAATCTTAGAGGCATACGTGGCACTGGTAGAACAGATAAAGAAAGCTTTTATACATCTGCTATCTGGCTCCATAATAACCATGCAAGTACCCTAGTTTGTAATATTCCTGTTTTAGTTGAGTTCGGTTATTTTAAAGATTTGTTAGAGATTTTGTATAGGCTAGTCGAAGGTGAGGATGTTAGGGAAGTGGCGAAAAGGTTATGGATGGAAAAAAAGTTGTCTAAAGGAAAAGGAATGGCACGGAAAATGTATTTTCTTAACAAGAAAAGGGAAGAAAAAAACAAGAAAAGGAAGGAAAAAGAGGAGATGATGATGTTGAAAAAAATGGTGAAAACGGGTAGAGGTAGAAGGAATAATAGGAGAGACATGCGAGAAGATGAAAGTAGGATGAACAAGACTCGGGAGGAGAGGGTTGAAGAAAATAGGAAACAGATGGAGAAAAATAAATACGAAGCAAAAAAGTTAAGGAAACAGAAGGATTTTGCTATGAAGGAGAAGTTAAATGATAGGTATGCTACGGATCATGAATTTAAGATGTTGCATGATCAGGTATCAACTTTTTTTGCCGAATGTTTAAGATCTGATATTGATATGTTCAAATCTGGTGAAAGTAGGAAGATTAGTTTAGCTGCTAAGTGGTGTCCTAGTGTTGATTCGTCATATGATAAGGCGTTACTGATTTGTGAATCGATTGCTAGGATTCTTTATCCATGGGATTCGGATAGTGAGTTTGAAGCACTTGATGAGTTTAGCTATATTGTTAGGATTAAAAATAAGTTGAGGAAAGAAGTACTTGTTCCTCTTAGGAATGCGTTGATGTTACCTGAAGTTTATATGAGTGCAAAAGAATGGAGCTCGATTACTTATGAGAGAGTAGCTTCTATTGCTATGAAAAACTATACTGATATATTTTTGCATAGAGATAATGAGCGGTTTCGTAGTTATCTAGAGAAGGTTAAACTTGGTGATGCCAAGATTTCTGCAGGAGCTTTGTTGCCTCATGAAATTATCAGTTCTTTTCAAAGAGGAAGTGGGGGTGGTATGGTAGCTGAGCTACAATGGAAACGAATGGTTGATGATTTGTTGAAGGAGGGGAAATTAACGAATTGCATTGCGGTTTGTGACGTTTCTGGTAGTATGCACGGGACACCAATGGAGGTTTGTGTTGCACTTGGTTTATTGGTTTCGGAACTTAGTGAAGAGCCATGGAAAGGTCATGTGATTACGTTTAGTGAATCACCTGAGTTACATTTAGTAGAAGGGCCTGATCTTAAATCCAAGACAGAGTTTATTGAAAGAATGGATTGGGGTTGTAATACCAATTTCCAGGGAGTTTTTGATAGAATGTTGGAAGTTGCTGTAAAGAATAGGTTGAGTGAAGCCGATATGGTGAAAAGGGTATTTGTTTTTAGTGATATGGAGTTTGATGAGGCGTCGTCGCATCCATGGGAGACTGATTCTGAAGCTATTCAGAGAAAGTTTAAGAGTCACGGGTATGTAAATGTTCCAGAAATAGTATTTTGGAATCTTAGAGACTCGCGTGCTACTCCTGTGACTGCTAACCAGAAGGGGGTGGCGTTGCTTAGTGGGTTTTCGAAGAATTTGTTGACCTTGTTCCTTGAAGGAGGTGGTGTGATCAATCCTGAGGATGTACCCAAGAGGAGTGGTTTGAATCCTCTAGAGATTATGGAAGCTGCTATATCTGGAGAATTGTATAAGAAACTAGTTGTGTGTGACTGATGTGGGATTCCTTCTCTCTGCACCAATGGTTCCATCTTGATGCACTCTGTGGAGGGACACCAAAAGTTCTCAAGCCAGTCTACTCCAGTAGTATAGAGTGTAAAAGTTGTATTTTTTTGTAAATTTCACTTCTTGCTCCTTGCAAAAAAGATTCAAGTTATCAATAAATTGCACAGATGATGCGGTTGTGTTTTTTAGATAACACTTGTTTATTATCTCTTGAGTAGAAAAGCCATATATGGTTATAAAAAAGAATTAAGCCTTGGTTTGAATTTTAGATTACATGTTCTATCATCAGAAGCTCTGATTGGTTTGAACTGTGGATATGCATCAATACATTATGAGCTTCAGTTTATATCTATTGTATTACAGCAATATCGACAGCACAAATTTGCAACTTTATGACTTTAACAATTACATTTTATTTTTGAAACGACAAAGAAACTCGTAAACATACGTCAAACTTACATTTTACAAGGTTTATTGGTATTATGAATTAAAATTTACCTGATAAGTTTTAACAAACTTACCAACTTGCAGAGAAGAAATACGGAGTAGCAAATTATCTATTGATTATATGAGAGTTAGCAAATGGATCATGTAAGATTTAGCATAAAAGGGAATGATGTGCTGTTTTTTTACACTACTTTTGATTTGCATCAGTGGTTCTCTTTTAGAATTTAGTACACCTCAGTATCAGTGAGCTTGATTTTTTTTTCTTTGCAGAAATCGAACCTAGTTAGAACAAACCAGGTGTATGCTTGATCTGCATCTGTTACAGTAATGTGTTTTCCGGTTTAAATTCGTATTTGGGAAAATTGCAAGACCTATAGACTACAGTAATGTGGCTAATGTTACAGTGATCTATTAGTTCTGCAAGTTTGTCATCCATTGTTTTTTAGTTATTAACAATTATATCTAAACTTGTAGCCATGTAAATATTTTCTTGAAGGGGCACGTGAAGCTTAATTAGCGTTTGTGATTCATCAATTCCCTGTGGAATATACCAAAGGCCTCTTGGTCTTTACCGGTATATATGTGAGTGGCCCAACAACCTAGAGGTTGTGTGTTCAAGTCTCGTTGGAGACCTGTGACTCTGTGAGATATAATGTGTGAGATAGGCTGTGTGGGTTGTAAAAAATTAGCCTTTCAAAAAAAATAAATAAATAAAAATTGTCCGTGGAATTTGGTTAGGGAATATCAGATATATATTCAGCAGGCCATTGTTTCATTATTTATTCCAATAAGAGAATGATCATAGGACTAAAAAGAAAATTAATTAAATATGGACCCAAAAAGGGAAAATTAAACCACCCTTAAACAAACTTGGAATATGGTTATATGGGGAACATCAAACTTGGAACCCAATTAACCAAAATAATACTCCCTCCGTTCCAAAATATAAGTACAATTTAACTTTTTGACTCAAATTTTGACCTGAAATATTTTTATTTGTATTTTATAATACTTGATGCAAAATACATAAATGGATTGTGTTTGAGATGCATTTTCATTTGATATAATTTTCATCAAGTGATATATAATACAAAGAAAAATATTTAATATCAAAGCTCGATTGAAAATGTAAAAGTGGACTTACATTTTGGGACGGAGGTATTATATATCATCAAGTGATATATAATGCATTTTCATTTGATATAATTTTCATCAAGTGATATATATATATATATATATATATATATATATATATATATATATATATATATATATATATATAGTGTACCTTTCAAACAAGAACCATTTTAACTGCAAGAACTGCGAAAACCACTTTTGTACTATCAATAAAGGAGAGTGTGCAACAATTTAATGCAAGATGGCATTTTTGTGATTAATTGAGACCTCATTTCCTGGAACATTAATGAGAAAGGGTAAAAAGGGCATTTTATTTTATACCATCTCATTAACTGCTTGCATAAAAAACGGGATTTTATTCAAACTTTCCTCCATCAGTAACTCCAAAATATTAGGTCAAAATCATTCCCTTCTTTCTCTCTCTCACTCACGCCTCCATCCAGAAAAATGAAACAAAAAAAACTGATCCAGTTTGTTCTTTTCGATCGTGCTTGGACGTGCTTGGACGTGGGTAACTTCTGGTTCGACAAAGGGGTGGTTGTTCGTGGGTTTATAGGCGGTTCGAGGTTGGTTTTTGGCTTTTGTTTCAAATAGCTATCATGGGTCGGTGTATCAAATAAAGAGACATCAGGTATCAATATTTAATTTTATTATTGATGTGTGGGACTGGTTGTTTATTTATTAATCATCTAAACCTGATTGGTTATCATCATATCAAGATAGTGGGTCTGTGATTTATGAGATTGACAGTAACTGTGATTCACGTGTTGAGGTTTGTCGTCTCTTGCAAGTTAAATCGAAGTAACCTCGTATTAGGAAAGGTATTAATGTTGCTTTGTTTCAAGTTCGTTAATGCTACTGCTATTCTTGGTTCTATGTGGAGACTATAAGGCAACAAAAAGTTTTGATGAATTCAACCTCGTACTGAATATTTTAATGGAGCGTGCATCGATGATAAAATGGGTTCTGCTGCTATCAAGGTACTATTTGATCAGTTAATTGGTGGTGGTTTGATCAGATAAAATGCGAAGAAAACGGCATTTTATTGGTGGTGGTTTGATCGTGCTTGGACGTGGGTAACTTCTGGTTCGACAAAGGGGTGGTTGTTCGTGGGTTTATAGGCGGTTCGAGGTTGGTTTTTGGCTTATGTTCGATTGGTACAGCTTGGTTTCGATCCTGGTTTGTTCTTCGCATCATGCTCCAAGGGTAAAACTTTCACCTTGTTCTATACGACTTTTTCTCTTTGTCGATTCTTGTTGTTTTTCTGTTTGGCTTCTATATCAAATACGATCACATAAATCTTACGCCTTAAACGCATATAAAAACGAAAACAAAAACTTGTGAATCGAACATGTTAAAACATGGTACGTATGGGGTTTATTTGGATTAAAACTATAAGGATATAACTTATGATCTTTAAAGACGTATAAAGGGTTGATTAACTGATTTCGTATGAGAGTTTTGGTGGATACATGTTCGTGAATACATAAAAAGGGTTTACAATAATCGGTTAAATCGTATAAACAGTTTCGAGGTTGTACATATTCTATCAAATTAGTTTCGAGTTTGGTTAAGGAGAAGGCATGCATGAAATCATAACTATATATTCTTAAAACATGTATATTCAAAATATACCTGTTCAAAACATATATGTTTTAATTAGTTGGATCTAACTAATGAAAACCATATATGTTTGAGAATATGATTTTTTAAACACGTATGTTGTCTTTATGATTAGTATAGGTTAAAAATACATGTATGTTTTGTGTTTATGATTACATATGTGTTTTGTGTTGGGATTAGTATAGGTTAAAAAAATATGTATGTTTTGTGTTTATAATTACATGTGTTTTGTGTTGGGATTAGTATAGGTTAAAAAAAAACATATATATGTTTTGTGTTTGGATTATAAAACATATATGTTTTGGAAAGATACATATATGTTTACGTATAAAATATATATGTTTTGTGTTTTGGATTATAAAACATATATATTTTGTGTTTAACTATTTATGATTAAAAAACATGTTTATATCATTAGTTGTTATGATTAAAAATACATATATGTTTACGTATAAAATATATAGTTGTTGTGATTAATTTTCGTTTCTTATTTATTTGTGGTTTAATTATTTTCGTGCATACTTGTTTCAGATTGATTGATGAAGATGATGATATCATTAAAGACCGGGAAGTGGATAAACACGATTATACATGAAGATAATTTGCGAGCTTTGGAGATATATGATTATTTCATTGTTTTTTGTACTTGTAATAAAGCGAAATGTAACATTTAAGTATATCAATCTTGTTTTTCTTTTTATAATTATTTAGGTTCTTAATTTGCGTTTATAAAAGTATTGGTAGGTTGATAAAAAAAAAATGTTAACTAAAAAAAACATGTATGCACCTTGACTATTTGGGAAAAAAACATGGATGCATTTTGACTAATTAAAAACATGTATGCACCTTTACTATTTGACATAAAAAAACACGTATGCACATTTGCATAAAAAAAACAAAAACAAAACATGTATGCACCATGTCTATTTGAAAAAATGTTAGAACTCAAAAAAAAAAAAAAAAAAAAAAAAAAAAAAACGAAAAATCCAAATTTTAAGATATATAAAAAACGGGAATTATAAAAGAAATAAAAAATAATATGAAAATGTCTTTTACTATTATACCCTTTTGAATTTAATAAAAATAACAAAATGCTATGAAGTATTAAGTGATGTACATTATGTATTATTAGTTGTAAAAAGGTGGTTTTCGCAGTACTTGCAGATAAAGTGGTTTTCGTAAGAAAGGGACCCTATATATATATATATATATATATATATATATATATATATATATATATATATATATATATATATATATATATATATATATATATATATACAAACTAGCTGATATTATTATACTTGAACAATCCGTAACAAATATCATTCAAATTAATTTTCACAAAACAAGAATGATGTAAGATTACTCCGGTTTCTAAAGAAAACATCTGAAAGAATGATGCATGTATATTCGTGATGGATATACCAAAAGCCTTTTGAGTAAAAGAACATTTACATTTGCATTCATATTTACATAGAAAATATATACCTTTTGGGTCAAAATTTTCGTTTCATCTTCACAAATTAAATGTTACAAACCATGGAAACCGTTTATGGAACAAAAATTATGTTTGAGATTGAAAGCTCTGGCGAGATCGATAGTTTTCAGCTGGTTACTCATGGCACAGAAAAATCAACGTTAGAACTTATATATGATTTTATTGCTAAAGGCGCAGCGTAGTAAACACTTCAGATGATTACATAATTCAAAATGGTGGTATCTCTTTAAATGTGTTTGTGTTTTATGATTCCAATAAACGTATCGATCTTCAAGAACATTCAGATACTATTTTGTCATATATATGAACATACATGATACATGCATGCTGTTTTACGTTTATCATCAATTGGTTGTAGGTTCTTTAGACTCGTTGGTTTGGTTTTATTTTGTTTTTATTTTCCTAAAATAGATTGAAAAAGAAACGAAACTAAACCAATTTTAGTTTTAGTCTAGACCAAACCAACCGAAAAATCACCTAAAAAACGCGGAAGTCAAAAGTATTTTTAGCACGGAGCAATTTAGAGCATTTAAAAAGGGTTTGCATCTTTTATATATTTTTCCTAATAAAACAAAATCCTTAATGAAGACTTTTTATTTCAAAATAATCAAATCATACCTTATTAGGTAATAATTGAATTATTATTTTTTTAATTTTAAAGATTTTTAAAAGCCTTAAATATTTCCTAATTTAACTCAAAAAAAATGTAAATTCGTTTTAGATGAAAGGCAAGTGAAAAGTTAAATGTGTCAAAAGTATGAAAAAAGAAAACTTTAAAATGATGGGGTGAATCTACAATATCTTCAGGGGTTTAAACATTATTATTATTTTTTAATATGTTTAATTAAAAAACCCTTAATACTTTCTATGTTAGGCAAAAGTATTGATAAATTCGTGTTTTAAGAAAAATTGAGCTAAAAACTATATGTGTCAAAAATATAAAAAATAAAAACTTTAAAAAAACGGGGGTTATCTTCAAGACTTGGGGGGCTAAAACTGAAAATTTAGAAAATACAAAACGATACAAGAACTCTAATATCGACCCATATATCCAACCAATTTTTTTTTCAACCCACAGATCCAAGTCAATCCTAAATAAAAAATTGGGCGTTTTGAAAATTTAAAGTTGATATCAATGACTATGTCGATTCCATCCCAAGTAAGTAAAGATTGAATTTTTTTAGTTTTTTTTTTTTTTTTTTTTTTTTTTTTTTTTTTTTATCTGTATTGTTCTTTTCGGAGGGAGGCAATGGTACCAATTGACTGGTCAATATAAGTAAGTTAATTTGCTTATTTTAATTTGGGTTTATCTGAATTTAACTGGGTTATTTTCCTTGGATTCTTCATATTATATCACTGAGTTATGCCTATAATGAAGAATCAACATCCACTCATATGTAGACTCCTAATATGCAATGTCATTGCTATGTAAATTTCTATTTGATCACCACTTTCATACGTTATTAAAACTGAATAGAAGGGGTTTTTTGCCGTTGCTTATAGGAATTGGTTATAAAAGAATGTTTGAATAATAAATCCCAACCAGCTCTTTAGTATGTATTATGTAGGGTTATTCGTCAAAGTTTTCATATAGTTTAATCCATTTATGTTTTATTTATTTGATTTATTTGGGGTTTGAGCGGGTCTCTGCTTTAAAAATTTGAGGCTGTAAGTATTGAATAATGATATGTGTACTCGAATGAAGATTATAAGATTATCAAGTTGTGGTTGTATCTTCTTGTTGCCAAACCCACCAAATTTCGCAAGCATCATAAATATATTTGTAAAATTGTATGATGAGTTTAATTTAACCAGGTTTAACCAAATGTAGGTTATTTATTATTGGCCATTACTATAGAAGTAGTTGCCTTTGTATAGACAATTTTAGGGTGGCTATGAATCTCAGATTAAGCATTATAATGATGCCATTGGTATGTTTTAACATTTTAACGCCTATATGAGTGTGCCAAGCACCTGATGTGTATTTTTATAAATTTATTGTCAATCACTTGCATTTATCCACAAAATGGGAAAATGGATGAGGTTTTCCCTATCAGGTTACCCGGGAAGGCGGGCCTTTTTGACTTAGATGTACACGGCCTCACCGGGTTAATCCCGTGACCGTTTATGACCCTTCCTTGGCCACCTCGAAATGTACACCTAGCGAGGTTTGAACACTTGACCTCTTGTGAGGAAACCAAAGATACCACTAGGGCATTTGGTGGTGGTTTTTGTAGTGTATTTCTATGCATTGCTTTCTTAATCTCACTATATTTTTGTTACTTTTCTTCTACTTATTTTGTGTATTTTGTTTTTAAAGATATTTGACGAATTTTTGCTCTATTTCATGTTGCTCGAAGTCATCAGGGCTAAAAAGTTGATGCAGAAAATATTTTGCCCATAATGAGGATCAATGTCTACAATGCCATTGTTATGAAACAACTTAATGATATGCAAGCCACTGATATTAACGTGGTGAGAAGCTAAGTACGAACCCATTGTTAGCCAATGAAGTCAAAGAAGACATTGAATTGCAAGAAAGAGCAGGAAACGTTCTAATTTTGATTAAGATATTGTGATACAGAAAATTAGAGTTGGAAATTTCAATCTCATTACTTATGAATGGTCAGTTTGGGTAATATTTGATATTTAACGGGTCAAATGGGTAATATAAGCATACTTTCTTCATTTATTGTTTGTTAACAGTTATTTCCCAATGATTACAAATGGTAAATATATAATTCAATGGCCTAAAGCATGCAAAAAGAAAAATGTTGAAATTTTCGTGCGACATCCAAATTTTGTAATAATAAGTTGATACATTTAGACTTGGTAATACCTTAGTCGTATTATAATGATTTATTTGCTGTCTGTGGGTGAATTTTGACCTATCTTATGTTGCAGACACATGGGACCACTGAAGCACAAGAAATATGGTTTGATTCTAAAAGCCATTCACAGATTCACTAAGGTGAAGCAAAACTACGGTACGTTGACTAGATCTTTTTATCTGTTAAATCAGATTAAATATGTCTACATAAGTAGCAAGTGAAGCTCAGTCTCCAAGAGACCCATATTGACAGCACAATGTATTTTCATCTTTCTGCGGGTTAGTGGCAGAGTGAAAAGACTTTTTACTGAGGTAGTCTTTTGGGACTTAAGTAGTGTTTTAAAGGTAACCTTGATAATGAACTTTAGAGAGGAGGCCTCACTATGCATATAGCTAAAGTTCAAGGAAACAATCTCCACTAGGCTCATGCGTACAGGTGATAAAATGGGCTGGGTGGGACTGAGGGTTGGGTAACGCCTCAAAAAAGGTGCTGATGAAAACTGTAGAACTTTAGGCAGGTGAAAACAAGTTGGGTTGACCGGCCAACACTTTTTCACCCATCTCTATTATAAAATATCGTAAGCCATTCAAATATGAAATATGATTGCAGAAACTTGCATTAAAAAACTATCTACTTTTTTTTTTGAAAAAAACAATTGAAAGGTTGTATTCACTTGAGTATACTTTGAACTTCTCTAAAACCATTCGACCCATTTCCACTTTAAGCTGATTTTGTAAGTTTACCTACTGACCCATAACCAATAGAATATTACATAAGTTTGACCTGTTTTCACAAGAATTAGTTAAAATTAACCCGCTCAAAGTAGTATGGAATGCCTCGAATACATGTCATTTTAAACGAATTTCAATCCTCATATATACTCAAATCATGGTTAATCATGTTCCTACGATATGTGAGGGGGAGGAAGTGTGAGGGAGACTGCTTCTTCAATTATAGGTACATGGCTCTTATGAGTTTGTTACCCCCTATAAATAAACCTTCTGGCTTTTTAATTTGTACTTTTTGTGTTTTTCTGGGTTCATCTAGATTTCAAAGATATTTGTAATACGTATCAAGTGTTATATTAAACGGGTCACCAAAACTATTACTTAAAATGGCTTATGGATTAGTAAAATACCAATTCTCTTGATTTTCATTGTTATATCTTACTAATAAAGTATCACTTTATGTTATTAAGTTATCTATTGCAGCATGTGGCATTAGAATATGGACCTGTGTAGAAATTCATCGACTATATTCAAACTGAAACTAGATTTTAGATGCCAAATGGACATAGTTGTGTTATGGGTGGAGTTTTATCTATGTTTATGCTGATGGTACCTGCATATTTTTTAAAGCAATGGATATTAGGCAGTTCAAGTACTTTCATACACCCCTTTATTTTGGCCGGATAAGCATTGTATTGTGTGTTTAAATAAACTACTTATTTCATTTTTGTGAGAATTTCAGAATGAAAAATGTTTATTCTGTTTAGGGATGTTTAGCTTATGTTTGAGTTTTGAGTATTTTACTAATGTGTTTTGTTATAGTAAAACTGAATCATCATGTGTAGTTCAAGGGTGTTTATGATTTCTTATTTTTAAGATTATCCAAGTTTACTTTTAGCGGATAACCACTTTTGAGTATCGGGTGAAAGTGTTTATGTATACAGTGTATTTGTATGTATGCTCAAATTAAAACACGTTTACCGTCACATGCATAATTATCAAGCCTAATCGGGTAATGGTGTTCTACAACAACAATGATCTCCATGTTTCTTCTATATTAGCTGCAGGATCCCATAGGAGGGGGTATTGACTTTAGGCATTTTTCTTAGCTTGAGGTCAACTCATGAGCTTCTAATTGAGGTTGCCACCATGGAAAAAATAAAGCAAAATGTTGAACAAGCAGATAAGATTGGAGATTTAGAGTGTATTTGAGAAATTATTGCTCTTGTGACCCACATGAATGGCTTGGTTGAGCCCTTATAAAGCTTCACAACAACGAGTGTACATGAAAACTTATGGTGAATATTCAACTTAGAACATGCAGCAGCAAAACTAAATTGAAGTAAAAGGGGCAAAGGGGAAAAATATAATGGGAGTTGTTTATTTAAACCGGTGATCCGGTTCTTTCTTCTAATCCATAAATAAGAAGAACTGCCAAACTCTCAAACAACTGCTTATATGCTTATTGTGTTTCATTACAGAACAAGCAAATCTAAACACTATCTCCTACACTTGTGTTTCAGGTAATCATCGCTGCTACAACTTACTTTAGAATTTGAATCATTTACAGTAATCAATTGTGTAGTTACTGAAACTCATGGTAACTAAAAGCCAGGAAGGGTTGAAGGTGACTTTTAACCTTCAATTCGTTTGGCTGTTTTGTTTTAAGTTATTACACATAAGATTATCTGATATGTTAGATATCAGACACAATCCAAACCGACCCACTTATAAGTTTATTAATAAACAGATTGGGTAAGGGGTCAAAAGGGTTTGGATTAAAAAGGGTTGCTGTTTTCCATTGTTTGACATTTCATAATGATTTTTTCGCAATTGGCAATTTATTATTTTAAACAACTTTTAGTAAAGCGAGATGCAAGGTTGGCGGCCTCAGTTGTGCCTTTGCCGTTAACTACCTTTAATCCTAGTTTCTCATCATTCCTTCACTTGGCGAGGCTTCCGAAATAACAAGAAACTTACTTGCATGCATTAAATTTGCAAAATTTTAGTTTCTGTTGCAGATTTTGAGGTTTATAAAAGAACAAGACTATCGATAAAATACATTATTAATGCTTTCTAAATTATGTTACACTCGAGAACTGAAACGTGTGTAAGTCTAGCTGCTATTTAGACTTAATCACAAGGACCAACAAAACAAAATATTACCAAGTATATAAAACATACTATAACTGAAATAAATTATCTACTTAACCAGTTATTTTACCATGTTGTTTGCCACCTCTACGATCTATTTATCTCCTTATCAAGTTATCCCCTACACTTTAAGTAACATAAAAAGGTCTTCATTAATAAAATAGTCTTTGTTTGCAGCTTTTGTTTTGTAGTTTACAAAGAGATTAGTGTTGTATTTTACAAAGGGAGTTTTTCCATTGTTTGCAACTTTGCATATTGTGTACCGATGTAAATAATTATTTGCAAGTTAGTTGTAACTTTGCATTTGCCCTAGCTAAATTTATGCCAGCTTTTTTACAAGAACTTTATTGCTGTAATATTCTTTTTTTTTTGGTGACCATGATTTCTCATCTTTTTGCCCAACTAATCCACGGGGTTTGAACCCACCCCCACACACACTCAAACCATCCTTTTCAGGAGGTTAGCGTGCCCACTTAAGGTTGTTTGCACCTAGAAGGAATTGGACTTGAGACCTCATACATTTTAGAGTGAGTCACAATGCTGTAATATTCTTATCTAAGTTGTAGGCAACTATGTGCATGTGCCATTGAGATTTTCTACAGACGATGAAAGCTTATTGGCTAAGGCTATTGCTCTTTTTGAGCTGCAATTCCGAGTAATTAGACATAGTATGTCACCAAGTCAATATCTTTCACTCTTACGATTCAATTGTAAAAAAATGTACATGAAGAGATATAATATCATTTTTAGAGAGCCTGAATGATCTATGTTAAGTAAATTCTGGGTAAGGTTATTGTTATGTTTATTTCTAATTGATGTGTGTTTATAATATCCATAATAGGCTTATTGCTTAACTGACTGCTCAAAAAATGTGTTAACATCTTGTGCAGGTGACTGATGTCAAAGTCTTCTAAATTATAGTCAAGTGAAATAAGAGGATTCATGTTGTGCTTGGATATGTGTACAAGTCAAATAAGAGGATGCAAAGTTAATTCTAAAGCAAATGTATATTTGTTCAATCGGTTTATATAGGGTGTGTTTGGTAAAAGTAGCAGTGAGCTGTGAGCAGTAGCGATAGCTCACAGCTTCATAAAGAAGCATTGAAAAAATGAGCACTCCTAAAAATTAGCAAAGCTCACCGCTCATTTGCCAAACAAACAATAAAAATCAAAAAGCTCATTGTTTACAGCTCATCGCCTCAAAAAGCTCCGCGCCAAACATGGTAGTTGGATTGCCTCTTTTCGTGTATGGTGTCAAAAGTTTTGAATTGCTAAACTTCGAGTTATTTTTCTTATGATCGTTGACTTAAATATTGATTGTATGGGATCTATAGGCAGTCAAGTCAAAAACATGGACCGTAAAATTGATATTGTACTAGCTTTAAATTAAACAAGTGTTTCTCACAAATTTATCAAACAGTCGTGGAATACCTTAGTTAAAAAAATAAAACTTAATAATATATCTAAGACAATTAAAATACAAATTAGCCAAATGTAACGTGTATAATTTTACTTGTCACAACATAATTGACTTGACCCATTTCGATCCACTACTATTTGCTCAAAGTTGAGAGCTTTCATAGATATAAAAAAAATAGTCCATACTCTTTAAATTTCACTTCGTGCATCATTAAGTGTCACAAAGCTGTCATATGTATGTTTGATTAAGTTGCTTCAATTTAAGGGTGTCTAAGAACGCTTTTTAAAGACTTTGCTTATTGCATTTTTAGCATTTCAATGGAACCCTTTATTCACATAAAGGGTTGTTAAGGATTGCTTATGTAAGTTTGTGCCGATTGTAATGCTCAAAGCTTTTAAATTGCATCATTCTGAAGCATTTAAATTGTCTATCTCCTATTATAAAAGGATTTAGAACTTAAAAATAAGCGATTTGATACTTGCATATTACCGATGTAATTAAGGTATTGGTATTGCAGGTTAGTATCCTTATTATTTATGTAATTAGGGTGTTATTTATCCACTCTTTTAGAGCAAATAAGCATCCATTTAGTAATTAAATGCAAAAAAATCATAGCGTAAAAAGGTGTTTAGGATTTTCGGAAAATAAAAGAAGATAAGATCGTTGCTAAGAAGTTATTATAATTTTATTTTAATCAATAATAATATATAACGGAAAATTTTAGAAAAAATCTCGTGCGTGCACGGGTATTATAACTAGTTTATAATGCAATGTTTCACTAAAATTTTGCTTTAAAATTCTAATGATACTTTTTCCTATCGCTATTAAAATCAACTTTCAAATTCTAACTCTAATTTTTATTTTATAAATAATAATTACAGCTAACTTATCAAATACTTTTATATATACAATTGCTACTAGCGTTGCCGCTGCTTACTGAAACTGCTATTGCTTATGATTATTGCTATGTTTGCCGAAAATACCCTTATTATCTTATATTCTAAAACCTAGTAAGTGGGCTGTTAACGGTAAGGAAGCCCACAAGAGTTATTACATGGTTATTAAGGTATTGTATGTGGCTACAATTGTGTGAGTACAAAAATACACTGTTGACCGTACATAGGTTGCAAAAATCTGGTGGAAGAAGGTACAACGGACACTGTTCATCCGTCCCGTTCGAAAACTGTTTGAAGCACTGTTCATTGCTTAATCACCCCATTTTCGCACTGTTCATGCCCGTAATGACATTGTAATTATTTGTACCTCCAAAATCTTATCTTCTTATGTTTTTTTACCAAAAGCATTATTCCTCCATTTTTTCACCCACCAGAAACTTCCACTGCTGCTTTTTCATTGACCTCATTTACCACATACCATCTGCCAACAAGAAACAAAAAACACAGTAAAGGAATCTTTGTCTTACACAGGTATATTCATGGCATCTTTTTTGTTTCATACCTTTTTTTTCTAGATATTTAGCTTGACATACCTTTTTTTTGGCTTCATGTAGGCATCTCATTAGATAGATCTTTTCCATATTTAGCTTTGTATCTACAGGTAAAAAACACATTATTAGAAACTCAGCTTATACACTATCAGTTTTCTTTTTTTTTTTCTTTTTTTTTTCAGTTACTGTTACTAATTTATTTTGCCATATTTGCATCTCAAAAAAAATTGAATAATTACTAACTTATTTCACTATGCTTACATCCAAAAAAACTTCTGCTCCATACTATTTCATGCATATACATTTGCTGCATATGATACTCTTTACATTATATGCTTTTTATCTGTGTCATGCTTCATATAAATTTTTAGATCTTAGTGTAATAATGCCTAGGAGGTTATTAAGAACTCAATTCACAGACTTTACAACCAACTATATGTCCAATATTAGTGCTAATGAAGGATTAGGAAAACAGTCAAGTATTGATGATCAAACAATACCTTACGATAGTTTTAAAATAAATGAGAATGTAGTACCACATTTGTCGTCGAACCCTTTGCAAAACCAGTCTACCATTTCACCAGTTTCCCTAGCTGCGCATCCCACATATGAAGCCAACCCTATGTCACAACTACATGGACAACCATCATGTTTACCTTCGCCATACAGAAACAGCAAAAATTATCATCATGCAGCACCAAGAATCAGTGAAGCCAATTCGAATGTATCAAATCAACATAAAAAAACTACATTTCCTGGAATATCTGACACTGTGGTTCAGAATCACAAAAAATTTACAGGTAAATTTATCACATATTTTTTTTACTACATAATTTAATTATAAAGAAAGTAAAAACAGTCAATTATAGAATTCATAAATGAATGATTACTGTATGCAGATGGAGCAAGTATACATGATCGACGTAAACGTAGAATAGCAACTATGTATGAAAGTGAATATCACAAGCAAAAGAAACAAAAAGGTTATTTAAACAATTTTTTTTAGTTTTGTGTAAGCAGAAACAATTCATACTAATCATGAATTTTTTTTGGTTTGTGTAGATGGTGAAACTGAAACTCCTAATGGTATACAACCTTTTGGTGCTTCTACACATTTTCAGAGTGAGTACAACATCTATTTAAAGAAAAATTTGGTTTCATTAAATGTAAAAAACCCTAGCATAGTATTAAATAGATGTTCTTTAATTAAAGCTGCTCATTTAATGCATAATACATTAGTATGAAAAAAAGCTAGCCTACTACAATTTAATAACATTGGTTAAATAAAAAATAGTGGATGACTATTACTCATGTTAACTGATTTTTTTGTACAGGTTGTTCACATATGAAAGCGAATACAATACCGTTTCAGAACACAGAATTCACCACTACTACTTGCTCCATGTCTGCAATTCAAGAAGCTTCTGAATGTCATACAAGTATCCATACAGAAATATCTGAACCTGTCATTCAAAATGATGCAAAGACTCAAAGTAAATTTATTCAGCAAAAAAGCCACAAGTACTATGAGGATACAACGAATGACTCTATTTGTACTACCCCAGGTAAACTATATTCTCAATCCAAGTAACCATAACTTTGTTTTGTGTCCTTCATTTTTTAAATTCTTATTTTCCTTTTCATAAATCTTTGCACCTATTTTTATCAAATAGTATAATCAAATATAGCTTATGTAAAAAATATTTCATATTGTGTGAATAAATATATGTAAACAAACGCTAATAGTTTTACTCAACTATGAACCTGCTGCATTATCATTGTTGATGATAAAAATTTCTTTTTTACAGCATCTTTGAATAACAAAGGGAAGACAATATTATTCGATAATCCGTCTGTAAATTCAGACCAAGTAGAACCAGATGGTGGAATTACACATGCATGTTCATCTTCAGCTAGCACCCATACAATCAATGAAAATATGGGTGATAATCAAAGAGATCATCAGTTTTTTGAGACTCCAGTGCATCAGCCAGCGCACAATGGTTCAGCTGCAACATATAATCAAGGTAACAAATAAAGATAAGAATGTTTCAAT
Organism: Artemisia argyi; assembly: GCA_030686995.1. Lineage (NCBI taxonomy): Eukaryota > Viridiplantae > Streptophyta > Magnoliopsida > Asterales > Asteraceae > Artemisia > Artemisia argyi. The sequence continues at coordinate 138,714,614 of CM060685.1, forward strand.
TCTTTTTTAATTATCTTTTTTTTCCCTTTTTTTCACTTTTTTTTTTTTTTTTTTTTTTTTTTTGAAAAAAAAATTATATTAAATTTTAAATTTCCATTTGCAGATGTTTCACATTTGTACATTGACATTGGAGATGCTCAGTATGCATGCGAGTATTGTGGTGCAGCGTTCTGGTACTCAGAAAGGTTGAAGGGATCTTCTTACTGGACCAAGTTAAAGTACAGTAAATGCTGCGCTGGTGGCCAGGTTTCTCTTGAAAAAGAGTTAGAGCCACCAATGTATTTGAAAGAAGTATTGAAAGACAAGCATTTTATGGACAATATTCGGGCATACAATCAAATGTTTAGCATGACATCATTTGGTGCTGATATAGATGATTCGGTTAATAATGGAAGAGGGCCATACGCTTTCAAAATTTCAGGTCAAATCCACCATTGGATTGGAACAATATGTCCAACCAATATAAATGAGCCTAAGTTTATGCAGATTTATATTTATGACACAGAGAATGAAGTTGCGCATAGGATGGAACCTTTTGGGGGCAAAGATCGTAGTGGGCTAAAACCTCAAATAGTACAAGATTTGATACAAGTTCTTGATGAGCACAATGAGTTAGTGCAAGTCTTAAGAACTGCAAGAGACAAAATCAATGAAGGAAATGTAACTGAATTCAAAATTCAGTTATACAACGTAGTTGGTACTCGACAATATCAACTTCCTTCTTCAGGTACTCTTGGGGCAATAGTCTTTGAAAGTAATGGCAATACTCAAACAGACTATGATGTGATTATAGAGTACAAGGACAGAGGGCCTCAACGAATCAACAAGCTTCATAGCTCATATATGTCTCTCCAGTATCCTTTCCTCTTCGTATATGGGCAACCCGGTTTTAACACAAACATGACACTAAAAGAAGTGGGCGCAAAAAGGAAGCGAAAGAAATTGTCAATGAATATGTATTATAAATACCAGTTACATGAAAGATTTGACCAATATGGTCTTATCTTTAGAGCTGGTCGTTTATTCCAACAATATGTGGTGTCTGTCTATTGCACACTTGAACAAGATCGTCTGGATTTTGTTAGGGCAAATCAAAATAAACTCAGAACTGAATGCCTTTCAGGCATATGTGATGCGATTTCACAAGGAGACCATTTCGGCCGTGACATAGGCCAGAAAATTATTCTTCCTTCGAGTTTCACTGGAGGTCCAAGATATATGTATAGTCATTATCTTGACGCCCTCGCTATTTGCAGAGTCTTGGGCAATCCACAGTATTTTATTACATTCACATGTAATGTAAATTGGCCAGAAATTAAATGACGAATGAGAAGATACCCCGGACTCACTCCATCAGACAGGCCTGATGTTGTATGCCGTGTTTTCCAAGAGAAGGTCAACGATTTTGTGAAGGTGCTCAAAGATGGACACATTTTTGGGCGTTCCACTGGAGGTACATTCAATTTTTTCACCATTATTGTTCAAAAAAATCATAGGATAAAACATACAATATTCACTATTATTCTAACTACTATTCATTCTTTGGTGTTTTTATTCACAGTTCTTTACACCATTGAATTTCAAAAACGTGGGCTTCCACATTGTCACACTCTCCTTTGGATAGATTCAGAAGATAAAATCAAGAGTCCAGAACAAGTGGACAAATTCATATCTGCAGAGTTACCTGACAAAGTATCCGACCCTGAAGCATACAAGGTGGTTGCAGAGATGATGATCCACGGACCGTGTGGAAATGCAAAACCAAATGCACCATGTATGCAAGAAGGTTCATGCACTAAGAATTTCCCAAAAAACATAATGACAATACTTTCTTTGATCAAGATGGCCACATACATTATCGCAGGCGAAGAAATCAGCTTATGTGCCGAAGGGTGAATTGAGATTAGACAACACCTATGTTGTGCCATACAACAGGTTGCTTTGTCTCATGTTTCATGCCCATATCAATGTCGAGTACTGTGGTTGGAGTATGTTGATAAAATACTTATTTAAATATATTTCTAAGGGCACAGATCGAATTGCTGCACGTATTATTAAACCGATTGGAGATCCAGGCCCATCATCATCTGCACCTAGAATACAGGTAGATGAGATAAAAAATTTCATCGACGGCCGTTTTCTTTGCCCACATGAATCATGCTGGAGGATATTTGATTTTCCTATCCATTATAGAGAACCAGCTGTTCAAGTGCTTGCAGTTCATTTAAAAGACATGCAACATATCACATTTGGTGAAAAAGAACCTCTAAATCGCATTGTTACAGACGAAGGACGAAAGTTGACAACACTTACACTATGGTTTGCGTATAATTCAGAATTTACAGACGGCAAAGACCTTACATATTTAGACTTTCTGTCTAAATATGCTTGGTATGATGACATAAAGACATGGAAGCGTCGAAAAATTAAAACCAGATATTCTATTGGTAGATTAGTCTATGTGCATCCAGCCGCAGGAGAATTATTCTATTTTCGAATGCTGCTTTCACACCAAAAAGGTTGCAAGTCATTCATTGATGTACGCACTGTCAACAATCGTGTGCTTCCAACATATAGAGCAGCATGTCAAGCTATGGGTCTGCTTGACGATGATCGGGAATGGGACATAGCAATTGAAGAAGCAACAACAACAGCATCAGCTGCAGAATTACGTATGCTATTTTCTCACATTTTAATGTATTGTGAAGTAGCAGACCCTTTACAACTTTGGGAAAGGCATTGGCGGTGCATGGCAGATGATATTTCCAGAAAAGCTTCTCACACAAGCGGTGTTACAAATTTATATGTCAATGATTCAGAAACAAAGAGTTTTATTATCTATGAAATAGAACTCATCCTCAATAGATGTTCAAGGTCAGTAAAAGAATTTGGTTTCTCACTGCCTACAAACGATTTGCTTCACAATTTGCGGAACAGGCTCTTAATGGAAGAAAAAAAAATATAACCGCCAAGAGTTGCGAGAAGAGGCTGCAAGATCAGTTGTTAAACTGAACACAGAACAAAGGAATATTTACAACCTTATTGTGAATGCATGCAACAACAAACAACAACAATTGGTATTCGTTTATGAACACGGCGGAGCAGGAAAGACTTTTTTGTGGAAGACGATTATCAACACACTACGTTCAGAAGGCAAAGTTGTTCTTGCAGTTGCATCTTCAGGTGTAGCCTCTTTGCTACTACCATCAGGTCGTACTGCACATTCTAGGTTTAAAATACCTCTTGAGCTCAATGATCAATCAATATGTGCCATTAAAAAGAATACATTAATGGCAAAGTTGCTTATTGAAACAGATCTCATAGTATGGGATGAAGCACCGATGAATGATCGTCGGTGCTTTGAAGCACTTGATAGAACTCTTCGAGATATTCTAACGAATCCTGACACACCGTTTGGTGGCAAAATGGTCATGTTAGGCGGCGACTTTAGGCAAACTCTTCCAGTAAAAAAGAAAGCTTCAAAATCAGAGTTAATAGCATCATCTATTGCTAAATCATATTTGTGGCACCATTTAAAGTCTTCAAGCTTAAAGAAAACATGAGACTGCTTCAACCAGGTTTAAATGATCAGCAAAGAAAAGTGGTGCATGACTTTTCATCATGGTTACTTCGCATAGGAGATGGCCAAATCGGCGAACCAGATGAAGAAAATAGAATTGAGGCTTCCTGGATTACAATACCTCAAGAGTACCAAATACCAGATGATGAAAATGGAGTACAAGCGCTTATTGATTTCATCTATGATCAACAAACATTACAACATCCCACTGCAGAAGTCTTACAACAAAAAGCTATCGTCTGCCCAAAGAATGAAACAGCAGATGAAATAAATGAGAAAATATTGGCAAAATTAGAAGGTGAAAGTGTTGTGTACATAAGTACAGATGAGGCCATTCCATTAGGAAGAGATGGTGCTGCAACAGAGATGCTATATCCACCGGAATACCTAAACAATTTTAGGTTTCCGGATCTCCCACCAAACACACTTGAGCTCAAAATCGGAAGTCCAATTATGTTGCTGAGAAATGTTAATATGGGAGGTGGACTTTGCAACAGTACAAGGATGATTGTCAAAAACCTTATGTCAAAATTAATCGAAGCAGAGATTATTACAGGAACAAGGATTGGCGAGAAAGTCTATATCCCAAGAATCCCTTTAACCCACAAAGACCCAAACTACCCTTTCATTTTTAAACGGAAACAGTTTCCTGTCAAGCTTTGTTATGCTATGACAATCAACAAAAGTCAAGGCCAATCCCTCAACAGAATTGCAGTTTATTTACCACAACCAGTTTTTGGCCATGGGCAATTATATGTTGCATTATCACGTGCAACGTCACCAAATGGTTTAAAAATCCTTTTGAAATCTGATGGTGAAGGTAGGTTTTTTGCTTTATAGATGTTATAGAGGTATTTGTGATAGGTTGTGTTTTTTTTTTTAAAGTTGATTTTTTTGGTAGTTTGTTGGTTTTGTTATTTTTATGGTTTTTATATTTGTTGATGTTTTTAAATAAAGTAAGGATAGTATTATGTAAAAAAAAAATAATACATTGGTTGTGAAAAAAAGAAATAAATGTATATAAATTTTATTTTAAGTGTAATTGTTGTAACAATTTGTTTTTTCAATTTTTTGGGCCACGTTTTTTATGTATTGTTAGTGGGCTCATTAAATGTGTTTTCATTGGGCTCATTAATTTCTTTTGTCCTAGGTTAGGAAAGTTTTATTGACAGTTACATTAAGTCAAGTGTGGTTTCTATCATTTTGGTATTCAGTTTATCTTCAAACTGCGGGTGCGTTTTGCAAGGATGTATTTGTATGGTTTATGTTTGTCTGTTTGTAATGTTTGTTGTATAATATATTTTGCTTTACGTGGGTATTTTTTTTATTTGTATGGCTTCTGCGTTTATCGATGTTTATAATTGTATAAGAACATTGTATTTAAAAAAAAAAGGTAACCAAAGCTACAATTTTGCATGAAAAATTATATGTTATTTGTGTAAAAAAGAAATTAATGTATGTAAATTTTATTTGTAATAAGTTTAGCAATTTGTTTTTCTTATCTTTTTGGCAAGGTCTTTTTTGTGTGGGTTGTGGGCTCATTTAATGTACATTTATTGGGCTCATTAATTTTTGATGTGTTAGATTTTGCTCCGTATTTTATTTGGGAAAGTTTATGCATTCACACTAACCTAGCTCAGCTTATTTATCTTTGTTGTCTGTATTTCATTATTCTGACAATCGTTTCCACTAAAATTCCATGGCCCCTAGATTTCCAAAGTGTCAAAAGATTGCCAAGAAAATCGGTAACAGGCGAATTGATAAAATCCTTCAGGAAATTTTTCGTAGAGAAAAGGAGGGTTACAATTGCGACAAAAAGGAATACGATAAAAAGATCGAAGAATTGGAAGCTAGGGTTGATGAGAGGTAGTGGTCAGAGGACTGATGCTGGTGGTAAGTTTGATACCTTCTTTTTAAGGCCAAATGCCTTTCGGCACAAATCGCCCCTAGCGATAAGTAAACACGATTAAAAGAAGCTAATAATGATGTCAAGATATAACAAGATATAAATAAACACGATTAAAAGAGAAAGAAAATATATTCATATAATCCGAAAGGGGCACGAAGGCTATTACATAATAAACGTTCCAGAAAGGACCTACACGGTCTTACAAAGCAAAAATCTGGACCATCTTGCCAAAAAAAAAAAAAAAAAAAAAAAAAAAAAAAAAAAACATCTACAATATCCGGACATTTGCTAGCCTCCGGATGTGATGCATCGTTGCCCAAAAGAGCATCAACATGGAACAGTGGTTAAATAAGCTTCACAGGGAACCCGCAATACCGGAATCCATAGTCAAAATGGAGGTATTCGGTCCCCAACATACACCGAACGAAAAAAGAAGGTTAATTAAAAGCTTCACATAAAGTTCAAAGTGCCTTAGCCCATGGTCAAAATGGAGACACCCAAACTTTAAGACAAACATCTTCAAGAAAGAGCAAAGGTATCATCTTCCTGATGCTCTGGATTCTCAGGAGAAGGTTTCTCTCCAGCATTCGCAGCAGAACTTGAAGCATTTTCATCCAATGCATCGGAAGAAGAAGGAGCAGGATCCGGAAACATGGTAATCAGCTCATTGAAGGATCTATAAATGGTCTTCCAGATCTTTTGCACATAGGGATACTCTTGAGTAAGGGCCTGATCATACAAAGCTCGATACTTCCCTTCTGCCTCCATATCCAGGTCTTCTACCTCCTCCAGCACCTTAGCAGCTTCCTCCGGCTTCAAACACATGTTAGCTCCGTCTATAAGACCTGCCTGGTAGAACAGATTAAAAGGCCTAGCCAACGCTTCTTTGAATTCATGACTACCCAAGAACCGACGAACAAATTCCAGAAGAAACTCGTTCACCACCTTGTTGCGGTCAATTTCTACATTGCCGGAAGAAACCGCCAATCCTTCAAGATCTTTCCGAAGCTCCTGAGTGGTCATTTCCTCAACACTCAATAACCGCCTTGTTTTGGCCAACTCAGCTTCCAAGGTCTTGATCTGTTCGGCCTGGCCACATGAAACCTGTCTCCATTCCTCCTTCTCTTTCTCTAGGTCCGCAATCCTCCCGGACAAACCCTGCTCCTTGGATAAACAGCCGGAATGTTCAGACCTTAACCTCTGCAACTCCTCCGTCTCACCCGAAGCGCACCTAGCATGCTCGGCTTTCATCTTCTCCAACTCACCCTTGACCGATTGAAACTTCTTTAAACCATCTTTAGCCTTACGGTCACAATCTTTGTGTGCCGCAACGGCTTTTCCACGTTCCTCCACAGTATTCTCAAAACAGTACAAGAGATCCGCTTGGGCAGTAGCGCTTTTAGCCAACAACAGCCAAGCACGGTTAACAGCTTCCTCATCATCATGAGCGTCTATATACTTCTCCTCCCCGGGAGTGGCCAAATGAATCATCATGTCACGACAAACAGTAGAGGTATTCATCCGGGTCCCTCTTTTCACCGACCACTCCTGGATAAACGCCTCATCGGAAGAATCCCCCTCAATATCTACATCGGGTTCAACGCCCTCCGTCTCTTTACCTTTCCAAGATGCAACACCCTTCGATTTACCTAACAAAAAAAAAAAAAAAAAAAAAAAACAAAAACAAAAAAAACAGAGATGCTCAGTTTTCTACGAACATATACACAAGAAACAATAATAAAAGAAGGTATCAAACTTACCACCAGCATCAGTCCTCTGACCACTACCTCCTTCTCCATCCACAGAAGAACGTTTTAGTGGCGGAATTGATCGAATAGGAGAAGGGTTAGGAATAGCCTCTGAAGAATCTAGGTCAATCACGGGGGAATGATCAGAAGGGAGAGCCCTCTTCAGAAGGCGAGAAGAAACATCATCCCCGGATCTCTTCGACGATCCGGAGGGCTTGCTGACACCTCCAGCTGGTGGCTTCTTGGACCCCATCCGGGCCATCTGTTCCTTTTTCTTGTCCTTGGCGGCAAGGACCCTGTCATCAGGGACCTCAACCCTCAAGAGATCATCGGTCTTCTCAGGAATCGGAGCATCGGTAGCCAAAGGCTGAGTCAGATGAAGCTCCACATTCTGGCCTTCACGAAGTTTATCTCCCTTAACAACATTCATGTTCCTTTGGATGGAGGGTTTCTTCAAGTATTCTGCCATAGTAACACCTGCATGCGAATAAACCCAATGGTAAGTAAACGAGAGGCCATACATAGACATAATAATAAAATAAACATAACAAGACGAAGGGCTATACCCCTTCCCTCCTCATCTCTCAAAGCAGCACGATAACCAGGATGCTTCCAATAAGAGGACATCCCCAACATATACAAAAAATCGTGAGGAACTTGGAAAGGTTCGATAATGCATTCAGCCAACTTATTTGCATGAACCGGATTAAAATCACCCTTCAGAAATGGGTCCGATACATCTGAATCATGATGCCTCCAGGGCATGGCAAATAGGATAGCACGTCTATCAATCAGAAAAAATTCTTCCTTCCAACCCTTCAAACTGGACGAAAAATCACCAAAACAAACTTTCCTGTTGTTACCTGTCCGTTTCTCAAATGAGAACCAACAACCTTGCTTGCTCAACTTGTAAAACACCCGGAATAAAGGAGTGGTTGGAGGAATATGCATGCTTCGACAATATACCTCAAAAAGGGTCACACGATGCAAGCCGAGGGGAACCAACTGGGAGATATGAACCTTGAAATACTGAATAACCCCCAAAAGAAAAGTAGAAAAAGGAATATTCAAACCTCCCTCAAAGAAATACTCAACATAGAGACCAATAGCATCTGCCGAAAGACGATCCATTGTCATACCGTCCGGAGGAACCCTCGGATGAAGATCCGATGGTATTCCAAAAGCATCCGCCAGATAAACTACATCTGACGGGCGTGTCTTGGAAAACCGCCGTTGGATGTCCTGCTTAACGGGCATGCTATCCGTACCGACCACATCTTCCGGATCCGCGGACATAGAAGATTCCGACATAGTAGACGAACGGAGGGAAGGTATAGCCAAATAAAAATAGTAGATATGAGCACGTACCTCTTGTAAACACAACGGCAAAAATACGCACGGGGATAATACGTTCGGATAAAATCGTTCGGACAAATGTCGCTCGGAGGGGCAGAGAAGTGTGTGAGAAATTACAGTGGTAAAAAATGAGAAAAAGTGAGCTATTTATAGGATAAAAGAATGGGCGTGAAACGGTACTTCACAAGTAGGGCATACGTGTCACAGTTCCAGCCAAAGGATACAAACACGTCCTTACGTGTCCTAATCTTAAGGGCCCAGTAAAAATGACGGCGCTCCTTAAAAAGACACATTAATTACCTTTGGCACTTTGTACACAATGCCAACGCATCAAAAAAGCGTCATACCCTCCGGAAAACTACAAAAAACAAATACTCTTAGTATCACACCATTGGCAAAACCAATACTATGATACTGGGGGGGGGGGACATGTTGACGTATGTACCTTCGGAATTAAACCGGAGGGCTCGAGAAGACACATTGGCATAAAAACCTTCCGGAATAGAATCGGAAGGCTCAAACCGGGAGGCGAACGGAACGGGATGATATGATAAGACCAACGCAAGACAATATCCGAAAGACCTCATACGTTCGGAGCAACACACGCTCCGGACAGACAGTAACCTAGAGAGTTAAAGTAAATCAAAGTACAAACAAGTACATAAGTACTTGCTTAAAGAACATGAACAAGTAACCACTAAGGAGTAAGTACCAATAGATCTCGTACTTTGCCCAAATTAGTATATAAATAGAGAAGAAATCATCAAGGTTAAACAACTCTCTCTCTCTCTCTCTTATTCTCATACTTTATTTACTCATACACTTTCTCTCTCTAAAATATATACTTACTCTCACGCCGGAGGTTGGTCCTGGGAAATACTCCCGGGGCGAGACTAACGGACGCATCTGTCTTGCAGGTACCCGAAGGGACTTGCACCCACCAAGAGATACCCCGAACCCGAAGGACCATTCAGAATCCGGAGGGCTCATCTCGCTTGTCGAAGGTAAAACAAGATTTTACTTCAACACTATCTTTACTATTTTATAAAAGATTTAGTACTCTCTAAATAAAGAATTCTTAAATTTTTTAATAACAAAAATATTTCTTTTGTAATTATGACCAATCTAGTATGAGAGATTGAACAAAACTGATGAGTGTGTAAATACTCATCATTTTTAGTCAAATCTGAGCTGCAAAATGATAAAAAATACTCAAAAACGCACCAAAATGCGAAGAAAATCCCAAAGATCGTATTTTATATGTTTCTGATGCAAAACGAGTGAAAACAAACGAAAAAAGAACTAAATTTGCATAATTGGCAGTTTCAGTCCCCCAACTTTCAAAGTTTTACAAAACTAGTCCCTGGTCAGTCATTTTCAAAGAAAAGTCAACCCTTGCTCTTTAAAAGTCAAAATAAATCACAAAGGATCTTTGGGTAAAATGTTTTTAAAAGATTTCAAGTTAAACCTTTGAAATATCACAATTGGCATGTTTAACCCCTGGACTTTCAAAAATGACAATTTTGGTCCCTTGTGTTTTCAAAACTGAAAAATAACTTTCAAAGTCCTTGTAATATTAATATTTGGCAGGAATGGCCCTTTGAGGGAGTTTGGAAAAAAGGCAGAAGTGGTCCTCAAGTTTCAGAAAGTTGCAACATTGGTCCTTGTGGTTTCATAGTTAAAAAGACAAATGGACCCTTATTATTACTAAAAATCCACCACCAGCCCACCACTTAAATTCCCCCAAAGCCCAAATGTTTGTCCAGCCCAAATCAACCATATGGTTTAATACTAAAAGGGAAGGGTCAAACCGGTCAATCCTCCACAGTTCCCTATCTTCTTCCCCAAAGAGTTTCCCTCCCCCGTGACTGCAACCAGCCAAGACCCCCATCACCATCCCCCCTTTGTCTTTTCCACACCATATCCCAATCCCACTCACCTTTACCCTTTGCCTCACAAACCCCTACCTACCCTTGCCACGTTGGCAATCCACAAACTCAATTGGGCGCCAAAGTTTGGAATTAAAGGCTGAGATAGTGTTTGGAGAACTCAATGGCTAAGATGTCTTCACAAGGTTCAAGGAAGCTGGATGAAACCCTAATTACAGAGGATGAAGACAAGCAGGCTCAATTCCTACCTACCTCTTTGTTTTAGTATAAATAGAGCACTTATGTAAGCCATGGAGGCATCCCATCTTTTGTATCTTTTCTGTTTTCTTAAACTCATTTAATTCTTGTAATTGCAAATTTAAGTTTAATCAAAAGTTCTTTCAGGTTTATGTCCAATTCGCACTTTTTCAAATTTATTGTTATTACTTTCTAGTATTATTTTGGTTATATCAGTTTACAATTTAAGAATGTTACAGTTATTTTAAATTGAAGTAAACAGAATTCAGAAAGAAAGTATAAATTCAGAAAAGAAAAAAAAAAGGGAGAAAATATAAGAAAATCAAAAATTAAATAAAAAAAATGGTGTTCATGGTATTGCAGCAAAGCATGGATGGAAGGAATGTGGTTTAGAGCTCAGGGGAGCATATAGGATATGTTATTGGGTTCCTTGTGTTCTCAGCTCTTACCTCAATTTGGATATCAAGTAGGTTTTGCTACGTACTTTGGTCATAAATTACTTTAGTTGTTATTTGCCTTTATTAGTTGTTGATTCCTATGTTCCTAAGTTAGTTTAGATATTATAAAAGCTGATTAGTTAATCTTAGTTAATTAGTTAGTGGTTTGCTTTGAAAATTGTGGAAATCAGTTTAGTATTGGGGTGTTTGGATTAGGCTGCAATCCTAACCTGTAGTTGTAATTGTCACTTTAGTTTGCTTGGTTCATTGATCTTAGGTATGTCATAGTCCAAATCAGTCATTTACTTGGCACTTTACTTTAAAAGTCAAAGAATCCCCTTCAAAACCATAGCAGCTTAATGGTTAACAGATTTGAAAAACAAACCCTTTGATCTAGCTCAAAACTAGTTTAGATTACATAATTTAACTAGATTTAGGTGTGATATAATTTAATAGATCAGTAGTGACCATTGTAGTTTCATAAAAGTCAAGTTTGCTCAAAAATACTTCAAAGTCAAAATCTGCACACTCAGCTTTGGTCCAAATTTCTAATCAGTCCCTAAGTTTTAATATTAAATGGAAGTCTGTAAATTTTGTTGATTTGGGAACGTTGCCAGCTTGGGAATCAAAAGCAAAAAGAAATTTGGAAATTGAAATACATTTGCTCACTTAAATAAGCTTTTGAAACTGCTTATCTGACATATTAATCCCCTGAATCCAGATTTTGGAGCATTTTCATTTGGCCTTATCTAGCCAATCTTTGGACCACATAACTTGAACTTTGGTGTTTTGGGTAGCTGTATATGCTAGCTTGATAGGTTGATAATTAGTTTGCACTTAAACGCTTATTCTCTAGCTTATTTTGGCCCTTTTTTCTGAAAATATAACTTACACGGAGTAAAGAAAAAATCGAATCTGCATTAAAGAAAAAAACTTTGCATAAATATGACTTTGACATTGTCTTTTTTGATTAATTTTCACACTTACTCAATGTTAATTGACAATAATCATAGAATGTTTGTTCGAATTAAGTAACATATATATCTCATTTAATATAATAAACTCGAATTTATGGAGTTTCAATTCCATTTAAATTTATAATCTCTACAAGATGTTCTTCACAGAACTTGCAATTTTCTCCAAGAAAAAAATGTTGAAATGACAAATACATATCCATCACAAATTGCCCAAAACTAGCTATATGCCCCCAACTTTTCATGAAATAAAATCCAAACACATATCGATTAAAGTTCAACAACTTTTATAAACAATGAGTTGTAATTTACAATCGTTGTTTGTTAAGACATATAATAAACATTAGTACATATATAATTAATGAACACAGATCACATAACTAATTTAAGCTACAAACAAAAATTAATAAATTAACGACAAATAGTTAGAAAGTAGTAATAATGTCCAATTAGTTTCAACTTTTTTTCCAACTCGGAGCGACTCAATCTGAGTCACATTACAACTCATTTTCGCGACCTCGCCATCTCCTAAGAAAAAAACACACAAACACAACGACTCCTCCGAATTAAATAATTTGTATCGTATTTATGTTTTTGGTTTAGTTCTTTACTTTTATTTATACCTACACCAAATGAAATATCACTATTTAGTAACGTGCGTGATGAACAATTAGATAAAACATGTGTGCATCGCACGGGTCCTGACGCAGCCCAAGTTATATATGACAAAAATTAGTGCCAAACATTACTCTGTGAACACTTAGATACAGCACGTGTGCATCGCACGGGTCTGAATATCATTTTGAGTTTTTGACTCGACCTCAATTAAAAGTGACAAAATAAAAACACCAATATTTTTCATGTCATGCTAACAAAAGTTGTGGTAATACACTTAGGAACTTATTGACCAACAAAACCCGACCATCACCAAAAAATGAGAGTTTCAAACATGACAAAAATTAGTGCTGAACATTACGAAAGAAACAATTTGATCCAATCTCAGTGCATCGCACGGGTCTAAAAAATTAGTGCCGCAAATTAAGAGAGGAACAAACAGACCAAAAGTGTGTGTAACACACACTTATTGAGCAACAAAATTCATCCATGATCAAAATGATGAAAATAAGTGTCGAAGATTATGCTATGAACTCTTATATCCAGCCCATGTGCAACGCACGGGTCTTCATGACTAATCGTTTCATAAAGTAAGTTATCATTATATAGCATTTACCATATCCTTTAATATGATATGAGGTTATAAGTGCTGATTTTATTCCTACATTATTCAAACATGTATGAAATTTAAAGATAACATAAACAAACCCCTAAAACATTTGTGTAGAGTAGGGGTGTTAACGATCCGAGCTTTTAACGAGCTACTCGAGCTCGAGCTCATTTAACTCGAGCTCGAGCCTAATACTCACGAGCTCGAGTCGATCTCGATCAAAAATTAGAGCTCGATTAGTTTGACGAGCCGAGCTTTAAAAACTAATATTTGGCTCGGCTCGTTCGAAAACTCGTTTAATAATCACAAGTCGAACGAGCCGAACGAGCTATTCGAGCTTATCAAGCCAACACTTAATCTATATAAGTTTTTAAATTTATTTTAAAATTTTAAACATATGCTTCTAATATGATTTAGATTCAAGTTGTAGCTTAATATTTCTAAGCTATATAGTTATATTTACTTGAAAGTAAGCATCCTCCTTTTACTTGGACTTTGTTTTATAGGCTCTTTATTTGTCTTGTTTTCTTCTCTCTTCCTGTGGGATGTATTTTTTTTAATTCTTTTTCTTAACATGTTTGTTCTTTTACTTACATCTTTTATATCTAATACATTATTTTTTTTAGTTATTACAAGTTTATCAATCAACTAAATGACAACTCTTTTAAGTTTAATTTATATAAACACATTCGGGGCATAAGGATGTCGAGTCTAATTGGTCCCCTTTATTTGGTCCATTAGTCTCCTCAAGTCCATTCCTATTATTTCGAATATGAAGATGTACAATAAATGCGTAAGCCTAAAGGCATAGTGAGGTCGTGTGTTGTATACAAAAAATATCGCACATATGATTCAAATGCATAAAAAATGATAACATAACATATAACTTATGGGATCCCACAATTATGTTACGGAGTATTAATAATTTGTTACTGACCCTTTTTGCTGTCTTATTGTTCATAAAGTCAAAATCACAAAGATATAGACTAAAAACATAATTGAAATGTTATCAGAGCATTTTCATTCAAATTGTATTCATTAAAACAATGTAAATGCATAATTTCATGAAATGCAAATGCACAAGTATATAACAATAAATCACATAGATGCCACAATAATGATATGCAACACATAATCAAGGATTATAGTGTACATCCCCGTTTAGTAAAAGTCACGAGTACTCACCTTAATTACAAGGTAGTTGCGTTTGTAATTATCAGAACCTATATCAATTTGGTATCATGAATTAATCATTTGACATCTAGTTGATACTTACATGCTTTCTTGATTTTAGATGAGTTCCTCCTCTAGAAATTTTTTATTATATTTATAAAGCATGATCTAAGCAAAAAGAACTAAAGTCATGAGAGGAAACAAGAGTGTTTAAACATATTTCATGTCTAGTTTATGGTCAGCATTCTTCCAAATTGCAACACTCGACTTTAGAAGGTCATAACTCTCTTAATATGTAAATAAATGTAGTGAAATTTCTCCTAGAATTTGGATCTATGAGTTAGCTTTCAAACCAAGATGGTCTCATCTAAAAAGTCAAAGTTTTTTACCTCCACGCCGTTGTCAAAAGACACGTGTGCAAGCAGCTAAACTTGTTGTGATTGTTGGTTGTATAATTTTTTTAACGACTTAACCATATCCAAAAAATTGTAAGTTGGGTTTTCAAAAACTTGTCCATATTTTACATGTGTTTTTGATCTAGTTCGATCATTTGAGTGAATAGTTAAAGTTAATCATTTAGTTATGCAATTTAAACATTTATAGTTTGCACTCACCACTTTTTACGATTTTTACAATCATATGTGGTAGCGTGGGGTTGCACCAGGCTTTACCTCTCGAGGGATCTCGAGAAGCTTACAACCCCCACCAGGCAGTGTACCTGATCGATGTAGTATAGTATAATGACAAGTACCGGGGGATTGATCGTTCAGCTAGGAATAGTGTCTCTAGGATTAGAAAATCTAAAGACTAGGTCTAGAGATGAGGGATGATTCTTTTTGTATTTTTATATTTTTAGGAAAGCAAATTAAAATCTCGGGTTTGAAGGATTTGGGCGGAATTAGTTGCTAGTCAACTAACCCAATACTAAAGATGCAATCAAAATAAAATACTAAAAATGAAATTAAACTATATTAAACTAAGGTTGTGAGCAATATGTGGGAGAAATGTGTTTACTTAGATTTCACTACTCCCTAGATATCTTTTACACGTTAATTACTTGTTATAGTTGCGTGGATGACGGATTATATTCCTTAATACCATTCATGGGGTAGCGTACTTACTTCCCCAATCCTATGAGTTCCTACTTCACTCCTATGTCGAGCCGGCTAAGAAGCTCCTAACATAGGATCATTAGAATTTACTCATGCATTAAATACAACCAATAAAACCTAGTACACATCGGTTCATGTTTCCTAAGACGTTCAAGCATGTTACATAATGGAGATCTGCCAGTTTTCTTAAGCCTAACATCGAAATCATTCATCCAATACAACCATAAACAACTAATCAACACATAATTAACATCTAAGTTTCATTAGATATAAGCAAACACAAGATAAATCTAGCCTAGCATGTTGAAATCAAGACAAGCACAAGATATAGACAACCAACACATAGACATATTGATTGAATTAAAAGAAGACTTATCTTAATAGCACATGAAAGGATTCAAGGGGTGAGAACCCTTGAATATACTGTAAAATACGAGCTAGGGTTCACAAAGTTCGGCCCTAGGGTTTCTCCACACAAGTTCCTCTCTAATGAATGAAAAATAGAAAACTATATATAGAGTTTAGAAGGTGACGGCGTCATGAACAAATGTCTGACGCCGTCATCTCGCCGCCAAATAGTTCCTCGGACTGCCTAGATTTGGATCTGACGCCGTCATGTAGTCCCCTTATGCAGGCCGTCACGCAATTAACTCTTGACGCCCTTCTTGTGACGCCTTCACGTTTCTTCTGGGTCGTCATGGATTTTACTCTTGACGCCGTCATGAATTTCCTCTTGACGCAGTCATACACTGTTCTCAGCTTGGAAAATTAAGTCTTTGGTATTTTATTCACTTTTATGCTCTAAAAACGTCCGAATTGCTTCCTTTTCCAGATTTCAATTCCGGGCTTAAATGACCCCCTAAAAGTGGTTCATTTTTCGCCTCATCATATACCCTTACACTTGAGATTTGCTTGTCCTCAAGCTAATGCGCTTTTATTCTAATCAAAATACAAGTTAGGGGTCATTTAACACTAATATAAAAGTAATTACAACAAATAATCGTTCCACTAAAGACCAAAGACAAGCACGGAGGTCATACACTAGCACCTCACAAATAGTGTTTAGATACTCATGTTAAATATATGGATAAATATTAATACGTAAATGTCTAGTATCGAACCCGAGACCTCGGGATTGCACACTTTACAAACAAGAATAATGAATAATAAATATATATATGTTAAACGTATCGTATATATATATATTTATAAACACTTAATGGACTAAATGGTCGTTAGTTATTAACCGTATGGACCAACTATCATTAGTAACGAAAGATATGGACTAGAATGTAACTTGGGAGTCAAGAAGGTTCTGGAACACCCCTTAGGGGTCCATGGCCGGTCGATCATGGGGAGGGGAAGCCCAACCCATGTTTGTCTTGTGCTCCAAGATATCTTCTAGTATATATACAAGGCCAAGGATTAGGGTTTCACATCTTTTGTGCACACACACTAAACCCTAAATCTTTTCTTTGTCTTGTTTCTTTCTTGGCCGATCGGTTCACCCCTCCAAAGGGATCATGGATCGATTTTGGTTAAACCAAAATAAGTGTTTTTGTTTACTTGCATCAAACCTTTATTCGTTGGTAGTTTGTGTGTACAAGAACGAGGTAATTACTTACTTTAGTAATTATCAAGGGATCGATTAACAAAACGGTAAGGGGTTAATCATTGATCCATATAAACCCTAATTAGGGTTCTTCATATTGTTAAAGAAAATTGCTTTTGATTCTTGTTCGGGCTAGAATCACCACGGTACGTTCCTATTTAATTTATGTTAATCTCTTATGTGTTATAGATGTTCCTACGCTTCCGCATATGTGTTTACCTATTTTATGATTGTCATGATTCTCATATTCTAACAGTGGTATTACGAGCTTGCTATAACATGTAATTGATTACATAAAACACATAAAAAACGAATTTTGATTGTTTTAGATACATGTTTTGGATCTAGGGTTTTGTTTTTTTTACCCTAACCCTAATTTTGGGGGGGGGGGGTCGATTTATTCCATTAACCCTAATTAGGGTTTGTGGTTTTATTAATTAATTGGATTAGAAACCCTAGGTTGCCTACATGTTTATGTGTTATTTGGGCGTATCCTTGACCTAATTGGTAATTGTTATGTTTGATCCGTGACGAAACATGCATGTTAGTCATGGGTTATTAATTGTTAAGCTTTTCACATGTTTAGATAGATCTTATATTGGGGAAGACCCCATAATTATTAAAATCAATTATGTGCTATGTGGTATGTGATTAGCTTTGGCCTACGCAATTGACTTGTCAATGTATGTGGTCACTTCCATTAAGAGGTGAAGGCCCTAGTTAATTATATACATATTATACCTAGAATTGATTTTATTAGGATCTTTTTAACAAGGTTTGCATGTGGCTAATTGTTTCACCTTTATAATTGTTATGTTATTAGTTGTTTTTATTTGTCTTTATTACTTGTTTTATTGTTTGATTGTTGGACACGTTTGTAAGCAATAAAAGGGTAATTTTTCCATAAAAAAAATAATACGAACTAATAATGGTGAAACCCTAAGTGATAAAGTAAGAATCTTGCAAGGTCTTAAGTGCCGCTAGTGGTCCGATTCGCACGGTAATCAGCTCCCAGGCGAGACTAGCAAAATTCACACTTTATTACATAATTTTGAGATTGAATCCATAAACTTTTGCTTGATTGATGTTTTATACAAGTATGCTTTTAAAATTAAGTCTTTTAAGATGATATTCATAACCGTGATTTGAAGGCTTAGAAAAGAGCCTTAGAGTCTGCCTTGGTTATCACAATCTTGAATATGTCTTAAACGAATTACTTTTAAAATCATGATTGTAGAAAGTCATCTTAGGGTTTTGGCATAAACCTCAAGTAAAACTTTGTGTATTAATTTCACGAATTGGTAATAAAAAAAAAGTTTTGAAAACTTATGTTATAAAGATGAGTGCATGCATCTTTATACATGTTTTGATTTTCATATCAAAAATTTATACCCTAAAAATTTAAGTTACATGCCATCTAACTATAAGAAACACTTGAAGTTATTATTTAGTAAACGTGAGACGCAGGCTAAATTTTAATGACAAGGTAAATTTCCGAGTGTGCGTGAGACCACACATGGAGAATTTGCAGTTTCTAAGTTAGACGACTTAATTAAGTTGATGCGTGAGACCTAGAGCTTAAGGCATGAGATGGGATGAAACATGCTTACATGACAAATTGATGAATCAATTTGATGTAAATCCCATAATTATATAGGAATTGGAAAAGTGTTTGCCAATTATTGTTAGACAGATTACCATCTTTTATACTTTCATCACTAGCAGATCAACTGATGTGGTGGAATCTATGTAAAGTTGGATCCTAGATTTTCAAGAAAATATGTTGGTTATATGAATATATCCTTTGGTATTATATTTTCTTGGAAATATAAATTATCGAAAATACTAAAATTGAATTTTGTAAATTCTTTAAATGTATTAATGCAACTCAAAACCGTAAACGTAAGTTATTCTTTTAATTGATCTACACCCATTTGGGTTTTTGGTTAGAGTCAATATTTACAAAAAATAAATATAGTCTTCTTTCAATTACGAGAAGTGTGAGACTTAAATCCTATTCCTTTTCTTGAATGAGAAAGGTATAATAGGATGATTAGAATTGTCTAAATTCTAAATACATAACTCATAGCAAACTTTAATAGTAAGAGTATATGCACCTTATGAGTTATTAAATTAGAAGCTAGACTGATTACTGCATAATGGTAAAAGACAAATTAGATTATTTATCTAGTTGTTTTGATTTGACCATTTAAAGATACTACATACAATTGTTGGAATGGTAGATCTATACAGGAAGAAATTGCATGCCCGAGCCTTTTCAAGTTAATAATTTGGAATGTGATGAATCACATTTATGTAGTAGATTACATCCTTTTATAACCTATATAATTGTTTGAATGGGTTTTCTTAAAAGATGTAGGAAAGTAAATTGTACACTATTTCTTTCACTGATTAATGAAACATTTACAATGTTGTCAAATTCAGTGGGAGTATTGTGTTCGTATGAATGAATAAGGGATTATTATTATGTTCTCTAATTCAGTGGGAGTTACAAGACTTATTGTCTTGATTGTAACTTAGATTATCTTTTGAATATCTCAAGGTAATTACTTTACAAATATAGACACTAATATTTTCAAGAATAGTCATGTACGTTTCCTTGATTAATTAAGTAAACTCTATATCTACTAAGTTATGTTAATGACACAAATCATATTGTTCACATTAACAAACGCGTGCGTGTTGTTTATGTGGTACATGGTGTTGTACCATGCACAAGTGGGAGAAATCTTCATTATGTGCAAAGTACAACACATAAGAATATGATTTAAAGGATTCTCTTAACTGCAAGTAAGAGATTATAATTCTAATTAGATTAATACATCTAATCTTAGAAACACTTGGTGTTGAAATTTAGTAAACGTGAGACGCAGGCTAAATATTAATAACAAGGTGATTTTCCATGTATGCGTGAGACCAACATGGATAATTTACTGTTTCTAAATTAGACATCTATTAGAACACATGTGTCAAATAAAAATACTACTTCAGCTTTAATATTTATGTATTAATGGAATGACATAAATGCATGAAGTAATATAATACTACTTCAATAATTATGTATTCTTAGAATGACATAAATAGATAAAGTAGTGTGTTAACTTGAAAATATTAGTGAAACCAAATGATGGTGTTCATGATTACTTTAATTATACATGTTTATACTTTATTGTATAGTTATAAATATGAAGTCTTCTAAGTATTACAAGACTTATAATTAAGTAAGACGTTAGCTTGTTATGGTCTTTTAATTAAGACATATACAAGAAGTCATTGAGTTAATCAATGATTAATAACGTAAAGTGGGATTATAACAAGTTTATGTTTTTATAAGACATAAACATGAAGTGACTTGGTCAAAAGTACTTGTGTTATAAAGGATGCAATTGATTTGGAAATACTATTATACCATTAAGTTGACTTAGTTGGTAAATAAGTATGCCAACAGGAATATGGTTATCTTATATATATTGTTAGATCTTCTTACAATATTAATTCTAATTGAAGTATCACTTATGGATAGTATGTTCAGTTAGGGAATCAAACTCTTGTTAGATTGTTTGATTAAAGATAACTATGACTTCTTTTCTTCCAAAAGTTATCAAGGTTAGAAATTGAGTATGAATTGAATATACTCAATTAGACTCCTAGAAGATTAATAAGACGTTATTGAATTATGAAATGTGATGAATCACATTAAGTCTTAAAAATTGAAGTTCTGAATTTGTTAAGCTACTTATGTGAAGGTTATTAACAAAGAACTATCAATATGTATTTGTAATGTCCTAAAAGAGAACGCTGGATTGTTGCTCTAATTGCTAAGTAGTTATAGATAGTCTCTATATTGCTAAAGGCAAGTGGGAGAATTTTATCTAGAAAAGATAGAATTACAAGATACATGATCTTCTAAAACCACACTAGTTAAAATCATGATGAGGCTTAACATGTAAAATATAAACCTCAAGATGATGGAATTATCATTCATAGATCCACTTGGATATCTCATATATTTAATGAATATACTGACGATTATATGATGGAGTATTACCAAAATAATGAATTGGGTAAATTACTCATAATATGAATGTTATAGATGTTGTTCATAAAGATATTCAAATTTAGAAAATTTGGTTTATCTTAATTCTTAATAGTTAGAGAATGATGATGAGTTTATTCAAAGATAATGTAACCCTAGTGGTTTAAATCTTTGTGAAATAATCATATGGACAAAATTGTACACATATCTTAATGCATGTCTTATTACAAGATTATTAATTATACTTAAGCAATTAACTATGATTGAATACTCTTTTCTAAGCACACTAAAGATACAAAGATGCTTAATTGTCATATTTATATGAATATGAAATTTGACAATGAATATCAAAACTCTTTATTGAATAATTACTTGAGCGAGGACGATAAGTAATCAAAAAGGAGCTTATGAATTCAAGGAAATCTTTGGAAGTGTACAAAATGCAATAATCCATGAATGGATAAAATGCATGCATCTAGGAGATTATTCTTATGATAAATTATTAAATCTATGTTTAGGTTTATAATTAAAATAAGATAATTTCTAAGTATTCCTGAAAGCTAGTGGGAGTATTATGTTTGATTTACTAAATCATATATGTTGTATAACATATAAAAGTAACATTCCATATAAGTAAAAGGTTAGACTTAATTTGGAATGAAACGTTACTTGAAAGATTTAGGAAATATAACATACAACCTTGAAACAAAAGTTTATTATTAAATAAACAAGTGCGGTAAATAAATTCTAAATAGAATATGATATATTATTTAGGATGACTAAATGGATATACATATTTGTAAAGATCAAACATGAATAAAATCTAAGTTTGACTGAAGAATTTTCATGTGCATTATATTATTGTTGTATCATGCTTAAGTGCTTAAATGATTTGACAATATTTGATATCCAATTAAAAGTTATTATATAATTTGTGTAATAGATATTCTAATGGAAAATGTTTGAAATTAGAATAATGATCCTCAAATAGGAATAGCTCCTAAACATTACACATTGGATATTAAGTTTACGAAAATTTTAAAGAGCATATTGTGATTATATACAATGATGCTGGTTTAATTGAGATGACACTCAATAACTAGTCATGGTAGGATTTTATCCTTGTTAATGGCCATGTAAACTAGTTGTGCTCAACTAAGAGCATAGTTGCATTATACATTAAAGAATTAGAATACTTTAAACTTTAAAATGTTTGAAAGTTTGATTATCATAAATTAGTGATTGAGGATGTCACACCATTTATGAATATTATGTGGCTATATCAAGAAAGTTGGATGAACACATACAAGAATTTTACTTATTGAATTCTTGAATTAAGTATTCTCAAAATTCGGATAGATCAAAGTTAGTTGAAATAATGCCTTGTCAACAAGAATGATTGTCATTGCTTGAGGCATAATTGTCTTCAAGTTATTACTTGAGACAAGATTCATTAACTAGAATTATCATGCATTGATCTATTTAGTGTTTGGATAAAGGACATTAAGCAATTATTATTTATAATGAATTAAAGTACTTAGTATGTTTGTTTTCATTAATAATAAAGTGTGTCCTATATTTGCATGTTTAAATCCGTGAATAACTTATGTTATTCTAAATTGTCCATTGTCGATTAATGATATGGGAATATCATTAAACTAAGACAAATCTGAGTATTGGTTAAGAATATACTTGAAAGTATATTGATGCGTTGACATACCAATTTCACATGATATTCGATGAATTGAATATTGGACTTATCCCAATAATATGATTTAATATTTAATGTGAGAATCATATTTAAAGTTATCCTCAGACTTGAGATACCAGATAAGTGTCATGGATGTAGTGCATTTTTGTGAAGCAATCTACCGCTCACCGTAACAGGGAGTCATAAGGGTTGTTTTCAGAAGTGTTGCAAAGTTCATGGGTTATTCTTGTAGTCAAGAGAGAATTTGTTCCTTCTGATTGTTCAGAAGTTTAATACTGCTGGGCCCCTCGAGGGTTGACAAAATGTTTGCGTGGCCACGCCCAAAGTCTATCTGGAATACGTTTAGATGTTTTGGTAATTTTGTTAAATCATAAAGAGACGAGAAACAGAAATTTAATAAAGAACCTCACATCTTTATTAATGTGGTATTAGTAATGAAATGATAATTATAATGATGAATCATTAAAGGTTTTTCAGGAAACCTAGCTCGGATTGAACTAGGGGCATTGGAGTGTTGCAAGACGCTAACCAATGTCATTTTACTATTAATAGATATCCAAGTGGGAGCTGTTAAATATATGGATTAATATTAATACGTAAATGTCTAGTATCGAACCCGAGACCTCGGGATTGCACACTTTACAAACAAGAATAATGAATAATAAATATATATATGTTAAACGTATCGTATATATATATTTATAAACACTTAATGGACTAAATGGTCGTTAGTTATTAACCGTATGGACCAACTATCATTAGTAACGAAAGATATGGACTAGAATGTAACTTGGGAGTCAAGAAGGTTCTGGAACACCCCTTAGGGGTCCATGGCCGGTCGATCATGGGGAGGGGAAGCCCAACCCATGTTTGTCTTGTGCTCCAAGATATCTTCTAGTATATATACAAGGCCAAGGATTAGGGTTTCACATCTTTTGTGCACACACACTAAACCCTAAATCTTTTCTTTGTCTTGTTTCTTTCTTGGCCGATCGGTTCACCCCTCCAAAGGGATCATGGATCGATTTTGGTTAAACCAAAATAAGTGTTTTTGTTTACTTGCATCAAACCTTTATTCGTTGGTAGTTTGTGTGTACAAGAACGAGGTAATTACTTACTTTAGTAATTATCAAGGGATCGATTAACAAAACGGTAAGGGGTTAATCATTGATCCATATAAACCCTAATTAGGGTTCTTCATATTGTTAAAGACAATTGCTTTTGATTCTTGTTCGGGCTAGAATCACCACGGTACGTTCCTATTTAATTTATGTTAATCTCTTATGTGTTATAGATGTTCCTACGCTTCCGCATATGTGTTTACCTATTTTATGATTGTCATGATTCTCATATTCTAACAACTCACATCTCTCGGGTGTAATAAAGTATAAATTACAATATGGAAACGGAAGATATCTCTCACTACCTGTCATAGCAAAATAGATTACCATAGGCTTGGGAAAGGATCAAACCTCCACCACATGGCGTAAGCACCTAGGATAAACTATCAAAGAGGTCTTTTAAAGGGTTGTAACGTTAGGTGTAGGGATATGAAATACACGGTTTTGTTGGATATAGGCAGTCTTTACTGGTGGCGAGTTAACAATCTTGGTTAATTACATGTACAATATGGTGTTGCTAAGCCAAGACTACACTCGACTTAAGCTAATAAATGAAAAATAACAAAAGCATAAAATAAACATATAATGAAACAGGATGGTAGTCCGTATATTTTTTTCTCTTTTCTTTTTCTATTTTTTTTTTCTTTTTCTTGATTTTTCGATTTTTTTTTAGACATACATTCTTACCCTACCATCCAAAATAATACATCATAGGGAATGAAAATTCCCCTTACACTTGAATTTTTACATACTTTACAATAAACTAATCTAATGACTCGAATTAAGAAAATCAAGACACTTGGAGTACTTTTAAGATTAACGCACATATGGGGGTAATAAATGATGTTCTTCCCCATTACTCCATAAAATAAGTACTTTACCCATGAGTCCCAATCGTCCCAAAACAATATGTACAAGGATATGACTCGACTTAGCAACCATGTAATCAATTAGATAATTAACTTAGGGTTTAAACATGTAACAATAATACACTAAAGATGAGTGCATACATGAAAGGCTAAGGCGATTTGGGTGTACATTTAAGTGGGGTGTAACAAATTCTTCCTTTAAGTAAAATGCTTAAAGTTAGAAACGAAAAGATAGGCTCGGAGGGGTGTACTAGGGGTTTCGTATACTAAAAATGAGTACAATGCTAAGGGTGTGGGAAAAATTAGTTGACTTAACTAGCCAAGTAATATGACTTAAATGGTCAAGTAATTATGATACGGGTTTAACACAAGGGTGATCCTAATGCCTCTTATCATGTAGTAAATCCTACTACACGAATGTAGTCTCACTAGCGGTCTCGGTATGCATCACTAACGCAAGTTCTAGAATCTAAATGCTATCGGTACACTCATAAGCACTAATAATAAATGCTTTTCCTATCAAATCTAAAGGCGAACCTCACATATTTGGGTGGAAAATTTTTCTGAATGATACGGTTATGTGCTAGTCATACAATCTCCTATCCATGAGACGCTTGCTATGGCTAAAGTTTCACTCCTAAATGTTGTAAAAAAAATTTAAATTTGGCGCTAAAATTGCACTAACAAGTATTTCTCATAGTTTTATTACACATCTACTATCAAACAAACAAACTCAAGCAAAAGTGTATCTGTAAGGTATCATCATTTTACCCTCCCCTTACACTTAAGATGAACATTGTCCCCAATGTTCAAGTAAAGAATGTAAAAGTGAAATAAGTAAAACGAATGAAATCAAATACTCCCCTGATTCGCTCGGTATGGATAATAAGGTGGCCAGGTTAGATCTTCCTCCAAGAAAATGAACAATCAAAGCTTCCCTTCCAGAAAAATAATCATCTTCTTGTCATACATAACCTGTAAAAACCTGAGAAAACAGACAAGGCAACCTCGCATAAAATCGGCGGCAATCTACATATGTTACTAAATCCTAGAAAACAAAGTAAGATATAATGCTTGTGGAATGATGTTTGCAGATTTCCTAGAGATTATAAAACTAATAATTCAACAAAAACTTTAAAACTCCGTTAGAAAAACAAAACTGGTAGAATTTCCAGATTTTTACACGTGACGCGGTCAGAAGTGACCTGCAGAAATTCTTATGTTAAGTTTCCGGAAAATTTCTGAAAAAACTTGGTTCTATTTCCTGGAAAATCCTGCAAAACTTCATTATGACTCGATACAAGCATTTGACTCTAACAAATACGAATATACATGTTCACTTAATATTGTGGAGAATCATGATCGATTTGTTTCTTAAAAACATATTTGGGGTTTCCCCTTACACTTATCTTTTGCAAAAATATCTTTGGGTGAAGTTTAGACTAGGCCAAACAACAAAGTAAAGTATTTCCACTATTTAGTTTAGAAACATGATCTACCAACAATAAAAATAAAGCATGCATACGGAAGCAAATAACAAACAAACAAAATAAAAATCGCACAAAATCATGAGTTGCCTCCCAAGAAGTGCTTTTCTTTATTTACGAGTCTTGTAGCTAGACTCAAGGTCATGGGTTACTACGTGACCTCATCCCTTGAGATGATGTACCCCATGTAATTGTGATCATTACTGTTATGGTGGTAGTGCCTCAATCTATCGATACTTGCAATCACCTCTCCACCTACTTTACTCCTCAGGCTAGCCATCCCATCTTGGCTCATGCTCTCAATTGTGAAAGGCCCATACCACCAGGGACTCAGTTTATCGGGTGGTATCGTTATTTCCAAGTGTCTTAAGAGTACTAAGTTCCCTTCTTCGAATGGTACATGGCTTTCTGCTGGTCGATTGTGTTCGAACTCGACATGAGCTTCATTGCTTATGCTTCTTTCATGTTTAGCCTCCTTGTAGCCTTTGATTCATGCCTCCCATGCAAGTATTTTCTCTCGAACACGAATAGGTGACGTGTCAATGTTGTTTTTGAGCTTTCTCCAACCCAAATTCTCATACCCACTTTGCGGGGTCATGGGGAAGCTAATCTTTCTTTTTCCTGATTTAAGCTGTAACACCCACAAAATCGGGTCCAACAGAAGCATATGTTACTGGGGTGCTACTCGATTGATATCATAACACAAAGTATAAAGAATGGTTTTTACGTCAAATCGATTAGAAGAAATTTCATGGTCAAAAAGTACTTTATTTACATCTATCAAAAATAGTGCGGAAATATAGGCCCATAAGAGTATTTAAACGGTCCCAAATGATTATCAGAGTCATCTATGACCATGCCATGCCATTCGCCAAGAGCCTCCAAGAGTAAGTTATCACCTGAAATACATGCTAAAAAGTGTCAACACAAAAGTTGGTGAGTTCATAGAGTTTATAAGTAAAACAGTTGATTGAAAGAGTTTCGAATTTTTTTGATAATTGCAACAAAATGAATCGTGGGCTACGTTGTTATACGCCCATAGTTTGCTTGATTTTCCATAGTATTTGTATAAAACATCTGAACACAAGTCAAGTAGTATTGAAACAATAGCATTGTAGTGTAGGATATTGCACTAAGCCTCATGATATGCAAACCTTAACATTGTTCTGCAGCCATAAGAGATATATAAAAATCTTATGGGAAGCCTACAGATAAAAATATGATGCAGGTAATAGTGCCCTCGGATACTAGGAGGTTGCAAGATTCCTATGATATTCAAATATAGTGCATTCGGTTACCATTCCAGGCTAACTTCAAATGGGGCGTCAACTGCCAATAGATCTATTCACTATATTCGCGTTCACTCGCAAGTGATTAATGGTTCATGAGATGAGGGACTTTTGGCAACAGCGGTAACTTAGGCAATATCAATCAGGATAGCATATAGAGAAATACTTGTGTTCAGGTTCGTAACATTTAATACGTTGCAGTAAACAAATAGAGTGTTTCATAAATCGAGTAAAATGTTTAAGATAAACGAGTAAAGAGTTTAAGATAAACGAGTAAAGGGTTTAAGATAAACGAGCATGTATCTCCCCCAAAGAGTTCGAAATAGATAAAAGAGGGGCTATGACTCACCTTAGCAATAACAGTCTGAATAGAGTAAAGTCAAATAGTGATAGTGAGCGGCACCGACACGCGACCTAGATTAGTATGGCAAGTTTAGTTTACAGATTTTGTTTAAGACTCGATGAAGTTTAAGTAAGTTTAAAAGTTTAAAGAAAAAGGTTTTGTCGTTGTTGCTTGTGTGGTAGCATTTAAGTTTAAATTGTTTGGTAAGTATTGGCTCTTGGAAAGTGCATAAGTAAATACTCAAGTATAAAAGTATACAAGACGGATGAGTCTTCGTTAAAAGTATTCGAAAGACAAGGTACGGAAAAATAATCACAAAGCAAATATTAGACGTCGTCGGATTATACAAGTATGTCGTTAGTTAAAAATATGTGTATACATATGTAAGATTGTTAAAGTGTTTATATAAAAATGTTTAATGGTTATGAAAGTGTATTTGTGTTTAAGTTAATATAAGAATATCTGTTTTGTATGTATTAACATAAAATGGTTAGTGGGAAAAATATATATATTTTGTCTTTTAGTCGGGTTATGTTAGAAAAATATGCTAATAGGGCATAACCCGTTTATATATGTTAGTTTTCCCAAAAAAATTTCAATTGTTGCAAGTACCCACTTAAAGTTACAAAACAACCTTAAATAGCTTCGTAGCTTCAATTAAGTTCAATACGTTATAAAACGTCAAAATAAGCTTAAATGAGTAATAAGCTCTAATATGTTAAACTCATATCTTTATATTAGGTTTGATAGTACATACCCGAATCAAGTCGAAAGGTTTTGAAAACGTTTAAATTATAAGCTTATATGTTTATTGAGCCGCAAGCCCAATAAGATTAGAATAGTCTCGTTAGGTCCGTTAGATTTCAAATAAGCCTCAATTAGTTAAACCGAGTATAAGTCGAGTTGAATAGTTATGAAAATAAGTCGGGAAAAGTTTAGAAAATAACTCGAATTCGAACAAGCTATTGGGTCATAAGGACCAATAAGCTTTCGTTAGCCAAGCAAATCAGAAGAAGAGATTTTGTGACCCGAAAAATATGTTACGAATTTTAAAAGGATTAACCAAGAAGAAAGTAACATTAATCTAAAAGATATATATATATTTTTTTGCTCGTTGTGTTTCCAAAACTATGCATGCATGAACCTCTATTGATTAGTATATATTATGTAATTTATTAGTTCTCCAAATAAATTGCATGGTTCATTAGAGATAAAAGCTAGAAAGCCCTTAAACAAGAAATTTGATGGTTAGAACTAATTTTAACATGTTTCATTGCTTAAGTAGTCTTAACAAACAAGATAACCATTTAATGGAAAAAAAAATTATTATTATGATGACAACATTATCCAAAATATTTCAAATAGACTCATGAAAATTATGTACGTGTTGAAATTTATATATCAGTACTACGTATCTTTGGTGTGTGCTTATAGAGTTTTTAGGAGGTCAAAATCTGCCACACAAGCTCAAACAACAAATCCTACAATTATTTCTTATGTATGTCGATTTGTAAACATGTGAAAAAAATTAATTTGTAACTTTCTAAACTTTTGACGTAATAACATAAACATTAACATGACTAAGTTTTTAAACCTTAAACATAAAAGAAACATGGAAGATTTTGGGTTTGTAGAATCCTTACAATGGTTTAGGCGTGGACCAATTAGAAGAAAGACCAAGATTTCCAATTTTTATCCAAGAGAACTCAAGAACACCTCTAAACTTTATTTTAACTCTTGGTTATGATTTGCCTTTGAAAATTTTAGACTACAAAATATGTTTGCATTTATGTTTGCTGCTCGAACAGAATTATAGGGAGAAGAAAGAAAGCTTTTGGGTAAATACTTTATTTGTGTTGTTACATAATGGACACATTACAAGAGAAAGTTGATAAGTCACTTTCATTTGGTAAAGTTGAATTGAAAATTCAAAGTGTATTTGTAGATGTCTGTTGTTCGAACAGCTTAAGAAAGAGCTAAAATGGAAAGCTTGACCTTTGAACCAAAAGTGAGATGGGTTGCGTGGTTATTTTAAGTAAAGACCATCTTTTTATTTACATGACATTCTCATTTGCAACTTTTAACAAATGCATGTGATGGTGGTGGAGCTCCTAGTCTTCGACAACAATAAATATGAAGAAAGAGGAAGGCTTGACTTCTCTTTCCACGGTGGGGGTCTTGTGAAGATGCAAAACAAGCAAAGATCATTTCTCCTTGATGGTTTTTAGATGCACCCGTGAGTTGATTTGGGAAGGAGAGAAAGATGAAAGCGATCTATCTTTGATGACTTGGAAAATAATATGAAGCCTGGGAATAAGAGGATAAGGTGGGTGGTTGGTGGTATATTAAGGGAGGGTTTTGTTTTGTTTATTTTTGATGTCTCGTGTACTCCGTGTCCCGTTGAGCAAAAATGTAAACATGATATTTTGATTTGGTAGATTCGAGAAGTATAAATTTTGGAAGCGTTTTAATAAATTAATACAAGGACAAAGTTATTGATGTCACACCCCCAAAATACCTGAATGGCAGCGGAATGGAATACCTGAGGGTGTAACGGATCATAGCACACAACCAGGATATATTGAACGACCTAAAGTGTCGTTTCAAAAATACGTCGTTTGATTCATTCAAAAGATTCAGAGTTATAAATAGGTCCCCAAAAGTTGGAAAAGTTTACGGAAACAAGTTTAATACAATCAAACGACATTTGAACATAAGTGCAAGAAAGTCCGAATGAGCCATATCATCCTTGATACACAAAGTGACTCCATGCATGCCATGAGAATATGCCTTAGTTACCTGAGAAATACATTGCGAAAAACGGTCAACATAAAGTTGGTGAATAATCATAGATTTAGAACTAAAATCTAGTGTACATATGCCATAAGTAAAGTCAAGAAATAGGATGTCCGGAAAATATATACATCGGCTCTTAAGCTCATGACCCCGAAGCTAGACGATACTTGGCCCCAATGAGTGTTTACCAGACACTCTAATAATAAAGACATGAAATGCATTCGTCCCATTTGGAGCAACCCAAACACGAATGGAGGCGTCACCCTCTATAGATCTATCCACTCACTCCCGCTTAGTACTAGAAATTAACGGTCCATGATAATAAAGGGGACTTGTCAAGACGTGGTAATAAGGCAACTTAAGCAATGTATGAAATTTTATACTTAGGCATGTACACAAAAACAAGTAATGCAATGTATTCTCCCCCGTGGGATTTGAAATCAAAATATAGAATTAAAACGGGGCTATGAAACTCACCTCGAAGTGATGGTACAAAGATGGTGCAATGAGGTAAAAGTAGCCGGGACAATGAGGCGCGCACACTAGCCGCAACCTAAATGAATAATCGCGATCTAATTAAGATCAAGCCGTAATGAAATGAATGCACATGCACATGATGCTCATACCACTCGTAAATTAGAAATACTAGTTATCGTCATATTAAAATAGTTTCCATACTTAGGAAAAATATGTCCATATATAGAAGTATATAACTTGTCGTATTGTCTTGTATTAAAAATGTTAGCGTTAAATTCTTTGTGTCGAAAACCTTGAAATAACGTCGTTAAGTCTTATAAGTATTCTCTTGGGTCATACATATTCATTCGTTAAAAATATAGCCCTTAGTAACGTTTCGAGAAAAATATACCATTTAGCGCGTACGTTATTATTTTTATTTGTGTCCATATATATATATATATATATATATATATATATATATATATATATATATATATATATATATATATATATATATATATATATATATAGTTTAACGATGTTAAAATGGGTATAACTCGGTCGTTTTAAGCTCGTTTTCCTTGTTCTTTATGTCCACGGATTCGTCTTTGTATATACTAGTATATTTTTGATAGCTCGGCTCCTTTAGGTTACGTTTAATGCCTCTTTTTACCCATTGAAATCTGCCAAACAGCAAGCAGTTTTTGTAAAAATAGTTTTCGTCGTTAAATTTGCAAAAATCATATCTCCTTCGTTATAAGCTTGTTTTAGTCCGTTCTTTCGCCTAAAGTTTCGTTTTTGAATGTATTTTCTAAATCTTTGGTCAAAACTTGGCCACTATCTACTGATGTTCCCACGAAATGAAAATAGGGACAGTAGGTATTTCAAATGTTTCAAAAACCATTTTCAAGTCTCCAAGCTAGTTCTAACCTCAATCAAACCACTTTCAAACACCACAAAGCTAGTCTAAACCTACCATACACCTTCTTAGGGTGTCATGGGTCCTTAAACATCATCAATCCACTAGGTCTAACAAGGGTTTCTTATGTGTCCATTTCTAGGGCTCAAAGTTACATATGTACAAAATAAAGTGGTATAAGCCATTATATGCATGAGTTCTTGTAAGAATTATATATAAACATGGTAATAACTTGTAAAAATCATAAAAATGAGTTTGTTAACTTACTTGAAGGTTTAGGGAGTTTGGATGATAAAAACCTACTAATCCTTGAGTTTTTATTTCAAAACTCCAACAAGGATGACTATATGAACTAGTTTATACCAAGATCTTGTAAAATTTGTTCTCCTTGCTCC
Organism: Artemisia argyi; assembly: GCA_030686995.1. Taxonomy (NCBI): domain Eukaryota; kingdom Viridiplantae; phylum Streptophyta; class Magnoliopsida; order Asterales; family Asteraceae; genus Artemisia; species Artemisia argyi. The sequence continues at coordinate 138,747,312 of CM060685.1, forward strand.
TTGACTCACCTAGGTCGATCCTAACTTAAGAGAAATGAGAGAAAATAGTTTGCTTGAACTTGTAAAAATGAGTTGTGATTAAAATGGATGAAAAAGGTTTATTTTATACTTAGAGACAAATGTTTGGTGAGCCATTAATAAGGTTGGTGAAGTTGCAATGTATTAGGACCAAGGGGGGGGGGGGGGGTTGGCCGGCCCATAAAGGAGGGAAAGGGGGGGTTTGTCTTGGGTTTAATTAGGGAAATTTAGTGGTAAAGTGTAGTTGTGTTAGTTTTAGGTTTAATCGGGTACCGGGTTTGTTAGAAATAAATTTTATTGAAGTTATTCGGGACGTAATAAAGTCGTAAAAATTGTAAAAATATGCCGGGTACAAGTACGGAGAGTTTGGGTGATTATCGTTTAATTTTGGTGAAAACCGTCGTTATTAAGTTAAACGTATGATACGTAATAAATAAATTTCCAAAATACCGGGTAAATTAACATTATAATTTTTATATTGTAAAAATGAGTATAAAAATATATTGGGACAATAGTCGGGAGTGTCGGACATGTTAGACACATTTATAGTTCGCGTATTAGTGTTTATTTAAAATAAACGTACGTAAATCGTTAATTGTACCAAAGTATAAATTTAATTATCCTACGAGTGGAATAGCATGCAAGTGCCCTAATGATGATGAGCAGACTATTTCTAGTCCGTATGAAATGTCCCTGATAATAATGCATGAATTCGCTCCTGAACCAATACGGTTACGCGAATTTGAACACTCGTAAACTAAATTTACGACGACATGAGTAATGCACGTGAATAGTGATTTCCTCTCGGAAATGAATAGTGTCAAGTGAATAGTAAAATTTCTGAATGTGTCTCGGAATGTCAAATTGACCTCAAAAACGATGAATAGTAAAACGATGAATAGTGATCAATGAATAGTAATTTGTGAATAGTAGAATGTCGAAGTTTGGAAAAATGACCTGAAATTGTGGGTTGTGACAATTGACTCCGAAAGATTAGACATATATCTTATGCCATAACTAATACGGTGTCGGTACGCGTGTGAGCCCGTTCCAAGTGAGATGTGAGATACGTCACACAATTAGGTGGCGAACATATTTCGTAGTTGTGTTATTAAAAAAATAATAAAAAAAAAATAACTCTTAAAAGTGGTTTATTAATGTTCAAGTGGATTTAATTTGTGTTTAACGTTAATTAATGACTGGATAAATAACGGGGTATTACATAAGCTTAATTTTCCCACCTTCATACTTAATGACAGCTGTAGCGGTGGTGAGGAATGGTGCCCCAAGGATTATTGGCATGCACCCATCTCCCTTATCATCGATGATCATAAAATCAACGGGGTACATGAATCCTGCGACATTAACTAACACATCTTCTGCGATTCCTAGGGGGTATACGTAAGAGTGTTCAGCGAGGAATAACCCAACACGAGTGGGGGCTGGCATTTTTGACGTTAGTTGGATATAAATAGTTAGGGGCATAAGATTTACTTTTGATCCTTGGTCGGCGAAAGCACTAAGATATTTCAAATCCCAGATGCTAGCTGGTATCTCAAAGTTCCCACACGCCATCTGCGTAGTAGCCACTTTTTGTACCAATAGTTTCTCAAATATTGGCCCCCCAGGCAACGTATCATACTCATCTTTTCCACTTCCTCCTTCTCAGAACCCTGTTTGGAAGGTTGGTTACGCCCGTCACCCTTTATCCAATTTGTTATAGTGTTTTAGTTTATATCATGTTTCAGGTAGTTACTCAAAGGTTGGGATTTTGGTGGCTCTTCTAAGGTTTGTTCAGTAGGGGTTTCTACCTTCTCATTATCCTTGTGGACAATTGTGATGGAATTAACAAATCGGGTAGTGGGGATGACGCTTTCTTTCTTTAGTAGCATTCTTTTGGGGGTTCTCTGGTTGGCATACTCCTCCAATAGACTCATCATCTCATTCATTTTCTCTTGCATCTCCTCTTTTTGCTTATAAACTGCTTCCTCGAATCTAGCGAGCCGATCTGAATGAGTTGCCATGTATTCTCTCATTCTAGCTTCAAACTCCGGGCTAAGTTTCTCGGGAGGGGAATAAGGTGGGGCATAGTTTTGAAAAGTCTTGACATTCTCTCTAGAGGGTAACTCTGATAACGGTGTTGGAGTCGTTTTCGAGATAAAATTGGCAGTAGCCCGCCTAGGACTCAGGGGTCTCCTTTGCCTTTCCTCAAAATAGTCAACTTTCGCCTCGAGTTTGCATAGGAGTTCATCAGGGATTTCGGTAGTTCCTTCAGGTGTTGAGATTGCGTTGATGGCCGCTTTTATAGTATGATTAAACTCCCACATCTCTTGATTATCGGCGGCAAGCTCTTCAATAATTGCCCAGGATTCCTCGGTGTTCTTATCACGCAATTTACCTCCCGCGGCCCTATCGATTGTACGTTTAGTGTGATAGTCAACATGGTCGTAGAAAATCTGAACTAATAACCAAAGCTTTATACCATGATGAGGGACCTTATGAAGGAGATTCTTAAAACGGGCTCATGATTCGTAGAAAGTTTCACCCTGATGTTGTTCAAACATCAAAATGTCATTCCTAAGCATTGCAGTCTTCCCTGGTGGAAAGAATTGGGTAAGTAAGCGATTGGTGAGATCACCCCATGTGGTGATGGATCCCGCGGGTAACCGCTCAAGCCATTGACTAGCTTGATCACGTAGAGAGAATTGGAATAGGCGTAATCGGGTTGTCTCTCTAGTTGCAACATCTAGGTCTATGGAATCTACGATTTTAAGGAAGTCCTTTAGATGTTGATTTGGATCTTCGGAACGAAGTCCATGGAATGCACATCCGCTTTGCACCAACCGGATGGTGTCGGATCGCAAGGGGGTCACATTGGCTCCGGTGAGCTCAATGGTGTTTCGGTAGCCTTGGTGGCTAGGTCAGGAATACTCTCCTAAGGTTCGGGGCCTAAGAGGTTCTAGTGGTGGGTTTTGTTGTGGTGGGATGACGGGTTCAAAGATGTTCCCATCGTCCATGATGTCGGGTGGTGAAAAGTTACGAACAAAAACACGAAGAAATAAGATAGACAAAAGAGAACCTAAAAATAAAAATAAAATCTTACTAGAAAGGAATCTAGCAAGTAGACCTAATAAAAAGATATTCTAACCTAGACAATAACTATTCCCCGGGCTGTGGCGCCAAAAACTTGGTAGCATGGGGTTGCACCAGGCTTTACCTCTCGAGGGATCTCGAGAAGCTTACAACCCCCACCAGGCAGTGTACCTGATCGATGTACTATAGTATAATGACAAGTACCGGGGGATTGATCGTTCAGCTAGGAATAGTGTCGCTAGGATTAGAAAACCTAAAGACTAGGTCTAGAGATGAGGGATGATTCTTTTTGTATTTTTATATTTTTAGGAAAGCAAATTAAAATCTCGGGTTTGAAGGATTTAGGCGGAATTAGTTGCTAGTCAACTAACACAATACTAAAGATGCAATCAAAATAAAATACTAAAAATGAAATTAAACTATATTAAACTAAGGTTGTGAGCAATATGTGGGAGAAATGTGTTTACTTAGATTTCACTACTCCCTAGATATCTTTTACACGTTAATTACTTGTTATAGTTTCGTAGATGACGGATTGTATTCCTTAATACCATTCATGGGGTGGCGTACTTACTTCCCCAATCCTATGAGTGCCTACTTCACTCCTCTGTCGAGCCGGCTAAGAAGCTCTTAACATGGGATCATTAGAATTTACTCATGCATTAAATACAACCAATAAAACCTAGTACACATCGGTTCATGTTTCCTAAGACGTTCAAGCATGTTACACAATGGAGATCTGCCAGTTTTCTTAAGCCTAACATTGAAATCATTCTTCCAATACAACCATAAACAAGTAATCAACACATAATTAACATCTAGGTTTCATTAGATATAAGCAAACACAAGATAAATCTAGCCTAGCATGTTGAAATCAAGACAAGCACAAGATATAGACAACCAACACATAGACATATTGATTGAATTAAGAGAAGACTTATCTTAATAGCACATGAAAGGATTCAAGGGGTGAAAACCCTTGAATATACTGTAAAATACGAGCTAGGGTTCACAAAGTTCGGCCCTAGGGTTTCTCCACACAAGTTCCTCTCTAATGAATGAAAAATAGAAAACTATATATAGAGTTTAGAAGGTGACGGCGTCAAGAACAAATGTCTAACGCCGTCATCTCGCAGCCAAATAGTTCCTCAGACTGCCTAGATCTGGATCTGACGCCGTCATGTATTCCCCTTATGCAGGCCGTCACACAATTAACTCTTGACGCCCTTCTTGTGACGCCTTCACGTTTCTTCTGGGTCGTCATGGATTTTACTCTTGACGCCGTCATGAATTTCCTCTTGACGCCGTCATACACTGTTCTCAGCATGGAAATTTAAGTCTTTGGCGTTTTCTTCAGTTTTATGCTCCAAAAACGTCCGAATTGCTTCTTTTTCAAGATTTCACTCCCAAAGTATCTAAAATCATAAAAGGAATGATTTAGGGTAATATTTGATCAAATAAATTCAATTCCGGGCTTAAATGACCCCCTAAAAGTGGTTCATTTTTCGCCTCATTAATATGCATTAAGCAATTGATTTGTAGGATCTATAGTTAAACCATCATCGTAATTATGATTCACAATATTTCAATGTTAAAAGAAATCAATCACAATTAGATATTTTCTTAGTTTTCAATTAGTAAAGTTGTTTGCTTAGATTTATTATGAATTTAAAATTGTTTAGATTTAGTGTAAATTTGAATAACTCACAATGTACCCTTACTACCCAAACATTATTTGTATAGAAAATAATCCATGATTTTAGTTTTCGATTCACTCTTCTTATTTACATCCATGATAATAAATACCTATTTATATGCATCATTTAATTGAGATTTATTAATTTTGATAGTTGGGCACTGTAGAGTAACACGAAAAAGAATGATATTGCAATTAATAGAGTTAAATCATTTGTTTCATTCTGTTGGGTGACTATTTAATGAAATAGAAAATCTATTACAACTTTACAACCTCGAAAGTAATTGTATATACTATATAGTGCATTTTATGAATAGAAATATATAGCTGTCGATTTTCGGTTGGAAGTGATTGGTTATTAATTTGAATTCTTCATTATTTTTGTTAATACATGAACGATAACAATCGTATCGGTCGAAGATTTTAAAAGTGGAACTGAGTTTTGGTTCAGAAATCTCTATGTAGCCAATTATCAAAAAGTGTTAATGTGCTTGATATAATTTTGACATTTGTTGTGTATTAGCTTAAGGTTATATAAGGGATCTTCAATTCTTTTTTTGAGTAGACTCATGTGTTCATGTGTTATGATTTGTCGTTGCATTGTTAGTGTTACACATAAATAAAAATGTATTTGTAATTTGGCGGAGTTACTGGCGGAGTTACTAATAAATAATGTTTAGGTGCTCAATTGAACTTCTGAATATGAATGTCACAAAGAAATTTAATATTCCATTATTCAGGGTATAATTGTCATACATTGTTCTCTTTGTATTTGGGCTATACAGGAAATTTCAACTAGATATAATAATGTTCGGGTAAGGAGGATGGAAGAAATCGATATAAAGGTTATATATGACATTTTAAAGAGGATTTTCACCACCAAACACTTTGGATTGGTGGCTCTAGCTAAATGGATTTGCTGAGGTATACTATTTATTGATTCATAAAAACAATACGAAAAAAAACCCCTAGTTTGTAAACACATTGAGGTTTTGTATTCAATAAGAGTCTTTTGGTTTCAAACATAACATATATATATGGTATAAACTGCTATACTATATACTATTCCCTAAATAACTTAATCCACAATGAATTTAAATTTTTAGGGTTATAATACTCAAACACACAAAAATCAAACCATCCATACATATGCTAATGCACCATCATCTTCAAACTATAGTTTCTTCTAGATCGAGGTATGAGATCGTACATCTATTTCAGATTCAATGTGTATAGATTTTTTTTTTTTTTTTTTTGCATGGTGTAACAATACATGTTGTTGTTTTGAGCTTGCATACATTTCACAGGTAAAATTCTAATTGTCTCCGGTGTTTATATATGAAGGTTCGGAAAGCAATTCCATAATAGACCTTCTCCAATTTCAAGGTTTGAGGCAAAAGAGTCCAGGATTTGAAAGATCATAGAGTTAGACGATGAGGGTGTTGTTGAAGATTATGATGTCACCATCATCATCATCATCAGCGTTATCATCTATCTAAATGATCTCTAGAAGCTTGGATTCTTTTTCATCATGTATTGAAAGTAAAGGGTACAATCACCGTGGGAAATTATTTTGCCTCAATTAACGGGATACGTTGAGGTATGCTATTTATTGCTTTCATGGAAAATTTAAATTTTCTTGCTTTCTAACATGGAATAGTTTAATCAACTCAATAATATACCCAATATGCAGTCACTTCACAAGTGAAAGACCATTACCAACACGTGGCACCTGCTATGCATCTGGGCAAGAACCGACTATTTTAGAAGCAATGATTGATGTATCCCACTAAGTATTTCCTCATACGAAGCCGATGACCTCTTTACCAGATCAAGCTGATTTTACAAAGGTTCTTGAAGATGATTAGATTGTTGATAAGAAGTATGTAATAGATACAATTAATGTATAACATAGATACTCTATGCGATTATTCCGGATTATACCAACGGCAAATCAGCAAGTACTGAAGCGAAGAAAAATGACAACGATTTTGTGTGACTTTATATGTGTCTTACCAACAAGAAGTGAAGCCAAAAAGAAATGAAAACGATTTTTTGCAACTGTATATGTATCTTACCTACAAAAACAAGTGGTTTATTTCCAATAATTATTGTTTTCTCTTCTATTTTTCCGATGGCTACATGTTTCGTTCAAGTTTAGATCTTTTATTAGAACTCCATTTATGTTTTGTTTACTCCAAATGGACAAAACAGGTCACTACTTTGTTTACAATTTGTGCGCTTCTAAGAAGCATTAATTACTGCTGAAAAGTTATTGATGTGCTTTACAAAACTCAAATCATAACGACTCTACTTTTCTAAAACCATGTATAGTTGTATAACTATTAGATGATTATTAGCATTATCGCCACTCTTCATTAGCCAAGCCAATTCAGATCAAGCTGGTTAGCATTTTTAGACTAAAAAAAAGTGAAAAGGTGGATCCGGTACTGTTTAGAAGCCACCAATTTATAAGCCAAATCAAAGGTATCATCACTAAGCTCTCTTCTTTTTGTAAAAAATTTGGTTTTCGAACACATGCAATACTATCATATACAAATGCTCCGCCACAATGCGAGAGTTGAAACCATCATTTTTTGTTTACAAAAGGGAAAGAAAGAAAAAATAATTAATCAAGAAAGAGGGTTGAATCTCATAAATATTTCAGATTTAAAAAAAAAAAAAAAAAAAAAAAAGTTACATTATTACGCTTATAATTTTGAATTTTTTTAACGCTAAAATACGGGCTTGAAAAGTTGCTTGTAGCACTATCGGGTGGACATTGAGACAATTGTTGGTAGGATGTATTCTAAGAATCCTTTCAAGTTTGACTAAATATGACTAGTCTTGTTAAAACTATTACTCAATTAAAGTGTAGAGTTGATTTAATCCTTTCAAATTTGATTATGACAAGTAGACTTGCTAATTCGGCATAAAATTATATAGCATTCTCTCTCTATTTAAATTGAATTAATTTCTCTTTTAGTTTTAAGTTTTGTTTTTTTCTTAGTTTCATTACAAAAAATGTTTGAGGAAATGGTAAGTTTGGTATTCGTTGATGATAATCAACAGATACGTATCATACATAAATAGCCGTACAAGGAGTATTCTAGAACTCGGGCTTAAGCCCAATGAAAATAATATATATACTCAATACCTTTACTGACTAACATTCCCCCGCAGTTTGAGCGGGAGGACACCGAATGCTTAAACTGGTATAAAATTCTTCAAAAAAAGCTGAAGGCAACCCTTTGGTCAAAATGTCCGAATACTGATAACGAGATGGTACATGAAGAACTCGAACCTGACCAGCAGCAACCAAATCTCGAACAAAGTTAATGTCTATCTCAGTATACTTCATACGTTGATGCTGAACCAGATTGGAGGACAAATACATAGCTAACATTATCATAGTAGACAAACGTAGCGGAAGACAAAGGAGTATGCAATTCACGTAGTAGATTCTGTAACTAACAAGTCTCAGCAACCGCATTGGCAACTCTACGATACTCTGCCTCAACACTAGACCAAGAAAGTGTAGGTTGACGCCTAGAGGACCAAGAGAGTAAGTTGTTGCCAAGAAAAACACAATAACCGGAAGTCGATCTCCGATTAGTAGGGTAACCCGCCCAATCGCATTTGAATAAGCAACCAAAGAAGTAGTAGATGACGAAAACAAATGTAGCCCATAATCTAAAGTACCACGAACATATCTCAAAATCCACTTGAGACCCCGAGAAACGAGGCTCCCAAGGATTATGCATATGTAGACAAACCTGTTGCACCACGTAAGAAATATCTAGACAAGTGAATGTAAGATACTGAGGAGCACCCGCACGAATTCGATAAGAAGTCGGATAAGAGACTGAATCACCATCATTACCCAGTTTAAACACAGTATCAACAGGAGTCCTACTGGGATTACAGTTAGCCATATGTGCCCGCTCAAGGATCTCAGCAGGATACTTATGCTGGGATAAGAACATCCTCGAAGAATCCCATGTAACAGAAACACACAAAAAAATAATTGAGGGAACCGAAATCTATCATAGAAAATTCCGTATGTAAGAAAGCAATGATTTGTTGTAACAAAAACTCACAAGAACCAGTGAGAACAATACGATCAACATACAGTAATAAATAAGCAGTGTCAACCCCCTGTCGATAAATAAATAAGCAGTGTTAGTCGATAAATGTATTGAGTCGATATATTATTTGTATTGGGCTCAAGCTCGAGCTCGAGAATACTCCTTGTAGGCTATTTATATATGTATGATACGTATTCATTGATGATAATCAATACATACCTATCATACATAAATAGCCCTACAAGGAGTATTCTTGAACTCGGGCTTGAGCCCAATACAAATAATATATCGACTCAATACATTTATCAACTAACAGAAACGCATGATGGTTTTATACTTAACAAAAACTATCAATACATTTGTTAACCAAAAAAGTAGTGATCTATTTGATCACCTACAGAGATGAGCAAAAACCAAAAGCAAACCGAAAAAATCGATCCACAGCAAAAACCAACGGTTCGGTTTCAGAAAATAGAAAAACCACATTCTGTGTTACAGTTTCGGTTTTTACTGAAATTCCAAATCGCAATAATCGCACCCAACCAGTCCGCTATATTCATATAACTTATTAAATTTCATAATATTAATGTGATAAATTGCTTTTTTTATACTTTCTTAATTAAGTATATCAAACACATTTTATTAGTTAATTATTGTATGAGTTTTTAAGTCATAACAAAATTTCTCTTTTTTTGCTTACAATTTATCATTGAAGTTTTTAAAATTCTACATTACATTTGACTTTTACTATTATCTACATTTATAATTCATAATAATGCATAACAATTTGTATATATGTTTGCAACACATCATGTAACATTATGATACATACTAGAAAGATAATCTAGAAAAAGTGAACTTTAAAAACGAAAAAACCGCAATAGCCAAACTGAAAAAACTGTAACTGACGGAAAACGAAACCGCAAAAACTGTGCGCTTGTGGATTCTCATTGTGTAAGTTTGATTTGGTTTTTTATCAAAAACCGCACCAAACTTCATCATGCTCGCCCCTAGCCAAAACAAGTAAAAAGAAAAACGAAACGAAAATATATGTGTTCATGTGCTTGTAGGTATGTAGGTAATTGTTGTTGTGAATTGAATTAGATTCCTCTTGCAAAATGTTTTCGTGATTCAAAAATGGATTCATTAGTTTAGATTTTCCTTTTTGTACTTTTTAATAACATTAGTTTAGCTTTGAATTTCAACAATCTTCTTACTCACGTTTTGTTTTCTTGTTGGAATTTTTTAAACAACGATTGCATTGTTAGAAAAAGAAAAAGACGATAATCACAATATCTTTATGTTTTTTATTCGTTGTGTTTTGGTGTGTGTAAACAACAATTTATCAAAATATCAACAAACGTGAAGTTTAATTTGTCGTGAGACAAATAAACGTGAAGTAATACGAGTAAACCGTTTAGGAAAACGATTACCTCGTAAAACTTGTGAAAGTGATATTCAAATTGTGAGACCGGGAAGTGATTTTCCGGGTCGTACCCCAACGAGGTGTGAATAGAAAGCTTCGAATGAGATTGGGATTAAAATCTTGTATGATTGGAAAGGTTATTTAGTTTTGCGATACGTTAAATTATCGAATTTGAAAATTAACGAACGAATGTAAAAGTAAATTGACCTAAGGCAACTAACAATCTAAGAAACTCCTAAAAACTACGGGAAAACATAATTACGTATCGGGAATCCTAAAACGTTAACTAAATTAAAAACGTGACGTTTAATTAAAAATCACGCGAATGTGCGAGATAAAACGTGAATTTTATGCTAGAAAGGTCCTACGAGTTTCTAATTAATTTTCTTACGTTCTAAAAGACAAAAGAAAATTTTTGAAAAAAGAAAATTAATTTTTCAAACAAAATTCTATTTATTATAATTAAATTACTTTTTAAACTAAATTAAACTCTAATAATTACTAAAACTAACTATAAAAATCCGAAACTTTTTTGGAAAATTCAACAAAATAAAACTAATTTGGGAAAAATATAAAAGTTGGTAGCACAGAACAATAATAAGCTAGAAACAAGCTAAATAAGCTGTTAAGCTTATTATTGTTCAATACAAACAACAAGGCCTATGTATTAATTTTTGCAACTCTTTATTGATAAAAGACCCAAGGGCAATGGTTGAGGTGGTGTTGTGTGGGCTGTGAGACCAGGGTTCGACCCCTGGTTTTTGCAAAAATCTTTATATATTTTTTTTCTTTCCTTTACGACTTACAGACACAAACACAAGCAAATAAGCCAACAAGCCACAACAGCATAAACTAGTAAAAACTGGTAACAAACACCAAATACGAATACAAAATCAACAAGCTCAGTTGAAGGCTTGCTGTTGCAACAGCAGGTATGGTGAAAAATGGGTCAGAAAAAGGGCCAAAATAAGCTAGAGAATAAGCGTTTAAGGGCAAAGTAATTATCAACCTATCAAGCTAGCATATACAGCTACCCAAAACACCAAAGTTCAAGTTATGTGGTCCAAAGATTGGCTAGATAAGGCCAAATAAAAATGCTCCAAAATCTGGATTTAGGGGATTAATATGTCAGATAAGCAGTTTCAAAAGCTTATTTAAGTGAGCAAATGTATTTCAATTTCCAAATTTCTTTTTGCTTTTGATTCCCAAGCTGGCAACGTTCCCAAATCAACAAAATTTACAGACTTCCATTTAATATTAAAGCTTAGGGACTGATTAGAAATTAGGACCAAAGCTGAGTGTGCAGATTTTGACTTTGAAGTATTTTTGAGCAAACTTGACTTTTATGAAACTACAATGGTCACTACTGATCTATTAAGTTATATCACACCTAAATCTAGTTAAATTATGTAATCTAAACTAGTTTTGAGCTAGATCAAAGGGTTTGTTTTTCAAATCTGTTAACCATTAAGCTGCTATGGTTTTGAAGGGGATTCTTTGACTTTTAAAGTAAAGTGCCAAGTAAATGACTGATTTGGACTATGACATACCTAAGATCAATGAACCAAGCAAACTAAAGTGACAATTACAACTACAGGTTAGGATTGCAGCCTAATCCAAACACCCCTATACTAAACTGATTTCCACAATTTTCAAAGCAAACCACTAACTAATTAACTAAGATTAACTAATCAGCTTTTATAATATCTAAACTAACTTAGGAACGTTGGAATCAACAACTAATAAAGGCAAATAACAACTAAAGTAATTTATGACCAAAGTACGTAGCAAAACCTACTTGATATCCAAATTGAGGTAAGAGCTGAGAAGACAAGGAACCCAATAACATATCCTATATGCTCCCCTGAGCTCTAAACCACATTCCTTCCATCCATGCTTTGCTGCAATACTATGAACACCATTTTTTTATTTAATTTTTGATTTTCTTGTATTTTCTCCCTTTTTTTTTCTTTTCTGAATTTATACTTTCTTTCTGAATTTTGTTTTCTTCAATTTAAAATAACTTTAACATTCTTAAATTGTAAACTGATATAACCAAAATAATACTAGAAAGTAATAACAATAAAATTTGAAAAAGTGCGAATTGGACATAAACCTGAAAGAACTTTTGACTAAACTTAAATTTGCAATTACAAGAATTAAATGAGTTTAAGAAAACAGAAAAGATACAAAAGATGGGATGCCTCCATCGCTTACATAAGTGCCCTATTTATACTAAAACAAAGATGTAGGTAGGAATTGAGCCTGCTTGTCTTCATCCTTTGTAATTAGGGTTTCATCCAGCTTCCTTGAACCTTGTGAAGACATCTTAGCCGTTGAGTTCTCCAAACACTATCTCAACCTTTAATTCCAAACTTTGGCGCCCAATTGAGTTTGTGGATTGCCAACGTGGCAAGGGTAGGTAGGGGTTTGTGAGGCAAAGGGTAAAGGTGAGTGGGATTGGGATATGGTGTGGAGAAGAAAAAGGGGGGATGGTGATGGGGGTCATGGCTGGTTGCAATCACAGGGGAGGGAAACTCTTTGGGGAAGAAGATAGGGAACTGTGGAGGATTGACCGGTTTGACCCTTCCCTTTTAGTATTAAACCGTATGGTGGATTTGGGCTGGACAAACATTTGGGCTTTGGGGGAATTTAAGTGGTGGACTGGTGGTGGATTTTTAGTAATAATAAGGGTCTGTTTGTCTTTTTAACTATGAAACCACAAGGACTAATGTTGCAACTTTCTGAAACTTGAGGACCACTTCTGCCTTTTTTCCAAACTCCCTCAAAGGGCCATTCCTACCAAATATTAATATTACAAGGACTTTGAAAGTTATTTTTCAGTCTTGAAAACACAAGGGACCAAAATTGTCATTTTTGAAAGTCCAGGGGTTAAACATGCCAATTGTGAAATTTCAAAGGTTTAACTTGAAATCTTTTAAAAACATTTTACCCAAAGATCATTTGTGATTTATTTTGAATTTTAAAGAGCAAGGGTTGACTTTTCTTTGAAAATGACTGACTAGTGACTAGTTTTGTAAAACTTTGAAAGTTGGGGGACTGAAACTGCCAATTATGCAAATTTAGTTCATTTTTCGTTTGTTTTCACTCGTTTTGCATCAGAAACATATAAAATACGATCTTTGGGATTTTCTTCGCATTTTGGTGCGTTTTTGAGTATTTTTGATCGTTTTGCAGCTCAGATTTGACTAAAAATGATGAGTATTTACACACTCATCAATCCCCCACACTAAACTATTGCTAGTCCCTAGCAATCTTTTTGAGAAAATTAATGGATTTGAAGTCTCTTTACCAAAAGCCATCACTTCTGGAGTAGCCGGATGCTTTGGGTTCAAGTAAGAGTTATGGTCCATCCGATGACCATATGATTTTTAGCAAACCACCAGCTTTCAACGGTTTTGATTTGTCTTTACCAGAAGCCGTTTGCTCCTGGACTAGCCAACTCTTGATGGAACAGTCAACATCTTGGTGAGTTGATTACCAATTATGGTTTTTCCACTGCCTTTACCACAAGCCATAATCTTGCAGGCTAGCCAACTCATTAGCTTTTGAGGATATGGGGAGTTGAGGAACCATACAATTTTTGGCAAATTGCAAGCCATCAACGGGTTTGAGTTATCTTTACCAAGAGCCGTTTGCTCCTGGATTAGCCAATCCTTTAGTCGTTTAGACACGGCGAATTGATAACCACAAAAAATTTTGAAATAAAGTGAAATTTTTTTTAAAATTTTGGCCAAAAACGGGGGTACTAGACGGTATAATTTGATAAAATTCGCTAGAATTTTCCCCTCCCCCACACTTAGAGTTGAATATTGTTCTCAATATTCAAAGTCCCGGCTATTAAGCCGAAATTTTGAATGAAAGACGAGAATATTAAAAACTAATTGTGGGAACGTCATTTGTTATTTTTCACTTTATTTATACAAACACACATTTTTATTTTTTTATTTTTTTATTTTTTTATTTTTGGAAGGATATATACATCTCAAGTAGATGCGGGGGGTGGCCACTCCCCCACACTAGGGTGTTAGAAAATAGAAGGAAATCAGATACACGGGTGAAAACCCATGTTTGTTGCTACTGTTTTTGTTTATCGAGTCGCTAGCTTGACTCGATCCCCGAATTTATTGGTCCATGGGGAAAGTTTGGAGGTCCGGGACAATAGGTGGTATGTCCCCTCCAAAATAATGTTTCAACCGATGCCCATTTACTTTGAAATTTGGACCGTCGTCTTGAGATAACTCGACGGTACCATAAGGATAAACTTTGGCAACGGTGAAAGGTCCAGTCCAGCGGGTTTTAAGCTTACCCGAAAAGATCTTTAATCGAGAGTTAAAAAGAAGGACTCGGTCACCAACGTTGAAAACGCGGTTCTTGATTTTGGATTCATCGATCTTCTTTGTTTTCTCTTTATAAATTAAAGCATTTTCGTAAGCTTGATCACGAAGTTCATTGAGTTCATTGAGTTGAACTTTCCTATGATCACCCGCAGACTTAAGATCAAAATTTGCATTCTTCAAAGCCCAATAGGCTTTGTGCTCGAGCTCAATCGGTAGATGACAAGCTTTTCCATACACGAGCTTATAAGGAGCACACCCGATGGGTGTTTTATAAGCCGTGCGAAAAGCCCATAAAGCGTCATCTAACTTATCCGACCAAGAGGCACGGTTTTCGCCTACGGTTCTTTCAAGAATCCTTTTCAAACCACGGTTTAAAACCTCCACTTGCCCACTCGTTTGTGGGTGATAAGCGGTAGCAAGTCGGTGAGTGACACCATACTTGAGCATGACTTTTGCAAATTGTTCATTGCAAAAGTGAGTACCGCGATCGCTTATGATAGCGCGGGAGTTCCAAACCTTGAGAATAACGATTTCAAAATTTTTACAACTACTCAGGCATCGTTGGTTGGGAGAGCTTTTGCTTCGACCCATTTTGACAAGTAGTCAACGGCCACGAGTATGTACATGTTCCCTCGTGAAGACGGGAACGGCCCCATAAAGTCTATGCCCCAAACATCAAAGATCTCACACACTTGGATGACATTTTGTGGGATATCCCGTTGTGTGATCTTTCCTTGACGTTGACACGAGTCGCAAGATTTGACTAGGTCATGGGCGTCTTTGTAAATGGAGGGCCAATAAAAACCGGACTCAAATACTTTTCGAGCGGTGTAGTTCGGGCCATGATGTCCCCCGGTAGGTCCATTATGACAAGCCTTAAGGATTTCCATGGCTTCTTGGCCATGAACACACCTTCGAATAACCTGATCCGCATAAATTTTAAACAGATAGGGATCGTCCCAAAAGTAGTGATTAACATCTTTGAAAAACTTGCTCTTTTGGTGGGACGACATCCCTTTAACAACGAAGTTCCCCGCATGGTAGTTTGCAAAGTCGGCAAATCATGGGGTACTAGAATCACCACGAGAGGAAATCACATTAAGTGTCTCGAGGGGAAACATTTCATTTATTTCCTTCTTCTTGAGAACTCCTTGATGAGGATTCTCCAATCGGGAAAGATGGTCAGCAGCGAGGTTCTCGGCTCCCTTTTTATCACGAATGAGGATATCAAATTCTTGTAGGAGGAGAACCCAACGGAGCAATCTCGGCTTTGCATTTTGCTTGGCAAAGAGATATTTTAGAGCCGAGTGATCCGTGTACACTATGCATTTAGTCAAGATCAAATATCGCCGAAACTTCTCAAACGCATACACCACGGCTAGTAATTCTTTTTCTGTTGTGGTGTAATGAGCTTGAGCTTCGGTCAAGGTTTTGCTTGCATAATGAATCGGCTAAAAATGTTTAGTTTTTCGTTGCCCCAAGACCGCACCTATTGTAAAGTCACTTGCATCACACATGAGTTCGAAAGGTAGGTCCCAATCGGGGGGCAACTAGAATGGGTGCCTCGGTAAGCTTTTTCTTGAGAGTTTGAAAAGCTTTGTCACACCCCCATAATCGGGTCCAGCGGAAGCATACGTGTAGTTGGGGTGTAACTCAATTGGTATTACAACACAAGTTCAAAAAGGGTTTTCACTTGAATCATTTAGAATAAAATAGCTTAATCAAAAATGTTGAATTTACATTTTTAATAGTAGTGCGGAAGTAGGCCCTTAAAATAGTTTAAAACGGTCCCCAAGTGAATAATCAGAGTCTTCTATGACCATGCCATGCCCTGCCAAAACCTCTTGTAGCGTGCCATAGCTTAATACCTGAAAATACATGTTAAAGTGTCAACATGAGGTTGGTGAGTTCATAGGTTTGTATTAAAACAATAGTGTTGTGAGTTCAATAGAGAGTTTTGTGACCATTGTGTGACTCACAATGTCATAAAAATAAAGTTTACCTTAAAGTAAAATTTGAAGAGTGGACCGTTAGTAGAGTATGTGACCATTACAACGAATACAATGCCACATAAAAAAATAGTCTATTACGCTAGCGCTAAGTTCATGCAACCGAAGCTATAACAGTGTGCATGCTCAAAGAGCATGTAATCATATATAGGTGCTCGGCAAGTGTTTATCCCAGACACTTGTGTTTTGACATGGTATACGTTCGTTTGCCTATCCGGCCAAACCGAACTGGGGCGTTACCCCCAATAGATCTATTTATAACATTCGAGCTTCCCAGCAGGAATTAACGATTCATGAAATGGGCATAATTGGGACATAACAGGGCTTAGGCTAATCCGCGTAATAGTTTAAACAAAGCATAAGTTTCAGTGTGGTCCATAAAAGTGTTTGCATAAAAGCAATTGTTCATAAAGTGTGTTGTATAAAAGCAATTGTTCATAAAGTGTGTTGCATAAAAGCAATAGTTCATAAAGTGTGTTGCATAAAAGCAATAGTTCATAAAGTGTGTTGCATAAAAGCAATAGTTCATAAAGTGTGTTGCATGTTTATAAAACACATGTTTATGTTAGAAAATAATCAAGTATGCAACCAATAAACACATAGGTGCATTTGAATAATCAATCAAGTATTGCGCATTCAAATAAAACAAGCATCGAGTTTAGTTAAAAACGAGCATGTATTCTCCCCCAAAACAGTTATAAAAGCAGGTGAAAGTAGGGGGGGTATGAACTCACCTGGTGCGATAGCTATGATGACAAAAGTGGATACACTGAAATGAGGCACGATCTCTAATCGCAACCTAATATGAATGATAGTTTCTAATGTAAGAAATGAAATGATGCTACACATGCAAATACGTATGTTATCGATACCACTCGTTAGTTTTGAAAATAATGTTTATCGTCGAAAAATATACTTTTTTTTTTACGTCTCGTTAGGTTAATACCCACTTTTCATGTAAATATGTTGAAACGGTACTCCACGATCCTTGTTTGGTGTTCACTCGGCAAATATAAGGTTTTCGTCGCAAAAATAACATTTTCATTACTTGAAAATATGACCAAAATGGCCTTGCAAAACTAGTCGCGAAATATTGTACGTTAAGTGTTAATGGTCAAGCTCGGCGTTTTTGAAAACCTTGTAACAATATCTTGAAGTCGTGTTATTTAACTTTTGGCTATACGGGTCTTGATCGGTGAGAAAATCGACTCTCATTGTTGTGACTTGAAAGTATTATGTTCAATACTTAGGAAATTTCATTATAGTAAAAGCTGTCAAAATATATAGTTTATCGGGTATATAGATGAGGTCGTAGTTTATTCGTTATAAGTCCATTCGACGAACGGTCAATTGATTTGAAAAGCTTGCTGGAAGATCTTGATTTCATAAAACTACGGATCAGGCTCAAACTGATCCGATCATGAAGAAAAACAGCCAATAAAGTGGTGTCTCGCAAAGACAGTTTTGCGGCAAAATAATAATAGAAAAGCTGATGGAAATTTGTAAAAATCGTCTAAGTTCAAACGCTTGTATCTTTTTCGTTATAAGCTTGTTTTCTACGTTCTTTATATCCCCG
The DNA here is from genome assembly GCA_030686995.1 of Artemisia argyi. Taxonomy (NCBI): domain Eukaryota; kingdom Viridiplantae; phylum Streptophyta; class Magnoliopsida; order Asterales; family Asteraceae; genus Artemisia; species Artemisia argyi. Next base: position 138,765,579 of record CM060685.1, read on the forward strand.
GAAACGTGGGACAACATACTAATATATTTTTGATAAGTTGGGACGGCTAGATCAACTTTTACGTCTCGAAACAGTCCATGAAAACTGTTCAACAGCAAGCTATTTTTCAGAAAATAGTTTTCGTCGTTAAAATTGAAAATAGCATATCTTTTTCGTCGTAACTCGGATTTTATCCCCGTTTTCGGCTATAGTTTCGTCTCGGAATGTATTTTCTAAATCTTTGGTCCAAAGTTACAACCTAGACCCTGAGTTTCTCACGTTTTACAAAAATGGACAGTAACTTTTATATAGTTGTAAAAATCAACTTTTCTAGTTTGTAACTTGTTCAAGACTTAACCAAACTATCTCAAATCAACTCTACAAGTACTTAGTCCTACCATACACCTTCTTAGGGTGTCATGGGGTTCTAAACATCACCAATCTTGGTGGATCTCATGAGATTACTAGTAAAAATTATAGATCTATGTTTATAAAAACAAAATGAGTAATAAGTGGTATGGATCTTACATACTTGCATGTTTTACCAATATATCTTGAAAATACATAAAAAATATAAAGTAATTGAAAGTATGAAAAGATCAAAAGTATTCTTGAAGCTTACTTGAATATTTAATGAGTTTTGGAGATGATTATGTAAGAAACCTTGGGATTTTTATTTCAAAGTCCAAGCAAGGAGTATAAATGAGACTTGATCATGACTTGATCTTCAAAATTTTATGGTTTCTTCATTGTTGTTGTTCTTGGCCGAAATTTTAGAGAGAAGAGAAAGGATGAGGGAAATTTTTGGCTAGGTGTTTTGATGTAAATGAATGAAAATGAAGGATGGAATGAAGTATATATTTGATTAGTGTAAGTCTTGGTCAAATACAATTAATGTGGTCTTGGTCTTGGTCCAGGGGGGGGGGGGGGGGACATAGGGGCGGCACAAGGGAGTAAATTAGGGAAAAAATGTGGGCTTGGTGGCTAATTAATATTTGTGTCCAAATGTTGGATGACTTAGTGTATTAGGTGTTATCGGGTACCGAGTTAACTAAAAATAAATGTTACCAAGGTGAAATAAAATACGACGAAGTTGTAAAAGTTGTAAAATAATATTCCTGATGATAATCGGGTATTAGAATAATTATCGTGTTGAAATATCACAAACCGGCGGAGTTATAAGCTCCGATCGTAAAATGTAGCAACTGGTTTCAAAACACCGGGTAAGTTAATAATATAATTTTTATATTATTAAAATGAGTATGAAAATATGTTAGGATCGTAGTCGGGAGTATTGGGTATACGTTCATAGTAAAAACTGAGTGGTAACGTTAATTACAAATTAAGCATACGTATATAGAAATAATGCATATCCGTGTAGTAACTAATGTGATGATGATGTGTAGACTACTCCAGTCTATATGATGTGTCATTAATGAATGATGCATGAATTTGCAACTAAACCACATTGGTTACGCGAATTTGAAGACTCGTAAACTCAGTTTACGTAATAGTGAATGATGATCATGAATAGTGATTCCCTCCGGGAATGAATAGTGTCACATGAATAGTAAAATTTTTGAACGTTTCTCGGAATCACAAACTGACTCCGAAATGATGAATAGTAAAATGATGAATAGTGACTAGTGAATAGTAATTGATGAATAGTAACTGATGAATAGTGAATAGGAGAAATGTCCCGAAAATGCGGGTTGTTACAAGCTTCGATGCACTCATCGGAAAAGATAAATGGAGTCTCTTTTTCAAGAAGTCGGGTCATAGGCCTAGCTATCTTCGAGAAATCTTGAATGAATCTACGATAGAAGCCGGCATGACCCAGAAAACTCCGAACACCTTTGACAGTAGTGGGAGGAGGAAGCTTAGCAATGACATCGATTTTAGCCTTATCAAACTCAATCCCACTCTTTGAAATCTTATGGCCAAGGACAATTCCTTCCTTGACCATGAAATGACTTTTCTCCCAATTTAGACTAAGATTGATGTCTTCACACCTTTGAATCATTTTGTCTAAATTGGAGAGACATGATTCGAATGAATTCCCAACGACCGAAAAATCATCCATGAAGACCTCCATTGTTTTCTCGATCATGTCATGAAAAATGGCCATCATGCATCTTTGAAACGTGCCCGGAGCATTGCATAAGCCAAAAGGCATGCGTCGATAAGCAAATGTTCCGTATGGGCACGTAAAAGTCGTTTTTTCTTGATCTTGAGGATCGATGGGAATTTGGAAATAACCCGAAAAACTGTCAAGGAAACAATAGTATTCGTTTCCCGCCAATCTTTCGAGCATTTGATCCATGAAAGGTAATGGAAAGTGGTCTTTAAGGGTGGCGTCGTTTAATTTTCGATAATCAATGCAAACGCGCCAACCCGTTACCAATCGAGTAGGAATTAACTCGTTATCATCATTTTTTACAACCGTTATGCCACCCTTCTTGGGCACATAATGAACGGGACTCACCCAAGGACTATCCGAAATAGGGTAAATCAAACCGGCATCAAGAAGTTTTATGACCTCTTGCTTGATAACCTCTTGAATCTTAGGATTTACCCTTCTTTGTTGTTGAACCGCCGGTTTAAAGTCATCCTCCATCAAAATTTTGTGCATACAAAATTCTGGGTTAATACCCTTGATGTCGGAAAGTCTCCAAGCAATGGCTCGCTTGTGTGACTTTAAAACCTTGAGAAGAGCGGTTTTGTTTTCCTCATTCAAGTCTTTAGCAATTATGACGGGAAACTTATCGTCACCCTCCAAAAATGCGTACTCGAGATGAGGTGGAAGCTCCTTGTGTTCGACCTTAGGAAAGTCATCAGTTTTTTCAACATCTTTGACTTCCACATTATGAAGTTCTTTTGGAGGAAGAGATGATGGATCATCATTGAGCAACTTCTCAAGTAGAAGTATGTCTTCCTCAGGATTGATTAAATCATTATCAACATGAGAATCACATGACAAACAAGCTTCAATTTCTTCCAAAATGAAGTCACCTCCCAAAAATGGAGTAAGAGAGGGGGGGGGGGGGGAGACATCAATGGAAGAATTGATTGATCCTTGCACATTTAACACTTCTTCAAAATGGTCATCGCATGCAAGATCGATGACATCAAGTCGATTAATTTCTTCTCGTTCAAGTTTGAGAAGATCTTTTGAAGTGTTTTCAATGTTAATGACCAACTTTTCATCGCCAACTCTTAGACTCATTTCTCCTTCGAAGACGTCGATCAATGCACGAGCCGTTTTTAAGAATGGTCTTCCCAAAATAAGAGGAACACGAGGATCAGCATCAAAATCAACGACTACGAAGTCGGCAGGAAAATGGAACTTACCAACCTTCACAAACACATCTTCAGCAATACCCTTCGGAATCGTAACCGAACGTGTTGCTAATTCGAGAGTCATTCATGTTGGTGTAAGCTCAGGAAGTGAAAGTTTTTGCCAAATAGAGAAAGGCATGAGGTTTATGCTAGCGCCGAGATCGGCCAAGGCAAAGCATTCCTCAAGCTTTTGGAAATCACATGGAATGAGAAATATTCCGGGGTCCTGATGCGTGGGAATCGCAACAGGCTTTACCTCTCGAGGGATCTCGAGAAGCTTACAACCCCCACCAGGCAGTGTACCTGATCGTTGTAGTATAGTATAGTGACAAGTACCGGGGGATTGATCGTTCAGCTTAGGAATAGTGTCGCTAGGATTAGAAAGCCTAAATACTAGTTCTAAAGGTGAGGGATGATTATTTTTGTGTTTTTATATTTTATGGAAAGCAAATTAAAATCTCGGGTTTGAAGGATTTGGGCGGAATTAGTTGCTATTCAACTAACCCAATACTAAGATGCAATCAAAATAAAATACTAGAAATGAAAATAAACTAATTTATACTAAGGTTGTGAGCAATAATTGGAGAAAATGTGTTTACTTAGATTTCACTACTCCCTAGATATCTTTTACATGTTAATTACTTGTTATAATTGCATGGATGACGGATCGTATTCCTTAATACCATTCATGGGGTGGCACACATAACTCCCCAATTCTATGAGCTCTTATCTCCTCCTATACCATGCCCAACACAACTATAGGGATTGTAAACAGTGGCTCATGCATTAAATACAACCAATAAAGACCTAGTGCGCGTTGGTTCATGTTTCTTAAGACGTTCAAGCATGTTACCAATTGGAGATCTGCCAGTTTTCTTAAGCCTAACATATAAATCGTTCATCCAAGACAAGAATAAACAAGTAATCAATACATAATCAATATCTAGGTTTCATTAGATCTAAGCAAACACAAGATAGATCTAGCCTAGCATGATGGAATTAAGACAAGAACATGATATAGACAACCAACACATAGACATATTGATTGAATTAGAAGAACACTTATCTTGATTAATCATGCAAGGTATCAAGGGGTTGGAACCCTTGAAAAACCTGTAAAGTTACACCAAAATCGTACTTAGGGTTTCCCCCAAAACTTCTCTCTTTAAATGTGAAAAATTAGAAAACTATATATAGAAAAAGGGGTCTGACGGCGTCAAGACCAAATAGGTGACGCCGTCACCTCGCCGCCAAAAAAATCCTCGGACTGCCTAGATCTACATTTGACGCCGTCAAGTACAAAACATTTCCAGGCCGTCATGACTTTTACTCTTGACGCCCTACCTTCATGACGCCGTCAAAACTCTTCTGGGTCGTCATGGAATTTTACTCTTGACGCCGTCAGGGAACTACTCTTGACGCCGTCATGCACTGTTCCCAGCATGGAAAATTAAGTCTTTGGCGTTTTCTTCACTTTTATGCTCCAAAAACGTCCGAATTGCTTCTTTTTCCAGATTTCACTCCCAAAGTACCTAAAATCACAAAAGGAACGATTTAGGGCATTATTTGATCATCTAAATTCGAATTCGGGCTTAAATGACCCCCTAAAACCGGATCATTTTTCGCCTCATCATATACCCTTACACTTGAAATTTGCTTGTCCTCAAGCAAATGCGCTTTTATTCTACTCAAAAGACAAGTTAGGGGTCATTTAACACTAATATAAAAGTAATTACAACAAATAATCGTTCCACTAAAGACCAATAGACAAGCACGGAGGTCATACACAAGCACCTCACAAATAGTGTTTAGATACTCACATCTCTCGGGTGTAATAAAGTGTAAATTACAATATGGAAACGGAAGATATCTCTCACTACCTGTCATAGCAAAATAGATTACCATAGGCTTGGGAAAGGATCAAACCTCCACCACATGGCGTAAGCACCTAGGATAAACTATCAAAGAGGTCTTTTAAAGGGTTGTAACGTTAGGTGTAGGGATATGAAATACACGGTTTTGTTGGATAAAGGAAGTTTTACTGGTGGCGAGTTAACAATCTTGGTTAATTACATGTACAATATGGCGTTGCTAAGCCAAGACTAGACTCGACTTAAGTTAATAAATGAAAAATAACAAAAACATAAAATGAACATAGAATGAAACGGGATGGTAGTCCGTATGTTTTTTTTTCTTTTTCCTTTTTTTTTTCTTTTTCTTGATTTTTCCATTTTTTTTTTTTTTTTTTTTTTTTTTTTTTTTTTTTTGCATACACTCTTACCCTACCATCCAAAATAATACATCATAGGGAATGAATATTTCCCTTACACTTGAATCTTTACATACTTTACATTAAACTAATCTAATGACTCGAATTAAGAGAATCAAAACACTTGGAGCACTTTTAAGATTAACGTACATATGGGGGTAATAAATGATGTTCTTCCCCATTACTCCATAAAATAAGTACTTACCCATGAGTCCCAATCGTCCCAAAACAATATGTACAAGGATATGACTCGACTTAGCAACCATGTAATCAATTAGAAAGTTAACTTAGGGTTTAACAAATAACAATAATGCACTAAAAATGAGCGCATACACGGAAGGCTAAGGCGATTTGGTTGTACATTTAAGTGGGGTGTAACAAATTCTTCCTTTAAGTAAAATGCTTAAAGTTAGAAACGAAAAGATAGGCTCGGAGGGGTGTACTAGGGGTTTCGTGTACTAAAAATGAGTACAACGCTAAGGGTGTGGGAAAATTAGTTGACTTAACTAGCCAAGTAATATGACTTAAATGGTCAAGTAATTATAATACGGGTTTAACACAAGGGTGATCCTAATGCCTCTTATCATGTAGTAAATCCTACAACACGAATGTAGTCTCACTAGCGGTCTCGGGATGAATCACTAACGCAAGTTCTAGAATCTAAATGCTACCGGTACACTCATAAGCACTAATAGTAAATGCTTTTCCTATCAAATCTAAAGGCGAACCTCACATATTTGGGTGGAAAATTTTTCTGAATATACGGTTATGTGCTAGTCATACAATCTCCTATCCATGAGACGCTTGCTATGGCTAAAGTTTCACTCCTAAATGTTGTAAAAAAATTTAAATTTGGCGCTAAAATTGCACTAACAAGTATTTCTCATAGTTTTATTACACATCTACCATTAAACAAAACAAACTCAAGCGAAAGTGCATATGTAAGGTATCATCTTTTTACCCTCCCCTTACACTTAAGATGAACATTGTCCCCAATGTTCAAGTAAAGAATGTAAAAGTGAAAAAGTAAAGAGAATGAAATCAAATACTCCCCTGATTCGCTCGGTATGGATAATAAGGTGGCAAGGTTAAATCTTCCTCCAAGAAAATGAACAATCAAAGCTTCCCTTCCAGAATATAAATCATCTTCTTGTCATACATAACCTGTAAAACCTGATAAAATAGACAAGACAACCTCGCGTAAAATCGGCGGCATCCTATATAAGTTACTAAATCCTAGAAAACAAGATAAGATATAATGCTTGTGGAATGAAGTTTGCAGATCTCCTGGAGATTATAAAACTTAATAGTTCACAAAAAAACCATAAGACTTCGTTAGAAAAACAAAACCGGTAAAATTTCCAGATTTTAACTCCTGACGCCGTTAAGAGTAAACTCCTGACGCCGTCAGAATTGACCTGCAGAAATCCTTATGTTAAGTTTCCAGAAAATTTCTGGAAAAACTTGGTCCTACTTCCTGGAAAATCCTGTAAAACTTCATTATGACTCAATACAAGCATTTGACTCTAACAAGTACGAATATACATGTTCATTTAATATTGTGGAGAATCATGATCGGTTTGTTTCTTAAAAACATATTTGGGGTTTCCCCTTACACTTATCTTTTGCAAAAATACCTTTAAGTGGAGTTAAGACTTGGCCAAAACAACAAAGTAAAGTATTTCCACTATTTAGTTTAGAAACATGATCTACCAACAATAAAAATAAAGCATGCATACGGAAGCAAATAACAAACAAACAAATAAAATCACACAAAACATGGGTTGCCTCCCAAGAAGCGCTTGTTTTTGTTCGAGTCACGAGCCTGACTCTACCCTTATTTAATGGAAATAGGGGAGGTTTTCCCTACACTTAGGATTAAGGGCGGGTGGAAGTAGCGATATACACCCTTAGGGTGGAAATATGCCTCGTGAGGAGAGAGTGGTTGATGAATTATATACTCAAAAGGGTGTGCTCCTATCATCATAACCTTACCAAATTCAATCGGGTTAATGGGTGTATTATGATTTTCTCCTAGAAAGGGATCATTTTCTATCAACTTCAAGAGACTACTAGTTGGGGATCCATCTTGACCTAATAAACCCGGTTTAAACCCATAATGTTTCTTGTGATCAATCATAAATGGGTGATGTAAGCATGTAAGGTCATTTTCCACTCCTACGTCAGCTTCCTCTCTACAAGGCTTAGAGCCTACTACCTTTATCCTAAGACTACCCGGACTATATGGTTTGATGGGTGGATCGGAACCTATCTCAATTCCTAAATTCACATCCAAGAATGGAAGATTAGGTAACGGTTTTGGTTGAGGCTCCAGTTCATCAAAACTAGGAACTTCCCTAGAACTAAGAGTAAGGTTATCATTATAAGTATTCAAACCTATATCCTCTAGTTGTGTTTGATCCAAGGGTTCTACCTCTGTTGGGGTTCCTATAGTCTCTTCTACTTCTTCCGGGTAAGTCATGGGCGGTGTGTATGCCTCAAATGATGCTAGGACTTGTGGGGTACTTAGTGGGCTTGGATTTTCTACTATCTCTTCCATCACATCAATATCACCTATGTGTGCATCTTGTATTATGGTAGTGCCTAACCATGACATGCAACTAGGTGGCTCAACTCTAACCTCATGTGTGTCGTATGTTTTGGTGAAATCTATCCCGCTCATGCAACTAGGTAGTTCAACACTAACCATCTCATAATCTTGGTTTGATTCTAAGTTCATGTTCTTAGAAACTAGGTCATCTCGCTCATACGAATCCACCAATTCGTTGAACTTACGGGTAATGGTTAGGAAGCTTTTCTCAAAATTCATCCAAAGGGTCTCACTAAAAGGAATTGATCCTAAAAATGATCGTCTAATAGAAAACACACATGCAAAAAATTCATCAAACCCATCTAACTTTACACCCATCTCCTCTTGTATATATGTAAGATCACTTAAAAATTCATTGGAACAACAGGAGGCAAATCTATCTGAGTAAACTAATTGTTCCTCTATAGTTAATGATCTAAATGGAATTTCATCCGCCATGGAGACAAATGAAAATGGTTTCACAAACAAAGGGCACAAAGAAAAAGATAGACTACAAGAGAGATTAAAAATAAAAATAAAATCTTACTAGAAAGGAATCTAGCAAGTAGACCTAATAAAAAGAAATTCTAACCTAGACAATAACTATTCCCCGGCGACGGCGCCAAAAACTTGATGCGTGGGAATCGCAACAGGCTTTACCTCTCGAGGGATCTCGAGAAGCTTACAACCCCCACCAGGCAGTGTACCTGATCGTTGTAGTATAGTATAGTGACAAGTACCGGGGGATTGATCGTTCAGCTTAGGAATAGTGTCGCTAGGATTAGAAAGCCTAAATACTAGTTCTAAAGGTGAGGGATGATTATTTTTGTGTTTTTATATTTTATGGAAAGCAAATTAAAATCTCGGGTTTGAAGGATTTGGGCGGAATTAGTTGCTATTCAACTAACCCAATACTAAGATGCAATCAAAATAAAATACTAGAAATGAAAATAAACTAATTTATACTAAGGTTGTGAGCAGTAATTGGAGAAAATGTGTTTACTTAGATTTCACTACTCCCTAGATATCTTTTACATGTTAATTACTTGTTATAATTGCATGGATGACGGATCATATTCCTTAATACCATTCATGGGGTGGCACACATAACTCCCCAATTCTATGAGCTCTTATTTCCTCCTATACCATGCCCAGCACAACTATAGGGATTGTAAACAGTGGCTCATGCATTAAATACAACCAATAAAGACCTAGTGCGCGTTGGTTCATGTTTCTTAAGACGTTCAAGCATGTTACCAATTGGAGATCTGCCAGTTTTCTTAAGCCTAACATATAAATCATTCATCCAAGACAAGAATAAACAAGTAATCAACACATAATCAATATCTAGGTTTCATTAGATCTAAGCAAACACAAGATAGATCTAGCCTAGCATGATGGAATTAAGACAAGAACATGATATAGACAACCAACACATAGACATATTGATTGAATTAGAAGAACACTTATCTTGATTAATGATGCAAGGTATCAAGGGGTTGGAACCCTTGAAAAACCTGTAAAGTTACACCAAAATCGTACTTAGGGTTTCTCCCAAAACTTCTCTCTTTAAATGTGAAAAAATAGAAAACTATATATAGAAAAAGGGGTCTGACGGCGTCAAGACCAAATAGGTGACGCCGTCACCTCGCCGCCAAAACAATCCTCGGACTGCCTAGATCTACATTTGACGCCGTCAAGTACAAAACATTTTCAGGCCGTCATGACTTTTACTCTTGACGCCCTACCTTCATGACGCCGTCAAAACTCTTCTGGGTCGTCATGGAATTTTACTCTTGACGCCGTCAGGGAACTACTCTTGACGCCGTCATGCATTGTTCCCAGCATGGAAAATTAAGTCTTTGGCGTTTTCTTCACTTTTATGCTCCAAAAACGTCCGAATTGCTTCTTTTTCCAGATTTCACTCCCAAAGTACCTAAAATCACAAAAGGAACGATTTAGGGCATTATTTGATCATATAAATACGAATTCGGGCTTAAATGACCCCCTAAAAACGGATCATTTTTCGCCTCATCAGGTCCCCTAATTTTTCGGGAAGTTTCTTAAGAAGAACCGCCAAACAATTCTCATTCAAACGGGTTTTGGTGATTTCAAATAGTTTCTATTTGTTACTTAGAAGGCTCTTGAAAGTGGAAGCAAACTTGGGCATATAGAGAAGAGAATCCGCGAAACTAATGTCAAAGTGTAATTTTTGAAAAATTTCAAGAAACTTTTTCATTTGGTCATTAGTTTGCTCACGGAGTCTTTGATCATTTAACCATGAAGGATATGGTATTGAAGCTTTTGGTTGAACAGGATTTTCCGAGGGTTCAAAAACAATTCCCGGTTTGGATTTGGTTTTTGGGACAACATGAGGTTGGACGTGTGCGGTACTTCGTGTGCTTGTAATTTGCACTTTGTCCTTTGTGGCCTCATGTTCACGTTCCACTACCTCGGGAGGAGAAGAAGATGAAGTAGTAGGAATCGCGGGTCCATCATAAGAAACTCCACTATGGGTTGTGATCGCCTTTACATCGCCCTTCGGGTTGGCGATCGTGTTGCTTGGTAGCGTTCCCGATCTCGAAGGTCGATCATTTAAAGACTTCTTTAGTTTAGAAATTTAACTGATCAACAACCTGTTAGTTTCTTCTTGAGCTTTCATAAATTGTTTCAACAACTCATCGGTGGGTGATGGAGTTTGAACAACGGTTTGATTTTGATGAGAAAAATTTTGAGCTCGGTTGTTTTGATTGAAACCTTGATTTTAAAAATTTCCATGGTTTTGATTACTATGAAAATTGCTTCCTTGATTGAAATTACCATAACCTTGGTTTCTATTCAAGTTTCCTTGATTTTGAGAACTTTGGTTGTAATTTCCCCCTTGATTTTGAAATTGGTTCATAGGGGCCTGAAATTGGTTTTGAACATTCGGGTTTCTTTGTTGTTGATTTTGATTGAATCGATTTGGATTATTGGGTTGAGAAAAACCGGGTGGACCACTTTGATTGTTAGCACGGTAATTTGGTTCCATTTGAGGATGGTATTGGTTACCTCCTTGATTAGAATTACCGACTATTGCGTTAACTTCAAATGGATTGCCATCGGTGACAGTACAATTGTAGTAAGCGTGTGGACCACCACAAGTAACACAAGTGTCAACCTTTTTGACTTCAGCAGGTTGAGAAGAGACTTTCTTTGTTTTGGTGAGAACCAAAGCATAAATAGCTTTCGTGAGCTTGTCAAGTCTAGCATCGGTGCTAGATTGAGCCACGGGTGATAAGGAAGAAGGACCGACATTAACTTGTGAAACAACCGATTTGCTTCGTGCAATGCGGACCTTAGACTTGTTTTCAATGATCATCAAAGCATCTTTGGTGGTTCGATTCAAGAAGTTACCTCCCGCGGAGGCATTAAGAGAGTCTTGATCGACTTGGCTCACACCATTATAGAAAGTGTCGAGTTGCATTAACTCGGGGAAACCGTGATGAGTACATTTACGAAGCATGTCCTTGTAACGATCCCATGCCTCACCAAATGATTCATCGAATTTCTGAGTGAATTTCGTGATCTCATTCTTGAGGGCGGTGGTTTTAGATGGAGGAAAGAACTCATTCACAAACTTCTTGACCAAATCTTCCCACGTTTCAATCGATCGAGGGGTTAATTGTCTAGCCAATTTTTGGCAGCCCCATCAAGGGAAAACGGGAAGAGAAGAAGTTTGATAGCTTCCTCAGGGACATTTTTGCATTTGATGGTGGACGTGATTTTGTTAAACCATCGAATATGATCTTGAGGATCGTCCCTCTCGAAACCATAGAATTGACGCGAGGTGACTAGGTTTATCAACCCCATCTTAAGCTCAAAATTGTCAGCAACGATGGCTAGAATGATGATAGCATCTCCGTAACCCTCTATGGGTGCTTGGAGAAGCTCATTCATAGTGGGCTCGGCCACCATGATGGGAATAGTGCGAAGCTCGGGTTCGACTATTCGATTGGTACGTCGTCCCTTCTTCTTGGGATGTTATTAAGCGATTGCAAAGGACTTGTTGACGTAGACGAACGTGTGCGCATGCACCACAAAAAAATATCAATTAAAACAATACCACTTTAACGACAAGGGAACTTAAACCAATAATCATGAACGCAAGGTCGACTTCTAAAGAAAAACGCACAAAGGAGCGGGAGAGAAGAATGGATCTCTCACTAGGCGAAGTTCGTTGGATCGCCACATACCGTTTCGACTCCTCTTAAAGTGTGTTTCTCGTTTAAAAGTTTTCCAAAACGCAAGTGATACAAAGGCAAGTTTTGATCTTTTGTTTGGGAACTTTTTATGGTCACACCCCCAGTTGGTAGGTGTTCTGCCTTGGTTTGCGGTGGTAAGATTTTAATGTTGTAATTATTAAACAATAAAACGGGAAAATCTTTTTGTGTTTTTCTTTAACTTTTATAGATATAATACATATACTAGATACAAAATAAAAATATTTTTGGTTTTTTATACGTTTTATAAAAGCGTAACTTCTTGCGAAGATTCTACAAGACTAATCGTCTAAACCTTATCGAGACTTTCGACACACAACCTCCCCGGCAGCGGCGCCATTTGATTCGTTGTGTTTTGGTGTGTGTAAACAACAATTTATCAAAATATCAACAAACGTGAAGTTTAATTTGTCGTGAGACAAATAAACGTGAAGTAATACGAGTAAACCGTTTAGGAAAACGATTACCTCGCAAAACTTGTGAAAGTGATATTCAAATTGTGAGATTGGGAAGTGATTTCCCGGGTCATACCCCAACGAGGTGTGAATGGAAAGCTTCAAATGAGATTAGGATTAAAATATTGTATGATTGGAAAGGTTATTTGGTTTTGCGATACGTTAAATTAACGAATTTGAAAATTAACGAACGAATGTAAAAGTAAATTGACCTAAGGCAACTAACAATCTAAGAAACTCCTAAAAACTACGGGAAAACATAATTAGGTATCGGGAATCCTAAAACGTTAACTAAATTAAAAACGTGACGTTTAATTAAAAATCACGCGAATGTGCGAGATAAAACGTGAATTTTATGCTACAAAGGTCCTACAAGTTTCTAATTAATTTTCTTACGTTCTAAAAGACAAAAGAAAATTTTTGAAAAAAGAAAATTAATTTTTCAAACAAAATTCTATTTATTATAATTAAATTACTTTTTAAACTAAATTAAACTCTAATAATTACTAAAACTAATTATAAAAATCCGAAACTTTTCTGGAAAATTCAACAAAATAAAACTAATTTGGGAAAAATATAAAAGTTGGTAGCACAGAACAATAATAAGCTAGAAACAAGCTAAATAAGCTGTTAAGCTTATTATTGTTCAATACAAACAACAAGGCCTATATATTAAATTTTGCAACTCTTTATTGATAAAAGACCCAAGGGCAATGGTTGAGGTGGTGTTGTGTGGGCTGTGAGACCAGGGTTCGACCCCTGGTTTTTGCAAAAATCTTTATATATTTTTTTTTTCTTTCCTTTACGACTTACAGACACAAACACAAGCAAATAAGCCAACAAGCCACAACAGCATAAACTAGTAAAAACTGGCAACAAACACCAAATACGAATACAAAATCAACAAGCTCAGTTGAAGGCCTGCTGTTGCAACAGCAGGTATGGTGAAAAATGGGTCAGAAAAAGGGCCAAAATAAGCTAGAGAATAAGCGTTTAAGTGCAAACTAATTATCAACCTATCAAGCTAGCATATACAGCTACCCAAAACACCAAAGTTCAAGTTATGTGGTCCGAAGATTGGCTAGATAAGGCCAAATGAAAATGCTCCAAAATCTGGATTCAGGGGATTAATATGTCAGATAAGCAGTTTCAAAAGCTTATTTAAGTGAGCAAATGTATTTCAATTTCCAAATTTCTTTTTGCTTTTGATTCCCAAGCTGGCAACGTTCCCAAATCAACAAAATTTACAGACTTTCATTTAATATTAAAACTTAGGGACTGATTAGAAATTTGGACCAAAGCTTAGTGTGCAGATTTTGACTTTGAAGTATTTTTTAGCAAACTTGACTTTTATGGAACTACAATGGTCACTACTGATCTATTACGTTATATCACACCTAAATCTAGTTAAATTATGTAATCTAAACTAGTTTTGAGCTAGATCAAAGGGTTTGTTTTTCAAATCTGTTAACCATTAAGCTGCTATGGTTTTGAAGGGGATTCTTTGACTTTTAAAGTAAAGTGCCAAGTAAATGACTGATTTGGACTATGACATACCTAAGATCAATGAACCAAGCAAACTAAAGTGACAATTACAACTACAGGTTAGGATTGCAACCTAATCCAAACACCCTTATACTAAACTGATTTCCACAATTTTCAAAGCAAACCACTAACTAATTAACTAAGATTAACTAATCAGCTTTTATAATATCTAAACTAACTTAGGAACATAGGAATCAACAACTAATAAAGGCAAATAACAACTAAAGTAATTTATGACCAAAGTACGTAGCAAAACCTACTTGATATCCAAACTGAGGTAAGAGCTGAGAACACAAGGAACCGAAGAACATATCCTATATGCTCCCCTGAGCTCTAAACCACATTCCTTCCATCCATGCTTTGCTGCAATACCATGAACACCATTTTTTTTTTTTTAATTTTTGATTTTCTTGTATTTTCTCCCTTTTTTTTCTTTTATGAATTTATACTTTCTTTCTGAATTCTGTTTACTTTAATTTAAAATAACTGTAACATTCTTAAATTGTAAACTGATATAACCAAAATAATACTAGAAAGTAATAACAATAAATTTGAAAAAGTGCGAATTGGACATAAACCTGAAAGAACTTTTGATTAAACTTAAATTTGCAATTACAAGAATTAAATGAGTTTAAGAAAACAGAAAAGATACAAAAGATGGGATGCCTCCATGGCTTACATAAGTGCTCTATTTATACTAAAACAAAGAGGTAGGTAGGAATTGAGCATGCTTGTCTTCATCCTCTGTAATTAGGGTTTCATCCAGCTTCCTTGAACCTTGTGAAGACATCTTAGCCATTGAGTTCTCCAAACACTATCTCAGCCTTTAATTCCAAACTTTGGCGCCCAATTGAGTTTGTGGATTGCCAACGTGGCAAGGGTAGGTAGGGGTTTGTGAGGCAAAGGGTAAAGGTGAGTGGGATTGGGATATGGTGTGGAGAAGACAAAGGGGGGATGGTGATGGGGGTCTTGGCTGGTTGCAGTCACGGGGGAGGGAAACTCTTTGGGGAAGAAGATAGGGAACTGTGGAGGATTGACCGGTTTGACCCTTCCCTTTTAGTATTAAACCGTATGGTGGATTTGGGCTGTACAAACATTTGGGCTTTGGGGGAATTTAAGTGGTGGGCTGGTGGTGGATTTTTAGTAATAATAAGGGTCCGTTTGTCTTTTTAACTATGAAACCACAAGGACCAATGTTGCAACTTTCTGAAACTTGAGGACCACTTCTGCCTTTTTTCCAAACTCCCTCAAAGGGCCATTCCTGCCAAATATTAATATTACAAGGACTTTGAAAGTTATTTTTCAGTTTTGAAAACACAAGGGACCAAAATTGTCATTTTTGAAAGTCCAGGGGTTAAACATACCAATTGTGAAATTTTAAAGGTTTAACTTGAAATCTTTTAAAAACATTTTACCCAAAGATCATTTGTGATTTATTTTGACTTTTAAAGAGCAAGGGTTGACTTTTCTTTGAAAATGACTGACCAGGGACTAGTTTTGTAAAACTTTGAAAGTTGGGGGACTGAAACTGCCAATTATGCAAATTTAGTTCTTTTTTCGTTTGTTTTCACTCGTTTTGCATCAGAAACATATAAAATACGATCTTTGGGATTTTCTTCGCATTTTGGTGCGTTTTTGAGTATTTTTTATCGTTTTGCAGCTCAGATTTGACTAAAAATGATGAGTATTTACACACTCATCAGTTTTGTTCAATCACTCGTACTAGATTGATCATAATTACAAAAGAAATATTTTTGTTATTAAAAAATTTAAGAATTATTTATTTAGAGAGTACTAAATCTTTTATAAAATAGTATAGATAGTGTTGAAGTAAAATCTTGTTTTACCTTCGACAAGCGAGATGAGCCCTCCGGACTCTGAATGGTCCTTCGGGTTCGGGGTATCTCTTGGTGGGTGCAAGTCCCTTCGGGTACCTGCAAGACAGATGCGTCCGTTAGTCTCGCCCCGGGAGTATTTCCCAGGACCAACCTCCGGCGTGAGAGTAAGTATATATTTTAGAGAAAGAAAGTGTATGAGTAAATAAAGTATGAGAATAAGAGAGAGAGAGAGTTGTTTAACCTTGATGATTTCTTCTCTATTTATATACTAATTTGGGCAAAGTACGAGATCGATTGGTACTTACTCCTTAGTGGTTACTTGTTCATGTTCTTTAAGCAAGTACTTATGTACTTGTTTGTACTTTGATTTACTTTAACTCTCTAGGTTACTGTCTGTCCGGAGCGTGTGTTGCTCCGAACGTATGAGGTCCTTCGGATATTGTCTTGCGTTGGTCTTATCATATCATCCCGTTCCGTTCGCCTCCCGGTTTGAGCCTTCCGATTCTATTCCGGAAGGTTTTTATGCCAATGTGTCTTCTCGAGCCCTCCGGTTTAATTCCGAAGGTACATACATCAACATGTCCCCCCCAGTATCATAGTATTGGTTTTGCCAATGGTGTGATACTAAGAGTATTTGTTTTTTGTAGTTTTTCGGAGGGTATGACGCTTTTTTGTTGCGTTGGCATTGTGTACAAAGTGCCAAAGGTAATTAATGTGTCTTTTTAAGGAGCGCCGTCATTTTTACTGGGCCCTTAAGATTAGGACACGTAAGGACATGTTTGTATCCTTTGGCTGGAACTGTGACACGTATGCCCTACTTGTGAAGTACCGTTTCGCGCCCATTCTTTTATCCTATAAATAGCTCACTTTTTCTCATTTTTTACCACTGTAATTTCTCATACACTTCTCTGCCCCTCCGAGCGACATTTGTCCGAACGATTTTATCCGAACGTCTTATCCCCGTGCGTATTTTTGTCGTTGCGTTTACAAGAGGTACGTGCTCATATCTACTATTTTTATTTGGCTATACCTTCCCTCCGTTCGTCTACTATGTCGGAATCTTCTATGTCCGCGGATCCGGAAGATGTGGTCGGTACGGATAGCATGCCCGTTAAGCAGGACATCCAACGGCGGTTTTCCAAGACACGTCCGTCAGATGTAGTTTATCTGGCGGATGCTTTTGGAATACCGTCGGATCTTCATCCGAGGGTTCCTCCGGACGGTATGACAATGGATCGTCTTCCGGCAGATGCTATTGGTCTCTATGTTGAGTATTTCTTTGAGGGAGGTTTGAATATTCATTTTTCTACTTTCTTTTGGGGGTTATTCAGTATTTCAAGGTTCATATCTCCCAGTTGGTTCCCCTCGGCTTGCATCGTGTGACCCTTTTTGAGGTATATTGTCGAAGCATGCATATTCCTTCAACCACTCCTTTATTCCGGGTGTTTTACAAGTTGAGCAAGCAAGGTTGTTGGTTCTCATTTGAGAAACGGACAGGTAACAACAGGAAAGTTTGTTTTGGTGATTTTTCGTCCAGTTTGAAGGGTTGGAAGGAAGAATTTTTCTGATTGATAGATGTGCTATCCTATTTGCCATGCCCTGGAGGCATCATGATTCGGATGTATCGAACCCGTTTCCGAAGGGTGATTTTAATCCGGTTCATGCAAATAAGTTGGCTGAATGCATTATCGAACCTTTCCAAGTTCCTCACGATTTTTTGTATATGTTGGGGATGTCCTCTTATTGGAAGCATCCTGGTTATCGTGCTGCTTTGAGAGATGAGGAGGGAAGGGGTATAGCCCTTCGTCTTGTTATGTTTATTTTATTATTTGTCTATGTATGGCCTCTCGTTTACTTACCATTGGGTTTATTCGCATGCAGGTGTTACTATGGCAGAATACTTGAAGAAACCCTCCATCCAAAGGAACGTGAATGTTGTTAAGGGAGATAAACTTCGTGAAGGCCAGAATGTGGAGCTTCATCTGACTCAGCCTTTGGCTACCGATGCTCCGATTCCTGAGAAGACCGATGATCTCTTGAGGGTTGAGGTCCCTGATGACAGGGTCCTTGCCGCCAAGGACAAGAAAAAGGAACAGATGGCCCGGATGGGGTCCAAGAAGCCACCAGCTGGAGGTGTCAGCAAGCCCTCCGGATCGTCGAAGAGATCCGGGGATGATGTTTCTTCTCGCCTTCTGAAGAGGGCTCGCTCTTCTGATCATTCCCCCGTGATTGACCTAGATTCTTCAGAGGCTATTCCTAACCCTTCTCCTATTCGATCCATTCCGCCACTAAAACGTTCTTCTATGGATGGAGAAGGAGGTAGTGGTAAGAGGACTGATGCTGGTGGTAAGAGGACTGATTATTGTTTCTTGTGTATATGTTCGTAGAAAACTGAGCATCTCTGTTTTTTTTTTTTTTTTTTGTCAGGTAAATCGAAGGGTGTTGCATCTGGGAAAGGTAAAGAGACGGAGGGCGTTGAACCCGATGTAGATATTGAGGGGGATTCTTCCGATGAGGCGTTTATCCAGGAGTGGTCGGTGAAAAGAGGGACTCGGATGAATACCTCTACTGTTTGTCGTGACATGATGATTCATTTGGCCACTCCCGGGGAGGAGAAGTATATAGAAGCTCATGATGATGAGGAAGCTGTTAACCGTGCTTGGCTGTTGTTGGCTAAAAGCGCTACTGCCCAAGCGGATCTCTTGTACCATTTTGAGAATACTGTGGAGGAACGTGGAAAAGCCGTTGCGGCACACAAAGATTGTGACCGTAAGGCTAAAGATGGTTTAAAGAAGTTTCAATCGGTCAAGGGTGAGTTGGAGAAGCTGAAAGCCGAGCATGCTAGGTGCGCTTCAGGTGAGACGGAGGAGTTGCAGAGGTTAAGGTCTGAACATTCCGGCTGTTTATCCAAGGAGCAGGGTTTGTCCGGGAGGATTGCGGACCTAGAGAAAGAGAAGGAGGAATGGAGACAGGTTTCATGTGGCCAGGCCGAACAGATCAAGACCTTGGAAGCTGAGTTGGCCAAAACAAGGTTGTTATTGAGTGATGAGGAAATGACCACTCAGGAGCTTCGGAAAGATCTTGAAGGATTAGCGGTTTCTTCCGGCAATGTAGAAATTGACCGCAACAAGGTGGTGAACGAGTTTCTTCCAGAATTTGTTCGTCGGTTCTTGGGTAGTCATGAATTCAAAGAAGCGTTGGCTAGGCCTTTTAATCTGTTCTATCAGGCAGGTCTTATAGACGGAGCTAACATGTGTTTGAAGCCGGAGGAAGCTGCTAAGGTGCTGGAGGAGGTAGAAGACCTGGATATGGAGGCTGAAGGGAAGTATCGAGCTTTATATGATCAGGCCCTTACTCAAGAGTATCCCTATGTGCAAAAGATCCGGAAGACCATTTATAGATCCTTCAATGAGATGATTACCATGTTTCCGGATCCTGCTCCTTCTTCTTCTGATGCATTGGATGAAAATACTTCAAGTTCTGCTGCGAATGCTGGAGAGAAACCTTCTCCTGAGAATCCGGAGCATCAGGAAGTTGATACCTCTGCTCTTTCTTGAAGATGTTTGTCTTAAAGTTTGGGTGTCTCCATTTTGACCATGGGCTAAGGCACTTTGAACTTTATGTGAAGCTTTTAATTAACCTTCTTTTTTCGTTCGGTGTATGTTGGGGACCGAATACCTCCATTTTGACTATGGATTCCGGTATTGCGGGTTCCCTGTGAAGCTTATTTAACCACTGTTCCATGTTGATGCTCTTTTGGGCAACGATGCATCACATCCGGAGGCTAGCAAATGTCCGGATATTGTAGATGTTTTTTTCTTTTTTTTTTTTTTTTTTTTTTGGCAAGATGGTCCAGATTTTTGCTTTGTAAGACCGTGTAGGTCCTTTCTGGAACATTTATTATGTAATGGCCTTCGTGCCCCTTTCGGATTATATGAATATATTTTCTTTCTCTTTTAATCGTGTTTATTTATCTCTTGTTATATCTTTAGCTTCTTTTAATCGTGTTTACTTATCGCTAGGGGCGATTTGTGCCGAAAGGCATTTGGCCTTAAAAAGTTTTGGCTCTTGGCCGATATGAGTATTGTTGGTTGGAAGGCACTTAAAAAAAAAAAAAAAAAAAAAAAAAAAAAAAAAAAAAAAAAAAAAAAAAAACTGGCTCTTGGCCGTTAGGGGCAATTTATGCCGGAAGGCACCTGGCCTTAAAAAATTTTGGCTCTTAGCCGCTAGGGGCAGCTTGTGCCTGAAGGCATTTGGCCTTAAGAGACTTTTGGTTCTTGGCTGCTAGGGGCAACTTGTGCCGGAAGGCGCCTAGCCTTAACAAATTTTGGCTCTTAGCCGTTAGGGGCAACTTGTGCCGGAAGGCGCTTGGCCTTAACAAATTTTGGCTCTTAGCCATTAGGGGTAACTTGTGCCGAAAGGCGCTTAGCCTCAACAAATTTTGGCTCTTAGCCGTTAGGGGCAACTTGTGCCGGAAGGCGCTTGGCCTTAACAAATTTTGGCTCTTAGCCGTTAGGGGCAACTTGTGCCGGAAGGCGCTTGGCCTTAACAAATTTTGGCTCTTAGCCATTAGGGGCAACTTGTGCCGGAAGGCACTTGGCCTTAGGAAGCTTTCGGCTCTTGGTTGCTAGGGGCAACTTGTGCCGGAAGGCGCTTAGCCTTAACAAATTTTGATGCATTTGAATAATAATATCACTTGAATGATTGCTGGTGCGTTTTATTAGAAAAAAGGAAGTGCCTTGTGAGCCTTACGATGAGTTTTTCGGATATTTCCGATTACATAAAACAATTCTTTAAGTTCATGGCGTGCCATGTCCTAGCTACTTCTACGTCTTCCATGGTTTGAAGTTTGTAGGTGTCGTGCTGATAAGCTTCTATTATCCGATATGGGCCTTCCCAATTTGGTCCTAATTTCCCTTGATCCTCTATTCTGCTAGCTTCGTTTCTCCGGTACACAAATTCTCCGACTTTGAATGTTTCAGGTCGCACCCTTCAGTTGTAATACTGTTCTACCTTCTTCTTGTACTTTGCTTCCCTTATTGCTGCCATTTCTCTCCGTTCTTCCAATAAATTTAAGTTGAGGTTGATTTCATTGTCATTTTTTTCCATATTAGTCATCATGGTTCGGAAGGTGGGCATGCCGATCTCAGCCGGAATAACGGCCTTGCTTCCGTAGGTTAGGCTGAAAGGCGTTTCTCCGTTGCTGGTTTCCAGAGTGGTGCGGAAGGCCCAAAGTATGTTAGGTAGTTCATCGACCCATCCGGCTCTTTCTAGTCCTAGCCGTGACTTGAATCCCTTCATCAAACTTCTGTTGGCTCTTTCAACCAACCCATTGGCTTGAGGATGTGCAACGGCCGTGTTAATCTGAGTGATGTTTAGTCTTTCACACCAGCTCTTGAAGGGGTCTCCTATGAAGTTGCTTCCGTTACCCGTAACAATTATGTTGGGTAATCCGAATCGACACACAATGTTATCCCATACAAATTTTTTGACTTCCTTTCCGGTGGTTTTGGCCAGCGACTTTGCCTCCATCCACTTGGTGAAGTAGTCTATTGCAACAATTACATACTTGACCTTCCCTGGAGCTTCGGGCAGAGGTCCTAAAATGTCCATTGCCCATTGATAGAAGGGCCAAGGTGCCATGACGGAGGTCAATGTTGTTTTTGGCAACTTGGGAACCGGAGCGTGTATTTGGCATGAATCACACTTCTGAATTAATTCCCTGGTGTCACGATGCATGGTTGGCCAATAGTAACCTTGCCGCATGAGCATGGCCACTATGGATCGTGGTCCGGAGTGCATTCCGCATGCTCCTTCGTATAATTCTCTGATGATATAATTGGCTTGGAGAGGTCCCACGCATCGTAACATTGGGCCTAAGTATGATTTTCGGAAAAGTACATCATCCAGTAGGGTGTAATGGCTTATCTTCATTCGGAGGGCTCTTGCCTCGTTCTGATCTTCCGGCCAGATCCCCTCTTTTAAGCATCGGAGGATTGGTGACATCCAGTTCTCCTCCTCCTCTTCTACTATTGCATTGATTGATTCTTCTTCAGTAGATGGCTTTTCCAATACTTCGACCAGGATTTCTTTCGTTAGATGATCGAATGCTACGGATGCAAGTTTACTTAGTATGTCAGCCTTTTGGTTCTGGGTTCTTGGGATGTTTTTTATTTTGAAACGTTCGAAACAAGCGATGTGCTCTTTGGCTTTGGAAAGGTATTTCGTCATACTCTCCATGTATGCCGTAAAATCTCCATTAATCTGGCTTGCCACTAAATTTGAGTCCACCCGTACGTCCCATGCTTTTATGCACATACTTCTTGCAATTCTCAACCCAGCTAGTAATGCTTCGTATTCTGCACCATTATTAGTAGAATCAAAATTTAGCCGGAGGGCATAGGTATATTCTTCTTTGTCCGGACTAATCAAGACTAATCCTGCTCAGGCACTTTTTTTGCTGGATGCCCCGTCAGTGTATAGTATCCATTCTTCAGTTTGAGAGATATCATGTATCTCCTTGCCCCTTCTTTTTAAACCTTCTTTTGGAACTCCGATAGGGATTTCGTTGATGAAATCTGCTAGGACCTGCCCTTTGATTGCGTTCCTTGGTACGTAGGTGATGTTATAAGCTCCAAGTTCTACGGTGTATTTGGCGAGACGTCCGGATGCTTCTGCTTTGCTTAAGACTTGTTTGATAGGTTGGTCTGTTATGACCTTGATGGGGTGAGCTTCGAAGTACCGTCTCAATCTTCTGGACAAATGCAGTAGGGCTAGGGCCAATTTTTCCACCGGAGCGTATCTCTTTTCGGCTTCGTGCAGCGTTCTACTCACATAATGTACCGGAACTTGTCGTCCTTCTCTTTCTACTAACATAACCCCACTGATGGCCTCTTCGGCTGCCGATAGGTATAAATACATATCTTTTTTCGGTTTTGGCGTGGTGAGGCAAGGAAGTTCTAAAATTATTTTCTTCATTTTCTGAAAAGCTTCTTCAGCAGCTTCCGTCCATTGATATTGGTCTTTGTTATCTTTGGTGATGTTTTTAAGGGTTTCAAAGAAAGGTAATGACCTTTCGGCTGACTTGGACAAGAAGCGATTTAGTGCAGCGAGCTTGCCGCTTAGGCTCTGCATTTCCTTGAGAGATTTGGGTGACTGCATGTCGGCAATTGCACTTGTCTTTTTAGGGTTTGCTCTGATTCCTTCTGAGGAAATTAGGTATCCGAGGAACTTTCCTTCCTTGACTCCGAAGGAGCATTTTTTGGGGTTTAGTTTCATATTTATCTTACGGAGATTGTCAAACGTTTCGGCGATGTCAGCCAGTAACTCCTTTTCGGTTTGGCTTTTAATCACCATATCATCCACATATGCTTCCAAATTTCGTTCCATTTGTGATCGGAAGACCGTATCTACCAGCTTCTGGTAAGTTGCTCCGGCGTTCTTTAATCCGAACGGCATCTTAGTATAGCAATATGTTCCATGGTCGGTGTAGAAGGCGGTTTTCTCTTCGTCTTCTTTTGCCATTTGAACTTGATGATATCCCTTATAAGCGTCAAGGAAGCACTGATGCGTGGGAATCGCAACAGGCTTTACCTCTCGAGGGATCTCGAGAAACTTACAACCCCCACCAGGCAGTGTACCTGATCGTTGTAGTATAGTATAGTCACAAGTACCGGGGGATTGATCGTTCAGCTTAGGAATAGTGTCGCTAGGATTAGAAAGCCTAAATACTAGTTCTAAAGGTGAGGGATGATTATTTTTGTGGTTTTATATTTTATGGAAAGCAATTTAAAATCTCGGGTTTGAAGGATTTGGGCGGAATTAGTTGCTAATCAACTAACCCAATACTAAGATGCAATCAAAATAAAATACTAGAAATGAAAATAAACTAATTTATACTAAGGTTGTGAGCAGTAATTGGAGAAAATGTGTTTACTTAGATTTCACTACTCCTTAGATATCTTTTACACGTTAATTACTTGTTATAATTGCATGGATGACGGATTGTATTCCTTAATACCATTCATGGGGTGGCACACATAACTCCCCAATTCTATGAGCTCTTATATCCTCCAACACCATGCCCAGCACAACTATAGGGATTGTAAATAGTGGCTGATGCATTAAATACAACCAATAAAGACCTAGTGCGCGTTGGTTCATGTTTCTTAAGACGTTGAAGCATGTTACCAATTGGAGATCTGCCAGTTTTCTTAAGCCTAACATATAAATCATTCATCCACAACAAGAATAAGCAAGTAATCAACACATAATCAATATCTAGGTTTCATTAGATCTAAGCAAACACAAGATAGATCTAGCCTAGCATGATGGAATTAAGACAAGAACATGATATAGACAACCAACACATAGACATATTGATTGAATTAGAAGAACACTTATCTTGATTAAACATGCAAGGTATCAAGGGGTTGGAACCCTTGAAAAACCTGTAAAGTTACACCAAAATCGTACTTAGGGTTTCTCCCAAAACTTCTCTCTTTAAATGTGAAAAATTAGAAAACTATATATAGGAAAAGGGGTCTGACGACATCAAGACCAATTATGTGACGCCGTCACCTCGCCGCCAAAACAATCCTCGGACTGCCTAGATCTACATTTGACGCCGTCAAGTACAAATCATTTCCAGGCCGTCATGACTTTTACTCTTGACGCCCTACCTTCATGACGCCGTCAAATCTCTTCTGGATCGTCATGGAATTTTACTCTTGACGCCGTCAGGGAACTACTCTTGACGCCGTCACCTACTATTCCCAGCAAGGAAAATTAAGACTTTAGCGTTTTCTTCACTTTTATGCTCCAAAAATGTCCGAATTGCTTCCTTTTCCAGATTTCACTCCCAAAGTACCTAAAATCACAAAAGGAACGATTTAGGGCAATATTTGATCAAATAAATTCGAATTCGGACTTAAATGACCCCCTAAAAACGGATCATTTTTCGCCTCATCATATACCCTTACACTTGAGATTTGCTTGTCCTCAAGCAAATGCGCTTTTATTCTAGTCAAAATACAAGTTAGGGGTCATTTAACACTAATATAAAAGTAATTACAACAAATAATCGTTCCACTAAAGACCAATAGACAAGCACGGAGGTCATACACAAGCACCTCACAAATAGTGTTTAGATACTCACATCTCTCGGGTGTAATAAAGTGTAAATTACAATATGGAAACGGAAGATATCTCTCGCTACCTGTCATAGAAAAATAGATTACCATAGGTTTGGGAAAGGATCAAACCTCCACCACATGGCGTAAGCACCTAGGATAAACTATCAAAGAGGTTTTTTAAAGGGTTGTAACGTTAGGTGTAGGGATATGAAATACATGGTTTTGTTGGATAAAGGAAGTTTTTACTGGTGGCGAGTTAACAATCTTGGTTAATTACATGTACAATATGGCGTTACTAAGCCAAGACTAGACTCGACTTAAGCTAAAATAACAAAAACATAAAATGAACATAGAATGAAAAGGGATGGTAGTCCGTCTGTTTTTTTTTTCTCTTTTTCCTTTTTTTTCCTTTTTTTTTTTTTTTTTTTTTTTTCTTTTTTTTCTTGATTTTTCGATTTTTTTTTTTTTTTTTTTTTTTTTTTTTTTTTTTACATACACTCTTACCCTACCATCCAAAATAATACATCATAGGGAATGAACATTCCCCTTACACTTGAATCTTTACATACTTTACATTAAACTAATCTAATGACTCGAATTAAGAAAATCAAAACACTTGGAGCACTTTTAAGATTAACGTACATATGGGGGTAATAATATTATGTTCTTCCCCATTACTCCATAAAATAAGTACTTACCCGTGAGTCCCAATCGTCCCAAAACAATATGTACAAGGATATGACTCGACTTAGCAACCATGTAATCAATTAGAAAGTTAACTTAGGATTTAACAAATAACAATAATGCACTAAAAATGAGCGCATACAAGGAAGGCTAAGGCGATTTGGTTGTACATTTAAGTGGGGTGTAACAAATTCTTCCTTTAAGTAAGATGCTTAAAGTTAGAAACGAAAAGATAGGCTCGGAGGGGTGTACTAGGGGTATCGTGTACTAAAAATGAGTACAACGCTAAGGGTGTGGGAAAAATTAGTTGACTTAACTAGCCAAGTAATATGACTTAAATGGTCAAGTAATTATGATACGGGTTTAACACAAGGGTGATCCTAATGCCTCTTATCATGTAGTAAATCCTACTACACGAATGTAGTCTCACTAGCGGTCTCGGGATGCATCACTAACGCAAGTTCTAGAATCTAAATGCTACCGGTACACTCATAAGCACTAATAGTAAATGCTTTTCCTATCAAATCTAATGGCGAACCTCACATATTTGGGTGGAAAATTTTTCTGAATATACGGTTATGTGCTAGTCGTACAATCTCCTATCCATGAGACGCTTGCTATGGCTAAAGTTTCATTCCTAAATGTTGTAAAAAATTTTAAATTTGGCGCTAAAATTGCACTAACAAGTATTTCTCGTAGTTTTATTACACATCTACCATTAAACAAAATAAACTCAAGCGAAAGTGCATATGTAAGGTATCATCTTTTTACCCTCCCTTTACACTTAAGATGAACATTGTCCCCAATGTTCAAGTAAAGAATGTAAAAGTGAAAAAGTAAAGAGAATGAAATCAAATACTCCCCTGATTCGCTCGGTATGGATAATAGGATGGCCAGGTTAAATCTTCCTCCAAGAAAATGAACAATCAAAGCTTCCCTTCCAGAATATAAATCATCTTCTTGTCATACATAACCTGTAAAACCTGACAAAATAGACAAGACAACCTCGCGTAAAATCGGCGGCATCCTATATAAGTTACTAAATCCTAGAAAACAAGATAAGATATAATGCTTGTGGAATGAAGTTTGCAGATCTCCTGGAGATTATAAAACTTAATAATTCACAAAAACCATAAGACTCCGTTAGAAAAACAAAACTGGTAAAATTTTCAGATTTTTACACCTGACGCTGTTAAGAGTAAACTCCTGACGCCGTCAGAATTGACCTGCAGAAATTCTTATGTTAAGTTTCCGGAAAATTTCTGGAAAAACTTGGTCCTACTTCCTGGAAAATCCTGCAAAACTTCATTATGACTCAATACAAGCATTTGACTCTAACAAATACGAATATACATGTTCATTTAATATTGTGGAGAATCATGATCGGTTTGTTTTTTAAAAACATATTTGGGGTTTCCCCTTACACTTCTCTTTTGCAAAAATACCTTTAGGTGGAGTTAAGACTAGGCCAAAACAACAAAGTAAAGTATTTCCACTATTTAGTTTAGAAACATGATCTACCAACAATAAAAATTAAACATGCATACGGAAGCAAATAACAAACAAACAAAGATAACATCACACAAAACATGGGTTGCTTCCCAAGAAGCGTTTTTCTTTATTTACGAGTCTTGTAGCTATACTCAAGGTCATGGGTTATCGTGTATCGCTTATGCTCACATAACCAAGTGTGAGCCATCTAATAGTCGCCTCATCTTTCTTATAATCATCCCCTAACTCTAGGCACCCGCGATAGTATCTTTTATTCTTTTCATGAGTATACTTAAGTCCTTTTCTCTTATCATTTTCACTTAACATTTCTATAGGCGGATACCTACTACACTTTTCCATGGAGAAGTCCTTGAACCTAGGGTATGTGCGGGGCATTTGATAAACAAAATCTTCATCCCCATCCGAGAATGTAATTAACCCTCCTATGAGTTTTTCATCGAGGTTGGTTAACCGTTTGAAAGGTCTTCCAAACACAACTTGGGTCAATTTATCATCAATAAATTTTCCTAGATTCTCCATAACCATGAACTCAACAAGATAAACCAAACTTCCTACAAATACATGCAATGGTATTGCCCTAGCCACCATATTTTCCTTTTTGTATTCTAACTCATCTACCATGATTTTATTATATTCATTACGTGAGATTATGTTCATTGGAAGAGATGAGTTGAGATAGGCGTTAAAGCTCTTAAATCCGATCTTACAAGGGAATTGCATGTTAAATGAACTATCACACTCAATCCTAGTTCTAGGGTCAACATACCTAAGAGGGTTTATTTCCTCTTCCATTCTATCCTCATTAATCACGTCACCATCATCAAGATCCTCATCGGAGTCTGAATAGTAAAAAGGACTAGCCCTACGGTCATCATCATGATCAGACTCTTCTAGCTCAGAATTATTGTCAAAATGGTGGTTGGGTGAGAGGTTAGGTGGGTTCTCATTTCCTGCTAAAGGAAGTGGGGCGGGCATTTGGAAAATCCTACGACGAAAAACACGAATAACAGGAATCAAACGATCAATGTTATTGTTATCCATCGAAACGGTTTACGAACAAAGACACAAAGAAATAGATAGACTAAAGAAGAGCTAAAAAATAAAAATAAAATCTTACTAGAAAGGAATCTAGCAAGTAGACCTAATAAAAAGAAATTCTAACCTAGACAATAACTATTCCCCGGGCTGCGGCGCCAAAAACTTGATGCGTGGGAATCACAACAGGCTTTACCTCTCGAGGGATCTCGAGAAGCTTACAACCCCCACCAGGCAGTGTACCTGATCGTTGTAGTATAGTATAGTGACAAGTACCGGGGGATTGATCGTTCAGCTTAGGAATAGTGTCGCTAGGATTAGAAAGCCTAAATACTAGTTCTAAAGGTGAGGGATGATTATTTTTGTGGTTTTATATTTTATGGAAAGCAATTTAAAATCTCGGGTTTGAAGGATTTGGGCGGAATTAGTTGCTAATCAACTAACTCAATACTAAGATGCAATCAAAATAAAATACTAGAAATGAAAATAAACTAATTTATACTAAGGTTGTGAGCAGTAATTGGAGAAAATGTGTTTACTTAGATTTCACTACTCCCTAGATATCTTTTACACGTTAATTACTTGTTATAATTGCATGGATGACGGATTGTATTCCTTAATACCATTCATGGGGTGGCACACATAACTCCCCAATTCTATGAGCTCTTATCTCCTTCTACACCATGCCCAGCACAACTATAGGGATTGTAAACAGTGGCTCATGCATTAAATACAACCAATAAAGACCTAGTGCGCGTTGGTTCATGTTTCTTAAGACGTTCAAGCATGTTACCAATTGGAGATCTGCCAGTTTTCTTAAGCCTAACATATAAATCATTCATCCACAACAAGAATAAGCAAGTAATCAACACATAATCAATATCTAGGTTTCATTAGATCTAAGCAAACACAAGATAGATCTAGCCTAGCATGATGGAATTAAGACAAGAATATGATATAGACAACCAACACATAAACATATTGATTGAATTAGAAGAACACTTATCTTGATTAAACATGCAAGGTATCAAGGGGTTGGAACCCTTGAAAAACCTGTAAAGTTACACCAAAATCGTACTTAGGGTTTCTCCCAAAACTTCTCTCTTTAAATGTGAAAAATTAGAAAACTATATATAGGAAAAGGGGTCTGACGGCGTCAAGACCAATTAGGTGACGCCGTCACCTCGCCGCCAAAACAATCCTCGGACTGCCTAGATCTACATTTGACGCCGTCAAGTACAAATCATTTCCAGGCCGTCATGACTTTTACTCTTGACGCCCTACCTTCATGAAGCCGTCAAATCTCTTCTGGATCATCATGGAATTTTACTCTTGACGCCGTCAGGGAACTACTCTTGACGCCGTCACCTACTGTTCCCAGCAAGGAAAATTAAGACTTTGGCGTTTTCTTCACTTTTATGCTCCAAAAACGTCTGAATTGCTTCCTTTTCCAGATTTCACTCCCAAAGTACCTAAAATCACAAAAGGAACGATTTAGGGCAATATTTGATCAAATAAATTCGAATTCAGGCTTAAATGACCCCCTAAAAACGGATCATTTTTAGCCTCATCAAGCACTTGTAACGGAATCCTGTTACTGATTCAATCTTCCAATCTATCTCTGGCAATGGGTAATAATCCTTTCGACAAGAGGAATTGAGGTTCTTGAAATCGATGCACATTCTCCAACTACCGTCCGGCTTTTTTACCAATACTGGATTTGATATCCATGTTGGATATCGTACGGGTCTGATGATTCCAGCTTTCAACCATTCTTCCACATCCTTGTTTATGGCCTGGTTCTTTTCTTCTGAGAAGAACCTTTTCTTTTGCACTACGGGTTTGTCCTGAACGTTTGCATTGAGCTTGTGTTCTGCGATCCATCGGGGAATACCCTTCATGTCAGATGGTTCCCATGGAAAAATGTCCCGACTGCTTTTGAGTAAAGTGATTAGGTTTCTTCGTCCTTCACTTGAGAAATTTTTCCCAATTGTTACTAGTTGCTCCGGATATACCGGATGGACTAAAACCTCTTCAGTTCTGGTATCCTCATTAACGACTGCCGTTTCTGATGGGGGTTTTGCATCGGCTTCCTTTTCTGACATAAACTTCTCCTCTAACCTTCTACATTCCGAAATGATGACAGAACGGGTAACTAAGGTAGCAATTCCCCTTGGGGTTGGGAACTTCATCATGGAATGTATCGTCGAAGGGATGGCTCTTAATTTCTTGATTCCGGTGCGTCCCAATATTATGTTGTAAGGAGAGGGAGATCTCACTACTGCAAATTTCATAATTGTTCGCCGATACAGTCCTTCACTTCCGAAGCATACTTCCAGCTCGATTTTTCCTAATGGGCTAATTGCTTCCCCGGCAAAACCTACCAGGGGTGTGTTTGTCTTAGTGAGTCTTGACCGGATGGTAGAGTCTAAGTTTAAGAAGCAGTGTTCATACATGACTTCCACCGAAGCACCTTGGTCAACATATACCCTTCGTAATGTATATCCTTCCACTTCCGCCTCGATTATGAGGGGTTCTTCTGAGGCATCTCCGGGCAAAATCGGGGGAAAGCTGATGGGAGCATTCATCCATTCTTCTTCCTGATCCATGCTTTTGCGTTTTAGTCTTTTCTCATGGTATCAGACCATATTTATGACTCTACCTGGGTTGGTTTGGTGATTGCCCCTTTGAGGTGCCTGATTCCTTTGCCCGACATCCCTAATCAGATGGCCCAGCTTTCCCGTTTCTAAGGCTTTTTTGAGTTGTTCTTTTAGGTTATGGCTGTCGTTTGTGAGATGTCCCTTTTCTCCGTGATAATCACAATACTTGTCCATGTTTTCCCTTGACGGTCTTCCTTTCAGCGAAGGAGGCGCTGGTAGTCGGAGATGATGTTCGGTAGCCAGAATTTCTTTGGGAGCCTTGGTAAGTATGTTCAGATCTAGGGGCCTGGTGTCTCTTCTATTTGCGTAGTTATAACGATACTCTCCTCTGTGATCCGTCATGTTGTCGTTCCTTATCGGACCATAGGGCATATAGTGATTGTTTTGACGAGGCTTAAATTCATCCCGGCGGTTCTCTTGCCGACGGTTTCCCCGGAAGGAAGATCGCCGCATGCTTGAATCTTGCCTGCTATAGGAGTTGTGTGGGTGATCTCTCCGGTAACTATCTGCCCTTTCTCCTCTGGGCACTTCAGCTGACCGATATGCTTTTTCAGAACGGATGAAATCATCAACTCTTACCATCATTTCCGTCACCGTTCGGGGAATTTTCTCAGAGAACCTTTTGGCTAGCTCCGGACACTTGCAACCATCGATGAAAGAAGATATTTGCATCACTTCCGGTACCCCGGAGATACGACTAGCTTCATCTGTCCATCTCTCTTTGAATTCTGGCAGACCTTCGTTGGCTTGCCGTATGATTTTGGTGATCTCCATTGGATCCCTAACACATCTTCTGCGGAGGGCGAACCTTTGCACAAATTGCTCGCACAAGGTGTCCCAGTTGTCTATGCTGCCCCGTGGTAGACTATCAAACCATCCTCTGGCGGCACCGTCCAAGGTTTGCTGGAACATCATGCACCATATGGGCATGGGCCAAGCTCCTTGATTAGCGGCTCCTTTAAATCTGGTGACATGATCGTCCGGATCTGTGGACCCATCATACAACTTTATGTGCGAAGGCATTAAATATTTTGCATTCTTAGGTCCGGAGAAGTCGATGATCCTTCGGGTAAAAGGACTTTTTGATGCTGCTTTGAAAGGCTTAGAGAGATCGTCCGTGCTTTCTTCTTCCGTTTTCTGAGTTCCGGTCTCTTGGGGTCCTTCGTCTTCAAAGTCAAGTTGGATAGGCTTAATGGGCGTTTCCCACGGATGGCGCCAATTTGTTGAAGTAAAATCTTGTTTTACCTTCGACAAGCGAGATGAGCCCTCCGGACTCTGAATGGTCCTTCGGGTTCGGGGTATCTCTTGGTGGGTGCAAGTCCCTTCGGGTACCTGCAAGACAGATGCGTCCGTTAGTCTCGCCCCGGGAGTATTTTCCAGGACCAACCTCCGGCGTGAGAGTAAGTATATATTTTAGAGAGAGAAAGTGTATGAGTAAATAAAGTATGAGAATAAGAGAGAGAGAGAGTTGTTTAACCTTGATGATTTCTTCTCTATTTATATACTAATTTGGGCAAAGTACGAGATCGATTGGTACTTACTCCTTAGTGGTTACTTGTTCATGTTCTTCAAGCAAGTACTTATGTACTTGTTTGTACTTTGATTTACTTTAACTCTCTAGGTTACTGTCTGTCCGGAGCGTGTGTTGCTCCGAACGTATGAGGTCCTTCGGATATTGTCTTGCGTTGGTCTTATCATATCATCCCGTTCCGTTCGCCTCCCGGTTTGAGCCTTCCGATTCTATTCCGGAAGGTTTTTATGCCAATGTGTCTTCTCGAGCCCTCCGGTTTAATTCCGAAGGTACATACGTCAACAGATAGGATCAATAGGTGTGCTTATTTGAATACTTTGACGTATTTATAAGTTTTAAAAACTTATTTAAAGATCACAAGTTACAACCTGAACTGAAGCGAACCTCCTATCTTCGTTGAAAAGATAGGTAAGACAAGAAATTGCATTAACTAAAATTTAAAGATTAGAACTAATATCCTAATGCAATGTGAATTGCAATCTTTTATATAATAAAAGAATTACATTATTTTGGAATGTTTTTCCCAAAACAATCTTATTGAAAAAAAATTAGAGCAATAAAAAAGCTCGATTTTGCCACGTAAGTGAAATAGAGCAACGCGATTAGTCAATAAAATGTAAAAATTAAAATAGAATTGATATGCATAAATTCGTTTTCTGTAAAGTTAGCTGAAAAAATATATGTGTCAAAATTAAAAGAAACAAAACTTACAACAAGCGGGCGTAAAAACTAAAGAAAAAAGAGTCTTTGCACTTTAGTTCCATTCCCTTTCTTCATCGACACAAGAGTTAATTGCGTAAATCATCCCTAAACTTTGTCCATATTGCATGTTTCGTCCCAACAATTTCGAAAATACAAAAATCGTCCTTGTGAGAAACCATTGAGTAAATTTTCGTCCCTGATTGGGACGAAACATGCAATTTGGCACTTTTGAATTATGCAATTTTCGTCCCAACCAGGGATGAAAATTTGCTCAAAGGTTTCCCACAAGAACGATTTCTGTACTTTCGAAATGGTTGGGACGAAACATGCAATCTGGCCAAAGATCAGGGACGATTTATGCAATTTACTCTCGACACAACAAATAAACCCCAATTAGACATAGTAGATCAATGTATTAACAATATACAAACTTTAAAAATCATAGCATTTAACTTCTCAAACTGTCCTTCATTAACCCTTATTATATCATTCTGAAATCAAATTCAAAACTCGATTGAAGAAGGGTTATTATAGTTACTCGAAATTTGATGAGGTATAGTTTTTTGGTAAATAAATTTAAGGTATATTAATCTATGACTTTTTGATTTATATATAACTGTTTTTTTTTTTCTTTTTTTTTTTTGGTAATTAAGTTATGGGTTTGTGTTCTTGTGCTTTTAATTGATGTGGTATGGCTTAAATGGTGGGTACAATTTCGTGTTAATTTGCTAGGGTTGTGTTTAGTTTGCGAGATATGATTTTTAATGTATATTTTGTTGATTATGTGTTAGATCAGTACTTGATCTTTAAAATTAATTATCTGTTAGCTCACTTAATTTCATCAAATAAACAAAAAACAACTAAGATTTTGTAGTTCTTGGAAGCAATCAATTATTTTATCAACAATAAAGCAGCTTTTTTGGATTATAGATCCATGTATTGTGTTTTAAGTTCACGGACTTCAATAATCCTAAAGTGAACATATAACTAGAATCACTCCAAATATGATCTCCTTAATTACTAAAAAAAAGGAAATAGTTTATTAGAAGTCATGAAACACAAACAAAAGCGTGCAGTAGAATTTTGAGAAATGTACCAGTTTTTTGTGCTCCAAATTTATCATCCCTATTATTTAGATAGGTGTGACGGGTATTAAGTATAACTCCTTAATTTCGATAGGCATTCATTCTTTTAGGTGTGACGGGTATTAAGTGTACCTCTAATGGAGCGAAGGCAAGTTTTAGGTGCATGCTTAAGCTGATTAAGGTTTTGATGTCATACCCTTTTGTCGTTTCTTTTTTTTTTTTTTTTTTTTTTTTCCTCTTAAGATCTTATAGTAGGATTGGGTTTGCCATCCAAAAGGGGGTTGCGGCACAACTTGTTATTCGTTTGCCTGCCATCTTACTGTAATTAATATTTATCAGTTTATATGAAGTCATTTGATTAGAAGCGAAAAAAAATATATATATTGTATTCCCCCAGCATGGAAAGAAGCCGAATTTGCATATAATGGATAAGATATAAAAAAGGCTTTATAAAACATAAGTTTTTAGATCGGTAATTAACTTGAAATTCAATACTCCGTCGTAAGTGAACTAAGTGTCTATTTTTCACAATATAAGCATATACTACTAAATAAGGAAATAACCTTTTTTTTAATAGATTTCGTTTTTCACTTTTTCACTATTGCGAGATAACATTTTATTTTTTGTGTTGAAACCTAATTCTTTAGGACCTTTAAACTTGGATGAACGATCGTGTAGATATACCGATGACATTATACTGAGGGATAGCCTTGGAGGTTCCAATTGCCTTATTAACAACAGCCTTGACACTTTTGCAATTTCTTCATTTTTTGGGTTACAAGAGAGAAATAATGGACATTATGGAGCCTTCCCTGCAGTTCCTGAATCAGCAATAACTGCAACTAATGCACCACATGGTTGTGATGAAATAACAATAAATTCGAAAGAATAGTATTTTAAAATTGAAATTTTCAATCTGAAAAGTGGAATTCCATTGTTCCAATTAAGGGTAATTGTAACCTGCACGTATAGTAAATGGCGTGGTTAGCATCTTCACTTCCAAAACACATGATTGTTCTATCGAAGCTTAAATGCAAAATCTTTATACTTAGCATTTGCTTTCAGGAACTACTTACTGTATGAGAACAATATGGATTAAATTACGTGTGAGCGACTAAAAAGGTAATGTGCACATTTTAAATTTAAAAAGGTAATCTTTATATCTCCTTGAGCTTTTGAAGTGAAGTTTATCGACACATAGTTTGTGTTTTCGCATTGAATAGTAAATTTAAATGATGTGCACATTTTTGGTAATGTGTAAAATCGAAGAACCCAATACTTTCTACGTTCTTTAATACCTTTGTCTGGCTTTTTGGTTTCATTACAGTAAAAAGTAAGATAAAAAATAGTTGATGATGGATAATTGTGTAAATGGTCAAAATATGGTGCAATATTTTGTGTTACGTTTCATTCTTGGCAACGTCTTCTAAAGGTGACACTCTTGCGAAATAACTTAAAGAAAAGTCATTTTTTTTATCATTTATTTATTTATTTATTTTGAACGGCTAAAGAAAAGTCATCTACGAAGTCATTTTTTGCTTGATAAGTTGTACTACCTTTTAAAATTTAGCCTAAGCGTTGTTCCTTTCATTTTTTTTTTCTTTTTTCTTTTTTTTTCTTGTTTTGTTTCCTTTTCTTTTCATTGTAAAGATTATGCCTTGATAGTAGTAATAGCTTATCTTATATATATGGTAATGATTGATATGATCTGTAACAATTGCATACAGTCATCCTATTTTGATAGTAACCAACATATGCTTTTCCAGTTGCATGCTTCAATTCAGATTATGGTGTTACCTAAGGATTTTTTTAACTCTAAAACCATAATTAAATATGATTAGCTATCAACTTATTGGCTCTTGTGGTATCTATTAAGATTTCTTATATGTGTTTGCCATAGTGATTATTTAAGGGGTTTGTCAGCCAATCAAATGACCTTTCTAATCATGGTCACAATGCTGGCCGGTTTATTCATGATTATACACCGTTTACATACTTTTCCAACTTCATATTCAGGTAAGAACTGGTTGGGTCAAACGGAAAATAACCTTTTCCTCCCAACAAAGGAGTTACTGGTATACCGCCTTCGCCAACTGCCACAAGTCATTAGAAGCTAAAATCCCAGGAATTGTCACATGTCCCCCGTGTAAACAAGAATCAGAAGTCCAAATAATGTAAGAAGTCCACTGAATGTAACTGACATTCTACATTATATCATTTCACCAATAACATCCACATAATTACTGTCCAGGTCTCGGCTCACATTTGTGATTGACGACGGAACTTGAAGCATACATGGCAATATGTCGACACCCGATGTGGAAATATTGACATATTTATGCTACCAGCTCTCAATTCAGTATAATCTCCCCAAGTTAGATTTAAAAACTCGACTACGCTATTGATGATGCACGGACGTTTTGGAAAAATTGATAACGGTAATGTACGCCTCCTTTTGTAATAATATTTTTTTGGGGCTAAGTTTGCTTATCAGGGAGATATAGTTGAAACCTTACACATTAACACACAAAAAAGAAACGTATATGTATTGATTCTCTGAGATTTTGATTGCTAGACCATTTGTACTGTGTTCCTACAGATACAATTGTTGGCAGACCTCGATTCGGAAAAGACTCCTCAATTGGTTGAATTGGTTTGTGATAACCAGTTAATGGAACATTCTTTCACATATCTTAAGGATGTGCTTCTTTCAATAGACTACGAGATTTCTAAGTTTCTGTTACCATGGAAATCGTTGCTTTCATGTTTGAAAAACGCGATATGTAAATGTTCAGCAAATGAGTCTTATACCTTTGTAATTCTTTTCTATTAATGCTATCAGGATGAGGAGGAGATTATGTGTCTACCACCCGAGAAGATTCTGCTTCAATGGATGAACTTTCATCTAAGGAAGACATATTACAAGGAAACAATGACAAATTTCTCATCTGATGTAAAGGTACACGAAAGTGTTCCCCATGGTCTTTAGTGACCTATAAAGCTTCACGAATCTACTTTGAGAGTTATATTTTCTAAAATAAGAATACACCTGGTAGTGAGTTTATGCCCGGAAAAGGTTGTTATACCCGGAAACTGCTGATATTACAGTGGGTAACGGGTCAAAACTGGAGGGTTTTTTTTTTTTTTTTTTTTTTTTTTTAAATTTATGTTTTGCTAAAGTGGAGTTTGTCAGTTACAAATAAGTTGGTCTATGTTTCTTAAGTTATTGGTTGCGTTTTGTCAACATTGTTGTTCGAAAGTGCTCGGAAATGGCCGTTTTACCTGAAAAATAGCTGTTGTCACAGTGGATTAATGGATAAAAACTGGAATTTTACTTTTTACTTTTTAAAGTTAAACGGTTCTCTACCCGGTTTAGTACCGTTTTACCCGAACCCTATGCCGCGCCTGTTATGGTAGTAGCCATCACATATTACCTATTTATGAACCTAACGATGCCCCTTTCTTCACGTTATATCCGTACCCACCATTTTTTTTACATCATCATACCATAGCCTTACTAGTTACTTTCAATCCAACTTGCTGGTCATTTTAGCAAGATACAATTAAGAGCTGATAAATCACACACGTACAATGACATTCAGGTAATCGCCAAAATCAACTACATTCATGAAAAGAAAAAAGGAGAATCTGTATTTTGGTTTTCACAATAGCTCATACACGAATCATTAGTAACTAGTTACAGACCGTTTTATAAATAAACACATATTAGATTGTACGGGTACTTAGCAGTTCGGTTTAAGTTTCCACAGTTCATTTGCTTGGTTCTGTTTTAGATCAAAACGATATCGACTTTGTTTCAAGTTCAAGTTAATTTTAAGTTTCAATTGGTTACCAATATTCGTGAACATATCATATTAAAACTTAACTGATCTTGATCGCACCCATAAATCTAAAATCCATGTTTCTAAAGCAAAGTAGGTTTTAAGTTATGAGTGTTCGAGATAATTTTATTCAAACATTATCAAACAATTTAATAGCAATAAGAGCACTGGGTGCAGACGGGGAAGCAAGCCTCGCCGTCCGAGGTGGCACTTCCAACGGCGAGCCGTTGCTCGCCGCCACACCGTTGCTCGCCGCCACACCGTTCATGCCTCGCCGTTCTTCGCCGTTAGCAAACTCCCCGTTGGGACGGCGAGGTGAAATCCTGACAAAATTACTGTTTCCTTTTTTTTTTTTTTTTTTTTTTTTTTTAAAAAAAAAAGTTTGCATAGTGATATGTAAAATGTATGTGTATATGTATGTTTTTATTTGTAACATGTATATGTATATGTATATGTATATGTGTGTTTTTATTTGTAAAATGTATATGTATGTTTTTTATACGTATATTTTTTTTGAATAATACAACTATATTAAACATAGGATTAAAATAACTTGAAACAACATACAATTATTTTACAAATACGATAACAACATTAAACTTAAAAATGAAAATTAAAAACCATAAACTACCATACGATAATAAAAACTATGATTCAATAAAATGAATCATCCGACACGTATCCCTCTTGACTCGAGTAAGAGGCACTTGAGTCGTCCTCACTGGATGGGACAGGTGGAAGTCCCTGAGCCCAATGCCATTCGGCTCTTCTGTTCCTGCGCTCTTGTTTTCCTTTGAGGTACACCTCACGCTCCCTTTGCTGACGGTCTTGTTCAGCTTCATATGCCCGTAGCACTTCCATATCCAGCTCATACTGTTCTTGCTCAGTCAATTGACGAATGATGGGCTGGTTTGCAGGTTGATTGTTTGGTTGTTGGTTGTTTGGCGGTGGAAACATAACTTCTAGTGGAGTTGGAGGTGGTGGGTTGTCGTACTGAAACACCGGAAATATATCTTCCGGCTGCGTGTTTTGAGGTGGAAACATAACTTCTGGTGGAGTTGGAGGTGGTGGGTTGTCGTACTGAAACACCGGAAATATATCTTCTGGCGGTGTGTTTTGTTGGGAATTGTTTTGAGGTGATGCGTTGTGAGACATTTTTCTGGAAGAAGAAAGGAGAATTGTTTGATGATTGTGAGAATTGTGTGTGTTTTCAGATTTTGGATACGTATTTATAGAAGGATTTTTGGAAGTATCCCGCTATATGGTTTGAATTCAAATTTTGAAAAAATCCCGCTCTCTGGTTTCAATTCAAATTTTTGCAATTTGCCCGTTTTGAATTTGAATTCAAATTTTTGCAATTGTCCCGTTTTGAATTTGAATTCAAATTTTGAAAATATCCCGCTTTCAATTTGAATTCAAATTTTTGAAATTATCCCGCTTTCAATTTGAATTCAAATTTTGAAATTATCCCGCTTTCAAAAAAGCCCTATTAATACCATATTATACATTCAGTTTTAGACATTTTTCAATATTTACCATTCAGTTTTACAATGGCTAATCGTTGGTCAGTGGAAGAAGAACGGTTGCTAGCAACTGTATGGCTTGAAGTTCACGATTATGAAGAACTTGTGAATGAACGTTCTTTTTGGAATGCAGTTACACAAAGGTTCAACAATCAGACAGAAGGTCAGGACCGTAATAAAAATAGTATTACGGCTCAATGGAACAGAATGAACCTTGAATGTCGTAGGTATAATTCTATTTACAAAGAGTTGGAGCGTACAAGTGCAGACCCTAATCGTCTCAGCAATGCAAACCGTATTTATCATGAACGATATGGTAAAGGGATTAAATATCAACATGTGTGGTTCGCTCTTAGAAACACGTTTGAATGGGACAGATTCGATGAGTAATGGTGGATTTCTTTTATGTACTTTATGTTAACTAATTATGTATCATGTGTACTCGTTGGTCTATTGATGAAGAATGCTGGCTAGCCGAGATGTGGCAAAACGTTCACGAATTCCATGCCAACGAAGGACCTTTCTGGCAAGTTGTAACAGAAAAGTTCAATGAACAATCTGACGGTCCAACTTGTAGCAAAAGCCAGCTAATGGGTAAGTGGGCAAGAATGAACTCAGATTGCCAAAAGTTTCATGAAATTTACTTGAAAATATTGTAACTTTTTTTATTTGATGAAATAAAATTAGTATGTTTTGTTATTTTTTAGTATTTGTGAAATGAATTTAATTTATTTAATGAAATAAATAAAAAAATAAATGTGTAAGAGGTGGGGCCCTAATGGGGAAGTTGAGGTTTGTTGTTTGGTGATGGGGGGTTTGTTGTGGTTAGTTGAAGTTGAGGTGTTTTGGTGATGTGGCATGGTGGGGCCCGAATGGGGAGGCAAAAGCTTGCCTTTGCACCTAGTGCTCTAAGCGTGACACTGAGGTTTACAGTAATATTTAAGGGACATAAACATGTTAATTCGACTGTGATTATACTTGTGATGCAATAATATTAATAAGCGGTGGGGATGAGGGGATATAATAAAACTGTGGCAACGGTGATGTTAGAAATTAAAGGGTGGGAAAATACGCAGAGAAACATGGATATGAATATATGAAGTACAAGAGTGTAAATGTAATCTTATATTCAATTGTAGTGGATTTATCAGCTCCCAATAAAAAACCGAAAAAGAAACCATAAAAACCCTTAGACCTATTAATTCGTGAAATTACTTGACCTACAAGCAAAAGACTTAACCCACAAGCAAAAGCTCTTATATAAATATTGAAATCATAATATACCGATTCACATATAATTTCCACATACATCATAATACCGACTCACAATATATAATTTCATCCACCATATAATTCCACAATGAAATACCGATTCACACCATTAGCCGACTACGTATCGGAAGCCGATGACGTCTTTGCCAGATACAGAAGAACCCAAAACCAGTTTGCCATATACAGAAGAACCCAAAACCGGTTTTTTCGGAAGCCACCGAAGCCGCCTACATACAGATACCCACCATTAGCCGACTACTTATTGGAAGCCAGCACTGAAAACAACTTTGCCACATACAGAAGAACCCACAACCGGTTTGCTACATACAGAAGAACCCAAAACCGATTTTTACGGAAGCTACCTACATACCGGTTTTTACGGAAGCCGCCTACAATCTACTCGGATTCCGATGATGAAACGACGTACAAAACCCGCACTGAAAACAACTCTGCCACATACAGAACAACCCAAAACCCTAACCTGGATTTCTTTTTCCACGTCACACCTGACACGTCACCACAAACCCTAATCACTAAGTTAGAATCATCATGGGCTCATGATCCTTTAACTACACTTAAACTCATTTGTAATCTGAGAGGTATACGTGGCACTGGTAGAACAGATAAAGAAAGCTTTTATACGTCTGCTATATGGCTCCATAATAACCATGCAAGTACCCTAATTTGTAATATTCCTGTTTTAGTTGAGTTCGGTTATTTTAAAGATTTGTTAGAGATTTTGTATAGGCTAGTTGAAGGTGAGGATGTTAGGCAAGTGGCGAAAGAGTTATGGATGGCAAAAAAGTTGTCTAAAGGGAAAGGAATGGAACGGAAAATGTATTTTCTTAACAAGAAAAGGGAGAAAAAAAACAAGAAAAGGAGAGCTAGAAGGAATAATAGGAGAGAAATGCGAGAAGATGAAAGTTGGATGGACAAGACTTGGGAGGAGAGGGTTGAAGAAAATAAGAAACAGATGGAGAAAAATAAATACGAAGCGAAAAAGTTAAGGAAACAGAAGGAATTTGTTATGAAGGAAAAGTTAAATGATAGGTGTTCAGATCAAGATTTTAAGATGTTGCATGATCAGGTATCAACTTTTTTTGCCGAATGTTTAAGATCTGATATTGATATGTTGAAATCTGGTGAAAGTACGAAGATTAGTTTAGCTGCTAAGTGGTGTCCTAGTGTTGATTCGTCATATGATAAGGCGTTACTGATTTGTGAATCAATTGCTAGGATTCTTTATCCATGGGATTCGGATAGTGAGTTTGAAGCACTGGATGAGTTTAGCTATATTGTTAGGATTAAAAATAAGTTGAGGAAAGAAGTACTTGTTCCTCTTAGGAATGCGTTGAAGTTACCTGAAGTATATATGAGTGCAAAAGAATGGAGCTCGATTACTTATGAGAGAGTAGCTTCTATTGCTATGAAAAACTATACTGATATATTTTTGCATAGAGATAATGAGCGGTTTCGTAGTTATCTAGAGAAGGTTAAACTTGGTGATGCCAAAATTTCTGCAGGAGCTTTGTTGCCTCATGAAATTATCAGTTCTTTTCAAAGAGGGAGTGGGGGTGGTATGGTAGCTGAGCTTCAATGGAAACGAATGGTTGATGATTTGTTGAAGGAAGGGAAATTAACGAATTGCATTGCGGTTTGTGACGTTTCTGGTAGTATGCATGGGACACCAATGGAGGTTTGTGTTGCGCTTGGTTTATTGGTTTCGGAACTTAGTGAAGAGCCATGGAAAGGCCATGTGATTACGTTTAGTGAATCACCTGAGTTACATTTAGTAGAAGGGCCTGATCTTAAATCCAAGACAGAGTTTATTGAAAGAATGGATTGGGGTTGTAATACCAATTTCCAGGGAGTTTTTGATAGAATGTTGGAAGTTGCTGTAGAGAATAGGTTGAGTGAAGCCGATATGGTGAAAAGGGTATTTGTTTTTAGTGATATGGAGTTTGATGAGGCGTCGTCGCGTCCATGGGAGACTGATTATGAAGCGATTCAGAGAAAGTTTAAGAGTCACGGGTATGTAAATGTTCCAGAAATAGTATTTTGGAATCTTAGAGACTCGCGTGCTACTCCTGTGACTGCTAACCAGAAGGGGGTGGCGTTGCTTAGTGGGTTTTCGAAGAATTTGTTGACCTTGTTCCTTGAAGGAGGTG
Organism: Artemisia argyi; assembly: GCA_030686995.1. Taxonomy (NCBI): domain Eukaryota; kingdom Viridiplantae; phylum Streptophyta; class Magnoliopsida; order Asterales; family Asteraceae; genus Artemisia; species Artemisia argyi. The sequence goes on from CM060685.1 coordinate 138,809,004, forward strand.
GTGTGATCAATCCTGAGGATGTACCCAAGAGGAGTGGTTTGAATCCTCTAGAGATTATGGAAGCTGCTATATCTGGAGAATTGTATCAGAAACTAGTTGTGTGTGACTGATGTGGGATTCCTTCTCTCTGCACCAATGGTTCCATCTTGATGCACTCTGTGGAGGGACACCAAAAGTTCTCAAGCCAGTCTACTCCAGTAGTATAGAGTGTAAAAGTTGTATTTTTTTGTAAATTTCACTTCTTGCTCGTTGCAAAAAAGATTCAAGTTATCAATAAATTGCACAGATGACGCGGTTGTGTTTTTTAGATAACACTTGTTTATTATCTCTTGAGTAGAAAAGCCATATATATATGGTTATAAAAAAGAATTAAGCCTTGGTTTGAATTTTATATTACATGTTCTATCATCAGAAGCTCTGATTGGTTTGAACTGTGGATATGCATCAATACATTATGAGCTTCAGTTTATATCTATTGTATTACAGCAATATCGACAGCACAAATTTGCAACTTTATGACTTTAACAATTACATTTTATTTTTGAAACGACAAAGAAACTCGTAAACATACGTGAAACTTACATTTTACAAGGTTTATTTGGTATTATGAATTAAAATTTACCTGATAAGTTTTAACAAACTTACCAACTTGCAGAGAACAAATACGGAGTAGCAAATTATCTATTGATTATATGAGAGTTAGCAAATGGATCATGTAAGATTTAGCATAAAAGGGAATGATGTGCTGTTTTTTTACATTACTTTTGATTTGCATCAGTGGTTCTCTTTTAGAACAAACCAGGTGTATGCTTGATCTGCATCTGTTACAGTAATGTGTTTTCTGGTTTAAATTCGTATTTGGGAAAATTGCAAGACCTATAGACTACAGTAATGTGGCTAATGTTCCAGTGATCTATTAGTTCTGCAAGTTTGTCATCCATTGTTTTTTAGTTATTAACAATTATATCTAAACTTGTAGCCATGTAAATATTTTCTTGAAGGGCTTATGAAGCTTAATTAGCGCTTGTGATTCATCAATTGCCTGTGGTATATACCAAAGGCCTCCTGGTCTATAGCGGTACGTATATCAATGACATCATATTACATACTGAATGTATTGCGAAAACTCAAAAATAAGAACGAAAAACGTAACTAATGAAGTCCAAATGCTAAATCCATATAAAGTTTACCTCAACTCACACTTTATATGACTTGGTGACTCGCACATTTTAACCCTTTTTTTATCACTCACTTAGATAAGAAAAAAACATGTGATTTACTTCAGCTATTTAGCGAAATCATATCTATATCAGATTAGAATGTACTGTTTATACCTATTACTATATGCATTGACAAGTAACACTACCATTTACCATATACTATGAAAACTTTACATCATGCAGCTAGCTTTTTAAGAGTTTCTAGAAACATATTTTGCAGATTCTAAACTCTATTTGAAGATGACCAATAAAGTGATAACCAAAATGTTGTCAAACAATGCAGGGGCAATCAAAAACACAAGCTTCGGACTCTCTTGATTAAAAGATCAACTAAAAAGAAATAGACAAGCCACCTGTCATACTTTCCAACTCAAATTGCCAAATGTGCTACAAGTCATTCATCACTTCAAAAATGTGATGCAGATGTTCAATCGCTATCTATCTGAGTACAACTTTGGTGCCCCAACACAAAGGTCTGGCATGACATAAACTATAGCAAAAAATTGTACATGTAGCAGATTAATACCAATCTCATCTACAGTCGGTAAGTTCATCACTAGGTTCAAAATGCATCCTCATTTTTATGCCTCAATAGCTAGTGTTACCATGGAGTATAGGATTAACAGGAGATAGATAAGTGCACCCTAATTCAAGATCTTTTGTGTGTAACTGATGTTGTCAAGCAACTATAACGGCTAGATCATTTGCTGGTGCAGATCAGCAGCCTGCTGAGCAAGCTCCACAACCATAGCTTCGTCAAAGAATTTATTGATGCTGACGTCTTCGCTCATTCCCTATTAAAAAAAAGAGACAAAGAAGTCAATAAACTGCACAGCTTATCAACTTAACTAAAGAGTGATTAAGGTGAAAATAAATTCTTAATTAATACAGTCGTACACTATTTCCCCACTTCTAACTTCGGGGTCCTATAATTTCATTAGCTTGGGAATGATGAACAAATTTGCTACCATGCTAACTGTTACATTAAGAATAATTTGATAGAAGCTACAACGTATTGGCAACATGGGCAGGTCAAGTAAGTTGGGTGTACACTCAGACTGCGTTGAGTGGTGTTTAGTTAGCCTCAAACAATATTTGTCCAAGATTCCAACTTTTTTTCTTTAAATAGGTTGTCAAATATGACAACACAATGTATATCATTCTAAAAAAAACAATTTTTTTGATGAGAGAAATTTGAAAGATTTGATGTATTAGTGTATTACAAATACACTTGGGGCAATTTCAACCCATTTGACCCAATCGACCAATTTCAAATTAAGCAATTCTTTATTCAGCCCGCTATATGGGTCAAAATTTCCCCTTTAAAAGTATGATCAAATAACTTGAAAATCAGAAGAAACTGGAAAAGCAAAAGATAGAGAAGAGAAGTTAAACTCTACCTTTCTACGCCTTGTTTTCACCATGAACTCGCGCGCAAGGTACTGTATTGGTGCAGGCTCAAGTGGCCTTAATACAATTTCTTTGTCCAATGGATCACCAGGCACAATGGCCCAGTGATCAAAAGCCGAAAGTGCAAAAGCCTGGCTCTGTGTATGATACCTTAAATCCGTCTCAAAACCGAATGATTCAATCACGGGTAGGAATGCCTGAAAATTCATACGACCATCAAACAAACTACAATATAGATAATTCATCACATCAATACCAAACTCACAAAGCTAGAATACTAACCTTGACTATACAGGCTGGGGTTCCTGGTTGAGGAACATCACCAGTAATGTGTCCACGCCTTTGAGACAGAACCGTGAATATGGCAGAAAGACAATCTGCAGGTGTTTGTATCTGAAATGGAAACCAAGGATTAAATTTTTTGAAAAAATGAAAACCGAGCATATTGAATAAATAAAATATGCCTGAAATTGCTGAACTTTATTAAACACTAGACAGAGCCTAGAAACCTATACTGCAATATAAAAACGAACATGTATAATTAAGTTTCAGGGAACTTCTTAGTGTTGTTACCTCCACATAATACACAGGCTCCATAAGCCGTGGTGTTGCCATAAGAAAGGCTGAGTAGGCCACACGCCTAGCGGTTGGAATGATTTGACCAGTTCCACGATGCAATGGCTCTAGTGCAACATTTGCATCTACTATTTTGAATTTAACATTGCGGATGGGCTCATCACAAAGCGGACCTTCGCGTGCATCCCATTGAAATCTGTTTCAAGTTTATATTAGTGTCATATCACAAAAGGAAAGTTGATAGTCCATTTATTTCCAAACTAGTTTCATTAAATTTCTGTTTACTTCCAAAATAAAATGTTTAGAGTTTAGACATTTGAACTGGCAGCACAGTTTTAACTTTTAATTCAGTAGGGAACATTAAAAGATGAAGAACCTACTTACCCCTGCACAATAGAATCCTATACCGCATTTAACAATCTTTTGTCGACTTCACTCGAAAGGGTGTCATCGAACAATATATTAGGTCCCTAAAATGTTAGTCAAACGAACTTTAGAAGAGCAAATTGTATAAAAAATGACTGATAAATTATTATGCATGTTTGTCTGGTCCAAAGGCCAAGATAGATCTATCAGCAAGAAGATCCCAATCATACTTGGTTTGGAAAAAGTCACCTAACTTCTTTCTGGGACAATCAAGACTTACAATTCCATTCTCTATATCCTCTGCAAGGCCTCTCTCCAATGGCTCAGCAATCTAATCAATAAAACAAAGATGAATATATTTCTCGATAAGATAAAGTAAAGAACATCACAGAAAGCACTACAAGAAAACTAGTGACATTACATACCATGGTGATTTTATTTTTCTTGTTAGGCGTTCCAGCAAAGCATTTCATCGATGAAGACTCCACTACCATTTCACAGAACGAGACAACTGGATCCGCCACCTGTTTAATCCATTAAAACAGTTAAAAACATAAAAATGGTAGATTCAAAAGGAAGTATAAATTACAAAAATAACAAAATATAATACCTTGACTTCAACTTCTAAATAAAGTTCCCTAAGATCCTTCATAATAGAATCTAGATACAACTCTCGAGTACCTAAAATAGTGTGCTCTCCAGACTCCTCAACTTTAGTGATAGCTAATGGATAGCTTTTGCTGATTTTTCGAAGACCTTCAACCATTTTTGGCAACTCGCTTGGATTTAAGGGCTCGGTTGCAGTTTTCACCACCGGGAGAGTATTGAATTGAAGGGGCCTAAAGATGTAAACATCCTGATCATATTCAGAATTACAAAGTGTGGCAATTTTCATTATTGAAGCGTCAACACCTTCTATAAGAACCCAAGAACCAGGAGGGGCCTTGCAGACAAGTATCCTGTAACGAGATTGATAAACCCATAGTTTTGTTACTTCTTTTACGGTCATATCTTCTTCATCATCTGGTGAATAACCTTCTCCAAATACACGAACAGTCTGTCCTGTATGGATTTCATCATCTGGTCACAATCTTTCATGGCACTGTAGATATTAGAATCCTTAGGTCCAGTATAAATATGATCAACTTTCCGGGGTGCAGCCTCTTTAGCAGATGGGATATGGTGAACTAACATGCCAGTAAAACCAGTAGCAGACCCGAAAACCAAGCTGCAAGCTAATCTAAGCAAAGGTTTCACATTTAGCTTATAGGCAGCATTGCTTAGAGTCGCCCCAAGTTCTGCAAGCGTTGTTTCCACACTCTTTTTACGTTCTCCTATTACTTGGCTGTAAAGCTTGTAAAGAGGTTCGAGAATGAACTGCAAAAATGACCTTTCTGCCCCGCCTGCGGGTTGTGTTTTCTTGAAAGTTCTGGTAGCAGGGTCATAATAGTAATCTCCCCAAAGTCGAGATGCAAACTTGTTAGCATCGAAAGTTATGCCATGAAGCTTAACATATAGCTTCGCGAATGACTGAAGACTGAAGCACCATCCTGCACTTCCACTAGCAAAACAGATGTTTCCCACTGCTGGATCAATGACTTGAATATTGCCAGCAGTTGAAGAGACTGTAGTGATGTGGTATGTCGCAACTTATGATAGGCATCTTTAGGAGGTAGTTTAAGTTCAGTTATTAATCTGTCAACCTACATGAACGGACAGCATTGAAACTTTAACAAAGAAAACAAATTAAAAAGGCACATCGGTATTACACATAATGATGCAACTTGCAGCAACAGGTATAAGGAGCTTAAATGATCATATCAAAAGTGGAAGATAGTGACTTCTATTTTTTGATGTTGTACTAACCACATAAACATTTGAGCATTTGACAAATTCAATTTACTTGAGGATTCAGTAAATAATACGACCAAAAAGAAGATTTTGTAAAATGCCAGATGCATGTACGAGTCTCTCAAACTAGGTTAAAGCAGGGGTGCATAAGCACTTAAGTTTTCCCATATATAACAAGTTTTTTGCAGCTAGTATGAAAATACTAATTAATTCATACATATTCATAGACAGTCGCAGAATTATCCACGCACTAAGAAGAATGATTATTGCTATACTTCACATCACAAATAATCATAAAACCAGTTGCAAAAAGAAAATTTAGATGGAAGACTACCTTGTTTATCATGACAACTATAGGTAGGCGGTCCTGGATCTCATGCCTGATTGCTCGCTCTGTGTTCACTTGTACATTTATTCATGTCAGATATAATTTTTATGTAATACAATTTTAATTTATATCAATGATCATAAACATACATAATAACATATTATATATTCTCATCATATAAAAACTGTATGAAATGACTTACCATGACACCTTCAGCGGCATAAACAATCAACACCGCCCCATCAGCAAGCCTTAGAGCAGCTGTCATCTCATCTGAAAAGTTTACGTGTCAAGGTGTATCCATAATGTTACACATATAAGACATGGAATTACTATCCTCAAGAACCAATGACATAGGAACCGCTTTGATAGATATCCTTCTATCCTGCTCATCCATCCTAGTATGCATATACCTCATATGCTTCTCACTATTCTGATCAAAATTCGAAATATGATAGAGTTTGCTCAACAAACATATCCATAAAAACCGTCTTCCCATGCTGCAAATGCCCCACCAACGCAACATTCCTAACCAAAGTCGGATTCGACATAAGCCCCAATAAAAACTGTGTGGACACTGGACACATACGTCGATGAATCCTTAACACCAACTTCAAACTTGATATCCTTAACAGGCTTAATGATAGGCATCTCTAACGACTGCTCATCTTCATCCATAACAAGCGTCTCCACTTCCTCACCATACACCTCCTCAGCTGTCGGATAATATCTATTGTCTTCTGCAAGAAAAATCTGATTATCCATATCAACGTCACCATAACGATTACTAATCCACCCATTACGTCCTGCGACTGCAACCACATTCTCTTCATCAAACTCGACACTATCAACCTCTGACTTATCAGGAAGATCCTCATCTTCATCGTCTCTATCACTCTCTACATCAGACTTGATGTTATCATCTGATCATGAACACATAAACGATACTTTTAACATCACTTGCCACTTTTTCCTCTAAATTCATTCCTACACCAAGGTCACCCCGATTAGGACCATGATACTATCACAATAGTACCTTCTTGTTTGAGATTTTTATTAACTGGCATTTCCTCAAACACGTTTTGTGCATTATAATCTTTTTCATCAAATCTTTTCAAAATCACCTATTTGTAATTCACCCAAGGCAGATTTCCACGAATTATGCTGTGAAGCTGCTTATGCCACTTCAAAGCTATGTCATATAAGTGTATAGAAACGAGATTTACCTTGTTCTCATCAGGGATGTAGTGAGATGGTTTATATGAGTTGGTTTAGCTGAATGTTGTGAGAGCATGTGCAAAATGACCAAAATATCCCGTTGCTGGTTGCCAGTTGCCCAAAAAACAATACCTTCAATGTATGTACATTGTACAAGAGTCGATGCTGTACTTTGGTCGGACACATGGCGTCCCATGGTTAGCTATATTCGAGTTGCCAGGTTGCCTTGGTATAAATACCGACACTTCAAATTGTGAGGCAAATAAGTAAAACACTTAGGCAATGAGGGCATATGATAGAATTATCAGGGGTGGCAATTTCTGACCCGACACGAAACACGACCTGAAACCGACACAAAAATTAAAAGATCGGGTTGAGAATAAAATAAATGGGTCGACCCGCCAACCCATTTAAGTTTTTTTCTTAATTAAAAATTATTTATATTTAATTATACGGGTTAAATAGGTTAAACGGGTTGACCCGCTAACCCGTTTAACCTATTTAACTAGTTAATGTGCTAACTTTTGTATATAAAACGGATTAAATGGTTCAACCCCAAAACCCGTTTAACATTTTCAACCCGTGGAACCTATTTAACTAGTCAACCCAAGTATATATACGGGTTAAATGGGTCAGGTTCGGGTTACGTGTAAACAGGTTAGGGTTGACATAGCTGACTCGATGATTTAAATGAGTCAGGTTCGGGTTGATGTTTTCTAACCCGCCAACCTGACAACCCGAACCCGCCAACTCGAACCCGACCCGAATTGCCACCCCTACAGGTACTGTTCCCAGCAAGGAAAATTGAGACTTTGTCGTTTTCTTCACTTTTATGCTCCAAAAATGTTTAAAATGCTTCCTTTTCCAGATTTCCCTCCAAAAGTACCTAAAATGACAAAAGCAAGATTTAGGGCAATATTTGATCAAATAATCTCGAATTCGGGCTTAAATGACCCCTTAAAAGTGGTTCACTTTTCGCCTCATCAGTAACTACTAAGGATGCCATGTTAGGAGCTAGTTGTCGGCTCGACATAGGAAGAGGTAGAAGCTTATAGAGTTGGGGAAGATTGTACACGGCCCCATGAATGGTATTAAGCAATATAACCTGTCATCCACGCAATTGTAAAAAACTAGTCAATTAATGAAATATAGCTAGGGAGTAGTGAAATCTAAGTAAACATATTTCTCTCATTATAAGGTTTTTCTCAATATTTTATTTTCTTGTAATTTCATTTTCATTGCATTTGTAGTTATTTGGGTTAGTTGACTAGCAACTAATTCCGCCCCTCTTTCCAAAACCGAGATTTTACCGCTTTCATAAAATATAAAACACAAAAAGAATCATCCTTCACCTTTAGACCTAATTGACTTAGTTTTCAATCCTAACGAACACTATTCCCCGAGAAAACGATCAATCCCCCGGTACTTACCACTCACTATACTACATCGGTCAGGTACACTGCCTGGTGGGGATTGCAAGCTTCTCAAGATCCCTTGAGAAGTAAAACCTTTTGCAAGGTTGAAAAACCACGCATCAAGTTTTTGGCGCCGCTGCCTAGGAATAGTTATTGTTTAGGTTGAAATTTCTTTTTATTAGGTCTATTTGCTAGATTCCTTTCTAGTAAGATTTTTATTTTATTTTTATAGTTTCTCTTTAGTCTATCTTTTTCTTTGTTTCCTTTGTTCGTAAACTCTCTCGATGGATAACAATAGCATTGATCGTTTGATTCCTGTTATTCGTGTTTTTCGTGGAAGGATTTTCCAACTACTCATCCCAATCCCTGTAGTGGAAAATGAGAACCCACCTAACCGCTCGCCTGACCATCACTTTGACAATAATTCTGAGATAGAAGAGTCTGTTGGGAACGTAGTTTTAATGTTTATCAAGACTCGGTCATATGTAATAATTAATAGGTTGCTTAGCTATTTTATTATCATGTTTTATGTTAACTAGAAAGGCCCAAAAGCCCATAAGGCTAATGCCAAGCCCACGAATGGGAGGAAGGGAGAAGGGTGTGTTGCCCTAGCTCCTTCCACTATAAATAGATCTCATATGTAACCTTTCTAGTTTTTGGTTATTTTGATATGTTAATGAAACTCTTGCTTTTCTATTTCTCTCTTATCATATAATCAACCATCTCACATTCTCATCTCATTTCTCTCATTATATTACTTTTGTTTACATAAATGGTGACCTAACAAGTGGTATCCTTCGCTAGAAGAAGGTGTAGTATTTGTTTTTGTACCAAATCGATCCAAAAAACCTTTATTTATCTCGTTATTTTTTGAATTTTTTTTTTTTGTATTTTCTTGTTTGTTTCTTGGTTTCCATCACATCTTTTCTTACAAACTTGTGTTACAAACCATTACAAACAAAAAGATTCAAACTTTTCTTCAAAAACCAAAGATTCGAATTTGTTGTACTATTTTTCAAAAATTATCAAATTTTTTGAAAAGTTTGTCAAGTTTGAAACTTTCTTTAAGTTTTCATCATTTTAAGGCTATTTATACAAGAATCTTGGATTTAAAACTTGTTTTTGGTTAGCTTTCTTCAAAAACAAAATTTCTGCCAAGTTTCGAGAATAGATTTGTATTTTTTTCGAGAACCTTAAAGCCAAAATTTCGAGAATTCTCATCTTTGCACCTTTGGTGTTACCGATTGTTTACTCAGTGTTTTCTCTCTTGTATAAGAAAGAAAACACTTCGACTTCGTGAATATTTTCGAAATTGTACAATTTCGAAAATTTTTGTGTCTGGCATTCTCGAAAAATTCAAAAGTTTCGAGAACATCATACATTTTCGAAAAATTCTAAAGTCGCAAATTCAAAAAGTTTCGAGAACATATTACATTTTCGAAAAAATCTAAACTTTCGAGAACACAAATTTTCGAGAACCCTCACAGTTTCGAGAACCCACAATTTTCGAGAACCCTCAAAACTTTCGAGAACACACAATTTTCGAGAACCTTCAAAATTTTCTAGAACATTCAAATTTTTCAAGAATTGTCTTAGTACAAAGTTTCGAGAATTTACTTGGTGCATACTTTCGAGAATTGGCATTACAACTATACCTTCTACAAGATCCATAATTACACAAGTTTCTTTCTAATATCTTCTTACTATTTCTTAAAAAAAATTCAAATTTTTACGCGAAATTCAAATTTTTGGTGGGAAAATTTGAGTAAAATTTAATTTTTACAGGAGACTAAACGTTCAATTTTTACGTGAAATTCAAATTTTGGTATAACGGTGAAAAGTTTGGCCCAAAATTCAAATTTTTTCGGTGAAATTTGGCGGCAAAATTTTTAAACTCAAATTTTTCCTGTGACCTTAGAATTGCATTTAATAGTGATTTTCAAAATTTTGGAAGAAAGATTTTTTCAAATTAATTTTGGAGGGAAAACCTGAAATCACTATTTCGACCTTGACCGTGACATTTTTGTTTGATTATTTCGATTACGTCGCAACAATCAAGGGGGAGAGAAATGTCATTTACAATGTCTCAATCACCTTCTTCCAACTACCTTCCTCACCAATATTCTCATCAGTAACAATCATCAACAACAGTTTCTTCTTCAAACTACCTTCCTCACCAATATTCTCATCATCAACAGTATCATCAACAACAAAGTCACAGCTCCCTCATTCGTCAGGTTCTGCTCTTTAGCAATGAATCAAGGCCTCCAATGTTGCTTCCAAGAACATACTCCGATTGGAAACGGAGATTTCTACAATGGCTCACAAATCGTCCTGCTGCAGATCTCATGCTTAAATCCATTCAAGATGGTCCATACAAAATGATATTTCTTGCTGACTCAACAAGGATTATCAGACTACAAATTGATGAAGATTTGAATGCTACTAAACTCGCTCAGTACAATGCTGACCAACAAGCTGCATGGTTCATGACATTAGCCCTTCCCAATTCAATTTACATGAATATGGACTCTCAAGCCAGTGCTTATGAAATGTGGAAATATCTTGAAGCTATGCATCGTAGAGAAGAACTTCATCACATTAGAATGAAGCAAATTCTTGAATCTTGTTTAAGCATGAATCCACTGAAGACCATTTTCCCTGCTCCACCATCTCCAGTTATTGACCATGGATCCTTAATTTACACTCCAAATGGTCTATTCTTTAATCCTCCTAACACTGGCTTGAGCCTATCTTCATTCCACAGGACCATCCTGCAACACTAAATAATCATATGCAATCTCTTCTGCAAAATCTTGTGAAGGTTGGACAAGTATCTACTGAGAAAGGCAAAGGCGAAATGACTTCAACTTCTGAATGCTTAAACACAATGGAAGGTACTGATGATGAAGAAGATCTTATCGAACCAAGCATGGAATTTATGGCATATATGGATAATATTGCAGATGTGGAAGCTCAAGATTATGTTTCAACTCCACTCTATGACGATAATGTTGAATACGATGCCACACTTAGTCAAATAGAAGTTGAAGGGGGTAATCTCAATGCTGTTTTGCAAAGTGTCATGGGAGATATTCCATCTGATGATGAATATGCAAATTTGGAAGCCTATACAGCAGTTGTGATGTTAATGGCAAACATGCAGATATTTCACTTGAATAATACAAGCCCAAAGAATGATTCTGTTGATTCTGAAGATCCATTTGTGAGATTAAACAAAGAGAAAATGTATCAATCAAGGTCTCAAATGCATGAACAAAGTCACAGCTCCATCATCTAAGAATTCATACTAATTACGAGTCAGGCTTTATCAAATTCCCGAAATCCCCGAAATCGAGCTGTCAAGCAAGGTGAAAACACTACTACAAAAAATCTCACAGAAACAGGTCAAAATTGCCCATGAAGAGTGGTTTTGGAACCACTCTCTGAAGGGGGGTATCTCCATGATCGAAACATATAAAAACCGGTTTTGCAACCTGTCTCTATTAAAAGCATCGACACTGGTTTTCACCTTAAAATCGGTTTCAATTATAGAGTAAGCATATTTTTATTGGACATTGACACTGGTTCTCCTACAACCTGTTTTAATAGAAACATCCAACCTATCTTTATATAGAGTAAAAAGATATGTTTTTATTCAAAACCTGTCTTTTTGGTAAATCTATACTATTAAAAAAAACATTTCTAAAATTTTCTAATTTTTTAAAAATTAGAAAATTTTTGAAATGATTTTTTAAATAAAGAATTATATATAAATGCATCAAATATATATCAAGCGATTAAAGTACACTACAAGTATGAAATCAACAAAGTAAATTAAGATAATACGTCAATTCACTAGAATTCAACAAACTATAAAGAAAGACACTAGAATGCAACATAATTGACCATCATTATCTCGGATTAATCCCACCAAAATGTAAACCATGCACCAATGATGGCGTTTAACTCTTTGTTCTCTAATGGACGCTTGTCACTCCAAGGTACCGACATGTAAATTAATGAAATAATTGATTATACAACAACTAAGACGGGTTTTCAATTCAAGAATTAAGGACTGTTTGGCTAAGCTTATTAAACGTAAGCTCATTTGGGCTTATTTTTATAAGCTCCAATTTTGTGGCTTATTTTAAAACTTGTCGACATATATAAGTTTATTATGATATGATAAACTTATAAAAGCCGAGAAGTCTCAAAATAAGCCGTAAAATTGGGGCTTATAAAAAATAAGCCGAAATTTCATTAAATTGGTGAAATTACGTCTTATTTTTGATAAGCCCTAATTTTACGGCTTATTTTGAGACTTGTCGGCTTTTATAAGTTTATCATATCATAATAAACTTATATAAGCCAACAAGTCTCAAAATAAGCCAAAAAATTGGAGCTTAAAAAAAATAAGCCTAAATGGGCTTACGTTTAATAAGCCAAAACAAACACCCCTTAAACTGCCAAGTTATTTAACAATGACACACAACATAACGCGATCAATCATGTCATTAGCATCAAAGAAAAATCAATTCAAGCGCGCAATAGCTTAAAACCTTAAGTAAACAAAAAAATTATCGAAAATCAGACATTAACCTGTTGGATTTTGTAATCAGCAAGTGTCCGACCATCCTCTAATTGCTTCCTGACAAATATCAATCTTTGCTGGTCTGGCGGGTTGATAAAGTATATCAGCAATCAACGGTTCTGCAAAGTTAAGTATACGGCGGGCGTATGTCAAATCAAAGCCGAAACCAACAAACAGATTAAAATATATTGAGTTTAGATCTACTAAAAATAATACTATAAACGCATGCTTAACTTTATGCATTTATCACGTTTCAAATTTATTTGGTACGCCCCATGATGGCCTAAACTACTGAAGAATACAGATTTTGACATACACGTCGTATGATGCTAAGTGTCTGCATAGCTGTACTTGAAGCAGGCCCTACATTTGCCAATTAAGGATGATTAGTCGATGGCATTTTTGGCATTCCCTCTTTACCATCTACACACACACACACACAATAATAATAATAATAAATGTAGGATCATATAATATGTTGATTGTTGTGATTCGGAGGTCTTGGATTGTGGAAGTATAAGATAAACATGGTTAACAAGTTAGAGAGAGAGAGTTGAGAGAGTGGGAACTCTAGAGAGAGAAATTGAAAGAAAAAGAAATTGAATGATTAGAAGTTCCAACCCTCTCCACATGTGGAGAGGGGTATTTATAGTTTTCTACAAAACGCCCACACCCGGGCTGTGGATCAGGTATACAGTGGGTAAAGACCCGTCCTTCTTCCACGGTGTTACTTAAACTAAACTAATATCTAACTAACTAATAAACAAACTACGAGCTATCTTAATGCTATTACAATAATCAGGTGACCGAGACTTTTACAGGAATATTTGTATTCCTAACAATCTCCCCCTAAGCGAGGTCACCTTTGAAATTAAGCTCTTTGGTCTTTAAGCATTCTTTCGTCTCTGTAGCTCGTAGGATCTGATTCTTCACTTTTCTACACACTTTGTACTTCAAGCAAGCGAACTTGTGATTTGAATTCCTTTGTGATGTGTGATCTTTGAGCTTCTTTGAGATCATCAGCCAAAGTAAATCTCCAAGCTCATCCATAGTCGTATTGCCTTCATGTGATGTAGTGACTTTAGGACCATCATGCTCACACCCTTCTGGATCAGGAGACTGTGTTGGAGTTTGTGAATCAGGAGACTTTTTCATCAGAGTTGCGGAAACGTTGTTAGAAGTCTCTCAACATTTTGTTGTAGCAAGTCTCTCATCTTCATTGATAGTGTGGAGGATGTGTGAGCATGAGGTATGGATTGACCCGATTCAGCTGGAAACTGGAGCCATCAACGCCATCTTTATATGTGTCCCTGAAACAAAACAGTTAGCAATAAAGATAGAGAACGAACATGGCTTTGTCATTCATTCTGCGAGGACAGACAACCCTCCGGTTTGTGAAAACCGACCTGTGATCAGGTAGAGTCTCTTTTAAAGAAGTCTCCCCTTGACAGGAATTTCCAGCTTGTAGTAGTGAATTTTCCAAAGAATCCACTTTGGAATCTTCATACTAAGCATGTTCTCATACCGGAACGTCTCAAAGCAGACAGCACGATAGAGTGAATCGGTGAATAGATATTCACGGATTGATGAGAAATTGATTTATAGAAATCACTCGCGTGTCATATGATAAACATTTTGAGACACGATGAGAGTTTTATATTTTGAATCACATTTCCATCAAAAATACTTTTGTTTGAAAGATTATACACAATCAATGTGCTCGAAAATTAGTATGTGAGCACATTGAACGGTTTTAGCAAAAGTATCCATCAGTCCATATCCTGGAACAAGTTTGATTCAATGTTGAATCGCACCATTGTTGCTTTCCAGTTGTCACTTGATCATTGATCCAAGATGGATCTCACATGTCACCTACCAAGAGCTTGAGTGATGTTCGCTCTAGAAGGATTTCCATCTTCATTGTGAATATTTTCATATCACTCGGATGTTCTGGCAATACCACAAGGATAATGCGTAGGACTCTAAATATTTTATCTTATTTTCCACATTGTGTGAAACAATAAGCATATTAGGAATGTGTCCTAACGAGATTTATGGATGATCTCATGGCTCTAGACTCAATAGTGCGTTTTGATCCGCTCCTGGAGACTGGGGAGGCGTCTCCTGTTTTAGGTATCAACATAGCTCGCAATGAGCGGTCGATACATTGCACAGGGTTCCCCGTGAGAATGAAACAAGTTCTTTTAAGAGAACTTGAGTGGTTGGGAAGTTTGGTGCAGTGCGTCACTGGGTCCATGACGTCTTGTCTTCAATACTAGTGTTACTTAAGTAACCACTAGTAGATTATGAATTGAACCCGGTTTCTGCCCTAAAGTTGAATATTTGGAGGGCAATTTCTTTTCACCCTTTCTCATTTCAATTCTTTTTAATTCTTCAACCCCTTCAGTGCTTACCGAGACTTCACCACTAGAACCTTGTTGGGTTTGTTCCAGTCCTAGCTCTAGCTCAGTCCGCACTCTTCCCTTTCTCACTTTTCTCCTTTTTTCCACTCATTCCTAAGGACTTCTAATCTATCTATGGATTATCCCTGGGAAGATCCTTCCGGTTCTGGTGGATCATGGGAACTCATACCTAACCTTAACCGTCCTTATAACTCCATGCATAAAGATAAATGGTCAGTCTTAGGTATTACTTCCACAAACGCCTTTCGCTCCTCCTCAATATGTGCATCGATATTCGAAAGTATTTAGCACGTATGTGGGAGCCTATTATTGAGTCAAAAGGATCACGTTTGATATCAGATTTCATATTTAAATCACATTCTCTCCCCGGATCAAAAATTTCAAATCTTTTGAGATTTTGGATCCCAATTGATTTAAATAATTTAGAAAACGTTTAGGAGAGAAACGTGGTTAATTTTTTTTTAATATTTTCTGATAAAAGGAACTTTTTCTTGCTCCCCCTCAAACTGTGAGGGAGGTTGTTATGTGTCAGATTTGAAGAGTTTGCAAAAGATTCGAAGTTTTAACAAAAACTCTTTGAAAATTTACTCATTCTGACACATAACCATCACAAATCGTATTGTTGCTTTAGTTTTGTATAAAGTGTGGGGAGTTTTGATGATACATAAAATTTTGAGAAATCACTCTCCCCCTCAATCAATGACAGATGTTTAAAACATGAATAAGTTATGTCATTGATTGAGTGAAAAATTTTATCAAAGTTTGAGTTCAAATTGATTTCCAAACAAAATCTCATGGTACCACCAAGTTTTGCACAAATATTTTCCGGAAAAATCATAGAAGGGAAAATATTTGGCGATAAAAAGAAGACTTCTCTTCTTTATCAAGAAATAATGCACTGAAACGTACATTAGATCGAGGAAACATGGATATAAAGTAATCCATGCCTAGGTGAACTTCACCTAGTAAAAAAGGAACAACCGTCTTTTTGGCGACGTGTTTTCCCTTATTTTAAAAAGCGGGTTGCTATCTGAAGTAATAGCAAGCCATATTTTTGAAGTCCGGGTTGTAGCCTGAAATGACTACAAGCCATAGTTTTGAAGAATGTTTTAAGAGACGACATGTTTTAGAAAAAAACTTTATTTGAAACCAAAAAACTCTTGCTCAAGCATATGTATGATTCCGTGTCATTATTGAATGACATTTCTAGAAACGTACATAATATTGATTACACAAGAGACATGTCGCGAGAAGAATATTTTTGTATTTTATATGATTTTTCAGATTTTTATGGTTTTTATAGGTTTTATATTTTTCTATTTACTTTTTGGTTTTTACAATATGTACAAAGGATATTAACCAAAATCATTACTCCTCAGCTTCCAGACTTTTCTCCGCTTCCATCATGTAACCACCGGTAAAATTCCACATAAATTAAACTTATAATTACCCATTTATCACGCCAAATTTTTTTTTAAAAAAAATTTTCAGTTAAACTACTCATAAGTTAATATGACATAACTCATACTTACCTAGGTTCATTTTGAATAAATAATTTATTTACATCAAGTATCAAAGTTTTCAATTTCTAATTTACCACTTTACGTCATTTCATATTCAACGTTTAAATTTAACATTTTTCTATTTAGTAAAGTATTCATAAAAACCCTAAATTATTAAAACTATAATAAAACTCAAATTAATGATATTTTATACAAGAGTACACGTTTATCAAGCTCAGGTACAAGTTAGTAATGCAGACTAATAAATATATATATACTCATTATAAACCTCAGTGTACCAACCCTAACAGCACAATATTCATCTCACTAGCTTTAAAAACTTTACTTTTTCAACATAACAAATATATGTACAAGTCTTAAACTAAAGTACAAGTCACTAAAACATAGAAACCCTAAAATCACCATAACTTACAATAAAAACCTAATTTCTCAAAAACAAATATTTTACTTGCAAACTCTAATTAATATTTTTATAAAAATATTATGTACAAGTATTTTAAGTTAGGGTACAAGTCTTTTAAGCATGAAATCTTTATAGAAACAAAAACCTTATAAAAACTTTAAAAAATAATTATTTAAATAACATCTTATGTAGTATTCTTACACAATAAATTATAAAAATAATTTATTTATTTATTTAGTATATGTACAACTCCATAAACTTAAGGTACAACTCACTAATGCACAAAATCATAAAAACCTAATTATTAGTATTTAAAGTGTAATAAAAATTACATAAAGATTATAGAAAATTAATAAATGATTAAAAATACATTTTTCTTATTTTACTTAACATTAGCACAACCTTAGTAAGCCAAGAGTACAACCATACTTAGCACAATTCGACCTAAACTTTATATTTCTTAGAATTCGACCCTTAAAACCTAATATAGCAAACTCTAAAAACATTTCTATCTAGATATAAGTTAACTTAAGACCTAGACTAACCTACTTACACTAAATAAGCCCTAAGTACAAGTCACTTAGCCTTATGTACAAATAACTTAAGCATAAACAACCCTAGACTAAATTTATGGTTCGAATTTAACTAGATTAATACTACATGAACACTTGTCCATTCCCTAACC
Source organism: Artemisia argyi (assembly GCA_030686995.1). Classification (NCBI taxonomy): domain Eukaryota; kingdom Viridiplantae; phylum Streptophyta; class Magnoliopsida; order Asterales; family Asteraceae; genus Artemisia; species Artemisia argyi. The sequence goes on from CM060685.1 coordinate 138,827,016, forward strand.
TTAGAATGCTCATTTGGTGTCAAAATTTCCACATCAACCTTTTTCTAGAAAGAATTTATGTGTATGATATGTAATCGAACACATCATACATCCTCCCTTTCACCTTGTGGCACTTCAATCACCTTACACCTTACCTAACTCACTCACAAAATCAGCCAAGAACCTTCATGAAACCTTGATTCATCCTCTATAAATACAACTCACTCTAAAACCCTAAATCGTACCATAAATATTTGAAATCCACACAAACAAACACACATCCATATCCTACTGATCCTAGATAACTAAGATAAGCCAAGAAAGCAGATTAGGAGAGTCAAGAAGGAGAGGAAAGCTTAGCTTGCATTCTCAAGTCACTTTATTCAAAACCCGCTCATAATCGAATTTTTTTCCAAGTAAGTGTTCCAATCCCTTTTAATCACTATTGTAAACTTAAAAATCAGTTAGAAGAAATAAAAACGAGAATCTAGGCTTTTGAATCACCTAAAACGAACAAACGAGTCAAAAGTTATGTCGATTTGAAGTTATATAAAAACTGAAATATACTTACTGTTACAGCAGACAAAATCACGCAAATCGAGGCCTTTCTGGCCCGTTTCGTCGAAAACTTAAAACGTGAAAGTTGTCCGGATCGTCGTTTTCTTCAAAAACTCTTTAGACATCGAGTCATGAAAACGCATAACAAAGGGTGTTTTTAATTAATTTCAGCACAGTTTTTTTTAAGGGGACAGCAGCAGAGCTGCTGCTTTGGACCCAAATTTCGTGTATCAAACATGGTTCTAAAACTCTAGTTTTCGACATGGTTAAATTACACTAGAAGGTCTAAATATAGGAAAAAGAATCAGTCAATTTCATTGAGAAACGAGGGAGAACGAGGCATTCAAAGTTGGTAATTTTTCTGTGACGAGTAAACTTAAAGTCGCGACTTCTGTGATTTATTGTGAAGTCGTGGGATCAAATCATGCCATGAGATTTTATAAAAATACTCTTAAAACTCTTATAAATGTTTTAGAAAAGGATTCGTAAAAAGTTTCGAAGTAAAACGAGAGATATAAACTGTTTTTGAATAAAAAAGATGTTGGGTGCGATCGGGGGTTAAACACAAGGGTTGCTTTTGCCAAAACTCTATAAGATTTATATGGTTGGACTTGTTTTGCGATCGGGGAGTTTCTCAAGGGTAAAAAGTGTCAATTTTGAAACTTAAGGGTAGAAAGTGTCATTTGACCAAAGTTCAAGGGTAAAAGTTGTCATATTTATAAAAGTTAAAGGGTAAAAATTGTCAACTTTAAAAACTTGAGGGTCTAAAATGAAAATATTATAAACCCTAATTATTATTTAATATTATTATTATTATTATTATTATTATTATTATTATTATTCTTATTATTATTATTATTATTATTATTATTATTATTATTATTATTATTAAGTTTTATTTAAACTTAATATACGTTTTGTACCGAAACTAACAAACGAAGTATCCATTTAACGAACGGACAGAACCAAATCTTACAGATAAGAAAATATAATAAAATAATACTTTTGAAACTACATATTGGCTCGATAAAATATTTAACCATTAAACCAAAACGAAACGAACATTGAAAAACTTATATAATCAGAAGCAATTACTAAAGAACTTGACCTAATAAATCAGGTTTCAAGCCGGAGACGTTTATCAACTTCATTTAACTTTGTTTTCCATCCAGACTGCCCAGGTGAGTTCATAGCCCCACTTTTATACTGTTTTTCAAACTTGTGGGGAGATACATGCTACAAACCGAACACAAGTATTTTTCTGTATGCTATCCTGATCTGGTATTGCCTAAGTTAGCTGTGTTGCCACTAAAAGACCCTCATATCATGAGCCATTAATCACTTGCGAGTGAACGCGAATATAGTGAATAGATCTATTGGAATTGACGTCCCCATTTGTGTTAGCCGGATAGGTAACCAAATGTACTATATTTGAAGTAAAACCGGGAAGTTGGCAAGCTCCTGCTCGAGGGCATTATTACCTACATTATTATTATAATGTCGGTAACTTTACATTATAGCTCATTACTATAATGTCCACACGTTGTTAAGGTTTGCGTGTCATGAGACTTAGTGCAATATGCTACGCTGCAATACGTTGTTTTATAACTATTTAACTTGTGTTCAAACTATTACTCATTCATAAACACTGTGGATTCACTCAACCGTTGTGTTGACTTTTTAGCATGTTTATCTCAGGTCCATAACAAACAAGGATGGCATGGAAGGGCATGGATACGGAAGGAAGGCTAAAATTTTATTATTCTTTGATAAAGTATTTAACAAATTGTAAAACTACTGGGACCTCATTTTGTAAACTCTGATATTTGAATAATAAAATCATTAAAACAACTCAATTAAAGATTGTTTTCCTATTATTATAACTGTTGTGCCGTCGAGTAACACCCAGCTTTAATTCCGCTGCGTATCCCAAATTTGGGGGTGTTACAGATTGGTATCAGAGCTATAGTTATAGAGAAACGGGTCTAATTGAGGTCCAAACTATAACCACTTTTTCATAAAAATGTTTTATAGCCTTTCGTTGTCCGTGCCTTCCAGCCTCCAGATGATTATGTGACTTTCAGGTAATTATGTTACTCAAAAACTTTCGTAAACTGGTATATGCATTTATGATATACTTCTGATCACTTTATACAAACAAACATGTCTGCAGATGCCTATTCTAAGGCATTACGTTTTAATCCTATCTTCCTGAGCATGTATCTACTTCTATATTTTCAAAATTTACAAAACTTTCATAAGACGTTGTGGTTTCCACAATTCTTATCCTATTTACTTTAAAAACATACTTTCCACTATTTTAAAAACTATGTCAACTCACCTTGATTACCTTACTCTCATATCCAAAAATGGATATAAATACTCTCTCCGTACTCCCAGAATACCTAATTCATTAACTAATTATGAATGTTAAATTAGAAATTCTCAAGTAAGATAATTAACTCATAAATCTTGAATAACGTCTTCTCATCACTACACAATTCATACCAAAGATTACCCTAGAAAATCAGCAGGATCCCAACAATCGTCAGAAGACAACAACAACGTTTAAATAAAAATAAGAAATTTCTGTTATAACAATAAACCATAGCTCAGCTCTTTAGGGTTGTAATTATTTCTCTGTACTTTACCTTGGGTACAATGATGTAACCAAATTATAACTAGTACTTTCCCACCTAATAATCCCAATACTACTATAACCATCATCCATTTCACTTTCCTTTCATATTATTCATAGCCATTTCGTAACAATGTACCACCATTTCATACCTAACTATATCTATTTTATGAGGTTTTTCTGCGAATATATTCTTAAGAATTTCTTCAAGCTATTTTCCTATCACCCCAAAGGTTGATATTCTGCCATCCTACCAATTATATACTATTATTACCCGAATCGATTCCTTATTACTCTAAACAGTATTCAGGATGCTATTTTATAAAAATAAAACGTTGAACACCATTTATAACTTGTGAAATCTAATATCAAAGATTGACTGAATCACGCATTACATCATTTGTCCTAAATTATACATAGCCTGATCACCTATGTCTAATTCAGGAAAGACCATGTCATGGGGGAAACGGGTATTTTTGTAGATTTCCAAAACAAACTTTACTTAAAAACAAAACCTTGTATCAAGATAAACTCTTAGCAAACGTTTCTAACGTGCACATCTCCTAAGTACTTACATCATTTTATTATAAATCGTTAACCCATAAGCTATTATTTCTCTATTCATATTATTTAGAACGCCTTTTCATAAATTATAAAAATAAAAATTTTAAATCCGAGAATCACTAAAATTCATAAAACACAAATGACGTAAAATTTCATTAAAATCCATAAATATTAATACATAACGAAATAATTAGCATCGGTAGTGCTAATGTTACAAATATCACTAAATAAACGATAGAATCGCCAATAGGTTGATGCGCTATGCTAATGAAGAACAACACTGTGCCTACGAGTGCAAGAATCACAACTGGATGTAAAATCTTGAATACTCTGTAACGGAAAACGTAAAACGAATTACAAACGCGATAATAAAAGAAATAATCATACGCATAGTTTTATTCACGATTACAAGAAAATACAATGAAATAAAATTTGCTACGACATTCCTACCCCCATAGCTTGTCCACACCGATAGCTAGGACCACTAGAGGAACGAGAACTGCTAAGACTATAGCCAAGAACTCATAGTCTTCCTCCGGAACATAGGCGAAATAAATCGCAGCAGCAACGGTATAGATAATCGCGACGATAGTAATAGGATGCGGCATTTTAATAAAGATAGATGGAAATGTTAGTAGGAAAGAATGAGGATTGAAATGGGGTATTTATAAAATCAAAAACTAACCGTTGGACACTATTCATAGCCGTTGGAAATCACTGTTCATGACCGTTGGGATCACTGTTCATGAACGTTTGAAAATTTAAAAAAAAAAAAAAAAAAAAAAATTTAAGGAACAAACGGATTCATCATCTACAAAAGTTAAATTTAAAAAAATTTTCTTTACATTCATCAAAGTTTTCATCCGAAAGTTTTTTTTTAAAAAAAAAAAATAATAAAAAATAAAAAATAAAAAATTTACAAAACGAGAAATTTGAAATCAGGATATTTTCAAAGATAATTACTGAAACGGAATAAATTTTACGAATAACAATCTTCATTTAAAATAAATCTTCTTAAGTTTATAATAATATTTACGTATGTAAATTAAGTTTCCATAAATTAGACAATTTGTCCTTATCACTTTAACACCTAACATAGGCTGAATCTCGGGACGAGATTCCATTAAGGGGGTGAGACTGTAACCACCGGTAAAATTCCACATAAATTAAACTTATAATTACCCATTTATCACGCCAAATTTTTTTTTAAAAAAAATTTTCAGTTAAACTACTCATAAGTTAATATGACATAACTCATACTTACCTAGGTTCATTTTGAATAAATAATTTATTTACATCAAGTATCAAAGTTTTCAATTTCTAATTTACCACTTTACGTCATTTCATATTCAACGTTTAAATTTAACATTTTTCTATTTAGTAAAGTATTCATAAAAACCCTAAATTATTAAAACTATAATAAAACTCAAATTAATGATATTTTATACAAGAGTACACGTTTATCAAGCTCAGGTACAAGTTAGTAATGCAGACTAATAAATATATATATACTCATTATAAACCTCAGTGTACCAACCCTAACAGCACAATATTCATCTCACTAGCTTTAAAAACTTTACTTTTTCAACATAACAAATATATGTACAAGTCTTAAACTAAAGTACAAGTCACTAAAACATAGAAACCCTAAAATCACCATAACTTACAATAAAAACCTAATTTCTCAAAAACAAATATTTTACTTGCAAACTCTAATTAATATTTTTATAAAAATATTATGTACAAGTATTTTAAGTTAGGGTACAAGTCTTTTAAGCATGAAATCTTTATAGAAACAAAAACCTTATAAAAACTTTAAAAAATAATTATTTAAATAACATCTTATGTAGTATTCTTACACAATAAATTATAAAAATAATTTATTTATTTATTTAGTATATGTACAACTCCATAAACTTAAGGTACAACTCACTAATGCACAAAATCATAAAAACCTAATTATTAGTATTTAAAGTGTAATAAAAATTACATAAAGATTATAGAAAATTAATAAATGATTAAAAATACATTTTTCTTATTTTACTTAACATTAGCACAACCTTAGTAAGCCAAGAGTACAACCATACTTAGCACAATTCGACCTAAACTTTATATTTCTTAGAATTCGACCCTTAAAACCTAATATAGCAAACTCTAAAAACATTTCTATCTAGATATAAGTTAACTTAAGACCTAGACTAACCTACTTACACTAAATAAGCCCTAAGTACAAGTCACTTAGCCTTATGTACAAATAACTTAAGCATAAACAACCCTAGACTAAATTTATGGTTCGAATTTAACTAGATTAATACTACATGAACACTTGTCCATTCCCTAACCTTAGAATGCTCATTTGGTGTCAAAATTTCCACATCAACCTTTTTCTAGAAAGAATTTATGTGTATGATATGTAATCGAACACATCATACATCCTCCCTTTCACCTTGTGGCACTTCAATCACCTTACACCTTACCTAACTCACTCACAAAATCAGCCAAGAACCTTCATGAAACCTTGATTCATCCTCTATAAATACAACTCACTCTAAAACCCTAAATCGTACCATAAATATTTGAAATCCACACAAACAAACACACATCCATATCCTACTGATCCTAGATAACTAAGATAAGCCAAGAAAGCAGATTAGGAGAGTCAAGAAGGAGAGGAAAGCTTAGCTTGCATTCTCAAGTCACTTTATTCAAAACCCGCTCATAATCGAATTTTTTTCCAAGTAAGTGTTCCAATCCCTTTTAATCACTATTGTAAACTTAAAAATCAGTTAGAAGAAATAAAAACGAGAATCTAGGCTTTTGAATCACCTAAAACGAACAAACGAGTCAAAAGTTATGTCGATTTGAAGTTATATAAAAACTGAAATATACTTACTGTTACAGCAGACAAAATCACGCAAATCGAGGCCTTTCTGGCCCGTTTCGTCGAAAACTTAAAACGTGAAAGTTGTCCGGATCGTCGTTTTCTTCAAAAACTCTTTAGACATCGAGTCATGAAAACGCATAACAAAGGGTGTTTTTAATTAATTTCAGCACAGTTTTTTTTAAGGGGACAGCAGCAGAGCTGCTGCTTTGGACCCAAATTTCGTGTATCAAACATGGTTCTAAAACTCTAGTTTTCGACATGGTTAAATTACACTAGAAGGTCTAAATATAGGAAAAAGAATCAGTCAATTTCATTGAGAAACGAGGGAGAACGAGGCATTCAAAGTTGGTAATTTTTCTGTGACGAGTAAACTTAAAGTCGCGACTTCTGTGATTTATTGTGAAGTCGTGGGATCAAATCATGCCATGAGATTTTATAAAAATACTCTTAAAACTCTTATAAATGTTTTAGAAAAGGATTCGTAAAAAGTTTCGAAGTAAAACGAGAGATATAAACTGTTTTTGAATAAAAAAGATGTTGGGTGCGATCGGGGGTTAAACACAAGGGTTGCTTTTGCCAAAACTCTATAAGATTTATATGGTTGGACTTGTTTTGCGATCGGGGAGTTTCTCAAGGGTAAAAAGTGTCAATTTTGAAACTTAAGGGTAGAAAGTGTCATTTGACCAAAGTTCAAAGGTAAAAGTTGTCATATTTATAAAAGTTAAAGGGTAAAAATTGTCAACTTTAAAAACTTGAGGGTCTAAAATGAAAATATTATAAACCCTAATTATTATTTAATATTATTATTATTATTCTTATTATTATTATTATTATTATTATTATTATTATTATTATTATTATTATTATTATTATTATTAAGTTTTATTTAAACTTAATATACGTTTTGTACCGAAACTAACAAACGAAGTATCCATTTAACGAACGGACAGAACCAAATCTTACAGATAAGAAAATATAATAAAATAATACTTTTGAAACTACATATTGGCTCGATAAAATATTTAACCATTAAACCAAAACGAAACGAACATTGAAAAACTTATATAATCAGAAGCAATTACTAAAGAACTTGACCTAATAAATCAGGTTTCAAGCCGGAGACGTTTATCAACTTCATTTAACTTTGTTTTCCATCCAGACTGCCCAGGTGAGTTCATAGCCCCACTTTTATACTGTTTTTCAAACTTGTGGGGAGATACATGCTACAAACCGAACACAAGTATTTTTCTGTATGCTATCCTGATCTGGTATTGCCTAAGTTAGCTGTGTTGCCACTAAAAGACCCTCATATCATGAGCCATTAATCACTTGCGAGTGAACGCGAATATAGTGAATAGATCTATTGGAATTGACGTCCCCATTTGTGTTAGCCGGATAGGTAACCAAATGTACTATATTTGAAGTAAAACCGGGAAGTTGGCAAGCTCCTGCTCGAGGGCATTATTACCTACATTATTATTATAATGTCGGTAACTTTACATTATAGCTCATTACTATAATGTCCACACGTTGTTAAGGTTTGCGTGTCATGAGACTTAGTGCAATATGCTACGCTGCAATACGTTGTTTTATAACTATTTAACTTGTGTTCAAACTATTACTCATTCATAAACACTGTGGATTCACTCAACCGTTGTGTTGACTTTTTAGCATGTTTATCTCAGGTCCATAACAAACAAGGATGGCATGGAAGGGCATGGATACGGAAGGAAGGCTAAAATTTTATTATTCTTTGATAAAGTATTTAACAAATTGTAAAACTACTGGGACCTCATTTTGTAAACTCTGATATTTGAATAATAAAATCATTAAAACAACTCAATTAAAGATTGTTTTCCTATTATTATAACTGTTGTGCCGTCGAGTAACACCCAGCTTTAATTCCGCTGCGTATCCTAAATTTGGGGGTGTTACACATCATTTGACATGCTGAAGAGTAACGTGAGCACATTTGACCAGGGATTAATTCAGGCATTACACTCTCCCCTAATTAGTGCTCTCCCCCAATCCTGACAACCTTTCTGATGAACACCCACAATAGATGGAAGACTTTGGACGAACACCCATAATATGAAGAGGTCTTTTGATAACCAAATACATGCCGTCTTTAGTCTTCAAATCACATAGCGGAGAATGTAGAGAAGACAGTAGACACGACCTACTTCAAGATTGCCCAATATGGAGGAACAGAATACCAACCATCTTCATCTCACCAAATGCCTTCCAGTAACCTTACATATAACCCATCAGCCCGCAGCGCACACATGAGACGATAACACCCAACCGAGAATAAAGAATAGACTGACGACTCGACCTTCTTCAGTCTTTAGTATAACACCAAAGTAACAAGTTGAACCACTGATCATCTATAGAATGTATCCATCCTTGGATATTAAGCCCTGATCACGTAGACCTGTTGTGCGTCCTTGATGTACACATTCTCTCTCCCCTGATGGTTACGATTAATCATACCATGACGTAACAGTGAAACGTTAATACCAAGGTGACAAGTTGAACCACTGATCATCTCTGCGGCTTTTCAACACCGGAATACACGATTAAGCCCGATCACGTGAACCTTTTGTGCGTCCTTGGTGTACACATTTCTCTCCCCCATGATGGTTACGATTAATCAGAATCATCATCATTATGTGTACATGTAGCCTGATGACGTATACATGAAGCATTGACTAGAAACCCTTTGTTACTGATTGAATCAGCCCGTGAGACGATGTCGATTAGCATTCCATGACCATGTTCTTCAACACCTTGATAAAGAGGAAGAAGTAGTGTTGGAGAACCATGGTTTGCACGACTCCTGAACTGACGTATTCAGGAGTCATATGACCATTTCTCAATCATCATCCAACATGTAGATTAATATTCACCCTTTCCCCCCTCAAAAATTGCATATGCCAGCCAACTGCAATTTTTGATGATTGAACTAGTGAATATGAATACCATCAACGGTAGGAAGCTCCACTTGACGGTTCTTGAGGACTGACATGTTGTTTATTCACCCTTTCCCCCTCTCAAAAATTGCATATGCCTGTCGAATGCAAGTTTTGGTTGAATAAGTGAATAATAGAATACTCCAATATGCGCCGATCCACTTGAAAACAGAATAAGCACGGAAAGAGCATGAACTTGTTGATGAGAATGGCCATAAATAAGAAGATTCCTCTTCTTTTGAAGATAAAGTGCACTCAAGCATACACTTTTCTTTTCTTAGATGAATGGGGCCTGAAGTGTTGTCAGCAGACGCCATAATGTTGAAGTACGAGGCCTGCACTGAAGTGTACAGACGTCATCTCTCTCTTTTCTTCTACTCTCTTACTAACTCGTTACCAACCCCATTATCATTCTGTCGGATATATGTCGTGACTACTGATGGAGAGAAACCCAATATGATGAACTTGAGACCGAAGTAATATGACCCGAATTTGTGACTTAAACTTGTACTAATGCAAGACAAAGAGCGGTGTAGGGACTTCGTGCAACATCGAATCCCTAAGTAGTCTATACTCTTCAACCAACCAACCATCAAGTATAAGATGTACATCACCTCTTGGATATCCACAACTTCATGTGACACTGAGCACTACAACGTGACTCCTTAAAGTGATAGTTATTTTGCAATAGAGAGAAAGAAAAAATAACTAGATATCCAAGTCCTTGTCGTTGTATTGAAAGCTCGAACAAGGATCTTGAAGAATCTTCATCCAACCTCCCCGATATCTTCAGATACTAAGTACACGCACCCATGAAATTTCACTTCAGCCTCAAATAAATAATAATGAACTAACCCCGTAGTCACATTTTGTCAATTCAATGCCTCAATCCAGCCATTTGTGATGTTATGGCTGAACTTTGATAATGGTTTTAACCCGACCATGGTCAAGAGCACATAGCCCATCATCACGGGATTTTACAAATCTATAGTTTAAACCGAGAAATAAGTTCTTTCGCGGGATTTTACAAAACCAAGAAGAAACCGTGAGACAGTAACAGGTTGAATGTGGCATGACTGATTTGGTTATGGCAAACATTAGTTTGGGTTGAGAATATCATGTGAGAATTACAGATCACATCACAATTTTAAAGTCTTTGTCCAATTAACCAACCTCGAACACAAACAATTTTGACCACATGATGAAGGAACCCGATATACCAATCTTGAAAATGAAGTAGAATTACTCAAATTTGTTACCTAAGCTTGCATTGTTGTTGGAAGAACGGTGTAGAGAATTTGTGAACCATGCAAATCTCTAAGTACTCAATACTATCTTGACGAAGTATGAGACAATCATCACCTCTTGCGATTATCCACAACGTCATCTACGTGTGACACTGAGTACAATAAGGTAACTCCTTTAAGTGATAGTTAACCAGGTCTTTAACCATCCACCCCGACTTCTGGAAACTAGATAACCCAAGTCTTCAACTTACATCATATGCGCGAGCAAGTTATCATTGAAATCCTGCATCTAACCATCCCCGATTTCAAGATAAAATAGGTATACTCTTTCGTGAAATCCAACTTCACCCTCAAGCAAGGGACACCAAATTAGCTTCGTGATCATTTTGTGCGGTTGAGCAATCAAAGTGAGAAGAAACATGCGCAAAATCTTAGGAGTGCCCATGACTCATAGTCAGTCCAATCAAACATAGCTGTCTGACCCAGCTGCTTGAATGTCATCCGAAACAGTCGACATCTCAATATCTTCAAATGGGATTTTACAACTTATGTGACTTAAACCGAGAAATGATTCTTTCTAGGGATTTTACTAAAGTCAACAAAAGAAACCGAAAGATATATTCAGCAAGTTAAACTTAGAGAGAGATACCGGATGGGTCACAATTCGCACTAAGTGTCAAGTCGTGACAAGTCAAGTTACAATATATCAAATTGAGATTAGTCAAGTCGTAAGGATTAACTCACAGCGTCAGATAACACTTTGATTAATTGAAACGACTTAAGTTACAACAATTCACTAATTGCAAAATGATTAACCAATCACACGAATCTCATCACTTAGTAACTTGCCAATAAGTTAGAGATAGTCGCTAAAGAGTGAGCAAACCTCTAGAGACTGACCCACTGAATCCTGAATTGTTGAACCCGGAACTGCAAAAATTCACACTACAGGAGACGGAATCGCTAGGAAACTTGCGCAAATACTCCCCCTCAAAAAGGACATGCAATGACCTTTTTGCCAAAAAAAAAAAACTGAAAGTCTGTGATAGTTGTGAATTTGACATGCGCAAAGCAGATACATGGAAGGAGACACATAAACCTACTGCAGAGAAGAAGGTGATAAAGACATGCTTGTAGTAACACCTTGCTGGACTCCTCATCAATGATTTAGTAGATTAATGATTCATTGAAGTTCGGAATATGCTAGACCACTGGATGAAATGTGCTTAACTATTGAGTGAGTAAAGGGTTAAAGCACGTCTCTAAACAAATCACCTCCTGTCTTTAAGTCTGACCATCTCTTGAGAAGTTCTTGTACTACAATCCCATTAGAAGCTTGAGAAACAACAATCTCTTGATGAAGCATGATAAAGGACAAGTTAGTGACTTATACTTGCACTAAAATCATGATCTAGAACCTATATTGAGCACAACAGTGTAACTCCTTTAAATATAGGTAGTGATATATACCCAACCTTCCATCCTTAATTGTATATATCCACTTCTTGAACATCCAAGTCTAATCACCTTAAATACACTCGAGCAAGGGTCAACAAACATCGTGCGTCCATCCACCCCGAGATGTTTGTGACACTAAGTATACCAACCCGTGAATTAACACACCAACCAAGTCACCGTAATTTCCCAATTCCTGCTGTTCTCGAAGCACAAACTTATCCCGAAGATAATAGTCAGATCCCGTAAGTTTTAATATGTCAAAAACCAAGTCCAGCCTATCGAATCTTTTGCAGGATTTTCAAAAAAACATCAAGAGTAACCGCGAAATTAACAAGAACATCTAAGGGTGAGTTGCAATACTAATCTTCAAAACTTAAGTCAACGAAGTCAAGTATCAACTTGATCAAATTGCAGCAAGTCAAGTCGCAGATTGAAAAATCGCAACAAGTCAAATTGCAGACAACCAAATTGCAATACGTCAAATCGCAAGTATTAACTCGCAACGTCAAATTGCAATTGGTCAAATTGCAATCAGTCAAGTCGTAACAAATCAAAGCGCAATTTGACGAACCGCAATTAATCAAATCGCAAGTTGTCAACTGTAACTCAAGTCGCAAAAATTAAATTGCAGGCTCACTCAAATCATAGGCATCCACAATGCTGAAAAACTTAAAAACTCTGTAATCACGTCGACATATATATATACCCCAAATACTAGCTGTGACGTGTGTATCCCCGTGAAATTTGTAATACCAAAATACCAATCTTTTTCGCCAAACTTAAAAAAATTATTTGAATAATCAATTTTCAGCTCAAGTAATTTGATATAACCATTTTGGTTTCAAGATTGATATTAGCACAACAATGAATCAACCAAATTCATCCAGACCAAGATGTATCAAAAATTTCGGATCATTGAATCCAAGAATTATTTCAAAGGTTAACTTTGAGTAACAGTCCAAAGATTTGTGTAACAGCCCATCAACTAGTCCATGCCCAAGACACAACACGACCCATCCAAATCATACAGTAATCGTGATATATAAAAGTAATACCCTAATCACTTGAGTCATTTGCAACCCTAATCACATATCACTATCACCAGCGCCCCCATCTCCCATCATCCTATTTCACTACGCTTCTCATCACCAAAGCTGTCATCTCCCATCTCATCAAAATAATCAAACCAGTCAAAACTCAATATAATCTCATCATTATCATCAATCTACGACACATTCAAAAACATAAATCGTTTTACAAAACGTAGCCCCACCGAACCCATGTAATAGAACTGTTTTGGCTTCAAGATCTTGAATGGTCTCAGGTAGGTTTATTGTTTTGTTGTTTTCATTTTGTTTCTGTGTTTGTAAACGAAACAGGGTTAGATTATAACAAGTTTGTTACAAATCTTTTCCTTTTAGTCCGAATATTATTGAAGTATAATCTTCAAAAAAATATGGTCGATGATGAGTTTTTCTTTGTTCGTGTGTTTAAGATTAGCAAAGGTCATCTCACTGTTGTTGTACCACACGAAAAACAAAGGAAACTAGCTGAGATCTTTGAAAAACTTACTTTTCAGTTTTATTCGAGTGATGTAAGTTGAGGAGATGGAGATATTGTTGGGTATATGGGTCGGTTACCATCTTGTTTTAGTTTTACTTATAATCTTTCATTGTTAAGAGAAAACATATGAGCACCAAAGTGAGGTAACCGCAACCTTGTGAAATAACCGCAACCTTGTGAGATAACCGCAATTATTAGGACATGGACTAAATGCTATTGAAAAAGAGGTAAACGCAAGACTGAAAAATAGTCGGAACTAATCGCAAAGTTTGAGTAAACGCAAAAAAAAAAATGGGCTAATCGCAATAATGAGCTAAACTCAATAATACTGAGCAAACCGCAACTTGCAAGAATACAAAACAGTCACTTTCTGAGTTTTCGTCTTATTCCCCATTTTTGAGCTAATCTCAACCAAGAGACAAACTAATCACAACCAAGAATAACCTTACACAAACCCACGAATTCAGTCCAAACTAGCCATGAAAAAGATGAAAGGATAACTCTAATGACTAAACAAAGCATTTGAAGTGTGTAACAACCATAACCACAAACACAGCTCAAATCAGGATGAATAGGGCAATAGAATTCGAACCACAAAAAATAGAACCACAAAAACCAACTACAAATTTGAGCACCAACAATCCTAGGATGAAACCTTGGCTCTTGATACCAATTGTAGGATCATATAATATGTTGATTGTTGTGATTCGGAGGTCTTGGATTGTGGAAGTATAAGATAAACATGGTTAACAAGTTAGAGAGAGAGAGTTGAGAGAGTGGGAACTCTAGAGAGAGAAATTGAAAGAAAAAAAAATTGAATGATTAGAAGTTCCAACCCTCTCCACATGTGGAGAGGGGTATTTATAGTTTTCTACAAAACGCCCACACCCGGGCTGTGGATCAGGTATACAGTGGGTAAAGACCCGTCCTTCTTCCACGGTGTTACTTAAACTAAACTAATATCTAACTAACTAATAAACAAACTACGAGCTATCTTAATGCTATTACAATAATCAGGTGACCGAGACTTTTACAGGAATATTTGTATTCCTAACAATACTCAGTTCCAGCAACTAAATATGTACCTAACATAGCAAGCTTAGGGAAACTTATGCTTACCGGACGTGTGAACAGATGTAGGAGTACTACCTGAAGTTTTGGAATCTTCAATGCTGCAAACATTAAACAAACATCACATTTCTTTTCAGCAACTTTTAGAGTATCATCTCATTATATAATGGTATAAACGAATGAAGAGTAATAATAGGACTATTTTGTGATAGACTCATGGTTACCTCATCAATGGGCGTGAACTCCCTTTCACAGTAGACTTTGTTTCCGTTGCTAAATGCCAAGACAGAGTATTAGCAGCTGGGATACACCTTCTTTATCCTATAAATCCAATCACTTACACGGTATATACCACCAATCCGTATCCCAAATCCTCACCACCTTATCATCTCCAGCCGACACGAAACTTTACCAGATTCTTTATGAACATCATCCGTCAACGTTATCGCCTATGTTACATTGACACGGGTACGGGTATCCGATATTGGTACGGATTCGAGTGTCGGATATGTCATCCAAAAAAAATTAGGACACGGGGACACCATCCTAACTTTGGACTCGGGTACGGATACGGCAATAATTTTTCCTAAAAAAATATACATATAGATAATTCGTTCAACAAATTTAAACATATTCAATGAAACTGATTACATATAAAAACTTTGAGAAACCAAATCCTCTTTACCTCATTCTTGAGAAGGAATAGAGTCTACAAAACTACATTTAGTTTACAAATAAAATGGTATAACAAATTCTTGAAATACAAAGTACACTAAATAAAAAGTGAAGTACCCTAACCTAACCACCCACGTGACAACTATATACACTATTATGTCACCAAAAAGAAAAAAGACTAAATAAAAAGTGAAGTACCCTAACCTAACCAATAGTCAACAACCCACGTGACAACTATATACACTATGTCACCAAAAAGAAAAAAGAATCTGACACACGATGACCCTTCAACCTCCTTTTATGCAAAAGATCATCTTTTATATCATCTTCTCCGATACTTATTTCCGATCATTTATCCGGTGATTTTTTTTTTCATTCTTAAATCCTTCTTTTATTTAAGTCTAAGGTGGTTCGGTGGTTCCTTCATATTTCAAAGATCCGATCGACATGGCCTGAAAAAAGATGAAGTTTCCGTACCCAAGCCCAAAGTGGCGTGTCTGGACCGGATTTCATACCCGGATCCGTGTCGCGTCGTACCGACCCTGGTATGCCGGCCATTCAGCCGTGTCCGGGTAACATAGGTTATCGCACAAAACGATCTCTGTACAACTAACAAAATTATCAACTATGCAACTTCATATCCAAATACAAAAATTACTTACATCAACAATACTAATTAAGAACCCAAAAAATTAAAAAATTAAAAAGAAAAAAAAAAAACACCAAACAGAATCTCTACGCTTAATATGTTTCACTACATTAGCTCATCATCTATCCAAAACGCACAAAATCGTAAAATTACACATCAACCTAATCACATATTCTAACCAAAATTCACTTCAACTTGTAGATTTTTCATTTTCCGACAAATCAACATCTAATTTCACAAAGTATATCTATCTAACATCTAAACACCTCCTAAATCAGCAATTGAGTTTAGTCCGGTAGATAGAAACTGAATTCTATGCTCAAACTCTCGTTAATCTATTTCACTACATTGACGTTATATTACAAGCATCAACCTAAATTCACTTCAACTCAGCTATAATCAGTCAATATCTACACAGATTAACATCTAATTTCTTACTAATTCAATAAAAATTCCACCATTCATCCATTATACAAAATAGTAGGAGACCCGCGCATAGCGGCGGGTTCATAATAACGTGTGTTTTTTGAAGCGTTGTGATCTAAACGGTTGATACTTTTTGATTTTTTTTGGTAACCTACTGACTAATTTGTACAGTTAATGAGAAATCAACAATAATTTCATAAATTTGTAATCAAGCTAAGTTGAATGTTTGTTATTATATTTTACAAGAAAAGACTATATCATCAAATAGCTTTTTTATCACTGAATTTAACTCACAAACATTCGGTATAATGAATAAATTTTTTTCAGAGTTAGCGACTAAAGTCTAAGCAATAAATCAGAGGTGATTAGGATATACATTGTGCAACAAAAGGTTGTAGTTTAAATCATGTGAATTTTGTTTTTAACTCTATCAAAACCTTGTTCCATCAATAGTACCACTTTGGCTTTACTCGTACTCTATAAAAAAATCAGTAACAACAATGGTCATACTATCAAAGCATTTTTTAAAATTATAGAATTATAGTAAATAACAACTAAGAATATAATATCATCTTCATTAAGAAAAGAACAGTTGATATAAAATGGTGGTGGTATAATATCAGTATAATATCACAACTTCAACTCATATAAATATATGAGAAATAAAAATAACAACAATGGTCATGAATATAATATAACAACTTTACCAGATTCTTTATGAATATAATATGAATATAATATCAGTAACAACAATGGTCATGAATATAATATCACAACTTTAACCCATATAAAGATATGAGAAATGCGTACTCTTTTAGGCTATTCTTTACAGATCCAATGGTGGTGGTAGTAGATCGGAGATTGGCAGATCCAATCGCGCCGGTGACATGGTAGGGTGGTACCAGATCTGGCAATGGTGGAGTGGCAATGCGTACTGTTTTAATGGTGGTACCACATCTGATAGTGGTGGCTGTAAAGGCGTTCTAGTTGTAGTAGCGCCGGTAATTATGGATAAAAAGTGACGAATTTTGATGGTTTAATGGTGGTTGTTGCGATGGTTCTCGGCGGTTTAGTGATGGTGGTTGTGTAATAAAGAAGAAGAGGGATAGTGAGAGAGTTTTTGTGTGTTTTATGGTGCTTTGTGTAATGGATGGTTGAGATTAAAAATGATGAATGGCTGAGATTTGCTCTTTCTTACCCGGACACAATTATAAATAGGGGTGTGCAAACGGACCGGATCGACCTACAAAACCGACCAGACCGGACTGGACCGACCATATTCGGTCCGGTCCTCGGTCTAGGCTTTTTGGTTAATTCGGTCTTAGGTCCGGTCCGGACCGACAAAAAAACCAAAAAAACTTGTCAAATCTTGCCTATTTGGATCGAAGACCGGACCGACCACATTCGGTCTCGGTCTCGGTCCCGGTTTTTACATTAATTCGGTTTTCGGTCTTCGGTCTTGTCGGTCCGGTCCGGTCCGGTCCCAGACCGATGCTCACCCTTAATTATAAATGTTTTATATTTGCGGTAGATAGTTGTAGTGATAAAAAAAAGTTTATTAATTATAAACTAAAAATAATAAAAGTTTAAAATTTTGAGGATTAAACGCATTTAAACTTAATGAAAATAATATGAGTTATGGGTTATAAATAAAAATTATAATATAAATTTATTGTTTCCATACATAATTTTCTGACTTTTTCACTTTCAAAAATATGTGTTTTTCCTTTATATATAATATAGATAGATAGATAAAGTCTTAAAACTTAATAAGCGCATATTAACACATACTTATAATCACATAATCAGCGGTAAACAACATATCTATAATATAATATGTAAAGGAATCGTTGTACTATAACTAACTTGATAACGGTGACAACGGTTACGATGACGACAGTGATGATGTTTGGGTTTCAATCGACGACCCGATAGAGACAAAGATGGTGGCGGCGGTGTCGGTATTAGGTTTCACTTGTGGTGGTCGATAACGACGATGGAGTGGTGACGGTGAAAGTGATCGGAAATGATTACGGTGATCGACGATGGCGAAAGTGATCAACAAATTACGAGCGATTAGGTTGTGAGTGGGTCGCCCTTTGGTTCATTTAGTGAACAAATGATAGGAGCGATATGGCAAGAGAGAGAGACAAATGAGCGATTTGTTTATTTTCGAAAGTTCAAAATAGAGAATACTCACAACGGTTTTATTTTTATTTTATTTTTATTTTTTTTTCAAAAACGGTGTATAAAACATAAATACATAGAGACACGTTGTTACCTACACACCAGTGTCTTTGATTGTGTAAAAAGACTTGTTTTTAACCGCAAACCCAGTTTTTATGCATTTTGTATTATGAAAACTGGTTTTTCAAAAGAACCAATCTCATTTCCTTCCATTTCCGCTAGTTTTTATCATAGGAACAGGGTTTTATATAACCAGTCTCTATTTGGGGGTGTTTATAGCCTTTTGTGTAGTAGTGAAAAGTTGTGATACAAGGGAGGAATGCTGAAAGGACTGTTGGGAATATTATAGATGTCGGTAATGCAGGCAATAAAGTTAAAGTATTGGATAAACAAAATAACAACAGCAGATTGGGGAATGATATAGATGCAGACTGTGCAGAGATCAGACCCTCCTATGACTCAAAACCCAACTTTGACAAAGAACAGATGGATGAGGAAGATGTCATACCCATCTATGACACAGAACCTAACTTCGACAAAGTGCAAATGGTTGAGGTACAATCTACTGTTGATCATATTATGCCTACAAATAATGAAGGAGAGGTTGACCAGCATGCTGTACAATGTCTTGACAAATGTTCTGAGTCTGAGTCCTTACCTGATAATCCAATAACTGAAACATCATACCAAACTCTTGAGTCAAAAAACATTCTTCACAAAAAGACCATTGCCCAGTTTCATAAAGATTTTTCAAAACTAGAGGCACATTGCATCTCACTTGAACTTAAATTGCAAAACAAATCTCTAAATTCGAGCAACAATGATCAATTTTTGAATGAACAAAGTAAACGTGTGGATACATTAGTTAAAGAAAATGAGCTTTTAAAAGGTCAAATTCAAGCAAAGGTGTTTGCACATGCTGCATTGCAAAACAAATTAAGAAGACTGACTGGCCAGAGTATGGATACTAAGTTTGCAAAACCATCAATCTTGGGGAAACCGCCTTCTCAAACAATCAGAAAACCATTAGTGGTTAGACAACCAACTTCATTTAAATCTAAATGACCTAAATTTTCTAAATCTCGGTTTGCCTCCCAAGTTGTTGAGAAAAACAATTTGACAAAATCAGTCACTCCACATTCTTGACCTAAGGAAAATGCATCTGTGTCTGCTAAATCTCAACACGTGATTATACCTGGCTCATCTAGGATTAGTTCGAAAACAGTGTCTAAAACGAGCATTAAAAGTAAAAAGTCTGATGACACATATGACATGTACAAGAACTATGATCTAGAAAAGGCTAGGAAAAAGGCGCTACTTCAAAAGGATGGAATTCTAGGTTCTAAACCTCGGGTGATGCCTTCCACTGTAGTACAGAACACTGCTTGTAGTAGCACACCAAAACCTAAGAGTATACAACAAACTAATAGGAATTGGCTAGCTTCTAAGAGTAGTTGCGTAAATAATCATGTTGTCTGTGCTTTAGAATATCTTCAAAAAGGAAATTTACGTGCGAAGGCATAATCGACTAAGACAAACAAACCTGTTGAATCAAAAGTCATAAGTCAGAAACCTAAGAAATGGATCAATATAGGACGCAGGTTTTCACATCCAAGTGATGCTCCCACTGCATCTAAAAGGAAAAAATCTCCGAGATCTAACATTAGGTGGGTACCCACGGGTAGAATTTTCAAATCAATTGGTCTTAGGTGGTTTCCTACAGGAAAGATTTTATACATTTGCACCAAAACTAATGTGAAATCCACAACATCTGTCCCTGAGGCGAGAAAGGAAATCATTGATATAGTGTGTTCGAGTGTCAAGAAGATAATTGACATTACATCTTTATGCTTCTAACATCTGGAACCCAATTACACTTGGGGATTCATGTTCTCTGTTTTGTCTATTCTTTCTTCTTTACAGATATAACAGGAATGGCTTCGGAACAACTCAGTTTCAGACCCGAGCTTAACATTATGGATTATGAGCACAATAGCTTAGGACCCGTAACCAACCGTTTAAAGCAATTCAGCGATGGCTTCTGAGCACAACAACTTAGGACCCGTAACCAACCGTTTAAAGCACTTCAGCGATGGCTTCTGAGCACAACAGCTTAGGATCCGTAACCAACCGTTTAAAGCACTTCAACGACGGCTTCTGAGCAAAACAGCTTAGGACCCGAATCCAACCGTCTTAACTTTCTGGATTCTTCGGCTGAACCATTGTCTCTCAACCGCAAAGAATTGGAAACCCTGTTTGCTCCACTATTCGATGATACAATTGAAAACCGTCCTTCTGAGGTCTCACCAATTTCCGCTGCACAACCTGAAAATATTCAAGTACCTGACTCACCTCCACAAACTACAACAACTGTTGAGAAAGACGGCACTCCAATTGCATCTCCAATAACAGCAGAACAAACCGCGTCCAACTCACGACAATCGGCTGAAGATCCTACAAAACAATCAGTTCCACAACCCGCAGAGTATGATCCAAATGCGTTCTTTAACCCGTTTGCACCAGCTCTAACAGTTCCTGAAATAGCTAAGTCGTCTACACGCAATTTGGATCCTGCTAACATGCGAGATACCTATCAACTTCACCCTTCGACACACAAATGGACTAGAGATCATCCCTTAGTTCAAATTATTGGTCATCCAGATGCTCCAATCATGACAAGACAACGACTTCACACTGACGGTGAAACTTGCATCTATGCACTCACAGTTTGTCAAGATGAACCTAAAAACATCAAACAAGCAATGACTTATTAAAACTGGATTGAATCTATGCAAGAGGAACTTCAACAATTCAAAAGATTAGAAGTCTAGAAATTAGTTGAAAGACCTGACGGAGTCTTTGTCATTGGGTTAAAATGGATTTAGAAAAACAAGCTGGATGTAGAAGGTACTGTCATACGTAACAAATCACGCTTGGTAGCTAAAGGATACTTCCATGAAGAAGGAATCGATTTTGAAGAATCTTTTGCTCCAGTGGCTAGACTTGAAGCTGTTCGGATTTTTCTAGCATATGCTGCTCATCGGAACATGGTTGTTTATCAAATGGATGTGAAAACGGCATTTCTGAATGGTCAACTCTGTGAAGAAGTTTATGTCAGCCAACCAGAAGGCTTCGTCGATCCTGAACGTCCCAATCACGTTTACCGACTCAAAAAGGCTCTCTATGGACTCAAACAAGCCCCAAGGGCGTGGTATGACAAACTATCTGCTTTCTTGCTGGCCAATAAATTTTCTAAAGGTTTGGTGGATCCAACGTTATTTACAAAAACATACGAGGTGGACTTACTTATTGTTCAAATTTATGTTGATGACATTATTTTTGCTTCAACAAACAGAATTTACTCAAATGATTTTGCAAATTTAATGAAAGATAATTTTGAAATGTCCATGATGGGTGAACTTTCATTCTTTCTAGGACTACAAGTTCATCAATCACCCCGTGGAATTTTTCTAAATCAGTCCAAATATGCTTTGGAAATTTTAAAGAAACATGGAATGATGAGCTATGATACTTATAATACACCAATGGCCTATACCACAAAACTAGATGCTGATATACATGGGACTCCTGTAGACCCTACCAGATACCGCAGTGTTAGGAACATACTTTTGTATTTAGTCAAGTCTGGGTCATTACCTTTTATAATAGGTTTCTTAAGTTATTTATTTCATTATGTTTAAGTTACTAGGCTTATGTATTTATGTCCAATGGGCCTTGTAGCCCACGTTCTAGAAGAATGAGGGAGGAAGGGAGTGTTTCCCTACTCCCCCTATATATACTAAGCTTATGTAACCTTGAATATTGTTGGTTATTTTGATATCTTAATGAAACTATTGTTCTTTCACTTTTCATAATTCTTGTAATCAACCAATCCTTATATCTATCTCATTCTTTACTTGTGTAACATCAATATGGGCACCTGACAAGTGGTATCATTCGCCTAATAGAGATTGAAGTGTTGTTCTTAGTGTTAACGTGGGTGTAAGGGTGTTTTTTCTTTATATTTTTGCTTTTTCTTTGTTTCTTTCACTCAAATCTTGAAGCTTGGACAAGTTTCAAGGTTGATATAGTGATTAGAAGCTTAGATTTTGCATAAAGTTTTGATCTTTTAAAGTTTTTAGTACTTTTTCTCCTAGTTTATTGAGTTTTGTAGCTTCTTTGATATTAGAAAACTAGTTTTTGGTAGCTAAATCTTTCATATTTAGTGTTTTCTAAGTGTTGAGGAAGTTATTTGATCAATAGAACCTTATTTCTAAGCATATTTCTTCAAAAAGTAGTGATTTTTACAAGTTTCTGGTCATTCTACGCGTAAGATTTTAGTATAGTACAACTTTATAGCTGTCAACAGTACTTTGTGGTCAGTCTACGCATAAGTTTTGCCAAAAACCCCATTCCTACGCATAAGATCACTGTTTACACTTAAATTTTGGTGGAAAACCCCTTTTCTACGCCTAAGATACAATTCCTACGCTTAAGATACAGATCCTACGCTTAAGTTGCCAGTTTACGCAGAACCTGGATTCTTACGCATAAGATTTAATCTTACGCGTAAGTTACAGATTTTCTATTAAGCTTCATCAACCGTCTTCTCTTCGTGCTACGGTGACTCAGTATTTCCCTAGCTTGGACAAGTTAGTGGAATACTTCGACTACAGATATCTATCAAGCTTGGACAAGTTTGAAAGATTTGTTTGGTCTTTGAACCTTACGTATAAGCTTAAACTTACGCGTAAAGGAAAATCTTACGCATAAACTTACTATTTACGCATAAAATCAACCTTTATGCATAACTTTTAAGTCTTCGCATAAGTTTTGTGTTACGCGTAAGATTCTCATCTTTGCCTAAGGATTCTTGATCTTAACCAAAGGAACGTACATTTCAATCTTCTACAAGGATCCAACATTACACAAGTGTTCTAAGATGTCTCAACCACCAAATTACTACTTCTCTCATCCTCAGCAACAGCAACATCAGCAGTATCAGCCACAGCAATACCATCAGCAACAATCATATCAACAACCATCATAATCACACTTTCAGCAACAACTGTTTTAGCCAAAACAACAATATCTCATGATGCAACAACATCAAATCATTCCTCAACAACAACCATATCCAATGTCACAACAAACCACTCAGTATTCGTCCAAACAACCACACTGGTTTGATAGAATGTGTGAAGTTATAACAACTCAACAATCCAGACAAGAGGCAGGATCGCTTGAAACACCTCCAATGCTAACACCTGGGAACTATGTTCAGTGGTCATGTCGATTCTTACGATTCCTTGAACTAAAGAAATCCCATGGGAAATTCTTGAAAAAGTGATACTTGAAGGACCATTTGAGTGGCCAACTAGACTTGAAAGTGGAGATCCATCTGCTGATCCACCTCGGGCTCCTGTAGAAAAACCCGTTCCAGAATCTCAACTCACAGAAGATCAGAAACTACATCATGAAGCTGATGAATATGCAATAGCCTATATACTTCAAGGAATACCAAATCCAATTTATCGGAGTGTTGATGCTCAAAAAACGGCTAAAGCTATGTGGGAACATGTTCATCTCCTAATGGAAGGCGCTCAATTGAACAAAGATGATATGGAATCTAAACTTTACATGGAATACACTAACATCTCAATTGAACCAGGGGAGTCACTTGAATCCTATTATCATCGTTTCACTAATGTGGTAAATGATTTGGAACGACACAAAATTACAGTACCAAGGATCGCAATGAACTCTAAATTCGTCGGTAGTCTTGGTCCGGATTGGAAAAAGTATGTGACATTCGTTCGACAAACCAAAAATCTTCATGATGCACCGTATGACTTGTTGTATGACTTTCTAAAACACCATGAACCTGAAGTGGAGAAAGATCGTGCTCTTCGAGGAGGTTACTTACCACCACCAACACCAAATTCTTTGGCACTCGTAGCTCAATCTCAGTATACTCCACCTCCAATGTTAAATCATGCTTATGTTCAGGAACAGAATTACTTTAGCTGCCCACAACCTACAACTCCAAATCAGATGATCCCATATGATTCTTCATAGCAATCTAATCAACCTATTCCCTATGAAAACAGTGAGTCAATGTACTACTCTAATTCTAATGACGATGAAGATGATGACTTCAATACGTTGAATAAAGGACTTGCTCTCATTGCTCGTGTCTTCAGCAAATTCTCAAACAAGACAAACAACCGTCTTCGCTCTTCATCAAACACTAGGAATCAAGATGTCATTCAAGATGGGAGGGTTGAGATACATGTAACACCCCCAATTCATGGATGTAGCGGAATTCAAACTGGGTGTTACTCGACGGCACAATAGTCACAATAATAGAAAACGAACTTTAATTGAGTCGTTTTAAAAGATTTATCATTCAAATTATATAAATATCAGAGATTACAAAATGAGGTCCCAGATGATTCCATGTTTACAATTTACATTAAATGAGTTTTAGAATGATAATAAAATTTATAGCCCTCTTGAATATCCGTGCCCTTCCGTGCCATCCTTGATCATCATGAACCTGAAATACATGCTTAAGAGGTCAACACAAAGGTTGAGTGATATTCATAGAGTTTGTTTAATGTTTGAACACAATATGTTGGTAGTGTGAGTTATAGGCTCACACCAATGGTTGGAAAACAAAGATGGGCTACATTGTTATACGCCCGGAATGGTTATTAATTCACTAAGCTTATGACACCAAAACGTTAACGGGTACCAATATCAATCAGTGGAGTTATCCCGGTAGGTACTTTGCCGTCATACCTATGTCTCAAATATTAGTGCATTTGTTTGAACTCGTAGTTGTTCAACACAAATGGAATTCGTCAATCCCAATAGGCCTATTCACAATATTCGCGCTCACTATTACTAGTGATTAAATGGTTCATAATAAGGGATCTTGGTTTGGCAAGGATGTTACTTAGTGATAATAAAACATAGTCGGATAGCATACAGTAGAAAGCATTGTGTTCGAGTAGAAAAATAATAGCATGTATCCCCCCCCATGGGTTTGTAAAATAGTTAAACAATAGAAAGTGGGGCTATGAACTCACCTTGAGTTGGATGATGTATAATGAGAATGATGGATATGCCGTAAGAACTTCTACGAGCAACCTAGAATAATTGTTGCAACTTAGGTTTGGAATAATGTCTAAGAATATGAAGAATTGCCTAGATATGTCTTGCATTTAGTCCATGATGTGGTACAATGTATAGTGTAAGTCTTTGAAAAGAAATGATTCATGAAACATGTATAGTTTATATATCGTTTACTACCGTTCGGGCCGACATAATTCAGAAGTCATGTAGTAAACGTTCGAGGAGCCAGGACACTTTAATTCGTAAATCCACAACTCATCTCGACGACTTACTTAATGAACTCCTCACATGAGGCTCCCTACTATTGTAGTAGTTGATAATATATATATATATATATATATATATATATATATATATATATATATATATATATATATATATATATATATATATATATATATATATATATATATATATAAGTTTTGATCTGAAAAGTTACATGTCCAATATTTGCATAAACTTAGGAAAGTTTATCTTTACATGAAGATTGTTATTAGGGTAAGTTTCTTAAGTCTTGTATGACAAATACTTGTAATATCTCATGGTTCTTTTAGATGAAGTAGATCCAAATTGTATGTTTAAGTTATCGCCAACTCTTTGGTACATGTTTTCGCCTAAGTAAGTTTATATGGTCATTTAGTCATGGCCTTGCCATGACCTTTGGTCATTGTTCCATGGTCTTGAGACTCAACCTTGGCTTTAGCCATGGTTGTGGTCTTGAATCTAGGTCATAAGACCTCTTGGTCTTTATAAACCATAACCATTATATAGTGACATATATATGTAAAATAGCTGTTAATAAACTGAGAAAAATCTCATTCGTTATTGGTTTTCTGGAGACGTGCTGCTGAGTTTTTGAAGAAAACGTGATTCCGGACAACTTTCGTGTTTTAACTTTTTCATGAAACGGAGCAGAAAGGGTTCTTTTTACGTGTTTTATGTTCTGTCACAGAAACTATTTTGGCAGTGTTGCCGTAAAGTTTTGGTAACTTCAAATGGTCATAACTTTTGACTCGTGTACTCGTTTTAGGTGGTTCAAATTGATATGGTTTCCTTGTTAGGTCTTCTTTAACAGTAAGTAAGTGTCCAATATCATAGTTGTACTATTTTGGTCATGGTTCTCCAAGAAACTCACTAGTTTACTTGTTTAAATAACTTAACTTAACAATCATTTACAATAACTTGTTTTACCCATTTTTATACATCATGGACATGATCACAAGACATAATATAGCATGAATGATATGTAAATAACATGATTATGATATTTAACAAGAAGTATGTTAGGGTTTTGCTTACAACTTTTGGCTTTCAACAAAGAAAGGAAGTTAACATGTAAGGTAAGGACTTTGATAGACTTTAGCTTCAACCTACTTCTCTTCATGCAATCTTTCTACTCTTGTATTCTTGAAAGAGAGATGATGAAAGTTGAGGTGACTTGAGTGGATTCAAACTCAAGAGAAATCACCAAAGTTTCTAGGGTTTGGAAGTAGTTTGATGAATCAAAACCAAACTAGAGTTTCTATGTTGTTGAAGCACTTGATTCTTGCATAAAATTGGAAGAGAATTAGCTATGTGTGAGGTGATGGTGTATGTTATATGGGACGGCCAAGGAGGGGGGAGGGGGCTTTTATAAGGGCTTGAGGAGGTTACAAACCTTGACATGTCAACCCTTGGAGAGCAAGCTTGGACATGTGTTTGAATCTTAAGGCTAATGACATGAGATTATGCCACATATGGGATGACTCCCCCTAGAGGCGGTTTACTAAACTTGGGGAGGAAGTGTTGGCTTTTGATGGTATTATCCAAGCTTATATTGATAGTTTTGACTCTGTAAAATGCTAACCGTAAACGATTAAGCCATAATACGTAAAACCGGGTATCGTAAAAATACGAAACTTGGAAGAATGATTAAAATTGTCAAAATACTCCATAATAAAATATAAAATGAGTGGTAGGTTCCATTGGGGTGCTAAAATCCTACTCAAACTGGAAACACGGGTCAAAAACGCGTAATACGTAAAACGTACGAATATTGTGTAAAATTGAGAAAAGTAAAATGTTACTTTTCTAATATGATAATAATGATTTAAAATGACTTATAATGTCTAGGCTGGACTCAGTCTAGTGTCGGTTGGTATTAAATGTCTTTTAGACATAAAACCGTAAGCCATAAAATCAAGGAATGATTTTTGGTCAAAGGAGGAGGGAAAAATATGTTGACTTTTTCCAAAAATGTGAAAAACTCAAATCGTCTTAGAAACGCGGTGCAAGTATAGGCTAAGGTTACGGCTGAGTAAAAACGCTTAAAAATGAAAATTCCTGTTTTTCACGGCCGAGGTTTATTTGGTCATGTTTTTCTCAGTCATGATTAATTCTAAAATAAATCATGAGTGTATCAAACATTTTTCTGATACGGGGAAAATTAACGCGGTCGAGTTTTGTTGTGCGTAGAATTTCTGAATGACGTGTTACCCTAAAACGTGTAATTCCTTAATAACTTTCGCGAAAATGATCTGATGAGTGTCAAACTTTTAATTTGCCATGGAGATGATTTATCACTCGAGGCCAAGAAACAAAAATCAAATTTTGAGAAAATTTCGGGAAAATGAATAGTAAAAGTGAATAGTGAAATTTACCAGGAATAGAAGTTAACCTAAAAATGTGAATTGTTGCAGTCTCTACCCCTTACGGGGAACTTCGTCCCGAAGTTCTATGTGTGTTATATGTTGGAGTGGTGTCGATGAAAAGGTGTGGTTACTTATGAGGACTAGAGTCTGTGATTACCGGTGATGTAGTTTGATTTGTCTCAGAATACGGTGTGTCAATAGAGATTGATAACATAGTTGAATATCTGTAGAGATCCATATAATAGTCGAATATCAAAAGAAATTGATATAGCAGTCGAATATTAATAGAAATTGATATAGTAGTTGCAATCATAGCCTAGTAGGTAATCTGTTGTTGTACCTAGTGTTTATTGACTTTATACTTATGTTATTTCGGATACTAATAAGCCCACTTGTTTATAATTCTTTATTTACATAGAGAGGCATCCCAAACAATGTAAATAGGGAAATATAAACTTATGGTTCGGTGATTTATAATTTCTTTATTTAAACGAAAAGGCATCCCAATCCATTCCAATAATTATAAATCATCCTACTTAAGAATTCCCAACACAACATTCATACTTAGTCGGTGAGTTACAAGGTAGTGTATTACGAGATTATACTGGTGTTCCAAAAGTACAAGATGAATATTCAATCTTGTAAAGCTGATGAGGGTGCTTGTGGTGTAACTATGGATGATTTGAGCTTTAAAAGTGCATCAAGATCTGTTAATGAGCTTGTGGTTCCAACGGTTGAGAAGATAATGATGTGATATGTTGATGAACAAAAGTGTGTAGTGTATGCTTAACATTAATATTGGTAGAGATGTCAAGTTTACTTTAAAATTTTAAGAAATTTTAAAGGTTTTTGACGGAATGGTATCCTTAGGACCTAAACAGGATAGTACTTCTACGGGATGAAGAGAAGAATTGATAACTATCCCAAGATAGTAGTTCGGATTATCTCATAAATGAAAACTTTCAAGAATGAAATTAGATAATACAAATAAGGTGTTAAAATCTTGCTGAGTGGTAAGACACTATCGTGTCTCTAGATTGTTTTAATGAATTCTGGTGGTTTATTGAGTTCATGTAGGAAATTAACCTGAACATAACCCTAGCACAACTATTCTCAGTATTTGAAAATTTTAAGTCGAACATAGTTAGTCAGACTATGTTCCACTGTCCCTAGGTAAAATATAGGTGACTAGTCTATATTTAGCCGAGGTTCGATAAAATTTTCAAATACCTAAATTAGGTATACTTGTGATATGTCTGTTGCTTTTGAGAAACCGTCCACTAAACAAAGGCGATGTCAAACCATTCAGTTGCAAGTCCCGCCCATACAAGACTCGTAACCTATGTTTTCACATTCAATTGCATAGAAGATAGTACGGGTACATACGTGTGGAAAGGAAGTTTTAAGTAGTTCTAAAACAGTCCATACTTGGCCAGGATCACGAACTTTTAATAATGAAGGTTTCATAAGAAAACTTTGATGAATGTAGAGAAACTTCAGCTTTTGTAGATGATGGATTAGTTTATCCTGTAGAAATCTCATATTTCTATTTAGAAATCGATAGATTGTGATAGGTTTTTGATATCATATGAAATGATATTGATGATGTGATGGAATAATTCCAGAGACCATTGCGCAAATCACAATGTCTCGGAAGTAGATTAGACCATTGTGCAATTCACAATGTCTGGGAAGTAGGTTAGAACATTGTGTGACTCAAAACATTTGAGAAATGATTAAGACCATTGTATCATACAATGTCCGGGAAATAGAAAAGACCATTGTAATTCGTTACAATATCTTGGACATAAAATGTTGGAGTAGGAACATGATTGGGAGAATGTGGTTGTGTCGAAATGCCCAAGAATAGGCATACGCAGATATGTTTAGTCCATTGTTTAGATAAATGATTGAAAATAAATCGAGTTTATATATCAATACACTAATATGTTCATGTAGTATAAAATGCTTACGCGGAAATGCTCAATTATGTTAAGGGTACATATATCCATGTGCTAACATGTTTGTGTAGTATAAAATGCTTAATAAGTCCATAATCGTCTGGAGGATGGAAGACACGGAGAGCGGAAGGCTATAAAAATGTTTTTGCTTGTATATGTGGATATAGTTTAGGTCTCAATTAGACCCGTTTCTCTATAACCATGACTCTGGTACCAATCTGTAACACCCCCAATTCATGGATGCAACGGAATTCAAACTGGGTGTTACTCGACGGCACAATAGTCACAATAATAGAAAACGAACTCTAATTGAGTCGTTTTAAAACATTTATCATTCAAATTATATAAATATCAGAGATTAGAAAATGAGGTCCCAGATGGTTCCATGTTTACAATTTACATTAAATAAGTTTTTGAATGATAATAAAATTTATAGCCCTCTTGAATATCCGTGCCCTTCCGTGCCATCCTTGATCATCATGAACCTGAAATACATGCTTAAGAGGTCAACACAAAGGTTGAGTGATATTCATAGAGTTTGTTTAATGTTTGAACACAATATGTTGGTAGTGTGAGTTATAGGCTCACACCAATGGTTGGAAAACAAAGATGGGCTACATTGTTATACGCCCGGAATGGTTATTAATTCACTAAGCTTATGACACCAAAACGTTAACGGGTACCAATATCAATCGGCGGAGTTATCCCGGTAGGTACTTTGCCGTCATACCTATGTCTCAAATATTAGTGCATTTGTTTGAACTCGTAGTTGTTCAACACAAATGGAATTCGTCAATCCCAATAGGCCTATTCACAATATTCGCGCTCACTATTACTTGTGATTAAATGGTTCATAATAAGGGATCTTGGTTTGGCAAGGATGTTACTTAGTGATAATAAAACATAGTCGGATAGCATACAGTAGAAAGCATTGTGTTCGAGTAGAAAAATAATAGCATGTATCCCCCCCATGGGTTTGTAAAATAGTTAAACAATAGAAAGTGGGGCTATGAACTCACCTTGAGTTGGATGATGTATAATGAGAATGATGGATATACCGTAAGAACTTCTACGAGCAACCTAGAATAATTGTTGCAACTTAGGTTTGGAATAATGTCTAAGAATATGTAGAATTGCCTATATATGTCTTGCATTTAGTCCATGATATGGTACAATGTATAGTGTAAGTCTTTGAAAAGAAATGATTCATGAAACATGTATAGTTTATATATCGTTTACTACCATTCGGGCCGACATAATTCAGAAGTCATGTAGTAAACGTTCGAGGAGCCAGGACACTTTAATTCGTAAATCCACAACTCATCTCGACGGCTTACTTAATGAACTCCTCACATGAAGCTCCCTACTATTGTAGTAGTTGATAATATATATATATATATATATATATATATATATATATATATATATATATATATATATATATATATATATATATATATATATATATATATATATATATATATATATATATAAGTTTTGATCCGAAAAGTTACATGTCCAATATTTGAATAAACTTAGGAAAGTTTATCTTTATATGAAGATTGTTATTAGGGTAAGTTTCTTAAGTCTTGTATGACAAATACTTGTAATATCTATGGTTCTTTTAGATGAAGTAGATCCAAATTGTATGTTTAAGTTATCGCCAACTCTTTGGTTCATGTTTTCGCCTAAGTAAGTTTATATGGTCATTTAGTCATGGCCTTGCCATGACCTTTGGTCATTGTTCCATGGTCTTGAGACTCAACCTTGGCTCTAGCCATGGTTGTGGTCTTGAATCTAGGTCATAAGACCTCTTGGTCTTTATAAACCATAACCATTATATAGTGACATATATATGTAAAATAGCTGTTAATAAACTGAGAAAAATCTCATTCGTTATTGGTTTTCTGGAGACGTGCTCCAGAGTTTTTGAAAAAAACGTGATTCCGGACAACTTTCGTGCTTTAACTTTTTCATGAAACGGACCAGAAAAGCCTCTTTTTGCGTGTTTTATGTTCTGTCACAGAAACTATTTTGGCAGTGTTGCCGTAAAGTTTTGGTAACTTCAAATGGTCATAACTTTAGACTCGTATACTCGTTTTAGGTGGTTCAAATTTCGATGGTTTCCTTGTTAGGTCCTCTTTAACAGTAAGTAAGTGTCCAATATCATAGTTGTACTTTTTGGTCGTGGTTCTCCAAGAAACTCACTAGTTTACTTGTTTGAATAACTTAACTTAACAATCATTTACAATAACTTGTTTTACCCATTTTTATACATCATGGACATGATCACAAGACATAATATAGCATGAATGATATGTAAATAACATGATTATGATATTTAACAAGAAGTGTGTTAGGGTTTTGCTTACAACTTTTGGCTTTCAACAAAGAAAGGAAGTTAACATGTAAGGTAAGGACTTTGATAGACTTTAGCTTCAACCTACTTCTCTTCATGCAATCTTTCTACTCTTGTATTCTTGAAAGAGAGATGATGAAAGTTGAGGTGACTTGAGTGGATTCAAACTCAAGAGAAATCACCAAAGTTTCTAGGGTTTGGAAGTAGTTTGATGAATCAAAACCAAACTAGAGTTTCTATGTTGTTGAAGCACTTGATTCTTGCATAAAATTGGAAGAGAATTAGCTATGTGTGAGGTAATGGTGTGTGTGATATGGGACAGCCAAGGAGGGGGGAGGGAGCTTTTATAAGGGCTTGAGGAGGTTACAAACCTTGACTTGTCAACCTTTGGAGAGCAAGCTTGGACATGTGTTTGAATGACATGAGATTATGCCACAAATGGGATGACTCCCCCTCCCCTAGAGGCGGTTTACTAAATTTGGGGAGGAAGTGTTGGCTTTTGATGGTATTATCCAAGTTTATATTGATAGTTTTGACTCCGTAAAATGCTAACCGTAAACGATTAAGCCATAATACATAAAACCGGGTATCGTAAAAATACGAAACTTGGAAGAATGATTAAACTTGTCAAAATACTCCATAATAAAATATAAAATGAGTGGTAGGTTCCATTGGGGTGCTAAAACCCTGCTCAAACTGGAAATACGGGTCTAAAACGCGTAATACGTAAAACGTACGAATATTTTGTAAAATTGAGAAAAGTAAAATGTTACTTTTCTAATATGATAATAATGATTTAAAATGACTTATAATGTCTAGGCTGGGCTCAGTCTAGTGTCGGTTGGTATTAAATGTCTTTTAGACATAAAATCGTAAGCCATAAAATCAAGGAATGATTTATAAAATCAAGGAATGATTTTTGGTCAAAGGAGGAGGGAAAAATATGTTGACTTTTTCCAAAAATGTGAAAAACTCAAATCGTCTTAGAAACGCGGTGCAAGTATAGGCTAAGGTTACGGCTGAGTAAAAACGCTTAAAAATGAAAATTTCTGTTTTTCACGGCCGAGGTTTATTTGGTCATGTTTTTCTCAGTCATGACTAATTCTCAAATAAATCATGAATGTATCAAACATTTTTCTGATACGGGGAAAATTAACGCGGTCGAGTTTCGTTGTGCGTAGAATTTTTAAATGACGTTTTACCCTAAAACGTGTAATTGCTTAATAACTTTCGCGAAAATGATCTGATGAGTGTCAAACTTTTAATTTACCACGGAAATGATTTATCACTCGAGGCCAAGAAACAAAAATCAAATTTTGGGAAAATGAATAGTAAAAGTGAATAGTGAAATTTTCCGGGAATAGAAGTTAACCTGAAAATGTGAATTGTTACAATACATAATCGAAATTGTGGTCGATCAGGTATTTATTTGGGAAATTCTGGAAATGAACAAAGGTTCAACAACAATGGAGGGTTCAGAAACAACTCTGGTGCTACTCAGAAAAGGAATGAAAGTGTTGCAACTGGGAACTCGAACTCTGGGAATGCAGTATGGTGCTACAACTGCAATGAGAAAGGTCTTTTTGCAACAGCATGTCCAAAACCGAGAACTCGGGGCAGTAAGTTTCACAAGCAGGCACTACTCATGGCTCTCAAAGATGAAAAGGAAGGACATTTCACTGAGCAGGAGAACAACTTCATGGCAAATGCGTACAATGATGATGACATGGAAGATCTGGACGCAAATGCAGCTATGATGCTTATGGCCAACATGCAGGAACTTCATATGAATGATTCAGGCCCAGTGTATGACACTGATGGCTTATCTCAGGTACATGATCTTAATACATGCCTAATACATGAAATAACATCACCCTCTGCTTCTGAATCAGATAAGGCGCAAGTTGTTCCATATGACTCATCTTTATCTTCTCAAGAAGATGAACAAATGAACACAGTAGTTACATTTGATGATCCAATTGAGAATGATAAAAATGATCCTGTAGAACAACATGAACGATTGTTTGATCCAGACCCTGACCTTATATTGTTGTCTAAACAACTGAACGCTCAACAATTACAAATAATGAAATGCAATGAGAAAAATAAAGCTTTAAAAGAAACAAATAAGTCACTTACAAGAGACATTGAGTGTTATAAAATACAACTTTCAAATCTGGAACATAAGGTTAAACATGAAAAAAGTTTTGAAAAAGCTTTTCAAGAATATTACAATAAAGAACAAGATCTTCAATACAAAATGCAAGATTTGATTGAGTCAAATGGAAAGTTGGTTTCAAAACTTGAAAATGATAAGTCTGAACTTCAAAAACAGGTTGAACAACTCCAAAAAGAACTTTAAAAAACACAAACAGAGTAGTCAATTTGCGAAAAGGATTTTTATGAACATAAAGTGCGAAAAAGGAAATATGAAGAAAAATTACTATATGAAATTATCGATCTAGAAAAACAACTTAAAGAATTTCGTAATGTTGTTTATAAAACGGGGGCTCTGTAACAACAATTCAAAAATTTACTTTAAAACTGAGACCCGATAAAGGTTTTGCACTTGGTGATTACAAATCAATGTTTCTTCACAAAGCGTTCAAAGAAAAAACTAAAATCTACAGTATGGAATATATGCGTGATGATACGATTGTGCGTACTATTGTTTATGATACTGAGGAAGAGGAAGAACTTGAAGAAGAGAGTTGATAAAAAATGAGTCAAGTTGAATATTGGAAACCATATGATTATTCAAAAGCTCCTTAGATTTCTAAATCTTTTGTTCCTTAAAAGGAAATACCTGAGAAATTTTGGTTTGTCACTGAGTCATATGTTTCATCTTCTAATGCGGCTCCTATCCAAACTGTGGCACAAGTAAATGGTCCTTTACCATCTTCTGGTGAAGTTACACCTTTACCAAAAAGTTGTCATGTTTTAAATTATTTCAAAACTTTTATGGAATACATTGAAATTTTGGAGGAAACAATTGAACGTAATTCATAAATAAAAATTGAAACTTTTCAATCCGCTTACGAGCGAGAAAAGATAGATATTTTTCAAAAACAAATGTTGCCAATCGTTCAACACCTCCGTCATTGTGCTACAAGTTGGGAACAACATCTTCGAAAAGAAGTCAAATCAATGATAAATGTTTTCAAATCAAATGAAAATGCAATTTTGGTTCAAAAGCATAGAAACAGAGTTTTGAAAAATGATGCCGATCGACTCTTGGAAGAAGTTCTCAATGCTGATATTTTGTCTATTATCATGAATGATCTCTATAAATCTGGTACTTCTATGCTTATGGAAGATCACTGTGCTGATAATGATTTGTTGAATACCGAAATTGAGGCATTAAAACAAGAAAATGATAAAATAAGACAAAACAATGATGATGTGAAAAACAATTTTCAAAAGAAATTTGTCATCTCAAACAAAGGCTTGAATGGTGTCAAGCTCAAAGTCTTGAACTCGAATTACAACTTCAAAGTCATAATGTTTAAAAAACTTGTCAGATTTGCAAAAACAATGAATCGTTCAAAAATAAATGTCTTCAATATGAAAAAGAAATTGCGGATTTAAAAATTGAAAACGTCGAGTGGCAACAAAACTGCGATCACATTCATTATTGCAATGGTTTACTTGAGTCTGATATTCAGGATAAAAATCACATCATCATTGATTTAAAAGAGAAAATTAAGCTACTTCAAAAAGGAAAGTTTGTTGACACCACTGTGATAGTACCAGAATTGTACCAAGTAGATAAAACTGATAAGGGAAATGATGTTCAACACACTAATGTTGACCCTTCCACTTCCACAGGACTAGTCTCCACTAATAGCGTTAGCAGACGCAAGCGAAAAAGTAACAAGAAGAATAGGATCTTGCAACGTAAAAGAGGAACACTAGAAGCTCAAGAAGTAGAAGATCAACTTAGGAATTCGAATAAAACTCATGTTGCATCTGATTTAGATTCTAATCTGGCAAATGGTAATAAAAATCTCAATGTAACAAATGATGAACCTTTGAATGTTTTGAATATTAATGCATCTTGTGTGTTTTGTCGTAAAAGTGTATCATCAGGTGATCACACAAAATGTGTGGCTAATTCTCTCTTAAATCGTCATAAGAAACGTAGGACAGGCATTCCTTCTAGGCCCACTATTGCCTCTAAGTCAATATTAGGAAAACCGCCATCTACGGCTTCTAATGATGTTGTAGTTACCCCCATAATTGAAAAGAACAAATCTAGGAACAAGCCCATAACTAGTAAGTTCACCAAAAAGAAAGCGAGAACTAGTTGGAATTGGAAACGTTGGTTACAATATAAACCAGAATTTAAATGGATTCCAAAATTATTGAATACGTGTGCTTCTAACCAACAGGAACCCGCACTTTCTTTAGGTTCCACCCTTACTTCTGTTCCATCCTCGTCGTCTTCTTGTGATGCAGGTGGTGCAGATTGTTCTCTGGATTGTTGATAGCGGATGCACCCAACATATGATAGGCAATCTCAAACTGTTAGTCAACTTTGTTTCAAAGTTTATCGGAACTGTCAGATTCGGGAATGATCATTACGCTTTAATCATGGGATACGGTGACTATGTCAGTGGGAACATTGAAATCAGTCATGTTTATTATGTGGAAGGCTTAGGTCACAACCTCTTTTCAGTCGGTCAATTTTGTGATGGGGATTTAGAAGTAGCATTTCGTGAGAAAACTTGTTTCGTTCACGACTTACAAGGAAATGATCTTACGTCCGGCTCACGTGGTTCAAATCTTTATACTATATCAATGTCTGACATGATTGCAACATCTCCGATATGTCTTCTCTCCAAAGCAGAATCAACTAAATCTTGGTTATGGCATAAACGTCTTTCGCACTTAAATTTCAAAACTATGACTGAACTTGCTCGTCATAAACTTGTTGATGGTTTTCCAAGATTCCGATTTACCAAAGATCACTTATGTTTGGCCTGTGAACAAGGAAAAAGTACTCGAGCTCATTTTCCTTCTAAAACCGAGCACAGTACAAATCATGTTTTACAATTGCTTCATATGGATTTGTGTGGCCCAATGCGTGTTCAAAGCATCAACGGTAAACGCTACATACTTGTAATTGTTGATGATTACTCCAGATGGACTTGGGTTTATTTTCTTCGAAGTAAAGATCAAGCTCCTTCAATGATCATCACATTTCTTACTAAAATTCAAGTTCAGTTACACCACACGGTCCGAATGGTTAGAACTGACAATGGTACAGAATTTAAGAATCAGACTCTTCGGTCATATTTTGAGAAAGTGGGAATTGAACATCAAACATCTATTGCACGAAGCCCAGAACAGAATGGAGTTGTTGAAAGACACAACAGGACGTTAGTGGAAGCTGCAAGAACCATGTTGATTAATGCTCAATTACCAGATTACTCATGGGCGGAAGCTGTTTCAACTGCATGTTACACCCAAAACCGTTGTATGATCACAAAATGCCATCGCAAAACACCTTATCAACTTGTTCACAAAAGAAAACCAAAAATCGATTACTTTCATGTATTTGGAGCACTTTGTTATCCGAAAAATGATCGTGATGATTTAGGTATACTTAAAGCAAAGGCTGACATCGGAGTGTTCGTAGGATATTGTGAAAATTCAAAAGGCTTTCGGATATGGAATCGTAGTACAAGAGAAATTCAAGAAACTATTCATGCTAATTTTGATGAACTCACACAAATGGCTTCTGAGCAAAACAGCTTAGGACCCGAATCCAACTGTCTTAACTTTCCGGACTCTTTGGCTGAACCATTGCCTCTCAACCGCAAAGAATTGGAAACCCTGTTTGCTCCACCGTTTGATGATACAATTGTATACCATTCTTCTGAGGTCTCACCAATTTCCGCTGCACAACCTGAAAATATTCAAGTACCTGACTCACCTCAACAAACAACAACAACTGTTGAGAAAGACGGTCCTCCAATTGCATCTCCCATAACAGCAGAACAAACCGCTTCCAACTCACGACAATCAGCTGAAGATCCTACACCACAATCAGTTCCACAACCCGCAGAGTATGATCCAAATGCGTTCTTTAACCCGTTTGCACTGGCTCCAACATTTCCTGAAATAGCTAAGTAATTCACACGCAATTTGGATCCTACTAACATGCGAGATACCTATCAACTACACCCTTCGACACACAAGTGGACTCGAGATCATCCCTTAGTTCAAATTATTGGCCATCAAGATGCACCAGTCATGACGAGACAACGACTTCACACAGATGGTGAAACTTGTATCTATGCACTCACAGTTTGTCAAGAAGAACCTAAGAACATTAAAGAAGCAATGACTTATGACAACTGAATTGAATCTATGCAAGAGGAATTTCAGCAATTCAAAAGATTAGAAGTCTAGAAATTAGTTGAAAGACCTGACGGAGTCTTTGTCATTGGGTTAAAATGGATTTGGAAAAACAAACTGGATGCAGAGGGCACTGTCATATGTAATAAATCACGCTTGGTAGCTAAAGGATACTTCCAAGAAGAAGGAATTGATTTTGAAGAATATTTTGCTCTAGTTGCTAGACTTGAAGCTGTTCGGATCTTTCTGGCATATGCTGCTCATAGGAACATGATTGTTTATCAAATGGATGTGAAAACGGCATTTCTGAATGGTGAACTCCGTGAAGTAGTCTATGTCAGCCAACCAGAAGGCTTTGTTGATCCTGAGCATCCCAATCACGTTTATCGACTCAAAAAGGCTCTTTACGGACTCAAGCAAGCCCCAAGGGCGTGGTATGACAAACTATCTGCTTTCTTGCTGGCCAATAAATTTTCTAAAGGTTCGGTGGATCCAACATTATTTACAAAAACATACGGGGTGGACTTACTAATTGTTCAAATATATGTCGATGACATTATTTTTGCTTCCACAAATAGAAGTTACTCAAATGATTTTGCAACTTTAATGAAAGAAAATTTTGGAATGTCCATGATGGGTGAACTTTCGTTCTTTTTAGGACTACAAGTTCATCAATCACCCCGTGGAATTTTTCTAAATCAGTCCAAATATGTTTGGAAATTTTAAAGAAACATGGAATGATGAGTTGTGATACTTATAATACACCAATGGCCTATGCCACAAAACTAGATGCTGATTTACATGGGACTCCTGTTGACCCTACCAAATACCGAAGTATTATTGGGTCACTCATGTATCTCACAACTAGTAGACCTGATATAGTATTTGCTGTCTACATGTGTTCTCGTTATCAGTCCAAACCAACTGAAAGGCACCTCAATGAGGCTAAACGAATCCTTCAATACATAAAGGGAACCATTAACTTGGGAATCTGGTATCCGAAGGATTCTGGTTTTGAACTAATTTCTTTTTCAAAGGCTGACCATGCAAGATGCTTAGACACACGCAAAAGTACATCTGGTGGTACAGTTTCTTTGAGATAAACTTGTGTCTTGGAAATCTAAGAAGCAGGACTGCACATCACTGTCGTCAACAGAATCTGAATACGTAGCTATGTCTGCTTGTTGTGCTCAAGTCATCTGGATGAGATCACAACTTAAGGACTATGGCTACATATTCAATAAGATTCCGATCTACTGTGACTCCAAAAGTGCCATTGCCATTTCCTGCAACACCGTTCATCATTGCAAATCCAAACACATTGATCTCCGCTATCATTTCATCAAGGATCATGTCGAAAACGGTACAATTGAATTATATTTTGTGGGAACTGAATACCAGTTGGCAGACTTAGTCACTAAAGCACTACCTCCAACAAGGTTTGCTGATTTAGTCCACAAAATTGGTATGCGATGTTTGACTCCAGAAGATCTGGAAAAATTTTTAAAACACAAACGATCATCAAACATTAAAACTATATTTGTAAATATTCTTTTCCAAAAACAAAATACAAAAACTAAATAAATAAATATAAAACCAACAAAAACACAAAAAGATTTTATCTTTTCTACTCTTTCACTTTTCATAAAAAAAAAATGCAAGTAACAACCTCTCTTTTCAACACTATATTTTTACAAATTTCTAAAATATTTCAAAAACAAGTGTTGAGGGGGAGTTATGGTAATTTTAAATTTTCAATACTTTTACTTCGTACTTGCATTTTTACCAAAAATATTTTAGCTTTATTAAATTAAATGTGTTGCTTAAAAGTTTTTTCGGGTTACTCTCCTTGACTATTGAAACAAAATTTTTCAAATCAAAAGGACATCGGTCTAAGGTCAAGGGGGAGCAAATTTATCCAAAATTGTTCTTTATAATGCTTGGTGTAGTTAACAATTGTTATATGTGTAGTTAGTTAGGCATTATGCTTGATAAGTATCCTAAGGTTAAGGGACTAATATTGTCATAAACTGATACTTGCTTTATCCTCAGTCAAAAGACTTTTGACCAAACGCATTTACTACCCTCTAAAACACATTTACTCTTACCACCAAACTTATCAATGACTCAAAATCAACCTATTAATCCAATCATTGTTATTCAAATCTGTTAGTGCCAAAGTGTTTTGATCATGTTTCTTATCATTGGTTTTTAATTTCATCTAGATCCAACGGCTAGTTTTATCTATAATCGTTAGTATGGCTTTAAGGTTTGCGTAAAATTAGAACTAATGATTTGGAGTGTTTGTGATTAAATAGGCTAGTGGGATTTGATCCTAAGATGAATCTAAACATTTTATTAAACTTTAATCACACCCCGAAACATTCTTGGATGAAAATCGGATTTAGGGTTCATACGTATGAATTAGGTGTTTTTAATCTGTGATGATTTGGTTCAATTAAATGCTTAGGATTATGTTTATATGTGTTTATTATCATATCTTAGTACTTTAATTATTCCAGAAACATGTTTTGAGGTTGAATTGATGAGTTTAGGTTGAATCGACACTAGCAGCTATGGTTTTGGGTTTGTGTGGATGAAACGTGTTATAAATTGGTCAATAGGTTCCTTAACATGTATTAAACACTCGCCCAACTTCTATTCATACCCAGAATCAAGTTTTTGTGATTTATGATTTGGTGTTCTTGCATT
This sequence comes from Artemisia argyi, assembly GCA_030686995.1. NCBI lineage: Eukaryota > Viridiplantae > Streptophyta > Magnoliopsida > Asterales > Asteraceae > Artemisia > Artemisia argyi. Next base: position 138,869,052 of record CM060685.1, read on the forward strand.
CTTACGCGAAAGTCTTTTTTGTGCATGTCTTCGCATAAGAGTTTGTGATTAAAGCATATGGGATATCTTTGGATAAAGTATTGATCAGTGGTTGTGTTTTAAATCTTTCAGGTATCCAAGTAACATAAGTTTTGAAGGTGATTTTTCAATCAGCTCATTTCTACGCAAAAGATGTATCATCTTACGCGTAAGATTCGACCAATTTGAAAAACTTGTCTTGGATAAGACAATGTTTACGCAAAAGAGTATTTCTTACGCATAAGTTTTTCTTACGCTTAAGTACTTATCTTACGCATAAGTTATAACTTACGCACAAGGTTAAAACCTTTGCATAAGCTCAAATCTTACGCAAAAGATTTATTTCTACGCATAAGAATTGGCCTACGCAAAAGTTTGATCTTACGCGTAATATATAAGTTAAGCGTAGATTCTGATCATACGCATAATATAATTTCTTACGCATAAGAAATGTTATGCGTAGGATTTCCAAATCTTACGCGTAACATTGGCTGATTCCTTGAAATTTGTCTAAGTGTTGTAATTTTTCAAATGTATAAACTCTTGTATTTGTTAATACATATTGTGCCTTGATTGTAATCAAATTCTATTAAGTTTTAACATCATATTTACAAGTTTATCATATAACAACATTTTGAACACAAACACCCACTGATCAATCCTATCATGTATAAACAAGAAAATTAATATATGAGCTAACAAATTATACTATTGCAATGTCTATGTTTGTGTATGATCAATTCAGATGGCCCGACAAGCAAACATTCCACAAGAACCAGAACCTGAACCAAAGCTCACTTGGGAGGAAACTTTTCCCGAAGATTACACCAGAGAGATTGGAAAGAACAACTTAAGGGTCAACTTCAACAAAATCACATGCAATGAATCCTCTTGCATTGTAGCTGTGGATGCTTTAGTCTATCACCCGTACAAAATCATGCTCACCAAATCAGCATCAGTTGCTTGCTTCTACATTCATGATGCGTGGGAATTGCACCAGGCTTTACCTCTTGAGGGATCTCGAGAAGCTTACAACCCTCACCAGGCAGTGTACCTGATCGTTGTAGTATAGTATAGTGACAAGTACCGGGGGATTGATCGTTCAACTCGGGAATAGTGTTGCTAGGATTAGAAAGCCTAAAAACTAGGTCTAGAGGTGAGGGATGATTCTTTTTGTATTTTTATATTTTATGAAAAGCAAGTAAAATCTCGGGTTTTGAAATAGTGGGCGAAATTAGTTGCTAATCAACTAACTCAATAACTAAAGATGCAATCAAAATAAAATAACAAAAATGTAAATAAAGCTAATTAAACTAGTGGTGTGAACAATAAATGAGAAAATTGTGTTTACTTAGATTTCATTACTCCCTAGATATCTTTTACATGTTGATAGTTTGTTACAGTTGCGTGGATGATGGTTATATTCCTTAATACCAATCGTGGGGTGGCGTACATACTTCCCCAACTCTATAAGCTCCTACTTCACTCCTATGTCGAGCCTGCAAGAAGCTCCTAACATGGGATCACTAGAATTTGCTCATGCATTAAATACAACCATAAAAGCCTAGTACGCATTGGTTCATGCTTCTTAAGACGTTCAAGCAAGTTACACTATGGAAGTCTGCCAGTTTTCTTAAGCCTAACATCGAAATCATTCATCCATAACAACTATAAACAGGCAATCAACCTATAATCAACATCTAGGTTTCACTACATCTAAGCAAACACACAAGAGATCTAGCCTAGCATGTTAAAATCAAGACAAGCGTAAGATATATTCAAACAACACATAGACATATTGAATGAATTGAAAGGATACTTATCTTAATTGAACATGAAAGGTTTCAAGGGGTGAAAACCCTTGAAAATACTGATAAAATCGTGCTAGGGTTTCTCCAAGTTGTCCCAAAAATTTTCCTCTCTCTATGAATGAAAATTACAAAAGTATATATAGATTTTCCAATCTAACGGCGTCAAGAACAAAATTCTGACGCCGTCAACCCACCGCCCATAATAAAATCGGATTGCCTAGATCCAGATCTGACGCCGTCAAGAGTAGTTTTCTTCTTGGCCGTCATGAGTAATGGGGCCATGACGGCCTACGGTGACGCCGTCACGCCCTAGTGTAAAAACATTCTGGATCGTCATGGACTCTACCCTCTTTACCTCTTGTTTTCCTCTTGACGCCGTCATTAGAATTTGGTGACGCCATCAGGTACTGTTCCCAGCAAGGAAAATTAAGACTTTTTCATTTTCTTCACTTTTATGCTCCAAAAACGTCCAAAATGCTTCCTTTTCCAGAATTCACTCCAAAAGTACCTAAAATCACAAAAGAAACGATTTAGGGCAATATTTGATCAAATAAATTCGATTCCGGGCTTAAATGACCCCCTAAAAAAGGATTATTTTTCGCCTCATCATATACCCTTACATTTGAGATTTGCATGTCCTAAAGCAAATGCGCTTTTATTCTAATCAAAATACAAGTTAGGGGTCATTTAACACTAATATAAATGTAGTTACAACAAATAATCGTTCCACTAAAGACCAAAGACAAGCGCGGAGGTCATACGCTAGCACCTCACAAATAGTGTTTAGATACTCACATCTCTCGGGTGTAATAAAGTATATATCACAATAAGGAAATGAAAAACATCTCTCACTACATGTCATAGCAAAATAGATTACCATAGGCTTGGGAAAGGATCAAACCTCCACCACATGGCGTAAGCACCTAGGATAAACTATCAAAGAGGTCTTTTAAAGGGTTATAACGTTAGGTGTAGGGATATGGAAAACACGGTTTTGTTGGATATAGGCAATCTTTACTGGTGGCGAGTTAATCATCTTGGTTAATTACATGTACAATATGGCGTTGCTAAGCCAAGACTTGACTCGACTTAAGCTAATAAATGAAAAATAATAAAAACATAAAATAAACATAGAATGAAACGGGATGGTAGTCCGTATGTTTTTTCTCTTATCTCTTTTTCTATTTTTTTATTATTATTTTTCTTTCTTTTTTTCGATTTTTTTTTTTTTTTTTTTTTTTTTTTTTTTTTTTTTTTGCATACACTCTTACCCTACCATCCAAAATAATACATCATAGGGAATGTACATTCCTCTTACAATTGAATTTTTACATACTTTACAATAAACTAATCTAATGACTCGAATTAACATAATCAAAACACTTGGAGCACTTTGTTGATATAAATAATGCATAAAAACGTTATTTATATTTTTCGATATCTCTATGTTTTGACGATCACAAAATATAAAATCATCAAACGTAAGATTACTACGTAAACAAGTATTAAGCTAGTTTATATCAATTTATCCAATTTAATCACTAAGGTATGAATAAACAAGTGCTTAATACATCTCATGATCAAAAGGGTATTTAATTAATTATTACAAAGTTTATTTAATTATATAAACATATTATATATTTTTGAAAAACACTTTTGGTAATAAAGAAAAATGTTTTAATCATACTAAATATATGAATTCAAATTTTTAACCAAAATCAGTTAGTTTTTCACCAAATAAACTTTCCCCACTAAAAGACAGACTTTCTGGCCGTTACAGCTGGGCGGCCCCCTTAAAATTAAGGGGACCAGCCATGAATTAAGGGGACCGGCCAGGCTCCTGTGTCAGAATCTGTCAGAATTTTTCTCCTATAAATACAACCTTAAATCTGGAATTTTTCCCCACCTTTTGCACGAAAATTTCAGATCTAAAACTCTCTAAACATCTTCCAAAATCCTTTGATCATTTGATTACTAAACCTTGTTTCAAGTGATTCAATCCCTTCTCATCCATCCTCATCCAAAGTGCAAAAGAAGAATACTCCTTCTACAACTAAGTTCAAGAAGTATTGAAGAGTAGTTGTGTATATTATTTGTAAAGTTGTGAGTGTGCTTGTAATAAGTAGTTTTGGAGATATAAGGGAGAAGAAGATGCTTAGTAGTGAAGTAGTGTAGTTGTGAAGAAGATTGGTGTGAAAAAGATTGGTGTGAAGTAGATAGGTGTGAAGTAGTAAGTGGTGAAGTAGATTGGTGTGAAGAAGCTGTGTAGAAGTTGTGATCAAGGTGTGACGAAGTTGTGGTGTGTATATTGGTGTGTAAGGTTTTCTCTGCCATAAGGGAGTTTGTTGACAAAGTGAAGAAAACTCTCGAGTAAGTGACTCGGGGAGTGGAGTAGGAACAAGGAAGGTGACCTTGTAGCCGAACCACTATAAATCCTTGTGTTGTGGTTTGATGTTTCCAACTCTTTTCATTACTTACTTATTTACTTATACTATATTAGCTTAGTTAGTTAGTTACTATATAATTGTTCATATCGTGCAAGTATTGAGATCATATAAACTAGAATCGAAGTTTTTAAAACAAACTTGCTTTTATAAATTTTAAAACGGACGGAAAACTATTCAACCCCCCCTTCTAGTTTTCCACAATTGGTATCAGGAGACACGTCTTGCAAGATCTTTAAAATATATTGTATTTTAAAACTTTTAACGATCTATGGAATCTGAAAAATATTTAGAAGGGCAATCTATGCAAAGACCACCACTATTTGAAAGTGATGGATTTTTATATTGGAAAAATCGATTCGAAACTTATATGAAATCAAAAGATCTAGATCTTTGGCATGTTATTACCAATGGTGATTTTTTACCTATGCAAAATAACCCCGAAACAAAGAAAGATGAAATCGTACCTTTTGAAAAACAAAATTATGATTTAAAAAGAAAACTTGCTAAAAATAATGAAGCAAAAATGGTTATTTATAATGCGCTACCACGTAAAGAGTACGAAAGGATCTTTATATGTGAAACCGCAAAAGAAATTTGGAACTCTTTATTAATAACTCACCAAGGCAATAATCAAGTCAAAGATAATAAAATAGATTTAGTTGTCCAACAATATGAGCAATTCACAATTTCGCAAGAGGAATCAATTGATAATGCTTTCGCTAGATTTAACACTGTCATCACAAGTTTAAAAGCACTTGTTGAGAATTTTTCTAGTAAGAATTTTGTTAGGAAGTTTCTTAGGGCTCTTCATCCAAAATGGCGAGCTAAAGTGACGGCTATTGAAGAATCAAAGAATTTGTCAACATTGCAACTTGATGAATTAATTGGAAATTTGAAAGTCTACGAAGCAATCATAAAGAAGGACTCCGAAATGGTCAAAGGAAAACGAGAGCAAAGCAAGTCAATCGCCTTGAAAGCTAGAAAGGAATCCAACAATGAAGATAGCTCATCTTCCGAAAGTGATGACGAAGAATATGCCATGGTCATAAGAAACTTCAAGAAATTCTTCAAAAGGCGAGGAAGATTCGTTAGACAACCACACGATGAAAGGAGAGCATCTCAAAAGAATAAAGATGACATGTATAGCAAGAATGAGAGAAAGTGTTTCAAGTGTGGTGATCCGAATCACCTCATTGGAAAATGTCCAATGATGACAAGAGATCAAAATCAAAGAGCATTTGTTGGAGGAGCTTGGAGTGATAGCGATGAAGATGAGAAAGAAATAACAAAGGAAGAAACATGTCTCATGGCAATAACATCAAGTGAGGTACGTTCCGAAACTGAATACTTTAGTGTTGAGAATTTATCATTAGATGAAAAAGATTTAGATAGTGAATACAATAGATTATGCAAACTAGGACAACAAGTAATGGCTATAAACAAATCACTAAAATACATAAACAACCAATTAGAAAATGAAGTACTAGAACTAAAAATTAAAATACATCAACTTGAAAAAAGTAAAGAAATTTTTGAAGAATGTAAATCATGTCAAGAACTTAAAAGCGAAAATGAAAAACTCAGGGAAGAAATATGCAAACTTGATAGATTTGAAAATAGTAGTCACTCACTTAATAAAATAATAAGTATTCAAAGAGTATCCGGAGATAAAACCGGTTTAGGATTTAACTCAACCGAAGCTTCAACAAGTGAAATTAAAAATGTTAAATTTGAAAGTGAACTCAAGGAACTAAAACCTCTAAAATCTAATCCTAAGTATATACTCATAAAAGATAAGAAAAAACCTCTTACTAGTGATGAAGTAATGAAACCGTTTTATAAACCATCTTTAAAAACCGATGTTGAATCGTCTAAACCTAAAACAAGATCTAAAACTCCACCACCTAGAAAACCAAATAATTCTTACCCTAGATCTAAGACACCTCAACCAAGAGCAAACCAAAATAGACGAAACCTTAACAATAATCAACAAATGTCGAACTTCAATCCGTGGGGAATGTTTCCACCATATATGTACCCAAGTCAAATACAAAACATGTTCGGATCAAATAACTTTGGTCAAATGAGACAATGGGGACCAACGTAGAAAATTCTCCATTCAAACTTGGAAAGTTCAGTTGTCACCTCCTGTTCGTACAATCCCTTGAAGACCTGGAAGAAAAACGCATTGAAGACGAAAGGTACACATTTCTTTTTATTTCCTTGTCAAGAAATGCATGCTTAGTTTAGTCTCTAGTATTTATGTGATTTTGTTTGGCTTATAGTTTCTTCTACATTATATATATATATATATATATATATATATATATATATATATATATATATATATATATATATATATATATATATATATATATATATATATATATATATATATATATATATATATACACTTAGCTATATCTAGGATCTTATAACCTAGAAAACTCATTTGTTGACTTTCTAGAACTAGAAATTGTTCGTTTACGAACCTTTTCTTTCCCCCCATTTGCCTTATTGAACTTCAATGTTCAACGACACTCATGCTGATGTAGAGAGATGAGTCGAAAAATCTATGGACGAAACAAACTCCCGTCTTCCGTACGTATATATATATATATATATATATATATATATATATATATATATATATATATATATATATATATATATATATATATATATATATATATATATATATATATATATATAAGCCTTCCACAACTCTCTCGTCCACTTGACAACTTGATAAAGTTCATCCGAAATGATCAAGAAATTTTAATTGCCAAAATGTCAAGTAAAAGTGTCAAGTAATTCCTTTCGTGCGAATACTCTCCAATATATTTTTGATTAAATATAAATATAATGTATATATATATATATATATATATATATATATATATATATATATATATATATATATATATATATATATATATATATATATATATATATATATTTTCTTGTTCTTTCCAGAAACCGAAACCTTGAAAAATCAATTTTTAGAGGGTGGCCCCCTTAATGTTTAAGGGGACCGGCAGCCAAATAAAGGGCGGCCCCCTTAATGTTTAAGGGGGCCGGCCATCTGATTGTTCCAATACGATTTTTCTCTTGTTTCTTTTGCCAAACACTCCACTTTTTCAACACCCCTTCCTTCTGCTACTGCTGTGACGAAAAACCAAACCCCAAAAAACCTAAAACCACTTCCAAATCACATAATTCGGGTTATTTCGCAAAGGGCAAATTCATCTAATACGATCACCATTACATATTGTAAGTTTTTCATAACACATTTCATCTAATTTGGTCAAACTCAAGATTATGCATGTTTTAATAATTTTTTTCAAATTCATAATTTCTTTCGAATTGGGTCTAAAATTTCCATAACTAAATGCTTCCCTTAGGATTAGGATGCTTAATTAACACTAGAAACTAGTAATTATAAACCTTCTTGTCAAAAATTTTTGAAAAATTTCATACACTCATTTTCAAAATTTTTGGTAAACACGTTGTTGAATAATGCTATAAAAACTTGTTAAAACTAATCACATTATATTTTTATAACTTGTAAAACACGTAACTATATTTTTCAACTAAGTAAAAATATTTTTGTACACGATAAGAGGGTGTTTGGATTATATCCAAATAATGTCGAAATTAAGTCGTTATAATTTTTATAAAACGTGGTCAAGATTATAAACATAAACTTGTAATTCGGACTTGTCAAGATATATAATTAATATATATATATATATATATATATATATATATATATATATATATATATATATATATATATATATATATATATATATATATATATATATATATATATATTGACATACTTGTAGTGTAAGTGTCTAGTTAAGGAAGTGTTTGGTTTAGTATGAAAAATGACATTTTTGAGTCAAAATATAAACCATCTTTTTCGAAAACTAATCACATGCATAAGAAACTCGTAAGAAATGGCTAGTTTTACAACCTAATGTAAATCTAGTAAATTTCATGATATATTAAGATGTTTAAAAGGGCGTTTGGATTTGTCCATAACTACTTACTAAACATCGTAAAATATATCTAGAATGAGTTAAAAATAATATTAAGGAACATGGTAAACTACTTCTTAGGATTATCATCTTAGTGTCGAAGTATGTTTACGTTCCAACATAAGTCTTAACAATATATATACACTTTTATTTTTTTTTTTAATTTATTTTGGCCTTTTGTATTGTTGTTGTGTTTAGGTGAAAATGCCCAAAGTGATTACCGAAGATAGTTCCTAAACCAAAAACTACATTCCCAAAGTCTCTCAACTTCTCACTACCTCTCCCTCCATTGCACGTATCTATCGTCATATAGAAGATAGAAACATTCATGAAGGTCGAGTCGTAAATCAAGCTTACTATCAATCCGATTTCATCGAAAGTTCATTCACTAATATCCATTTTGAATGTCTCTTCCAAATTAATGAACCCATCATTCCTCGCTTCATTCTTGACTTCTATAGCCAAGTCACGGTTCAAACCGACGACTTTGGTTCCATCTTCATTTCATTCATGATCCAATATGAATTTATTACTCTCATTCTTGCACAATTTGGTCAAATCCTTCAAATTCCTTTTTCCATTCAATCCGTATTCACAAATGAATGGGATCTTTGTGCTCTCCAACGTTCTCGTCCTACTCATGGTCCTTATGTCTCTGAAATTCCATCTCCCGAAGATATCCGTCAAATGCTCGGGTTGGAATGTGAAACTTCCACCCAAAGCATCATATCCAAGCATGTCTCAAATCCTAAAAATCAAATTCTTCGTAAAGAATTAAGGCCCGACATGGTGTATTGGGAAGAACTAGTTCGTGAGAATGCGTTTGGTTCCGAATGACACTCCGACCATCTCCCGGCTTGTCTTGCTCATATGTTGTATTGTATTGTTGCCGAGCAACCTTACAATTTGCCTTACTTCTTTATCAAACGTATTGAATGTGCAAGAGCAAATCCTAAAGCTATTCTTCCGTATGGTATGTTTCTCACTCGTCTCCACAAGCATGTCATTGAAAACTATCCCGATCTCGATGATAGTATTTATCAATCTATCTATCCAACCCTCCATCCTCTCGTTCTTCCTCAAACCCGCAAAACTCGTAAGTTTAAATCTAATCTTCCTAGCATTCTTGTTTCGTTCTCTTTTCCAAGGGATGACGATGAGAAGGACTTATAGTCATTTGCCACTGCTGTTGATGAGGTGCTAGGAAAGAAAAAGTAGTGATGATGACTATGAAGTTGGCTTTATTATTCCTCTTAAACAATTTGTAATATGTTACTTATGTGCTGTTTGTTGCTATGTTTCTAGATATAATTGAACTATATTGCCACTTACTTCTTATTATTATTTGCTCTTCATGTATGCATGTTTTATACTTGCTTATAATCTATGCTTGCATGATTTGTGTAGGATTATATATATATATATATATATATATATATATATATATATATATATATATATATATATATATATATATATATATATATATATGTTTTCTAATAGACCAAAACAAATGTGAAATGTCCAAATAGAGCTTGCTGCAAAAACAAAACATAATATAACGTTTTTCCAGAAAAATTTTGAAAATTTTTGATTTCTGGGTCGTCAGATGGGCGGCCCCCTTAATTCATAAGGGGCGCCCCCCTTAAATTTAAAGGGACCGGCCTGTATTTAAGGGGACCGGCCACCCATACAGTAATCTTTACTGTTTTCTTTTGCAAATTGTGACTTCTTTTGCTAGTCCCAGCTACCATTTCCCTTAAAAACTAAACTGATTTTGGAATCTAACAATGCAATTTCAAATTAATACCATTTCTAATCATGATTTCATGCTATATAACCCTTTCCATCTTCATCCACACTTCCTTATCATCATCAACCTCAACAAATTCATCATGTCATCACCAAAAACCACCACCTCCAACAATGCCAAGAAACAAAAACTTGTTATCATTCCACCAAAACAACTCTTTATTGATCTCACAAATGAAGACAATACCATTCCATCACCACCACCTCAATGCTCATCTCCTAGTGCTCCAAATGCACCATCCAAAACACCATCAACACATGGAACCTCCACCTCTTCTATACCATCATCATCATCCATCAATGACTACATTAACACTCACCTATCACCTCCACCAAGAATTCCACCACCATCACCTCTTGAAAATGCAACCTTAGACATAACACTTTCATTATCACCCATCACACCTCTTGATGCACAATTTTTACCATCACCACTCAATCCACCAACCTACAATCCCATCCTATGGAGCTTGCTTGAAGCTCATTGTGATACTTGTCTTTGTTGCATCCATAACCACACCATCATCTTTGGATTAAGAGATGAAATCCGTTACATGTTTTCATATATTGAAAACTTGCTTCCTCAACCTCAACCAACAACATCCACTCCTCCACCACCAACATCAAACAATCCTCCATCAACTCCATCATCTCCACCTACAACATTGCTCCTCCCAAATTAAGCATGACTCATGGTTGAGAATAATTTTGTTTAAACCATTTTGATGACAAGCTCTAGGAAAAAAATTGCTATTGGAGTTTTGGTTTATTAGTTGTATTAGTTGTATTGTTATATTGTTCATGCATCTTGGATGTATAATGCTTGTGTTTTTATCTATTTAATGAATTGTTTTCTTCCAGGCTTATATTGCTTGCCTTATCTTTATATATAATTGTTGTTCTAAATATTTTTTCAAGCATTCCGTTTCTCGATTCTTTTATGACCTCAAAACGAGGGGGAGTATAGAAAAAGGGGGAGCTCCATTAAAATTGGGATAATTGTTGGGTTTTGAGTTCTGCTGCTGAGTGAAACTGCTGCTGTGATGAAACTGCTGCTAAGGTAAATGATTCTGCTGCTGATGACAAAGTGCTGCTAAGGGAAAATGCTGCTGAAGGAATCTACTGCTAAAGTGATAAGCATGTATTCGAAGGAGATAATTATAGAATAGATTATGTGTATATAATATACGTCTAGAATATTCTTATCTTGCATAGTAAGTTATTGTAAACCTAGTAGGACTCCTTGGCCTATAAAAGGAGGATCCTAGGGTTAGATTGAGTACGTATTGTTTAGTTTTCGTTTACACTTCAAGGTTGTAAAACCCTAGCATTGTCGAGTGCTCGTATTAATAATATTGATGTGTTGATAGTGAATTGTTCTTCTTAAGTTAAGCTTTTATATTCCGCATTCTAGCTTAAGTGTTTAATACAAGTCAACTTCTATATAAGATTGTTTGCTCAACTATGATCAACAAGTGGTATCAGAGCTTGTGATCTAGAAGTTGTATTCAAGAAGAAACTGTTCCTTGCAAGTTTGTTGTTCCTAATTAACTGCTAAAGATGGGTGATGACACACATATGGTGACTGCTTCAAAGGTTCCCATGCTCAACCCTAGAGAATATGAGCTGTGGAAGATGAGAATCCGACAATACATTCACATGATTGACTTTAACATGTGGAATGTGATTATCAACGGTGATTCTTTACCAAAGAAAGGTCCTGATGGTAAAGAGATACCAATCAAGTCTGCTGAAGAGAACTCAGTAAGGAAGATGGAGATCAAGGCACACAGTATTCTCTTAATGGGAATACCTAATGAATTTTAGTTGGACTTTGATAGCTGTGAGACTGCTAAAGACTTGATGGATGCTGTTGAATTCAGGTTTGGAGGGAATGATGCTACCAAGAAGTCAAGGAAAAACATGTTAAAGCATCAGTTTGAGAACTTTACTGCTGAAAGTGGAGAGAAGATTAATGGCACTTACAACAGGCTCAATCTACTTGTCAGTCATTTAAAGCTTGTTGGCTATGTGGTTCCACAAGAAGATGTAAATCTCAAGTTTCTTAGAAGTCTTGCACCTGAATGGAGTATGCACATTGTTGTTTGGAGGAATAAGCCTGACTTTGAAACTATGAAGTTGGAAAGTCTCTATAACAACTTAAGAGTGTATGAACCAGAGTTGACTTCTTCATCTACTTCATCTTCTAGTGCATAAAATCTTGACTTTGTATCTTCAAAGTCAAAGGGGTCTAAAGAATCTCACTCTGCTACTTATGGAGTATCCACTGCTGATGGATCTGCTACTAGTTCAGATGACAATAATTCCACCAGTGATATTACTTTGTGTGCATTCTTGGCTGATCTTACTACAAGTATAAGGTCACAGGCTATTAATCAATATCTGGATCACCTTGATCCTGATGATCTTGAAGAGATGGATCTTAAATGGCAAATGGCCATGTTGACCTTGAGGACAAGAAAATTCTTGAAGAGAAGTGGAAGAGAAATCAAGTACAGACCTAAAGAGAATGTTGGCTTTGACAAGTCAAAGATAGAGTGTTACAACTGTAACAGGAAGGGTCACTTTGCCAAAGAGTGTAGAGCTCCAAAGGAAAATGCTGAAGCATCAAAGAAGACTGAAGAAACAAAGAATACCACTACTGCATTGGTATCTTGTGATGGATTGGGAGAGTATGATTGGAGTGACTTGGCTGATGAAGAACCAAATTATTCTTTGGTGGCTCAAGTCAAGCCTGAAGTGCATAACTTTGCACTGATGGCATATGCATCATCAACTTCTGGATCTGACTCTGAGGTATCTAATGATTCTGATTTATCTGTGTGTTCTTTTAAGTCTTGTGCTGACACTATAGAAGAACTTAAGTCTACGAATGAGAGTCTAATTAGAGAAGTTGAAAACCTAAAACTTGATAACCTAGGTTACAAAGTAGGTATTCAAAATGTTGAAAGAAGACTTGAGTACTTGAAAGAGTGTGAGCTAGAATATGTAGATAGAATTAACCAACAAGATGTTGAAATTTTTAAGAAAAACAGTGAAATTGAGTTTCTTAAAAATAAATTAGAAGAAGCAGAAAGAGATAGAGATGCAGCTCTTGCTGAAAAAGAAAAACATATAGTAAGAGTAAACAAACAACAATATGCTTCTGATTTGGTTAATAAATTTATTGAGAGTACAATAATGAGGAAAGGAAGTGGAATAGGTTACAATGAGGTTGCTCCTCCTACTAAGAGTGCCTATGCTCCACCAGGAAAAGAATTATCCTTTATTAATGAGCTGAACATTGAAAAACCAATAGGTGAGTGTAGTACAAGTGTCTTAGAAACACCTAAGGTAGAGGGCAGAAAATTTCCTGATGCTCCCATCATTGAAGATTTGTACTCAGATAGTGATGAGGAACAAGAACTGGTTGAACTAGAACAAAGTGTAGAAAAGGAAGAAATTCCTGCTAAAGTTGAACCTAAAATTGAACAGGTGAAGTTTGTGAGACCTGTGTTAGGTAAGGGTATCTCTAGGAAATTGGTTGAATATAATGAGATTTCTAGAGATAGAATGAATGGTTTTAATAATAAGCCTAGGGGTAATCAGAGAAACTTTAATAACCTAGTTTCTAACAAATTAGGTAGTGAGTTTCAATTAAAGAAAAAGGCTTGTTATAAGTGTGGTAGCTTTGAACATTTGATAAATAGCTGTCCTGACCACAAGAAACCTGTTTGGAATTAATACTTTAAGGTAAATCACAAATATGTTAATCAGAATACTCACCCTCATCCTAATAGAAACATGATTCCTAGGGCTGTGTTGTTAAGATCTGGTGCAATTAGATCCATTTATGCTGCTAAATCAAATGGTGCTTTTAAAACCGCAACTGGTTCTGTTGCTGGCTCTACTGCTAGTAAGCACTCTGCTGCTAGTAAGCATTCTGCTGCTAGTAAGCAATCTGTTGCTAGTACAAAACTTTCTACTTCTGGGCCAAAAGTTTTATCAAATACAGTTGTTGGAAATCATTTTTATGCTGTTAAGGCCTCAGCTTGTTGGGTTTGGAAACCAAAATCAACTGTTACAAACAATGTTTCCAAAAATAGCAGTGCATCAAGTGATTTAAAGAAATTTAACTATTTTGATGCACAAGGCAGATCCAAGTCAGTAATGGCTTGGGTCCCCAAGAGAAACTAATTTCTCTATTTTCATGTGCAGGGTAATCTACTGGATGATCTTAAAGATATGGTTGTAGTGGATAGTGGATGCTCTGGACATATGACAGGGGATGAGTCTCAGCTTGAAGATTTTGAGGCTTTTGAAGGTGGTTATGTTGCTTTTGGGAATGATCCAAAAGGTGGAAAGATTGTTGGTAGAGGCACTTTAAGAACAGGGAATTTGGACTTTGAGAATGTGTTTCTTGTGAAAGGGCTTAAGTTTAACCGCTTTAGTGTTTCACAAATGTGTGACAAAAGGAATTTTGTTCTTTTTACAGACACTGAATGTATGATCCTTTCTCCTGATTTTCAGTTGCCAATTGATAAATTTGTGCTTTTGAAGGTCCCTAGAAATGAAAATATATACAGTGACCATATTAAGAACATAGTTCCCAAAAGAGCTTTAACTTGTCTGATTGCAAAAGCCACTATTGATGAGTCTAAATTATGGCACAGAAGACTTGGGCACCTGAACTACAAGACTATGAATAAGTTGGTGAAAGGAAATCTTGTGAGAGGCATGCCCACAAAGTTTGAAAATTGTGAGACTTGTGTTGCCTGTCAAAACGGTAAACAACATAGAGTCTCATTCAAGTCTAAGACTGTGAACACAAATACAGAGCCCTTGCACTTACTTCACATGGATTTATTTGGGCCTGTTTTTGTGAAAAGTCTGAACAGGAAGTCATATTGCCTAGTTGCCACAGATGACTTCAGCAGGTTTACTTGGGTGTTCTTCTTAGCCACTAAAGATGAAACCTCAGAGATACTTAAAGAATTCATTACAAGAGTTGAAAACCTGCACAACCACAGAGTGAAAATTATCAGATGTGACAATGGTACTGAGTTCAAGAATAGTGTGATGTATCAATTCTGTGTGGGAAAAGGAATTCTAAGACAGTACAGTGTTGTAAGAACTCCACAACAGAATGGTGTTGCAGAGAGAAGAAATAGGACACTTATTGAGGCTGCAAGAACAATGTTATCTGATTCTAAACTACCTATACCTTTTTGGGCTGAAGCTGTGAACACTGCATGTTTTATGCAAAACAGGAGTAAGGTAGTGAAGCCTCACAACAAAACTCCATATGAGCTTTTTCATGGGAAGAAACCATTGATTGATTTTCTCAAGCCATTTGGATGTCCTGTCACTATTCTGAATACTAAAGATCAGTTAGGCAAGTTTGAAGAGAAAGCTGATGAAGGTAATTTGGTTGGTTACTCTATACATAGTAAAGCTTTCAGGGTATATAACAAGAGAACCAAACATGTGGAGGAGAATTTGCATATCAAGTTTAGTGAGAACACATCTAATGCTGATGGAAAAGGACCTGAATGGATGTTTGATGTTGATATCCTGACCAAGACAATGAATTATGTACCTGTTATTGCTGGTGTTGACACTAACAAACCACAAGAAAACATTGTTTTGATTGAGAAACTGATGGTTGGTCCTACTTTCTTACCTTTACAGAAAGATCAAGATATACAAGAAGATGTTGTTACTCCAGAGACACCTAAAGAAGATGAAGCAGATATTGAAACTTCCATTGATGCAGCAAAGATACCCAATAAAGCTCCAAAAGTTGTTGTCGATGACTCTCCTACAAGGCCAGAAGACTCTACTGCTGACTCAGAAGACTCTACTGCTAGACCAAAACAAGCAACTACTGCTTCAATCAACTCTGCTGCCAAGCCTATTCACTCTGCTTCTACATCACAGTTTCCTTCTTTGGACACTCAGGATAAACCTTTTGCTGATTCAAACTATCCTAATGATCCAAATATGCCTCCTCTAGAGAATATCTATGATGACACAGATGATGAAGCTCTTGATGGTAAACTGTTTGGAGCTGAAGTAGATTATACTAATTTGGAACTCAACATTCTTGTTAGTCCCACTACCACTACAAGAGTTCACAAGGATCATCCAAAAGAACAATTTTTAAGTGATCCTCAATCATCTGTACAAACAAGAAAAATGACTAAAGAGCTCAAAGATCTTCAACATCAAAGTTTCTTTGCAAGATCTCTACATCAAAGAAACAGATTCAAAGATCTACAAAATTGCTTGTTTGCCTGTTTTATGTCTCAAATTGAACCCAAGAACACTTACAAAGCCTTACAAGAAGCAAGTTGGGTGGAAGCAATGCAAGATAAGCTTCTGCAATTCAAACTACAAGAGGTATGGACTTTGGTTGATTTGCCAAATGGAAAAAGAGTGATTGGCACCAAATGGGTTTTCAGATGTAAAAGAGATGAAAGGGGGATAGTCATCAGAAATAAAGCTAGGTTAGTAGCTCAAGGATACACACAACAAGAGGGACTTGACTATGATGAGGTATTTGCACCAGTGGCAAGAATAGAAGCCATTAGACTATTCTTGGCTTATGCTTCATTCAAAGATTTTGTGGTGCATCAGATGGATGTAAAGAGTGCTTTCCTTTATGGGACCATTACAGAAGAAGTTTATGTTTCTCAACCACCATGTTTTGAGGACCCTGATTATCCTGACAAAGTTTACAAGGTGAATAGAGCAATGTATGGTCTACATCAAGCTCCTAGAGCTTGGTATGATACCTTGTCAACATATTTGTTAAACTCTGGGTTCAGTAGAGGAATGATTGACAAGACTTTGTTTCTAAAAAGACAAAAAGATGATATTTTGCTGGTTCAAATCTATGTTGATGACATCATCTTTGGTTCTACAAACAGGGCAATGTGTGTTGATTTTGAGAAGCTTATGAAGGATAAGTTTGCAATAAGTTCAATAGGAGAACTCAACTTCTTATTGGGACTACAAGTGGTAGAAAAGAAAGATGGCATATTTATTAGTCAGGATAAGTATGTTAATGACATTTTGAAGAAGTTTGGATTTGAAGATGCTAAGCCTGCTAAGACAACCATGGATACCAACAAACCTTTGTTGAAGGATGAAAATAGAAAAGAAGTAGATGTTCACTTGTATAGGTCCATGATTGGCTCATTGATATATCTTACAGCATCAAGGCCTGATATTATGTTTGCTGTATGTGCCTGTGCAAGATTCCAAGTATGTCCCAAAGAATCACATCTTAATGTAGTGAAAAGGATTTTTAGGTATCTAAGGCATCAACCTAAATTGGGCCTATGGTATCCTAAGGATTCACCTTTTGATTTTGTGGCATATTCAGACAGTGACTATGCTGGTGCTTGCTTGGATAGAAAGTTGATGCGTGGGAATCGCACCTTGCTTTACCTCTCGAGGGATCTCGAGAAGCTTAAAACCCCCACCAGGCAGTGTACCTGATCGTTGTAGTATAGTATAGTGACAAGTACCGGGGGATTGATCGTTCAGCTTAGAATAGTGTCGTTAGGATTGAAATTAATCTAACTAGGTCTAAAGGTGAAGGATGATTCTTTTTGTATTTTTATATTTTTTGGAAAGCAAGTAAAAATCTCGGGTATTGGGAGAGTGGGCGGAATTAGTTGCTAATCAACTAACCCAAAAGCTACTATTTAAACTAATTAACAAGAAAACTAAACTAAGGTTCTACAAGATAAGTGAAGCATGTCTACCCATGATATGTTACTCCTTGCTAGCTATCCAATCCTACCTATTGAATTGTAACCTTGTTTTAATTGACGGGTTGTATTCCTTAATACCATTCGTGGGGTGGCATACATAACTCCCCAACACTATGAGCTCTTATCTCCTCCTACACCATGACCCAGCACAACTATAGGGATTGTAAACAGTGGCTCATGCATTAAATACAACCAATAAAGACCTAGTACGCCTCGGTTCATGTTTCTTAAGACGTTCAAGCATGTTACCATTTGGAGATCTGCCAGTTTTCTTAAGCCTAACATATAAATCATTCAATCAAAACAAGAATCAATAGGAAACAAGGATTATAAACTAAACCAACTAGATCTATTGAAGTTGTCACACCTTAATTGATGGAGATAGACACAACATCAACAAGAAATCAATGAGATCTAATCAATTATATACAAGTTTCACATAATCATAAGTAGACACAAGGTGAATTAGCAAAACATAATCAAAGAAAGACAATCAACAAGAATAATGAAAGACATAGTTGAGATAGAATCATCAAACCAATACATGATGTTTATGGAGTGATTGAAACCCTCTAAGTTGCTAGAAAAACACCCACCTAAACCCAAGAATCGACTTTAGGGTTTAGGGCTTACAAAAAGTGAAGTTATGAAGTTATATTTATAGGCATGTTTTCTGTCGGCCCTTCGTGACGGCGTCTGCCCGTACTCTTGACGCCGTCAAGACCACTTTTTCACCAAATTATAGATCTCTTCGTCCTCTTCGCGTGGGCTTTTGAATCACCTAAATCCGAGTTCGTATGCAAAAGTTATGACCAAAACAATATCAGCTTCTTCGCGCGCAAGTTTTGACAAGTTTACACGTGACGGCCTTGGTGACGCCGCCATAAACTACGGATTTTTATTCTTGATGTTTGACGCCGTCATGGCATTACTCTTGACGCCGTCACCTACTGTTCCCAGCATGGAAATTTGAGACTTTGCCGTTTTCTTCACTTTTATGCTCAAAAAACGTCCAAAATGGCTTCTTTTCCAGAATTCACTCTCCAAGTACCTAAAATCACAAAAGGAACGATTTAGGGCAATATTTGATCAAATAAATTCGGATTCGGGCTTAAATGACCCCCTAAAAACGGATCATTTTTCGTCTCATCATATACCCTTACACTTGAGATTTGCTTGTCCTCAAGCAAATGCGCTTTTATTCTACTCAAAAGACAAGTTAGGGGTCATTTAACACTAATATAAAAGTAATTACAACAAATAATCGTTCCACTAAAGACCAATAGACAAGCACGGAGGTCATACACTAGCACCTCACAAATAGTGTTTAGATACTCACATCTCTCGGGTGTAATAAAGTAATATAACATTATGGAAATGGAAGATATCTCTCACTACCTGTCATAGCAAAATAGATTACCATAGGCTTGGGAAAGGATCAAACCTCCACCACATGGCGTAGGCACCTAGGATAAACTATCAAAGAGGTCTTTTAAAGGGTTGTAACGTTAGGTATAGGGATATGAATTACACGGTTTTGTTGGATAAAGGAAGTTTTACTGGTGGCGAGTTAACAATCTTGGTTAATTACATGTACAATATGGCATTGCTAAGCCAAGACTAGACTCGACTTAAGCTAATAAATGAAAAATAACAAAAACATAAAATAAACATAGAATAAAAACGGGATGGTAGTCCGTATGTTTTTTTTTTTCTTTTTCTATATTTTTTTTCTTTTTCTTGTTTTTTTTCTATTTTTTTTCCATTTTTTTTTTTTTTTTTTTTTGCATACACTCTTACCCTACCATCCGAAATAATACATCATAGGGGATGAGAATTCCCTTACACTTGAATCTTTACATACTTTACATTTAACTAATCTAATGACTCGAATTAAGAAAATCAAAACACTTGGAGCACTTTTAAGATTAACGTACATATGGGGGTAATAAATGATGTTCTTCCCCATTACTCCATAAAATAAGTACTTACCCATGAGTCCCAATAGTCCCAAAACAATATGTACAATGATATGACTCGACTTAGCAACCATGTAATCAATTAGAAAGTTAACTTAGGGTTTAACAAATAACAATAATGCACTAAAAATGAGCGCATACACGGAAGGCTAAGGCGATTTGGGTGTACATTTAAGTGGGGTGTAACAAATTCTTCCTTTAAGTAAGATGCTTAAAGTTAGAAACGAAAAGATAGGCTCGGAGGGGTGTACTAGGGGTATCGTGTACTAAAAATGAGTACAACGCTAAGGGTGTGGGAAAAATTAGTTGACTTAACTAGCCAAGCAATATGACTTAAATGGTCAAGTAATTATAATACGGGTTTAACACAAGGGTGATCCTAATGCCTCTTATCATGTAGTAAATCCTACCACACGAATGTAGTCTCACTCGTGGTCTCGGGATGCATCACTAACGCAAGTTCTAGAATCTAAATGCTACCGGTACACTCATAAGCACTAATAGTAAATGCTTTTCCTATCAAATCTAAAGGCGAACCTCACATTTTTGGGTGGAAAATTTTTCTGAATATACGGTTATGTGCTAGTCATACAACCTCCTATCCATGAGACGCTTGCTATGGCTAAAGTTTCACTCCTAAATGTTGTAAAAAATTTTAAATTTGGCGTTAAAATTGCACTAACAAGTATTTCTCGTAGTTTTATTACACATCTACTATCAGACAAAACAAACTCAAGCGAAAGTGCATATGTAAGGTATCATCTTTTTACCCTCCCCTTACACTTAAGATGAACATTGTCCCCAATGTTCAAGTAAAGAATGTAAAAGTGAAAAAGTAAAGAGAATGAAATCAAATACTCCCCTGATTCGCTCGGTATGGATTATAGGTTGGCCAGGTTAAATCTTCTTCCAAGAAAACGAACAATCAAAGCTTCCCTTCCAGAATATAAATCATCTTCTTGTCAAACATAACCTGTAAATCCTGACAACAATAGACAAGGCAACCTCGCATAAAATCGGCGGCATCCTATATAAGTTACTAAGTCCTAGAAAACAAGATAAGATATAATGCTTGTGGAATGAAGTTTGCAGATTTCCTGGAGATTATAAAACTTAATAATTCACAAAAACCATAAGACTCCGTTAGAAAAACAAAACCGGTAAAATTTCCAGATTTTTAACTCCTGACGCCGTCAAGAGCAATACTCTGACGCCGTCAGAATGGACCTGCAGAAATTCTTATGTTAAGTTTCCAGAAAATTTCAGGAAAAACTTCGTCCTACTTCCTGGAAAATCCTGCAAAACTTCATTATGACTCAATACAAGCATTTGATTCTAACAAATACGAATATACATGTTCATTAAATATTGTGGAGAATCATGATCGGTTTGTTTCTTAAAAACATATTTGGGGTTTCCCCTTACACTTATCTTTTGCAAAAATACCTTTAGGTTGGAGTTAAGACTAGGCCAAACAACATAATAAAGTATTTCCACATTTTAATTGAGAAACATGATCAACCAACAATAAAAATAAAACATGCATACGGAAGCAAATAACAATCAATCAAATAAAATCACACAAAGCATGGGTTGCCTCCCAAGAAGCGCTTTTCTTTATTTACGAGTCTTGTAGCTAGACTCAAAGTCATGGGTTACTACGTGATCTCATCATTGGTTCCACTCTCTAGGTCGTCTTCTAAACTAGTATCGCTTTCATAGTGCAAGTACTTCGGATCTTCGAATTCGAAAACATCTTGTCGATACTTAGAACCAAGCTTACTAACATTCTTAAAGAATCCACATGATAAATCAGAAATATTCCTACACCCTCTCCTGACATCCTCATCACACAAGATAAGTTGGGAGCTCATCATATCAAGCCCGTCACAATCTATTCCCTTAAGGTCTTTTCTCTTGTATGGCGTTTGGTATGAAATCCTCCTAATCCCATCAGTGAAGGTCATGATTCCGTTCAAGTCATCCACTATCAAATTAGTGATTTCACAAAAGGGTGCTCCAAAAACGACTTGTGATAACCTAGGGTCGACATAGTCCTCGATGTTATCCACAATTGTGAATTCCATAGGGAATGCCATATTTCCTACAAACACCTGGATTTCACGATCCTTGCCAACCACTTTCTCTCCTTTGTAAATCATCCCCCATCTGCAGATATTGTTATAGTGAAACAATGACATAAAATTCTTTGGTAGGAATACATTAATGTATATGTTATCGAAGTACTTATGACCGATCATGCAGGGGATTTTGAGATTATCTGGATCACGTCATCTTATCTTCCCCAACTCTCCATCCTTTGACCCATATAGATTCCCCTTAAGAGATGGACGATACTCGTATACCTCCTCACTATCCCTACGAAAGATTACCTTCCTAACACCATTGGTGAGTACTACACTACCATCTTTCTCATCAAGGATTGCTCCTGATTTATTGATAAATGGTATCCCAAGGACAAGGTGGGTTAACGTTTGATTGGTGAAAGGGTCCACGTCGTCAACCACGGTGAGGTCAGCACTGTAAACAAGCCCTCCAATCCTAATTGATAAATTTTCTATTACTCTCTTGCTCGCAACGTGCTCTGGGAAGGTTTTGTGGTATAGGGAGAGGGGGATTATGTTGACTGGGAAGCTAGGATCTATATGACTATCGGTTAAGAGCTTTTCCTTAATGGTACAGGGGATTTTGAAAACTTTAGGGTTACTTTCCTTAGTATGATTGTTACCCACACTAATAACATCCTCCATTTTTCTCTCGGGTTCTTCTATAATAGATTTACCCAAAAATGGTTGGATCTTTCTCGTGCTCTTCCGATTTCTCTTTCCTTTCATCAGGTTTGTCGGATTCTTGCGCGGTGTATTGCTCGGGTGAGTCGGTAGGTTTTCTTGCCAAATCATGGTCAACCCTTGAGGTCTCATCTTTCGCTGTCTGACGGAATTTGTTAGGTTGTTGTTGGGTTGGGTTGGGTGTTGAAGCAGGTATTGTGGTGATGGTGTTTACGAAGTGGATTGGTCCAGGGGGGTTGACAGGTTCTTCTTTGTTAGGAGACAGATGTTTGAATAGCTTGCTAGGACTTTTTATTTTTACAGGGGAAGCTGGTGGACTCATGATGGTAGCAGATTTAACCTCATTAACGGGAATGGGCCTATTATCAACATGCTCTTTGATAACAGTCAACAGATTACAAATCTTGTTGTTTACATCATCCTGCTGTTGTTTAAATTTGGCCTCGAGCGTAGCGAGCTGTAGTTCTTGAGAGAGAATGAATTTATTTAAAGTATCTTCACAGCTTTGCCTAGGATTGCCTTGTGATGGAAAATGCTCGGACCAAGTGAGTGGTGAGGAGTCATTGAAGGATACGCTTCGCGTTTGGTACCTTCTAAAATCAGGTTTATCCTTCCATGCCTCATAGGCTTTGGCAGAAGTTTGAGGACCCTGACCTATGTGCGATGATGTGAATTCGTTATAAGCACGTTTTGGAAGTTCCATGCAGTTATGGGTCTCATGAGGACCATTGCATAGTCTGCATGTAGAAGCGGTTCTGCTTACTTGGCTTGAAGGTTTATGGGCTTCGTAGGATTTCATGAGAGACTTGACTCGACCTTCAAGTTCCATGATCCTACGGTCGGGAGTGCTAGAATTGTTCGAAGGCAAAGATATTGCCTTGACCGTTTCGTTCAAGTCACGGGGATCATTCCAACTTTCGTTGTCATAGAGAGCAAGATCTTCTATGAGTTCCCATGATTGTTCCGCACTAAGATCACGTAGCTTACCACCGGCCGATTGGTCAATGGCTCGCCTCGTGGAGATGTCGATATGGTCATAAAAAATTTGGACTTGGAGCCAAAGATTTATGCCATGATGAGGGACTTTTTGGAGTAAGTCCTTGAAACGAGTCCATGCTTCATAAAGGGATTCATTTTGACGTTGTTGAAACATCAAGATGTCATTCCTAAGCTTAGTAGTTCTCCCCGGTGGGAAAAATTGAGCAAGGAAACGAGTGGTGAGATCATCCCATGTGGTGATGGATCCCGCGGGTAAACGCTCAAGCCATTGACTAGCCTGATCCCGTAGAGAGAATTGGAATAGGCGTAAACGGGTAGTCTCTCTAGTTTCAACACCTAGGTCTATGGAATTTGCGATTTTGAGGAAGTCCTTAAGGTGTTGGTTTGGATCTTCGGAACGAAGTCCATGGAATGCACATCCGCTTTGCACCAACCGGATGGTGTCGGATCGCAAGGGGGTCACATTGGCTCCGGTGAGCTCAATGGTGTTTCGGTAGCCTTGATGGCTAGGTCGGGAGTACTCTCCTAAGGTTCGGGGCCTAAGGGGTTCTAGTGGTGGGTTTTGTTGTGGTGGGATGACGGGTTCAAAGATGTTACCACCTTCCATGATGTCGGACGGTAAAGAGTTACGAACAAAGGCACGAAGAAATAAGATAGACTAAAGAAGACCTAAAAATAAAAATAAAAATCTTACTAGAAAGGAATCTAGCAAGTAGACCTAATAAAAAGAAATCCTAACCTAGACAATAACTATTCCCCAGGCTGCGGCGCCAAAAACTTGATGCGTGGGAATCACACCTTGCTTTACCTCTCGAGGGATCTCGAGAAGCTTACAACCCCCACCAGGCAGTGTACCTGATTGTTGTAGTATAGTATAGTGACAAGTACCGAGGGATTGATCGCTCAGCTTAGAATAGTGTCGTTAGGATTGAAATTAATCTAACTAGGTCTAAAGGTGAAGGATGATTCTTTTTGTATTTTTATATTTTTTGGAAAGCAAGTAAAAATCTCGGGTATTGGGAGAGTGGGCGGAATTAGTTGCTAATCAACTAACCCAAAAGCTACTATTTAAACTAATTAACAAGAAAACTAAACTAAGGTTCTACAAGATAAGTGAAGTATGTCTACCCATGATATGTTACTCCTTGCTAGCTATCCAATCCTACCTATTGAATTGTAACCTTGTTTTAATTAACGGGTTGTATTCCTTAATACCATTCGTGGGGTGGCATACATAACTCCCCAACTCTATGAGCTCTTATCTCCTCCTACACCATGACCCAACACAACTATAGGGATTGTAAACAGTGGCTCATGCATTAAATACAACCAATAAAGACCTAGTACGCCTCGGTTCATGTTTCTTAAGATGTTCAAGCATGTTACCATTTGGAGATCTGCCAGTTTTCTTAAGCCTAACATATAAATCATTCAATTAAAACAAGAATCAATAGGAAACAAGGATTATAAACTAAACCAACTAGATCTATTGAAGTTGTCACACCTTAATTGATGGAGATAGACACAACATCAACAAGAAATCAATGAGATCTAATCAATTATATACAAGTTTCACATAATCATAAGTAGACACAAGGTGAATTAGCAAAACATAATCAAAGAAAGACAATCAACAAGAATAATGAAAGACATAGTTGAGATAGAATCATCAAACCAATACATGATGTTTATGGAGTGATTGAAACCCTCTAAGTTGCTAGAAAAACACCTACCTAAACCCAGGAATCGACTTTAGGGTTTAGGGCTTACAAAAAGTGAAGTTATGAAGTTATATTTATAGGCATGTTTTCTGTCGGCCCTTCGTGACGGCGTCAGCCCGTACTCTTGATGCCGTCAAGACCACTTTTTCACCAAATTGTAGATCTCTTTGTCCTCTTCGCGTGGGCTTTTGAATCACCTAAATCCGAGTTCGTATGCAAAAGTTATGACCAAAACAATATCAGCTTCTTCGTGCGCAAGTTTTGACAAGTTTACACGTGACGGCCTTGGTGACGGCCTTGGTGACGCCGTCATCAACTACGGATTTTTATTCTTGATGTTTGACGCCGTCATGGCATTACTCTTGACGCCGTCACCTACTGTTCCCAGCATGGAAATTTGAGACTTTGCCGTTTTCTTCACTTTTATGCTCCAAAAACGTCCAAAATGGCTTCTTTTCCAGAATTCACTCTCCAAGTACCTAAAATCACAAAAGGAACGATTTAGGGCAATATTTGATCAAATAAATTCGGATTCGGGCTTAAATGACCCCCTAAAAACGGATCATTTTTCACCTCATCAAAAGTCTACAACTGGAGGTTGTCAATTTCTTGGAAACAGATTGGTGTCATGGCAATGCAAGAAACAGACAGTGGTTGCAAATTCTACAACTGAAGCTGATTATGTGGCTGCTTCAAGTTGTTGTGGTCAAGTGCTTTGGATGCAAAATCAACTACTGGATTATGGGTACAATTTCATGAAAACCAAAATTCATATTGATAACAACAGCACACTTTGCATAATTAAAAATGCTGTTTTTCATTCTAAAACAAAACACATTGAGATAAGACATCATTTCATAAGGGATTGCTATGAAAAGAAGTTAATTCAAATTGTTAAAATTCATACTGATAACAATGCTGTTGATCTTCTCACTAAACACTTTGATGTGGGGAGGTTTCAATTCTTAATTACTAATATTGGTATGATTAATCTTTGAAAATCTTATCTCTTATGTTTTTGTAAAGTGTGTAAAGGTCCTGTGCTGTTTGTTAATCTGTTTCTGCTGCTTCTTAAGAAGCATATGATTAAGTTAAAATGTACTCTGCTGCTCTTTTACTCTACTGCTAGTATATATTCTTGTATACTTTGTGGTGTTTGGACTAACATTTTGCAGGAAAAGCTAAAAATTGATGATTTGCAAGTTCACAAACAGAAAATAAGCAACTTTCATTGATCATCAAAAGAGTACATTCAAACTGAGTACATCCACATCAATTTAGTAATAACAAAAGACTGCTACACATCAAACTAAAATCAAAAGACTTCAAACATCAATTTCTAGGGCATGGAAGCCCAAGTATAATCTTCCTCTCCTTAGGAAGAGGAGGGTTTGCCTTTCTTGCCTTGGCTGATGTTTTGGGTCTTGGCCTTGATGATTGTGGTCTTTCAGGAGTGGAAGTTGGATTGTTGTGTAGCTCATCCTCATCAGATGAAGTACAGAGGAAGGGGGAAACAAGCTCCATTAGAGATCACCTCTTTACCCCTAGAAGTGCTTGGGGTTTGATTCAAGTTTAAAAGATCTTTGAAGACAGGGAGATCGTGCTTCCTCTTTCGGGCTTGTTCCTTGGTTCTACATCCGTTATGAGGAGGACGGAAGGGAGGAACATAGGTTTCACATGGTGCTTCATCCTCAGAAGAAGAATCGGATGATATGTTGATGATTTCGGGGGAAGATTTCATGGTTATCAAGATTTGATTTGGGTGATTGAGATTTGATTTGGTTATTGATTGCAATTAGGGTTTGATCGTGTTGAATTAGGGAAAGATTTAGTCCGTTTTTATAGGGATTACGGAGTATCAAGTGCATTTATTGTTGAAGGTTCTTGACTTTTTGACCAAGTTTGATTAGTCAACTCTGCTGCTGGCTTAATTTCACTCTGCTGCTAGTTTTTTCATTCTGCTGCTAGTTGTGGATGACATGGTTATGCTGCTACGATTGTAAGTGAGAGGGTGGGATGTGTAACTTCTTCTATACCGTTTAAAACCTAATTAATATTCACAATTGGTTTTAACACGCTCCAAATTAAAGTTCTCACAAACCCTAACACTCCATTATTCTCAAAGTCAATTATCCCCAATTTCTCTAAACCCTAATTCATGGATTGTACACGTACCAGGGTAGAGCAGCACAATAGTGTGGTCGTTTTGGATGAAGAGTTGGTTCCTGAAGGTTTCACAGATATGGTAAAATTCTTGAATGCTACTTCTCTTAGGTATGCATTAACTGTGAATCCTACAATATTTGTTTCCTACATCAAACAGTTTTGGCTTACTGCTAAAGTCAAAACTATGAATGAGGAAAAATATGTCAGTGCTATAGTAGATGGTCAAAAGGTTCGTGTAACTGAATCATCTATAAGGGAAACTCTTCTCTTAGATGATGAAACTGATGAGGCGAAAAATGAACCGTTTTTAGGGGGTCATTTAAGCCCGGAATTGAATTTATTTGATCAAATATTGCCCTAAATTGTTCCTTTTGTGATTTTAGGTACTTTGGGAGTGAATTCTGGAAAAGGAAGCATTTTGGACGTATTTGGAGCATAAAAGTGAAGAAAACGGAAAAAGACTTAATTTTCCATGCTGGAAACAGTACCTGACGGCGTCAAGAAGGAAAATGTGATGGCGTCAGGAGTAAAATGCATGACGACACAGAGAAAACGTGACGGCGTCAGAAGTAGGGCGTCAAGAGTTATTTTGGTGACAGCCTGAAGAAGGATTACACGTGATGGCGTCAGCTCCAGATCTAGGCAGTCCGAGAATTTTATTGGCGGCGAGATAACGGCGTCATAAATTTACTCTTGACGCCGTCACCTCACAAAATCTATATATACTTTTCTATTTTTCATTCATAAAGGAGAAACTTGTGTGGAGATTACTAGGGTCGAACCTAATAAACCATAGGTCGTTTGTAACAGTATTTTCAAGGGTTTTCACCCCTTGAAACCTTTCATGTTCAATTAAGATAAGTCTTCTTTCAATTCATTCAATATGTCTATGTGTTGTTTGAATATATCTTATGCTTGTCTTGATTATAACATGCTAAGCTAGATCTATCATGTGTTTGCTTAGATGTAATGAAACCTAGATGTTGATTATAGGTTGATTGCTTGTTTATAGTTGTAATGGATGAATGATTTCAATGTTAGGCTTAAGAAAACTGGCAGATCTCCATTGTGTAACTTGCTTGAACGTCTTAAGAAACATGAACCGATGTGTACTAGGTTTTTATAATTGTATTTAATGCATGAGCGAATTCTAGTGATCCCATGTTAGGAGCTTCTTAGCCGGCTCGACATAGGAGTGAAGTAGGAGCTTATAGGATTGGGGAAGTAAGTACGCCACCCTATGAATGGTATTAAGGAATACAATCCGTCATCCATGCAACTGTAACAAGTAATTAACCTGTAAAAGATATCTAGGGAGTAGTGAAATCTAAGTAAACACAATTTTCCCACATATTGCTCACACTACTAGTTTAATTTAGTTTATTTTCATTTTTATTATTTTACTTTGATTGCATCTTAGTCATTGGGTTAGTTGACTAGCAACTAATTCCGCCCACTCTTCCAAAACCCGAGATTTTACTTGCTTTTATAAAAATATAAAAATACAAAAAGAATCATCCCTCACCTCTAGACCTAGTTTTTAGGCTTTCTAATCCTAGCGACACTATTCCTGAGTTGAACGATCAATCCCCCGGTACTTGTCACTATACTATACTACAACGATCAGGTACACTGCGTGGTGGGGGTTGTAAGCTTCTCGAGATCCCTCGAGAGGTAAAGCTTGGTGCAATTCCCACGCATCAAGTTTTTGGCGCCGCAGCCCGGGGAATAGTTATTGTCTAGGTTTGGATTTCTTTTTATTAGGTCTACTTGCTAGATTCCTTTCTAGTAAGATTTTATTTTTATTTTTAGGTTTTCTTTAGTCTATCTTATTTCTTCGTGTTTTCGTTCGTAATCTTTACCATCCCACATCATGGAAGGTGGTAACATCTTTGAACCCATCAACCCACCACAACAAGACTACCCACAAAACCCACCACTAGCTAACCAACCTCTTAGGCCCCGAACCCTGGGAAAGTATTCCCGACCTAGCCACCAAGGCTATCGAAACACTATTGAGCTCACCGGAGCCAATGTGTCTCCCTTGCGATCCGACACCATCCGGTTGGTGCAAAGCGGATGTGCATTCCATGGACTTCGTTCTGAAGATCCAAATCAACATCTCAAGGACTTCCTTAAAATCGTAGATTCTATAGACCTTGATGTTACAACTAGAAAGTCAACCCGATTACGCTTATTCTAATTCTCTCTATGTGATCAAGCTAGTCAATGACTTGAACGTTTACCCGCGGGATCCATCACCTCATGGGATGATCTCACCACACTAGAACAAAACTTGGATTTGGCTACACCCAATAAGTGTGACGAAATACATATAGTCACACATAATTTTTCGAGTGTGTGTGACTAAAGGTCGCGTGACCATAGGGTACCTATGGTCACATGTTCGAGTTCTTTTTAGTCTCGATTACAAAACAGTAACCAACACCTAAATATGTGTGACTAATTTGGTCCAAATTTCATTGGATTAAGCAGTATTAGTGACCATAAACACTGTATAGTCACACAAAACATTTTATTTTTATATATTTAGTCACATACAATTAAGCATAAAGTGGCCAAAAGTGTGAATAAGTATGACCATATGGTGTTTAAAGTGAAGAAATGTGTGTTTTGTGTGACTATTGATCATCCAATGGCCACATGAATTGTATGTTTGTGTGGCCTTTTGTAACATTTAGTCACACAAAGCATGTTACTTTTTGGTATTTAGTTACATACAATTAGGCATAAAGTGGCAAAAGGTGTGAATAAGTGTGACCATATGATGTTTAAAGTGAAGAAATGTGTGTTTTGTGTGACTATTGATCATCCAATGGCCACATGAAGTGTATGTTTGTGTGGCCTTTTGTAACATTTAGTCACACAAAGCATGTTACTTTTGGGTATTTAGTGGCATACAATTAAGCATAAGGTGGCCAAAAGTGTGAATATGTGTGACAATATGGTGTTTAAAGTGAAGAAATGTGTGTTTTGTGTGACTATTGATCATCCAATGGCCACATGAATTGTATGTTTGTGTGGCCTTTTGTAACATTTGGTCACACAAAGCATGTTACTTTTGGGTATTTAGTCACATACAGTTAAACATAAAGTGGCCAAAAGTGTGAACAAGTGTGACTATATAATGTTTAAAGTGAAGAAATGTGTGTTTTGTGTGACTATTGATCATCCAATGGCCACATGAATTGTATATTTGTGTGGCCTTTTGTAACATTTAGTCACACAAATCATGTTTCTTTT
Source organism: Artemisia argyi (assembly GCA_030686995.1). Classification (NCBI taxonomy): domain Eukaryota; kingdom Viridiplantae; phylum Streptophyta; class Magnoliopsida; order Asterales; family Asteraceae; genus Artemisia; species Artemisia argyi. The sequence goes on from CM060685.1 coordinate 138,899,909, forward strand.
GGGTATTTAGTCACATACAATTAAGAATAAAGTGACTAAAAGTGTGAATAAGTGTGACCATATGGTGTTTAAAGTGAAGAAATGTGTATTTTGTGTGACTATTGATCATCCAATGGCCACATGAATTTTGTGTTTGTGTAGCCTTTTGTAACATTTAGTCACACAAAGCATGTTTCTTATGGGTATTTAGTTACATATAATTAAGCATAAAGTGGCCAAAAGTATGAATAAGTGTGACCATATAGTCTTTAAAGTGAAGAAATGTGTATTTTGTGTGACTATTGTTCATCCAATGGCCACTTGAATATTATGTTTGTGTGGCCTTTTGTAACATTTAGTCACACAAAGCATGTTTCTTTTAGGTATTTAGTCACATACAATTAAGCAAAAAGTGACCAAAAGTGTGAGTAAGTGTGACCATATGGTGTCTAGAGTGAAGAAATGTGTATTTTGTGTGACTATTGATCATCCAATGGCCACATGAATTTTGTGTTTGTGTGGCCTTTTGTAACATTTAGTCACACAAAGCATGTTTCTTATGGGTATTTAGTTACATACAATTAAGCATAAAGTGGCCAAAAGTGTGAATAAGTGTGACCATATGGTGTTTAAAGTGAAGAAATGTGTATTTTGTGTGACTATTGATCATCCAATGGCCACATGCATTTTGTGTTTGTGTGACCTTTTGTAACATTTAGTCACACAAAGCATCTTTTATTTGAGTATTTTGTCACATACAATTAAGCATAAAGTGGCCAAAAGTGTGAATAAGTGTAACCATATGCTGTTTCAAGTGAAGAAATGTGTATTTTGTGTGACTATTGATCATCCAATGGCCACATGAATTTTATGTTTGTGTGGCTTTTGTAATATTTAGTCACACAATGAATTATACAAACAGTGACCAAAAGTGTTAATAATTGTGACTATATGCATCTTTTAGTCACATTTAAGAAATCAATATATATCAAAACAAATTCAAATATGTATTAAAAGAAATTCAAATACAATAAAATTTTAATATATATAACTGAACCAAATATAAAATTGAACCTCCTTTTATACATCAAGGAGTCCTAGTCGTTTTACAATACTTTCCTAAGTTATCTATAATCTTTTCAATAAACAACTAATACATGTCATATAAGCAGTACTAACTATATGAACCAATAATACTAACTTATAACTAACAGTTGTAACTAATACACTAGCAATAGCAGTACTAACTTTCCAGCAGTCTTAGGTGACTCAGGTATAACTTATACACACATGAACTTTCCCATTGTATGAAATTAGAGTACCACCCTTCACAGCAACCAAAGTTTTGGGTGTCACCTATTTTTAAATTCACAAAATATCAAGCAGGAACACAAATCGAGGCAAAATGACAACTAAGTAATACCGGTAATTACCTCCATGCAGTACTCATTCTTGTTGCGGACCAAGTGATTCAAGATTTCTATTATGAAGAGTTAAGTCATTCAAAGATAAAAGTAAAACGGTCTTTCGGTCCTCTATAAACCAAATTACAAATATAAAAACATAAAGTAAAAGGTCTGGTAAGGATACTCAAATCAACTACAGCTCCTAAGTTATCAGAACTGGCAACAAAGACATATTCCTTTCGCTGTAACCAAGGACAATATATTATACGAATAAGTAAACAAAAAAACATATATTGTACATTCTTTAAATCAAAAGACAAAAACGAATAAGCAAAGTAAAACCTGTGACATATCATTCCTTTCCCTATAAGCCACACAAGATCCTTGTAAAGACTTCATGAATAAGACACTATTGTAAAAAATAAATTATATCAGATTTATAAACTGAGAGCCAATGCCTGTAACTGTATACCGGGTTACCTTCATTTATAAAGAAAGTTGATCATAGAGCTGTGGCTATAGTATGAGACATGTTAGAATCATTACCTTATATGTCGGCTCTATCTTGTCTTTGTACTTGGTAGCATACAAGTCCGCGTTCATCACCAAAATGCTCTCCACCACATAATCAGTTTCAAACTGCACCAACATGAAACGATTCAGCACCAGATAGAAGTTTAATGCCAGGCTAAGCATGTGAGAGAACAAATCTAAAAAGCATGGTAGGTATAGTACATGCATCACAATATGTGGGTACATCGTTTGACCTTTGCGGATAGGAGGGTCCAGGGGAACAACAAAGGTATGACGTTGGTTGGACTGCATAAGCAAAGAGGTATGCTAGATTCATTTTCAGTAAGTTTAATTCCCATAAGCAAGTAGTGACACTCCAATGACCAATGGTAAACATAATTAAGAAACTGAAACAATCAACTTGTGAGTTGTGAGTTGTAAATATTCATTGTTGTGTAAAGGAAGAAAGAAAAAACCTTCGGCAAGACAAAAACATGAACAATAATGTTGTATTGTATTTTGAAATCAGTGGCATGCCCTTGAAGTCGCAAAAACGACAGATGAAGCTCAACATTGTATCGACCCCTACAATAAGTACATGATTTGTCATAAACACATTCATATTCCTTAAAACACACAAAGAAAACAACTGCCAACACAAACAAGCAGAAGACGTACCTTGGAGTAAGAATTGTGATGGTGTCAAAAGTGACAACAGCTTCCTCGCCTCCACTACTAACATCAGCCATTGACATTATTTTTTAGAATAACTTTAAACAAATAAATCCAAGAATAGAAACAGTGATATCTAAATGAATCTTTTGTGATTCATAAATATCTTTAATCTAAAAAATCCAAACTACATCAGCATTAATAATACCCATTTATAACCAGAATTAGGATGTATTCAAATTATAAGTTTATAACCACAAACCCGAGTGTCAAATTGATTCTTAAACAAAAAACAATTTACACAGTCATACTTTGAATCTTTAATAGTTTTGTTGCTCGTATTTAATAGATTAGTAGCAAATATGCTAGTTTTTTGTTGTTGTGTAATGCGCCTCAGCTACTCAAGCAACTAATCTATCAAATTACATAAATCTGAACTGAATACAATGACGTAAAAATAATAGGTTGCAAGATGCTGAAGCAATAACTCTCTATGAGGCTTTAATTTTACAAAGGCTTTTAAACGTTAAAAGAACCAAAAGATTGCACCCACTCTCTACGTTGAGATATAATGAAATACGCAGTAAAAAAATATCATATGTTTAGACTCTTATTAAATACACATGATAACTTAACTTTTCATTTACATACGATAAAACTATACGTAGACTTTGATTTATCTTATAACCCGACAACCCGAATCACACGACCCGACTTAAGCTGACCCGATAAACACCTGAACTCGATAACCCGATTTCTTATCGGGTCAGGTTGCAGGTCATTTTAAAAAAACCTCAGAATCCATGGGTATGGTGTTGATTGAAAGATAAGAATCATTGTCCAAACATACACTGGCATTGGCATCACCATCAGGTACACCTCTGGCATGTAGATTAGTTGCATCAACATTCTCTTTGCTATTCTTTGTGCGGGTGGTTGCTGCAAGTTACAATAGATATGCAAATGGGATTACAATCCTCAACATGAAAGAAAAATGATAATGGTTTACACCATATATACACATCCAGAAAACACAAAGATCAACAATAGCTAATCTAAAATAGCATTTTGCTATTCAAAGCCCTTAAGGCTGTGTTTAAGACTTAAAAGCCAACTTCAACTAAAATTCACGAACCGCCTCATGGTAGTTTATGGTAAAACTATGTACACTAATAGCGAAAATTGGCTTTTTAACTATCATTTAACTACCACCCGAATAAAAAATTGGGGGTCAACCATAGCTTTTAGAGGCTAGCTTCTACTAAAAACACCACCAACCATCCTAAGGTAATTTAATTAAATTTAATTCTATTTCAAACAAAAGTTAAGACGTACCACTCAACAGCTCTTCAGTTAGCTTCATAAGGTCTTCATAGTCGGAATAAGCCTGATATAATTCACACGTAGTGAATTCGGGATTACGAGTCATATCAATCCCTTCATTCCTAAACTGTTTTCCTATCTCGGACACACGTTCATACCCCGCAACAACAAGCTGCTTCAGATAAAGTTCTGGAGAAATACGCATATTCATGTTCATGTATAGGTCGTTGTGGTGAGCCACGAATGGACGAGCAGTTGCACCACCAGCAATTGGGTGCATCATTGGAGTTTCAGCCTAGCAAATAAGAAATAACATACTTAGCCATGTAAAGAGAAGAATGAAACAAATGTGATGAAGAAGTATTAGTTTGTGGTTATAACTCCCTAAATTTACGTTGCTTGAGAAAATATATGATATGATCAATGATGAATTCACGAGTTTCGAATATATTATCGACTTCTGGATTCACCAGCAGATCCCTAAAACGATAACGATACCGTATATCCTGCCACAAGTATTATAGTAACGATACCGTTCTATCTAATAAAGGTTGCGGGTGACAAAAAGTAAAAACAAAGCCAGAGCTAAGATGGAATACCGGATATTTCAATATGTACACATCAGGATTTTCTACCACGTCCTGGAGTCCAAGCATTATCCGCTGCAGCTGCACTTTTTACATTTTGAAACATATGGAGACACGGAGCTAAAATAGTGAACGTTTTAGGAAAGATACTCAGTTCGTAAGTATAACATTACTTAATTTGTAATACAACCAGGTTTAATAGGATGTTATGTTCAATTGTTTATAATTGTTCATTAAAAGTAAACAATCAATATATCATCATTTTTATATAACCGAAATTACCCAGCTCTTTAAATCTCAAATATGTCCAATATTGCAAGGCTTCCTTTAAATCTGTTGTGACAATCATTTCTGAAATTTTCTAGTCTTATGATTCATCCCACATTCCCATTTAAAGACTGTTAAACATATAAATAGAGTTAGGATAAGAGCAAGCCCAAACACTCATTAATCACACTTAGGTAGCCTCAAACAATCCAATGTTAAAATATAACAAAACCAAACACACCTGGACAGAGTTTAAGCTATTCCAAACACCTCTAAATCAAACATAGGCACATGAATCACTCCTTGAGTTAGATACTGTATAGGCAGCCAATAATATCAGACTCAAAGCATGCTCGTATTAGAAAATAGAATCGTAGATCTGAAAAATACAATCAAACTCCAAGCATATAGATCTACTACAAAAAAAAAGTAACAAATTAAGGAAAGGTTGAGGCTTCCCGCAGATTCAAGTGATGACCTCTTCGTGATTTCCTGTGGTGAACGGCGGATTCCGTTGAGTCCGGCGATTTTCGATTGGATATGGCAGTTAGGGTCGATGTAGGGAAAGCAATTGAAGGTGATAATGGTTACGGTGGAGGTTGTTGGTGATGATGGTGGTGATTGGCAGCGGAGACGACGGTTGTTGTGGTGGAGGAGACTGGATTAGGGAAAAGATGAGAAATGTTAAGAGTTTGTGCGGGAAATGAAAATTGCTTGAGATGAAATGAAAATTTGAGATTGGATTTTTGAGGGAATGGATTTTGGGAATTATAAAATTTAAAGGTTTTTTTTTTTTAAGTATTAATTTTTGGTGTTTTATTTGACGCAAATCATATGGTGCGGTTGTGCACCATGTCATGCCACGAGAATTGCATATTTATCTAAAAAGAAGTTGTATATATCTTTCTTCAGGTTTCGTGGCCGCTTAATCATCAAAAGCGAAGTTCATATAAAAGTGTTATGACCAAAACAATACAAGTTACTATAGGTGGCAAAACGGGTGGGCCGAGCATATTCAGGCAACGGGTCAAACAGGCTCGAGTCAAACGGGTGATTTTTAAATGTCAAATGGACGCGGGCTAAACAGGCACGGGTTTAACGGTCTCAAGTCAAATGGGCAAAAGACGACACCAAAAGAATAATTTTTTTTTACAAAAAAAAAAAATATATCTACTTAAAATTGAAATTCTAGTGGTAATAAACCTTGCTAGAAAAAGCTAAACTCTCTTTATATCAGTTAATTGCATTTAGTTTGTTATTACAATCGTGGATATCCTCTATTTCTCGTCTAATCGTCAAAAAACAGAGAAAACTAAAATTAAAAAAGTATTTTAAAATTTAGTTATTTATACATTCTTTGTATTTAAAGGTGACAAAGCATTAAAAAAATGAATTTATATCCATTAACAAGATTAGACGAGTACCCGTGCTTAACAACGAGATTTTATAGCGGTAGATAGTTAGAGTGATAGTTTTGTTACACAAAATATAATTATAGCTATATGGCACTATAAAATCTCATCATTATTCAAGGGTAGAAACGCCTAATTAATGAATTTAACCAGTGATAACCTAATGCACATGACCCATGACCCATGTGAATTAGCCAAATGACCAATTCATGTCACATTGCTAGAAACACCTACTTAATGAATCTGACCAGTGATAACCTAATGCACATGACCTATGACCCATGTGAATTAGCCATTTTTCACGACTATTATCAACGTTTCTTGGTCATATATTTGCTTGTAACCCCAATAGAGATATGATCATATTTATGTAAACATTCCCTTATTTCTAATGAACATTGGTTATTTTTATTTGCTCAAGCTGTTGTTCATACAACTCATGGTTTACACAAAGATATCGAACCTACAATCTCTCTCTCTCTCTCTCTCTCTCTCTCTCTCTCTCTCGTTTTGTTGGACCGGATCGACCGAGAACTGGACCGACCCGAATATGGACCGAACATCTTGGTTCGGTACTCGGTCTGGTGTTTTGGGCGAAATCGGTTTTCGGTCCGTTCTGGTTTAGATCGGTCAATCCGATTTTCGGACTGTGCTCAACCCTATTCTCTATCCAATTGTAGTAACTCCATCATTAGGCATCATGTGCTTTTGAATTGAAACTTTTGAACAAAAATAAATTTTTACCAAATAATAAAAATCTATCCCTCCAAAATAAACATTAGTTTCCCGCAAATATTAAAGTTAACTTTGCTAAATTTTAGGAAAGCTAATTTTTCAATACTTGTTTAGGAATCGGTGAGCGGTGAGATGTGACTATTGCTCACTGCTAATTTAACAAACATACCCATAGGGTATGTTTGGCGTAATTGGCTGGGGCTAGGGCTTGAGCTAGGGCAGGGCTTACATTATAAGTCACAAGCTGAAGTTTATATTTTTATAAAGTTGTTTAGCTTATTAGTTGGAGCCGAAGCTTATTAATGTAAAATCACATAAAAATACATAAAATTAAATTTACATATATTGTTAGCTTTTACTTGATAATTAATTATATTTTTAAATGTATTTAAGTAATTTAAGTAGTAATACATCTCTTTCTATGGGCTTGGCCTTATGGAGGCTTGTGCCTTATTTTATAAATCATAAACCTGTGTAACAAACGAGACTTATCTTATAAGCCGACTTATTTTAAAAGCCCAAGCCCTTATAAGCCGCATAAACCTTTCGCCAAACATACTCATAGACCATAGTATAGAGATGTAAATATTAGTTTTGGTAGTGTTTAGATTAAAATTTCCCAAAAATGAAAATAAAAAATCCCGCTTTCCCTTTCGCGCCCTTAATTTCACCCAAACTAAAAATCCCAACTTCACTTTACTTTTAATTTCCCTTTTCAGCCGCCTCCTTCACTGCTTCTTTGCCAAACCCTAACCCACCAGACTACTCCAACATCATCACTCACTTCATCACCAAATCTAACTAGCCTTAACCACCACAACACCAAATCTTAGCCACCCTCTCTACCACACCTCTGCCACCACTAAATAATCGCATCATCGTATCATATACGGTAAGTTGGTCTTGTTTAAATTATTTATTTAAAGATAGGAGGATTATTGTAGGTTGATTGAGATAATGTGTATCGTATCGTATCATATACAGTGCTTATGGATGCAAGTTTTTGTTTGTAACAGAATAAAAGAATTATTAGCATCACATGTAACACCTAAAATCTGAAAGCAAGTGAAATGACCAAAATGCCCCTACATGTTTAAAAATTTATTAAAAGCTTATTAAAGTACCAAATAAATCCTAAACTCCTAACAATGCATAAGTTATGATACCAAATATTTTTAACAATTTCATTTAACATTTATACAAGTGGAAAATTACCAAAATACCCCTTATAGGGCCGAATGAAATAAAATGAATTTTAAAGAGATTTAAAATGATTTAAACTTGGTAAATAAGGAAGATAATCACCAAGAATATTTTGTTAACCTATAATCACGAAATTCTGGTCTCCCCCCCCCCCCCCCTCATCACACGGCCTCCCATTTTAAAAAGTCAAACCATACCTTTTCTCCACAAACCCTAATTGCCGATCCAAAATAAACACACAAAAGAATTCTCCTAAGCCTCCATTCGACCACCCCATAATTCCTAAGCATTTTTCTGTGATCAAACAACATCCAAAGAGTCCTAGAAAAATACCCTTTTGAATTGTTGAAGCTTGGTTCGATCGTGGCACATTTTTCCTTTTGTCGAGCACTATAAACAAGGTAAATTCGTTATGTTTCATACGACCTCTTATAAATTCATTTTCTATTTTTCCTGAGTTCCTTACATCATATATGATATTCGAAAAATGATTACAAGGTTTGTTGGTCGCGTTTGTTCTCGTGGGAATTTTTGGTGTCGTATTATCCAATTCAAGAGGTGTAATTCGTCCAGCCTATTCTATTTGTTCCAGATCTGGTCTGGTATTTTTCTCACGTCTCTTACATCATATAATTCTCAAATAAAATGTTCTAATCGATCCATGCATGTTCTATAACGTTTTGGTGAATTAAACCCTAAAAACGCAACAAAACTCTATATCATTGTATATGAATTTTCTGGATATGAATGATAATTTTTATGAACTTCATATATTAATTATGATCTCGTAAAAATATGGGTTTGAATTATAGAAGCTTAAATCTCGTGTTGTGATTTATTTTATAAATCAGCTAATTAAGAAAACAATGAAGAAAATAAAAGAAACCCTAAATCGAATTAGGGTTAGGGTTTTTATGTTTGGATCTGGTAATTAATGCATAATAATGATTGAGTAATGATTGTATAATGATGGCATAATGATTTTATGAAATTAGGGTTTGGTTTTGGTAACTTTAAAATAAATCCGATTGGAAAATAAAGTACAAGGGTGTGTTTTGCCAACTTTGAAACATCTGGGATATTTTTGTAAGATCATATATATCAGTAGGAATATGGGAAAAATATAACTTGAGGGTTCTAAGTGTAAATATTACAAGAAGTGAGTTAATTGTATTTAATTGGTGCGATTTGTAATTAATTAAAGTAGAGGGACTAAAAGTGTAATTTCTGGAAACTTGGGACTGATTTGAGTAATAAAATATATTCAGGGGGTTTTGTGCTAATTTGGTAATTTAATGGCTTAATATGTAATTATTGATAATTAAAAGTTGAAATTGTAAGTTAAAGGGTTAAATATGTAACTTTGATAACTTGAAGGACTTAAAGTGTAAATTGTGAATACTTGAAGGTATATTAGTATAACATGATAAAATAAGGGATTATTATGTAAAATGGATAAGTTAAGGGTTTAATGTGTAACTTTGAATACTAAAAGGTTTAAAGTGTAATTTTGGAAAGTAAAGGGTTAAAATGTAAAGTTATGAAACCCTAAGGACCAAATGTGTAAATATGTTAAAAGATACTTTGATTCCATTAATAATGATTCAACTTTCTAATTATGGAAACTTTCTAAAAGTGGAAACTTACTATTTATGGAAACCTGTTAAAAGTGGAAAGTCACTTTAAATGGAAAGTTACTAAAACTGGAAAGCCGACTAAAATGAGAAATCTGAATTGAATAAGTTATTAATAATAAGCCGATCATTAATTCGTGTAGATTCGCTGAAGAAGGAGTTTTGCTTCCGACCTTTATGTTTTCTGTCATGTTTGCACTTGCGGTTTAAGGTACAGATATTCTGACCTTTCTCAAAAGGTTTCTCATGATCTCTTTCATATTCTGATCCGTTAGTTCCCGAATTGATGCCATTGCTATGATCCCCTTTTACTTGAACCTTCTCTGTTGATCCCACTTGATATGACCTCCGTTATGAACCTATGCTATGAAAACCTTCTTAATGATACCATGGAAATGTTTTGAGAAGAACTGATTTGAAAAGATGTTTATAAATGATGCTAAATTTCTTTTTAAAAGAAAGGTTATTTAACTTTCATGAACCCTATATTTTGAAAGACCATTTTTATGAAAACTGTTTTAAAAGATTATTTAAATTGGACTTTTAATAGAAACTTTTGAAACGGACTTTTGAACTGAACCATGAATTGATTTTTGAATATGAACCTTGACCTGATGAACTCTGAATGGACCTTGACTATTATTTCTGATATGATTTTGAGATGACTTTGAGATAAACCTTTGCTATATGACCTTTTGTATGACTTTGAGACCTGACTCTTAGTTTGATACCCGAGCCATTTCTGTTTTCCCTACCTATGGAGGTACCATAGGCATGTCTGTGATGCACCACTGGCATGACTCATGTGTGGGTGAGTGATTTCTCACGTCGTCCCTTTTTATGATTATTATTATGGCCATTATGACTTTGAGTATATGACTTTGAGATTGACTTTGAGTAAGGGGCATATGGATTGCAATCCTAGATCTGTTCTGTTTAGTGGATTTAACTATGACTTTGAGTTGACTTTGAGGTGACTGGTGTTGTGTGCAATACACGCCTTTCACAATTTCTGGGAGCTAGCTACTCCACCCATTTGATACATGAGGACACCCCTCATATTATCTGGTTGCCTGAGAGGTATCCCCTCTGATTGTGAGATTATGACTTTGAGATTATGACTTTGAGAATTATGACTTTGAGATTTATGACTTTGAGTTTCTGGGCTCGTGGTAGATGACTATCATTTCTTCTTTATATTCTATCACTCTTTTATCTATTCCTTATTCTATTTCCCCAATGCACTATGTTTCAGTTCTGTTTCATTATCATTGCTTTGTATATGTATCTGTTCACTGGGCTTTTTAAGCTCAGCCGCATTTCCTTTTCCTGCGGCAGGTTTTAGTAGGAAGCTGGGTTATGGGAAGAGAGTGTGATTGGACTTAGAAGACTATGCTTTGGACTAGAGACGATTAGATGAAGTTTCACTTTATTAGACATAGTATTTATTTCTTTGTAACCTTGTAGTTTCAGATTTTCATTTGTAACCCTGAATTTCGTTATATGTATGAATCATATGCTTGTGTTTGTTCTGATATGTCACTGTAATGTAATACTTCTACCCTTATCGGGTTGGGGTGTTACAATTATGGTATCAGAGCCCAGGCTGCGATTCGTAATACATTTACCCTTGACCTGTGAAGTTTGGACCCCTAAGTTTCCACTGTAGGCGCTCATAAGACAACCTTTGAAACTTTACATTAGGATTCCCCATAGGAACCCAAGTTATTACCGGTGAGGAATGGGTAGACTAAGACATTTATGTATGTATCATTTGCTTCCGTATCACTCTGATCGTGCCTTTGCTCTTAGATAAGCCTTATAAGGACCTTTGTTTCAGAAGTTAGAAGTTTTGCAACTTAAGCTTAGTAACCAAGTAAGTTTGGAATACCTCGGGAGGCTACCTGGATACCTTACACATTTAAGTTTCACTTTCAGATTTTGATCTCCGCCTCCGATTTGTTTGATAAGCTGTTTGACACCTTTTTGGACCATATCGTAGGTCATTCAACCGCAATGTGTTCGACACATTCTGTGAATTCATTACTTATGATGAGTATGAATGTATCATCCGATACTGCTTAACTCTGTATGATCCATTATTACTCCTATGAGAATTTTGGTAATTATGAACCATGAATATAAGACGTTTTGTTTCCTCTCTTTGAATGATGAACCTTGTTCTGCCAACCATTTCCTTTGGAAGGGTATGATGTAAATACTATCTCTATATGGATTTGTTAACTAAGCATGATGATGCTGATGACTGAGATTCTGTAACTCTCATGATTGACAATTATACGATGTTCGTATTACCAATGATACACATCCTACCTGCTACTTATGCTAAGAAGCTAAACGAAATTCCCTCACATTGAACTGTTCATTTATCCATCCCAACATTTTGTTGAACCATGTACTTGACTCTAATATATGAACTATCTGTATGATTTGACGAATGTATTCACTCTATGAATCCTTTGACTTTGAGATGTCTGATTGTACGGTCTTTTGGACTGAATGGCTATTCGTGAAGATACCATAGACTACCATATCTGAAATGTGACCTTAAAAATCTGCTTCACCCTATTCCATTATGATGACTCTCTATATCTGCTAAAATTTCTGTCACTATGGAAACACCTACCCCAAACTCATGTGATTACCAAGTTGTCCTGAAAACCATTATTATCAACCCTTGGAAAGTTCTACTATTGGGAAATATTTTGTCATACGAAGATTTTCCGGTATTCTCTGATGAACCTTTTGGTACTCCTTCCTGCTAGGAAGTAGAGTGGGCATTTAACTGATCTCAGTTGAAGAAACCATGGTGCTATAAAAGTTGAGTATTTGAAGGAACTGATGGAATATGATTTTTGTTAACCCTTGTGATTCTCTTTGGATGCTCTCGTTTGTTTATGAAGAAGAACAAGAGAAGTATGCGATGACGTATCGACTATCGTGAACTTAAACGTACCACCATCAGCAATCATTATCTGTTTTCGCGTATCAATGATTAATTTGTTTTTCCTTTGAACCCCGCATTTGATTGCATCATTTTAGATTTGAAGGACTGAAGAAGCAACCACAAAAACTTCTAAGAAGGGGGTTAACTAACCGAGAGTAACCTTTGGGAAGTATTTCAGTTCCTGAAGAAGAAAGAAGGCGATGTGAAAATTTCCTGAGATGATTTCTGAAATTGCCTTTGCACTCGTTACCACATTTGTGAGTTTGAATGATGCCAATGGTGTTGGCTAGAATAATCATGTTTTCGCGTGTTTTGGACAAATTGTCATAGTATGACATTGTGTTGTGTTCTAAAACGAAAGAAGAACATAGAGATTATTGGTGAGACGACCCTTTGTTATGGAAGAGAAATTTGATTGACGTTCAGAAAGCATAATAGACAACACTACCCTGTATAATGTAAAGACAGAGCTTTCACAAGAAGGACCAAGATCGAAGATCGTTATCGGAGTTAGAAACTTGGTGGAAGAGTCGTAGAAGATGGTTGCGACAAGCACTACCATGGAAGAAGCATACAAGAAGAAGTGAGGAACTGGGATAGTGCTCAATCATACATCATGCAACACGTGAAGATTTCAGTTTGGGCACCAAGACAACCAGACCAAAGAAGACGAACCATTCAACACACAACCTGGAGTCGACAACAACATCATGTACCTTAAAACCTGGAGCCATGACAGAAGACCTGTCGAAGACACGCAGTCTTGTTTCTCTATTCATTTTAGTTGTACTAAGATGAATTGAGAGCAGAAGCAGACCTGCGGATGGAGGGATGCACAGTGATCGTGTCAGAGACTGCCGCTACGACGCCACAGTACCAAGAAGAGTTGCTGAAGGCTTGAGGAACCAGACTCGAATTTTAAATTCTCTTAATCATGAGGTAAGACGGACAAGAATAAACAGACTACTCCAACTTGGAAGAAATTTTGAAATTTGTATTTGAGTGGACGGATTTTGAAGCGGACATTGTGTTTAGACGAGATGATTCTGTAAAGGATTGACGCTATTGATGACGTACCTTAATTTTGAATGACATTCTCGGATCTCCGTTACTCTTCGAGTAATTTTCGTTCTCTTAGTTATGTTGTTTGATTTTGGTGACCTCTGAGACTATAGGTGGACTAGGTGGATTTAAATAAGTTTGGGTGTTCATGACTTGAGATAAAGTATGATCATCATGAGGGCATATGTATATGATGCCAGTATTATGACGCCTGGCCAACGTGATAATACTTACATCATATAACGTGCACTTATGGTGGGCATGTGATATTTCGAGGAGTGCCTTAGAAGCTTTAGAATTCTGGCATCTGATCAAGATCATCTGAGTTTAGTGAGACTTTAGGTTCATTCTACCTATACGTTTGATATGCTGTCCTTGTTATACGATTCGATACGTTTGGACTCTCGACACGTGTTTTGCTAATCTTTGCAACTTCTGATAAGGATCTTAGGTTCCATTATGAAATTCTGCCATTGACGATATCTAACGATATGCTTTCTGTCCATATACGATTCGCATTCGTGAAGTTGTTCATTATGATTTGCTATGAGTAAAGTATGTGATTGCGGACTTTGAGGAAATGAGCCCTGTTTGTTTCTGAGAATACCTTTGGAAGGTTATCTAAAAGCCGTGACTATTTGAGAAGCTGAAGAGTTAAACCGTATATCACCCCATGTTTGCTACAATTCAATGTATTCTCATCTGATTCGCCTAATCAATTCGATGAAAATCCTATGTATTTTTATACCTCTTCCTGGAGAATTCGTTTATCATCCGTTATGTTTGGTACATTATCCTTTTGATTCAAATTGAGTATGATATGCCTTTCTGAGAAATCTGAAACTGTTTTGACAATAGTTACGAGTCATGAGAAACTAATTGGTCTGAAGATCTTTTTGGAAGAACCTCCCCGAGCGTGAGAATGTTTGTAATGACCTTTTGCGGTTTACTACGACTTCGTCTAACTTTGCGACTTCAAATTTCGAGGACGAAATTTTTCTTTTTAGAGGGGAAGAAGTTGTAACACCTAAAATCTGAAAGCAAGTGAAATGACCAAAATGCCCCTACATGTTTAAAAATTTATTAAAAGCTTATTAAAGTACCAAATAAATCCTAAACTCCTAACAATGCATAAGTTATGATACCAAATATTTTTAACAATTTCATTTAACATTTATACAAGTGGAAAATTACCAAAATACCCCTTATAGGGCCGAATGAAATAAAATGAATTTTAAAGAGATTTAAAATGATTTAAACTTGGTAAATAAGGAAGATAATCACCAAGAATATTTTGTTAACCTATAATCACGAAATTCTGGTCTCCCCCCCCCCCTCATCACACGGCCTCCCATTTTAAAAAGTCAAACCATACCTTTTCTCCACAAACCCTAATTGCCGATCCAAAATAAACACACAAAAGAATTCTCCTAAGCCTCCATTCGACCACCCCATAATTCCTAAGCATTTTTCTGTGATCAAAAAACATCCAAAGAGTCCTAGAAAAATACCCTTTTGAATTTTTGAAGCTTGGTTCGATCGTGGCACATTTTTCCTTTTGTCGAGCACTATAAACAAGGTAAATTCGTTATGTTTCATACGACCTCTTATAAATTCATTTTCTATTTTTCCTGAGTTCCTTACATCATATATGATATTCAAAAAATGATTACAAGGTTTTTTGGTCGCGTTTGTTCTCGTGGGAATTTTTGGTGTCGTATTATCCAATTCAAGAGGTGTAATTCGTCCAGCCTATTCTATTTGTTCCAGATCTGGTCTGGTATTTTTCTCACGTCTCTTACATCATATAAGTCTCAAATAAAATGTTCTAATCGATCCATGCATGTTCTATAACGTTTTGGTGAATTAAACCCTAAAAACGCAACAAAACTCTCTATCATTGTATATGAATTTTCTGGATATGAATGATAATTTTTATGAACTTCATATATTAATTATGATCTCGTAAAAATATGGGTTTGAATTATAGAAGCTTAAATCTCGTGTTGTGATTTATTTTATAAATCGGCTAATTAAGAAAACAATGAAGAAAATAAAAGAAACCCTAAATCGAATTAGGGTTAGAGTTTTTATGTTTGGATCTGGTAATTAATGCATAATAATGATTGAGTAATGATTGTATAATGATGGCATAATGATTTTATGAAATTAGGGTTTGGTTTTGGTAACTTTAAAATAAATCCGATTGGAAAATAAAGTACAAGGGTGTGTTTTGCCAACTTTGAAACATCTGGGATATTTTTGTAAGATCATATATATCAGTAGGAATATGGGAAAAATATAACTTGAGGGTTCTAAGTGTAAATATTACAAGAAGTGAGTTAATTGTATTTAATTGGTGCGATTTGTAATTAATTAAAGTAGAGGGACTAAAAGTGTAATTTCTGGAAACTTGGGACTGATTTGAGTAATAAAATATATTCAGGGGGTTTTGTGCTAATTTGGTAATTTAATGGCTTAATATGTAATTATTGATAATTAAAAGTTGAAATTGTAAGTTAAAGGGTTAAATATGTAACTTTGATAACTTGAAGGACTTAAAGTGTAAATTGTGAATACTTGAAGGTATATTAGTATAACATGATAAAATAAGGGATTATTATGTAAAATGGATAAGTTAAGGGTTTAATGTGTAACTTTGAATACTAAAAGGTTTAAAGTGTAATTTTGGAAAGTAAAGGGTTAAAATGTAAAGTTATGAAACCCTAAGGACCAAATGTGTAAATATGTTAAAAGATACTTTGATTCCATTAATAATGATTCAACTTTCTAATTATGGAAACTTTCTAAAAGTGGAAACTTACTATTTATGGAAACCTGTTAAAAGTGGAAAGTCACTTTAAATGGAAAGTTACTAAAACTGGAAAGCCGACTAAAATGAGAAATCTGAATTGAATAAGTTATTAATAATAAGCCGATCATTAATTCGTGTAGATTCGCTGAAGAAGGAGTTTTGCTTCCGACCTTTATGTTTTCTGTCATGTTTGCACTTGCGGTTTAAGGTACAGATATTCTGACCTTTCTCAAAAGGTTTCTCATGATCTCTTTCATATTCTGATCCGTTAGTTCCCGAATTGATGCCATTGCTATGATCCCCTTTTACTTGAACCTTCTCTGTTGATCCCACTTGATATGACCTCCGTTATGAACCTATGCTATGAAAACCTTCTTAATGATACCATGGAAATGTTTTGAGAAGAACTGATTTGAAAAGATGTTTATAAATGATGCTAAATTTCTTTTTAAAAGAAAGGTTATTTAACTTTCATGAACCCTATATTTTGAAAGACCATTTTTATGAAAACTGTTTTAAAAGATTATTTAAATTGGACTTTTAATAGAAACTTTTGAAACGGACTTTTGAACTGAACCATGAATTGATTTTTGAATATGAACCTTGACCTGATGAACTCTGAATGGACCTTGACTATTATTTCTGATATGATTTTGAGATGACTTTGAGATAAACCTTTGCTATATGACCTTTTGTATGACTTTGAGACCTGACTCTTAGTTTGATACCCGAGCCATTTCTGTTTTCCCTACCTATGGAGGTACCATAGGCATGTCTGTGATGCACCACTGGCATGACTCATGTGTGGGTGAGTGATTTCTCACGTCGTCCCTTTTTATGATTATTATTATGGCCATTATGACTTTGAGTATATGACTTTGAGATTGACTTTGAGTAAGGGGCATATGGATTGCAATCCTAGATCTGTTCTGTTTAGTGGATTTAACTATGACTTTGAGTTGACTTTGAGGTGACTGGTGTTGTGTGCAATACACGCCTTTCACAATTTCTGGGAGCTAGCTACTCCACCCATTTGATACATGAGGACACCCCTCATATTATCTGGTTGCCTGAGAGGTATCCCCTCTGATTGTGAGATTATGACTTTGAGATTATGACTTTGAGAATTATGACTTTGAGATTTATGACTTTGAGTTTCTGGGCTCGTGGTAGATGACTATCCTTTCTTCTTTATATTCTATCACTCTTTTATCTATTCCTTATTCTATTTCCCCAATGCACTATGTTTCAGTTCTGTTTCATTATCATTGCTTTGTATATGTATCTGTTCACTGGGCTTTTTAAGCTCAGCCGCATTTCCTTTTCCTGCGGCAGGTTTTAGTAGGAAGCTGGGTTATGGGAAGAGAGTGTGATTGGACTTAGAAGACTATGCTTTGGACTAGAGACGATTAGATGAAGTTTCACTTTATTAGACATAGTATTTATTTCTTTGTAACCTTGTAGTTTCAGATTTTCATTTGTAACCCTGAATTTCGTTATATGTATGAATCATATGCTTGTGTTTGTTCTGATATGTCACTGTAATGTAATACTTCTACCCTTATCGGGTTGGGGTGTTACATCACAATTCAAAGCATGTAGTATTATTTATATTATTATGAAACGTCTAATAGATGTTGCAACTTGAAAATCATTCACCACTAGACATCAAAACTAAATTCTTTTTTGTTATTTTCTGTAATTTATTTTTAGATCGATTAGTTGTTTATATGTATTCTTGTAATTTTCAATGTTTTGTCTGCTATTTTTTGTGCTTGTACAGGTTTTGAAAGATCTAGTATTTTAATTTCAAGACTTGTTGTTTGAAGCATTCAGGTTATTACATTGTTCTCTGTCTTGAGCTAAATTACCATGTAAAGATGTCGTGAGCTAAATGACTATTGTTCTCTGTTTTGTGGTAGTCAATTGAGTTTTAGCTTTATATAATAAAAAGAGACCATTTCAGAAGTGACTTTAAACATGAAAGGTGAGCTTCAATCTACTCACATGGTTATGAGTTTACTATTAATCTTTTAGTGTGCTTGTTGTGCTGCAGGTTATACAAACAACTTCAAATTTGTAAGTAAATGATGTTTTTTTTTGTTTTACGGTAAGGAGTATAGTAACTTGATGATTGTTGTAAGGGGTATAGTAACTTCAGTATAGTTTTTCTTTAATGTTTGTCGAGACCTTAATCATATTTATTTTGAGATATTGTTAAGTGTGTATTTGATATACTAAAGTGAAGCTTTATCTAATCTTAATCTGATGCTTAGTATAGTTTAACTTATATATACTTTGACTCATATTTCGTATTTGCCTTGCTTGTATCTCGTGTACATTTCCACTAAAAGTTGACAACTTTGAATCTTTGTTGTTGTATCTTCTTGAAATGTGCCATGGTTGCTTATAGTTTACATATTTTGTCTATCACAGATGCGTCAAGGCCATTCTCACATGGGTTCTAGTTTCAAGGGTTAATTAACTTTCAAGACTGGCTTGGTGTATCCTTAGATAAGTAGTCAACCAAGTAAGTTATCTTCATTACTTGATAAGTTGATTACAAGACAAATATATCCATGTCTTTAAATCAATGATTTTTTTTATTTTTTTTATTTATTTTTTTTTATTTTATTTTTTTTTTTGTAGATATGCAGCTGCACTTGGCATATTGTGGATGCTTGCTCGGCTTTCTTGATTTTCAAAGTATGCGTTAAAGTGGAAGCCATAGTTTTCAGTCAAGTTATATATGTTTTAAGCAAAATAGTGTTGTTGTATTTAGTTTTAGCATGAATGTGAATTTGTTAATGTCCAGTAGAGTATTGAATTTGGAATTTCTAATGTTGCTATACTATCACATTGTAAATAAATCTTGTATTGGTTCTTATAGCGTGTGAATGACTATAAGAAAGTAGTTTCATTTGTTTTTAGATTTGCATTTGCAGATATTTAGAATTTAATTTAGCAATGGCTTTTGTTGCAAAATTTGCAACCTCTACCTTTCGTTGGCAACTTCCAGTAACATTGCTAAATTATAGTTCGTTTCTAAATAGCAACGGTCACTGGTTGTTGCTAAATTGGATAATTAGCAATGACTTTACACTATAGTGAATTTAACAACGACATCAATTTGTTGCTGATTAGCAACGACTTGAAGAAATTTGCAACGACCTTCCACTTAGCAATATGCGATATAGCAATGAAGGGTGTTTGTTGCTGATATCATTGCTAACGCCATTCAGCAATGAAATTAGGCAGTTTAGCAATGATTTCAGGCCGTTGCTATTGGCGGTTTTTCTAGTAGTGGTTTTGCTAAATTCGAAAAAGTGAAACAAGTTTAAAATAAGCAGAGGGAGAAAAAGCCACGGTTTAATAAGCAGCTTCTATAAGCACACTTTAAGCTACTAGCCAAAAACATTGAAGCTTAAACTACTATATTAAAAAGGAAATGAATTACATTAACAAATAGGTTACTCTGGCAAGATGGTAACCCGCTTGACATCTATAAGGAAGGTCGCGGGTTCGATTCTAGCTAGGGTGTAATATCCTTTTTTATTTTCTTGTTATTTTTTATTAACATAATTTAGTCACACATTTGTGATATGTTGTGGTTCATCCAATGGCCACATGAATTTTATGTTTGTGTCGCCTTTTGTAATATTTAGTCACACAAAACATGTTTGTTTTGGGTATTTAGTCACATACAATTAAGCATAAAATGACCAAAATAGTTAATAAGTGTGAGCATATGGTGTTTAAAGTGAATATTAATCATCCAATTGCCACATGAATTTTGTTTTTGTGTAGCCTTTGGTAACATTTAGTCACACATAACATGGTTTTGGGGTGTATTTAGTCACATACAACTAATCATAAAGTGACCAAAAGTGTTAATAAGTGTGACCATATGCTGTTTAAAGTGAAGGATGTTTGTTTTGTGTGACTATTGATCATCCAATTGTCACATGATTTTTATTTTTGTGTGGCCTTTGGTAACATTTAGTCACACAAAACATGCTTTTGGGGGTGTCTTTAGTCACATACACCTAAGCATAAAGTGACCAAAACTGTGAATAAGTGTGACCATATGATGTTTAAAAAGAAGTAATGTGTATTTTGTGTGACTATTGATCATCCAATGGCCACATGAATTTTGTTTTTGTGTGGCCTTTGGTAGCATTTAGTCACACAAAGCATGCTTTTGGGGGTGTATTTAGTCACATACAAGTACACATAAAGTGACCAAAGGTGTGAATAAGTGTGACCATATGATGTTTAAAGTGAAGGAATGTGTATCTTGTGTGGCTATTGATCATCTAATGGACACATGAATTTCGTTTTTGTGTAGCCTTTGGTAACATTTAGTCACACAAAGCATGATTTTGGGAGTGTATTTAGTCACGTACAACTAACCATCAAGTGACCAAAAGTGTTAATAAGTGTGACCATATGGTGTTGAAAGTGAAAGAATGTATGGTTTGTGTGACTATAGATCATCCAATTGCCACATAAATTTGGTTTTTGTGTGGCCTTTACTAACATTTAGTCATACAAAGCTTGTTTTTGGGAGTGTATTTAGTCACATACAACTAACCATCAAGTGACCAAAAGTGTGAATATGTGTGACCATATGGTGTTTAAAGTGAAGAAATGTGTGTTTTGTGTGACTATTGATCATCCAATGGCCACATGAATTTGATTTTTGTCTGGCCTTTCGTACATTTAGTCACACAATGCATGTTTTTGGGAGTGTATTTAGTCATATACAACTAACCATCAAGTGACCAAATGTGTTAATAAGTGTGACCATATGTTGTTTAAAGTGAAGGAATGTGTATTTTATGTGACTATTGATCATCCACTTGCCACATGAATTTGGTTTTTGTGTGTCCTTTGGTAACATTTAGTCACACAAAGCATGTTTTTAGGAGTGAATTTAGTCACATACAACTAACCATCAAGTGACCAAAAGTGTTAATAATTGTGACCATATGGTGTTTAAAGTGAAGGAATGTGTGTTTTGTGTGACTATTGATCATCCAATGGCCACATGAATTTGGTTTTTGTGTGGCCTTTGGTAACATTTAGTCACACAAAGCATGTTTTTGGGAGTGTATTTAGTCACATACACTAACCATCAAGTGACCAAAAGTGTTAATAAGTGTGGCCATATGCTATTTAAAGTGAAGGAATGCGTATTTTGTGTGACTATTGATCATCCACTTGCCACATGAATTGGGTTTTTGTGTGGCCTTTGTCAACATTTAGTCACACAAATCATGCTTTGGCTACACTTAAATAATGTGTGACAAACTTTTTAGTGTGACTATATGTACTAAATTTTGGCTACACTTAAATAATGTGTGACAAACTGTTTTGTGTGACTGTATATGGCATTTGGTCATACTATTAGAAGCAAATGTGACTATAAGTTTAGTGTGACCATATATGGCATCAAGGTTACTTGTTTTTGTCACACGTTCCAAATGCATATGTGACTAAATGATCTGGAACAAAATCACCAGTTACGTTTAATCACATAAGGGTCGATTGTGTGGCAATAGAGGTCTTATGGTCACACATTCGAAATGCTCATGTGTGACTAATTCGTAAATGCTGTCAATTTTCCTACCTTCAGCCACACAAATATTTGAATGTGGGGCTGTTCCAAATCGACCATGTGTGACCATAGGTCATTTTTGTACTAGTGCCACTCGTTTCCTTGCTCAATTTTTCCCACCGGGGAGAACTACTAAGCTTAGAAATGATATCTTGATGTTCCAACAACGTCAAGGTGAAACTCTATATGAAGCATGGACTCGTTTCAAGGACTTACTCCAAAAATTCCCTCATCATGGCATAGATCTTTGGCTCCAAGTCCAAATCTTCTATGACCATATCGATCTCTCCATAAGGTGAACCATTGACCAATCGGTCGGTGGCAAGCTACGTGATCTAAGTGCGGAAGAATCATGGGAACTCATAGAAGATCTTGCTCTCTATGACAACGAATGTTGGAATGATCCCGGTGATTTGAACAAAACGGTCAAGGCAATATCTTTGCCTTCGAACAATTCTAGCACTCCCGACTGTAGGATCATGGAACTTGAGGACCAAGTCAAGTTTCTCATGAAATTTTACGAAGCTCCCAAGCCTTCAAGCCAAGTGAATAAAATCACTTCTTCATGCGAATTATGTAGTGGTCCCCATGACACTCCTGATTGTGTGGAACTCCCCGGAACAGCTTTTGCGGACTACGCATCCTCGCGTACCGACGAAGCGGGAGATAAGTGGTACACTTTCAAGCCCGAGCCAAACCCTTACGGTGATTCCTACAACCCCTCTTGTAAAAATCACCCAAACCTTAGGTAGAAACAAAACCAAACCAATTCTTCCAATCCGCCTAATCGTTACCAACCAAACGGTCCACCCTCCAACCGTACTTTCAACAACAATCCTTCTAACAACTATGGTAGTACCAATAATCTTGAAGGATTGATGTCCAAGTTTATGGCATCTCAAGAAGCTCGCATAGCTAGGTTTGAAACCGAATTCAACCAACAACAACCGGAGATGACCAATAAGATTGACAACTTGTTGAAAGCCCTCAACAACCAAGCGTTAACTACACCTAGGAAGGACACTAGGGACGCCAATAGTGGCATCCAAACTAAGGACCCCTCGTCATCCAAACACGTCCACTTTGTCAATGTTGTCACCATTAAGCCAATAGATAAGGATGAAGTCGGAGTAGAAACCAAGACTAGGGATGAAATTAGGGAAGTTGAGGTTAATAAGGGAGAAGAGTTAGAGGAAGTTGAGACTGTAGAAGAGTACTTTGATAAGTTGCCCACCAAGGAAGAACGGGAATATCATAAGGATTTATTCGATGATACCGAGACACCATATATCCTTGGCTCACCCCTTATCAAAATGGGAGACCCCTCTAACATCAACATACCATGCAACATTGGGCATATGCATATATGGAAAGCTTATATCGATTCGAGATCTCCTATAAACATCATGACTAGGACTTATTATAATTAGGTAATGAAGAAACAACTTGGTTATAGGATGATGCCCAATAAGAATTTGATAAGTAATTTTGTAGGAAGAGTGAAGGGATTGCATGTGATTGTCAGAAATTT
Organism: Artemisia argyi; assembly: GCA_030686995.1. Lineage (NCBI taxonomy): Eukaryota > Viridiplantae > Streptophyta > Magnoliopsida > Asterales > Asteraceae > Artemisia > Artemisia argyi. Next base: position 138,923,636 of record CM060685.1, read on the forward strand.
CACTTATGAGATCGATTTTATGATAGTAGAGGATACTCGTCCGGTGATAGATGCTTGCCTAAGTCAAGTAGTGTTCGGAAAACCATTCGTTGAGGCCACTAAGATGAGTTATGATCCGACTTTAGGGATAGTTAGGTTCAAGGAAGAGAATGATGAGATTGCCAACCAAATGCCCTATAAGATTGAGCAGTACCGCCTCCTGTCAAACATAGAAAAAGAACACAAACAAGTGGCCTATTATAGGAATGATGAGGATAGACATAGAGGAGTAGAGTATGTGACGAATAGGATGCTTGGTTTCTATAAAGAATGCTTACAACTAGGTTCGGAATACAAAACTGGTATAGGAGATGACCTAGAGAGTGAAACCAACGATGAGGTCACGTAGTAACCCATGACCTTGAGTCTAGCTACAAGACTCGTAAATAAAGAAAAGCGCTTCTTGGGAGGCAACCCATGTTTTATGTGATTTTTATTTTGTTTGATTGTTATTTGCTTCCGTATGCATGCTTTATATTTATTGTTGGTAGATCATGTTTCAAAACTAAAATGAAGAAAATACTTTATTTTGTTGTTTGGCTTAGTCTTAACTTCATCCAAAGGTATTTCGCAAAAGATAAGTGTAAGGGGAAACCCCAAATATGTTTTTAAGAAACAAACTCGATCATGATTCTCCACAATATTAAGTGAACATGTATATTCGTATTTGTTAGAGTCAAATGCTTGTATCGAGTCATAATGATGTTTTGTAGGATTTTCCAGGAAGTAGGACGAAGTTTTTCCAGAAATTTTTCCACAATATTAATCCTTTAGTTTTATAATCTCTAAGAAATCTGCAAACATCATTTCACAAGCATTATATCTTACTTTGTTTTCTAGGATTTGTTAGCATATATAGATTGCCGCCGATTTTATGCGAGGTTGCCTTGTCTGTTTTCTCAGGTTTAACAAGTTATGTATGAAAAGAAGATGATTTATATTCTGGAAGGGAAGCTTTGATTGTTAATTTCTTGGAGGAAGATCTAACCTTGCTACCTTATTATCCATACCGAGCGAATCAGGGGAGTATTTGATTTCATTCTTTTTACCTATTTTACTTTTACATTCTTTACTTGAACATTGGGGACAATGTTCATCCTAAGTGTAAGGGGAGGGTAAAATGATGATACCTTACAGATACACTTTCGCTTGAGTTTGTTTGTTTGATGGTAGATGTGTAATAAAACTATGAGCAATACTTGTTAGTGTAATTTTAGCGCCAAATTTAAATTTTTTTTACAACATTTAGGAGTGAAACTTTAGCCATAGCAAGCGTCTCTTGGATAGGAGGTTGTATGACTAGCACAAAACCGTATCACTTAAAAAATTTTCCACCCAAATATGTGAGGTTCGCCTTTAGATTTGATAGGAAAAGCATTTACTATTAGTGCTTATGAGTCTACCGGTAGCATTTAGATTCTAGAACTTGCGTTAGTGATGCATCCCGAGATCGCTAGTGAGACTACATTCGTGTAGTAGGATTTACAACATGATAAGAGGCATTAGGATCACCCTTGTGTTAAACCCGTATCATAATTACTTGACCATTTAAGTCATATTACTTGGCTAGTTAAGTCAACTAATTTTTCCCACACCTTAGCGTTGTACTCATTTTTAGTACACGAAACCCCTAGTACACCCCTCCAAGCCTATCTTTTCGTTTCTAACTTTAAGCATCTTACTTAAAGGAAGAATTTGTTATACCCCACTTAAATGTACACCCAAATCGCCTTAGCCTTCCGTGTATGCACTCATCTTTAGTGCATTATTGTTATTTGTTAAACCCTTAGTTAATTATCTAATTGATTATATGGTTGCTAAGTCGAGTCATATCCTTGTCCATATTGTTTTGGGACGATTGGGACTCATGGGTAAAGTACTTGTGGGGGTAATATATGATGTTCTTCCCCATTACTCCATGACACAAGCACTTTACCCATGAGTCCCAATCGTCCCAAAACAATATGTACAAGGATATGACTCGACTTAGCAACCATGTAATCAATTAGATAATTAACTAAGGGTTTAAACATGGAACAATAATGCACTAAAGATGAGTGCATACACGGAAGGCTAAGGCGATTTGGGTGTACATTTAAGTGGGTTGTAACAAATTCTTCCTTTAAGTAAGATGCTTAAAGTTAGAAACGAAAAGATAGGCTCGGAGGGGTGTACTAGGGGTTTCATGTACTAAAAATGAGTACAACGCTAAGGGTGTGGGAAAAATTAATTGACTTAACTAGCCAAGTAATATGACTTAAATGGTCAAGTAATTATGATACGGGTTTAACACAAGGGTGATCCTAATGCCTCTTATCATGTAGTAAATCCTGTTACACAAATGTAGTCTCACTAGCGGTCTCGGGATGCATCACTAACGCAAGTTCTAGAATCTAAATGCTACCGGTACACTCATAAGCACTAATAGTAAATGCTTTTCCTATCAAATCTAAAGGCGAACCTCACATATTTGGGTGGAAAATTTTTCAGAATTGTACGGTTTTGTGCTAGTCATACAACTCCTATCCATGAGACGCTTGCTATGGCTAAAGTTTCACTCCTAAATGTTGTAAAAAAATTTAAATTTGGCGCTAAAATTACACTAACAAGTATTTCTCATAGTTTTATTACACACCTACCATCAAACAAACAAACTCAAGTGAAAGTGTATCCTGTAAGGTATCATCATTTACCCTCCCCTTACACTTAGGATGAACATTGTCCCCAATGTTCAATTAAAGAATGTAAAAGTGAAATAGGTAAAAGAATGAAATCAAATACTCCCCTGATTCGCTCGGTGTGGATAGTGTGTCAACAAGGTTAGATCTTCCTCCAAGAAAATGAACAATCAAAGCTTCCCTTCCAGAATATAAATCATCTTCTTGTCATACATAACCTGTTAAACCTGAGAAAACAAACAAGGCAACCTCGCGTAAAATCGGCGGCAATCTATATATGCTAATAAATCCTAGAAAACAATGTAAGATATAATGCTTGTGGAATGAATGTTTGCAGATTTCCTGGAGTTTATAAAACTAAAGAATTAACAAAAACTTTAAGACTCCGTTAGAAAAACAAACCTAGCAAAATTTCCAGAATTTTACACATGACGCCATCAGGAATTAATTCCGTACGCTGTCAGAAGTGACCTGCAGAAATCTTTATGTTAAGTTTCCGGAAAATTTCTGGAAAAACTTATGTCCTACTTCCTGGAAAATCCTGCAAAACATCATTATGACTCGATACAAGCATTTGACTCTAACAAATATGAATATACATGTCCATTTAGTATTATGGAGAATCATGATCAACTTTGTTTCTTAAAAACATATTTGGGGTTTCCCCTTACACTTATTTTTTGCGAAATTCCGTTGGATGAAGTTAAGACTAAGTCAAACAACAAAATAAAGTATTTTCACCATTTTAGTTTTGAAACATGATCTACCAACAATAAAAATAAAGCATGCATATGGAAACAAATAACAATCAAACAAATAAAAATCACACAAAGCATGGGTTGCCTCCCAGGAAGCGCTTTTCTTTATTTACGAGTCTTGTAGCTAGACTCAAGGTCATGGGCTATTACGTGACCTCGTCGTCAAATGTTACATCCTCCTCACTAATCATTTCATTGCTACTTTCTTGATAATGTTTTACACGTTGTATGTTGATAGTAAATTCTCTACTTTCATCATCTACTAACACAACAGCTCCAGTTTTAGAGGAACTTTTCACCGTAAATGGCCCATACCATCTAGACTTGAGCTTTCTTGGAAATAACCTTAACCGAGAGTTATACAATAGGACTTTGTCCCCTTCTGAAAATTCCTTAGGTTTCTTAATTTGCTGGTCATGCCATCTTTTTGCCCTCTCCTTATATGTAATGGAAGACTCATACGCTTCTAACCTTAGCTCATCTAGCTCATGGAGTTGCAAAAACCTATTTGTTCCGGCAATTGTATAGTCTAAATTACATGCCTTAAGCGACCAATAAGCCTTATGCTCTAGTTCTACCGGAAGGTGACATGCCTTACCGTAGACCATGTGGAACGGGGTCGTTCCAATAGGTGTCTTGTAGGTAGTTCGGAATGCCCACAAGGCCTCATCGAGTTTAAATGACCATTCTTTTCTATTCTGACTAACCGTTTTTTCTAGTATTCTTTTAAAAGCCCTGTTAGTGTTTTCGACCTGACCATTGGTCTGTGGGTGATAGGCGGTTGAAAATCGATGGGACACTCCGTATCTCCTCATGACCTTTTCCATTTGTGCATTGCAAAAGTGGGTTCCCTTATCACTGATGAGAGCTTTAGGAATTCTGAACCTAGCGAACAGCTTTTTCAGGAAATGAATAACTACCCTAGCATCGTTGGTCCTAAGGGCTTGTGCCTCCACCCATTTTGAGACATAGTCGATGGCAACTAAAATGTATCCATTCCCTCCTGAAGATGGAAAGGGTCCCATGAGTTCGATTCCCCAGACGTCGAAAACCTCACATACTTGTATAAAATTCTGAGGTGCTTCATCTCTATTCGATATGTTCCCGGCCCGTTGACATGCATCGCATGCTTGCACCATTTCTTTAACATCACGGAATATTGTGGGCCAATAGAATCCTGCATCGAAAATCTTTCGTGCCATGGTGTTTATCCCATGATGGCCCCCAGAGGGGCCAGAGTGACACTCTCTCATGATTTTTACTGCCTCATCTCCCGAAACACAACGTCTGATTATTTGATCAAGACATATTCAGAATAAAAATGGTTCATCCCAGAAGTAGTATTTTAGTTGGACAAAGAACCTTTTCTTTTCGTATTTAGTCATATGTTCCGGATGGAGTCTGCTCGCGAGATAGTTAGCAAAATCAGCGTACCAAGGCTCAGAATCTGTCATTGACATAAGTTGTTCGTCAGGAAATGAATCCCGAATCTCGCTTCTATCTAGCTCATCAAGGGGATTTTCAAAACGAGATAGGTGATCAGCAGCCAAATTCTCTGCCCCCCTTTTATCACGGATTTCAACGTCAAATTCTTGTAACAACAAGATCCACCGAATTAGTCGTGGTTTAGCATCTTGCTTAGCAAAAAGATATCGGAGAGCCAAGTGATTGGTGAAAACGACTATCTTTGAAAGGACAAGATATTGACGGAATTTGTTGAAAGCGAACACAACGGCTAATAGTTCTTTTTCGGTGGTAGAGTAATTCTCTTGAGCAGGATTCATGGTTTTGCTAGCGTAGTAAATAGGTTGGAATAACTTGTCACGCCTTTAGCCTAATACTGCTCCGACAGCATAATCGCTAGCATCGCACATGATTTCGAAAGGTAACTCCCAGTTGGGTGTAACCATGATTGGAGCTTGCGTGAGCTCCTTTTTCAGGAGATCGAATGCATCCTTGCATTCTTGAGAGAAATCGAAAGGGGCATCCTTCATCAGCAATTGAGTCATCAGCCGAGCTATTTAAGAGAAATCTTTGATGAATCTCCGGTAGAACCCGACGTGGCCCAAGAAGCTGCGTATTGCTTTAACAGTCATGGGATAAGGTAATTTAGATATAGCTTCCACTTTAGCTTGGTCCACCTCAATCCCATTCCCCGAGACCTTATGTCCTAACACAATCCCTTCTTTTACCATGAAATGACATTTTTCCCAATTTAGCACCAAGTTGGTTTCCTCACAACGTTTGAGCATTTTTTCTAGATTAGCAAGACAGCGGTCGAAAGAGTTCCCGAAGACTGAAAAGTCATCCATGAAAACTTCCATGCTATCTTCCATCAGTTCGTGAAGGATTGCGGTCATGCATCGCTGAAAAGTGGTGGGGGCGTTACACAGCCCAAAAGGCATTCTTTTGTAGGCGAACGTTCCATAAGGGCAAGTAAGCGTAGTTTTCTCTTGGTCCTCAGGTGCTATGGGGATTTGGAAATATCCCGAGAACCCATCCAAGAAACAGTAGTACTCGTGCCCAGATAATCTTTCCAACATTTGGTCAATGAATGGTAAGGGAAAGTGATCCTTCCTTGTGGCATCATTGAGATTTCTATAATCGATGCATACCCGCCAGCCAGTAACCATTCTCTGGGGTACCATCTCACCTTTGTCGTTCTTTACCACAGTCATTCCACCTTTCTTTGGTACCACCTGTACAGGACTAACCCACGGGCTATCCGAGATTGGGTAAATTAGTCCTGCATCCAAAAATTTGATGACTTCTTTCTTCACTACTTCCTTAATGTTGGGATTCACCCGCCTCTGGGGTTGCACGGTAGGTTTATAGTTTTCTTCCATAAGAATCTTATGCGTGCAAAAAGTTGAGTCAATCCCCTTATTGTCGGCTACACTCCATGCAAGCACCCCCTTATATTTCTTGAGGACTTCTAAGAGCTTACCTTTTTATTCATGTTCGAGGGAAGAGTTTATGATTATAGGCAGTTGATCCTCTCCCTGAAGGAAGGCATACTCTAGGTGGTTAGGGAGTTCTTTAAGATCTAGCTTAGGAGGTTCGATAATAGCGGGTTTAAGCTTGTTTTCGGGTTTTCGGAGTTCGAGCTGTTCAGTGGCCTCCTGTCTAGGGTAGAAAGAGACTGCTCCAACACCCTCCATCTTTTCTTCCTCCAACAAGGGGAGAAAATTCTCACCCCGTAACCAGCCTTCTTCGATCTGTTCATCAACACAGTTATCAATAACATCCGTGAGTTCATCGACCTCTCCGATGAAATAAAGCCGATTAGCTGCTTCGAGAGAGAGATTCATAGTGTCTTTAGTGTCGAAGGTTAAGCTATCGGTTCCTACTCATAAGGTCAACTTGACATCATGAACATCAATGACTGCACGAGCGGTAGCAAGAAATGGTCTCTCTAAGATGATGGGTACCAAATCATCCTCCTCCATCTCCAAGATTACGAAATCAACCGGAAATTTGAATTTTCCAACTTTGACTAGCACATTCTTACATATCCCTACGGGGTATTTGACTGATCTATCGGGTAGTTGGATGTTCATATGGGTAGGCTTTAATCTGGAGTATCCTAGTTTAAGGAACATGGAGTGAGGCATGAGGTTGATACTCGCCTCTAAATCAACAAGAGCATTCTTTATTGATAGAGATCCTATGGAACAGGGCAAGGTGAAGCTGCCTGGATCGTCTACCGTTTTTGGTAGCCCTCAATGGGTCACCACCGAACATTCTTCCCCCAGAGTCACAAGTCCCTCGAGTTTCTTTCGGTTGGCGAGTAATTTTTTAAAGTATGAGCTATACTTTGGCATGTGACATCAAGCATCAAGGAGAGGTATGGTGATCACCGAGTCTTTTAGGTATGACAAGAATCTCTTATTATCATTCTCAATTTTCTAGTTTTTTAGTCAGGATGGGAATGGGATTCTCACAGGTTGGTTAGGTGGAGTCGATGGGGATGGGGTCACCAGGGGAGGTTGTTCGGGAGCCTCGCTGCTCACATCACCTTCCTCCTCGCGGGGCTTGCTTGGATCAAGGGTGATAGGATGTGAGCTTGGATAAGGGGGTCTTTGGTTGTTGTTCCAGCTCGAGTGGTTATTGCGAGCATGGGGTCTTTTTGGCTTACTGATGGCCTGTCTTGGTTATCAAGGGTGGAGTTAAGCTTGTTGAACCATTCTTCTATGTCATTTTGTTGCTCATCGACGAGCTCATCAAGACCTTTTAATTGTAAGCCTTTTTCTTGAGTGAAGTGACCAAGGTCATCTTCAAAAGTGCTCCTGATTTTATATTCAGGGCCTTCCTCTCCTTCTTTTCTCTTCACCAGATTTCCCCACAGGGTGTAATCATCGTTTTGGTAAAAAGGCAAAAGGGAGGGGTCAGCGTAGATGTTATGCCCTGACAAGCACGCATGTTCGGTTGTGGGTTCTCCTCCGCATTCCTCTACCTCGTACGGGCCCCCACAGTAGTCGCGGATTAAGTAAGGATTTGAAAGTTGTTTAGTTAATTGCAACCCAGCTAGGTATTCCATTCTTTTGTGAATTTTTCTTAGCCGATCTGAAGGTGTTGATGTGATTTCAGACATGCTAGCAGTTGACTCAGGTTCATCCCAAGTGTCATCCTGGTCTTGAGCATATTCCTCAATCCTATTCCATCCTTCCTCGGCACTAAGATTGGCTAATTTCCCTTTTCTAGAATTGTTGATCCTGTTCCGGTCATTTAAGGAGACATTGTCGTAGAAGATTTGGACCAGAAGCCAGAGTTCGATGCCATGATGGGGAACTTGTCTTATTAAATCCTTGAATCTAATCCACGATTTATGGAAGGGTTCGTCCTCCCCTTTTCGGAAGCGGAGGATCCTATCCCTAAATGCTGAGGTTTTCCCTGCTGGAAAGAACTTCTCATAAAATTTGGATATGAGTTGCTCCCATGTGAAAATAGATTCAGAGGGAAGTTTATCATACCATTCTTTGGCTTTTTCATAAAGGGTGAAAGGGAAGAATCATAATCAAGACGTGTTTCTAGTAGCTCCATCCATATGGAGGGTGTCTACTATTTTCAAGAAGTCCTTGATGTGTTGAATCGGGTCATCATCATCTAGTCCACAAAACTTGCACACACTTTGGACAAGCCAAACATCGGTCGCATGCAAGACCTCATTGGTGTGTTCGTTTGGGAAGACAATGTCTTTTGAGAAGCCACGAGGATTTGGGGAGGAGTAGTCCTTAAGGCGCTTAGGAATGGGGGTTGCGGGTGTACTCATATCGTTGTTGAATTGGGAGCTAGGGGTTGTAAGGTGATTTTCTGAATTCTCTTCAGAAAGGGCCGCATCAAAATTGATGGCTATGCTGGATGGTTAAGGTGTTGAGAGAGATCGTCTTAGCCTACGCATTTCACTATCAGGTTCTGCATAAGGCAAAACAAGATCTCTAGCGGAACTACGACTCCTAGTGACTCTAAGGTTAGAGAATTCGTCGTTTGCCATGATGGCGAATGGTGGAGATTACGAACAAAGACACGAAGAAATAGATAGACTAAAGAAAACCTAAAAATAAAAATAAAATCTTACTAGAAAGAAGTCTAGCAAGTAGACCTAATAAAAAGAAATACTAACCTAGACAATAACTATTCCCCGGGCTGCAGCGCCAGAAACTTGATGCGTGGGAATTGCACCAGACTTTACCTCTCAAGGGATCTCGAGAAGCTTACAACCCCCACCAGGCAGTGTACCTGATCGTTGTAGTATAGTATAGTGACAAGTACCGGGGGATTGATCGTTAAACTCAGGAATAGTTTCGCTAGGATTAGAAAGCCTAAAAACTAGGTCTAGAGGTGAGGGATGATTCTTTTTGTATTTTTATATTTTATGAAAAGCAAGTAAAATCTCGGGTTTTGGAAGAGTAGGCGGAATTAGTTGCTAATCAACTAACCCAATAACTAAAGATGCAATCAAAATAAAATAACAAAAATGTAAATAAAGCTAATTAACTTAGTGGTGTGAACAATAAATGGGAAAATTGTGTTTACTTAGATTTCATTATTCCCCAGATATCTTTTACAGGTTGATAGTTTGTTACAGTTGCGTGGATGACGGGTTATATTCCTTAATACCAATCGTGGGGTGGCGTACGTACTTCCCCAACTCTATAAGCTCCTACTTCACTCCTATCGAGCCTTCAAGAAGCTCCTAACATGGGATCACTAGAATTCACTCATGCATTAAATACAACCATAAAAACCTAGTACGCATTGGTTCATGCTTCTTAAGACGTTCAAGCAAGTTACACTATGGAAGTCTGCCAGTTTTCTTAAGCCTAACATCGAAATCATTCATCCATACCAACTATAAACAAGCAATCAACCTATAATCAACATCTAGGTTTCACTACATCTAAGAAAACACACAAGAGATCTAGCCTAGCATGTTAAAATCAAGACAAGCGTAAGATATATTCAAACACATAGACATATTGAATGAATTGAAAGGATACTTATCTTAATTGAACATGAAAGGTTTCAAGGGGTGAAAACCCTTGAAAATACTGATAAAATCGTGCTAGGGTTTCTCCAAGTCGTCCCTAAAATTGTCCTCTCCCTATGAATGAAAATTACAAAAGTATATATAGATTTTCCAATCTGACGGCATCAAGAACAAAATTCTGATGCCGTCAACCCGCCGCCCATAATAAAATCAGAGTGCCTAGATCCAGATCTGACACCGTCAAGAGTAGTTTTCTTCTGGGCTGTCATGAGTAATGGGGCTATGACGGCCTATGGTGATGCCGTCACGCCCTAGTGTAAAAACATTCTGGTTCGTCATGGACTCTACCCTCTTCACCTCTTGTTTTCCTCTTGATGCCGTCATTAAGAATTTGGTGACGCCGTCAGGTACTGTTCCCAGCAAGGAAAATTAAGACTTTGCCATTTTCTTCACTTTTATGATCCAAAAACGTCCAAAATGCTTCCTTTTCCAGAATTCACTCCAAAAGTACCTAAAATCACAAAAGGAACGATTTAGGGCAATATTTGATCAAATAAATTCAATTCCGGGCTTAAATGAGCCCCTAAAAACGGATCATTTTTCGCCTCATCAATTCACCAATTTTGGCATACAATTCAACTGGACCTTGGTGAAGAATCTTTCACATGTATGCTTCATAAGAGACAAGTCACTGTGGACAAAGATACTCTTCGTGGCGTTCTTGGTTTGCCCGAACTTGGTTCAGATGAACAGTACCACCCAGTTCCTAATGAAGAAGAGTTAATTGCATGGTTATGGGATATTGGATATGATGAGTCAGAAATGGTAGTGACTAGACACTCATAGGTCAACACAAGATTTCTTCCACAACCATGGAGAACTTTGTACATCCTAATTGCCAAGTCCTTATCTGGCAGAGATACCAGTCACGAACACCCCAAACTCCAACATCTCAAACTCTTTTGGGCTATGGCAAATGTCAAACGGGTGGACTTTGCTAGTATTATATGGGAAGTTATTGTGTGGCACATACAACATAAGTCTGCAAAGGTTCCATTTGTTCGCTTCACCAAGCTACTCATTGAAAGCTTCCTTCATGAGTATGATGACATTCCTGAAAGACTGGATGATGATGACAAGAACACATTCAGAAATGAGTCTACTCTCAAGCAGATTAAGAGACTTGATACCAGTACACGTAAGCAAGGAAAGATACTTCCCGAATGTCTTTTGAATGATAAAGTAAAGAAATGCAAGAACTACAAGTATTACGTTCAAGCTTTCAAGGAAGAGAAAGTAGGGTTCTTAGACGAAGTCCCTCTACCTTCGTTTATGCAGAAAAAGGGAAAGAAAGGTAGCAAGTCTGGAAGCTCCGAAAGCTCTACAGATTGAGGCAAAAGCAGTCAACTAAAGTCAACCACGGATGTGGTCAATATGGTCAAACAGCCTAGAATCAATCTCCGCAGAATATAGTGGTTTCCCCGGGTCGTTATGTCCTGACGAGGTGTGATGGTTATTAAACGGATCTGTGATCGGGTGAATCTGGATGGAAAAGGGTTTGAGATTGATTAAACTACTAATTTGTACAAAGAAATAACTTAAATAAGCTATGTGAGTGATTACGTGAAGACTAGATACTTAGAAACGATTGAAATCTAAAAACACGTACGTTCAGTTTAAAGTTACATGAACGTACAAAATAAAACGCGAGTTTTGGTAAAATAAAATACTTACAAAGATGAAAATCACATATTTTTCACACTATTTATCTAACTATTATTAATTATTAACTTTTTAATACTATTTAATAATTACCAAAAAAATAAGAAAATGAGAATAAATCCTAGATAAATAAAATAAAAACTTAGAAAAGTCTAAAATATTATAAAACTATTTTTAAAATAGAAAATATATTTTTAAGACTATTTAAATAATTATTATTAATTATTAACTAATTATTAATTAATAAAAACTAATATTAATTATTAAAAATACTAAATGAAAAGAGAAAAATATGAAAAAATTACAGAAACTATTTTGCAACTACAGGAACCTAGGAAAATTATAAAAACGCTAAGTGCTTAATAAAAATAAGCAAATAAGCAATAAGCTTCTTAAATAAAAGCTATCACTTTAGGAAAATTTGTCTTTTTTGGATTTTCTTTTTACAAAACTATTTTAATACCTAAAATATGAAACTTTAATAAAAGGACTTTGGTAAACTCTTAGGAATAAGCACTTATGAATGCTTATTGGCTTGACAGTTGACTTTGGTCAACTGTCAAAGCTAAAAGCTTTGAGATGATGAATAAGCTGAGACCAGGGGTGGAATAAGCTACAATCTAATGAGAATGGCTAAAATAAGCTGGAACAACAATGAAAAGAACACAAAATAAGCTAATAATAAGTAATAAGCAATTCCAAATACCACAAACCCAAACAGGCCTGCAGTGAACTCTAGGGGCAATTTGAGCTTATTAAATAAGCTTAAAAGCACAAATTAAGGACTGAGATAGCAAGCTGGGTTGAAGGGCTATTCAAAGAGCCAACTGGGACCCACTAGGCAGGTCAGGGGAGGGGCATGAAAGTAGGACCTAAAGCTGAATTCTTAGCTTATAAGCAAAATGGGACAAGCTACAAGGGCATAGCAGCCCTAGTGAATGACCCCTAAAACCTAAAATAAGCTATAAGCCTTGAATTCTGGCTTATTGGATTTCCAATAAGCCAAAAATCAATAGGTGGGGCCCACTATGGAGACCATGGCAAGCCATTGAAAATGGGGGTCTGAGAATGAGTATCTGTGTGCAGGGCAACACCTTGCCCTGCAAGCTACTTTAAGCCACAAATTAAGCAATAAGAAAAATTCTAAAAGTTAAGAAAAACATGGAATCTTATAGACTAACTGGTAGACTTACTACTCAAGAAGTTTCAAACCCTAAAGCTAACCACAAAATTCCATAAAATTCGTGCAATTTTGGAAAAATTTGAGAAAGATGAATTTTGACTTTTCACTTAAAACACCTATGTTGACTTTGTTGAATTTCTGAGAGATCTTATAAGCTAATAAGGTTGTAATAAGCTATAGAGAACCTACTTTAAGCTGTATTTATTAGTTGTGAGACAGAATGAAAGTTTGTGGGACTCAAATCCCTCACAGTTAACTGTGAGGGTACCAAAGCTATGAATTTGACTTACTGTCAAATGAAGCTTGGTTCTAAGCCTTAACTTGACTCAAACCTTCCTAATGCAATCTACTAAAACTAAGTTGACCACCAAACAGCAACAAGAACTCAACACATTTGCAAATCCAAACACCCCTATAGAACCTGTTATGGTAATTTTGAGAGACAAATGGTGAACCTAAGCAATACTACTGATGCTAACTTATGACATGAGCAATGAAGGCTAGGTACAAGCTATATTGCAAAGAAAATAAGTACAATAACAAGCACAAACAAAATTAGATACTTGAAACTAATATATAAACCAAAGGAATGATTTATGATGGAAATTAAAGTTACAAACCTCAAATCAGAGGCTTAAAGCTCATGAGAGCTTGTTATCAAGCTGAATGACCTAGACACAATCACCAATCCATTTCTGAATCACCTTGCTGCAATCATACACCTCAGTTGACTTTTGTTGACTCGTGGGATTTTTGGTAGTAAAACAATGTTTTAAACACAACTGAGCTTATGAAAGCTTAAGAATGTCTTATATGAGCTAAAATAACTATTTAACAACAACTTTTGATACTTTAAAGCTAAACTATGATTTTCAAGGGAAATAAGCATAAACTGAGTTGGAATTTAGAAACTGAAATTAATAGTTAAAACAAGTTTAAATTACATTGACAATGAAGATTACAACACTTTTAAACTAAAGAGTACTTCTGAAACTACATTTTCACTACATTTGATATTTAAAATTAATCTAAAAATTACTCTATGCTAACTAACTGCTTCTTTCTCCTCTTTTCTTCATTTAAATAGAACCTGGAGGTCAAATGGTCAAATCCCACTTCATTCTGAATCGTTGGATGCTTAAAATCAATCACAGCCATCAAATGGCATTTTGGCGGGATAACAGTTTGGGCAGGATTGAGTGGATTAGGTGAAGCTTTAATGAGGAGGGGGTAGTTTGGGTGTAGGTGAGTAATTAATGAAGGTTAGTGAGGGATTTGTGGAAAAGGAGAGGGGGAGACAATGGAGCGGGGTGTTGGGTTTGACTATGTTGACCGGCGTATAATATTAAAAGGGGGAATGTTTGGGCCGGATATGTTGGGCTAGGGGTGTTTATTTGGATCAGGTTTTTGGTTTTGGGTTTAAATATTGAAAAGGGTCCATTTGATTAGTAGTTAAAACACAAGGACCAAAGTGTAATTTTGTGAAAGTTCAAGGGCTGTTTTTGTAAATTTCCAAAGTATTCACAAGGACTAATGATGCCAAGAACCAAATAAACCAAAAACCAAATTTGCATTTTTCCATTTTTCAAAGTTCCCAGGGATCAAATCTGACAAGTTTGCAAAGTCCAGGGACCAGACATGTAATTTCCACAAAAATTTTACCCAAGGACCATATTTGCCAAAATAAGTAACCATAAGACCAAAATTGATTTTTCTTTCAAAAATATCCCACCAGGGACCAATTCTGTCATTTTCTGAAACTCCAGGGACTAAATTGCAAATTTCCAAAACTTTTGAGATTTTTCACCAAAGGACTAAATATGACAACTTATGATTTTAAAAGGACCTTTGGTGATAATTTTCCATATTTTGAATTGCCGGGGACTAATTTTGCCAATTTTTGAAGGTTGAGGGACAGAAACTGCCAATTTTGCAAACTTTGTACGTTATTCGTCTGTTTTTACTCATTTTGCATCTAAAACATATAAAACACAATTTTGAAATATTTTTAGTATTTTGATGCATTTCTGAGTGTTTATGTATGTTTTGCAGTTCAGATTCGACCAAAAATGATGAGTGTTTGAGCACTCATCAATCCCCCACACTAAACTATTGTTAGTCCCTAGCAATAAACTGTTTTGAAAACTCAATGGATTTTAAACTCTTTACCAAAAGCCATCACTTCTGGAGTAGCCAGATGTTTCGATTCAAGTAAGAACTATGGTCCACCTGATAACCATGTGATTTTGAGCAAACCACCAGCTGTCAACGGATTTGATTAATCTTTACCAAAAGCCGTTTGCTTCTGGACTAGCCAACTCTTAATGGAATAGTCAACATCTTGGTGAGCTGATTACCAATTATGGTTTTTCCACTGCCTTTACCACAAGCCATAATCTTGCGGGCTAGCCAACTCATTCGCTTTTTAGGATATGGCGAGTTGAGGTACCATACAATTTTGGGCAAATTGCAAGCCATAAACGGATTTGATATATCTTTACCAAGAGCCGTTTGCTCCTGGATTAGCCAATCCTTTTGTCGGTTAGACAAGGCGGACTGATAACCACAAAAATTTTGAAGCACCAGTGAAATTTTTTAAAAAGATTTTTTGAAATTTTGGCCAAAAATGGGGGTATTGGATAGTAAAATGTGATAAAATTCGCTAGAATAGCGAAATACCCCCCACACTTAGAATGAATATTGTCCTCAATATTCAAAGTCCCGGCTATTATGCCGACTCTTTGAACCTAAAAGGGCAACATTACAATCTAAATGTGGAAACACCATTTTTTTCACTTTATTGGTAACCATAGCATGGGTAACTTCACCACACTTAGGGTGAAAACCCTATAAGCATGCTACTGTTTTTGTTTACCGAGTCGCTAGCTTGACTCGACCCCGAATTTATTTTTCCTTGGGGAAGCATGATGTGGAAGAAACAATCTCCATCGGACTTTCATTCAAGATGTTTGGACAAACATTTGAAGCACGTGAATGTTCCACACCGATGAGATAAGTACCCAGCCCAAGATAATGATACATGAAAATGCCGGGATCAAAGATGGTATCTTCATTCCCGAAGGAGTGAAGAACAAGAGAAGTCACCTTATAGGTGAAAAAAAGGAAGAAAACCATGATGAAAATCATTATAAGATTTTCTTCCTCGAGATCAGGCTCCGTAGCCTGAATTTAGATTTCAAGGGTTAAGCTCAAAAACATCCCGGGAGGGTGGGTGGGAATTTGCAAATCCTCATAATTGTGTGCATCTCTCCCCGGGTTATCATACTCCGGAGGAGTCATGATATGATGAATGAGTTCATCGGAGAACTCCTCATGAAGAGAATTATTCACAAGATGTGAATCTGTGAATTCATGTTCCATTATGGACTCATCACAATCCTTATTCCGAATACCAAAGATTGGGTTATCAGAAATCAAAGTGAATTCATATTCGAATTCAAATAGAGGATTGGTGAGAGTAGTATTGAATGTTTCAGGAACAAAGAGATTAACATTCTCTTGTGGACTGTTAGGATAAGAAGTGAGTGACGGATCATGATATAGGAGACTTTCAATTTCTCCAAGATCGGCTTCAAAGTCGAGGAGACCAACATCACTTTCCAGTGAAAGTGGATTGATGTGAGTAAGTTCATCTGCGAACTCCTCAAGAAGAGGATCAGCATCAGACTGTGGGACTGATGCCTCAATATACTCAATGTCTCCATGAGATGTACAATCATCATTAAAATCTGAGAAAGTCTCAAAATGATCGTTTGAACACTCAAGAGGGGAAGGAATATCACACACATGATCCAAAGTTCCTTGTGACTCTTTTGGGATTGGGACAAGGATCTCAACACTAGACTTTATGAATTCGTCTGATTCCTTATCAGGAACAGTGCTAAGATGCTCATCTCCCATGCTCAGAGAGTGAGTGGGAACCTCGGGTGTGATAGCAGTTGTTTGAGATGGAATCTCAACTGCTGGGATATCAACTGACGAACTTGATGAATCTTTGTAAAATTGAAGAATATCAAGTGTATCTTCATCATCATTGTCAGAAGGAATAAAACGGAACTAAGAGCAAGATCTGGATGCTTTTTCTCTTGCAATTGATTCCCTAACAGATTTTTCATAGGCATCTTGGGAATTTATTCTAGCAGCCTCTTCTTCAGCTAGCAAATTCTTCCATGGATTTTTTATGAGTGTCTTTTTGGGCAAAGTCTTTAACTAAACCCTTAAGCTCATCAAGTATTTCCAGTACATTTTGAATTTCTGGAAGAATTGCTTGATTCATATCGTACTGTGGAGGTTGGTCGTAATAAGGTGTGTCAAGATTGTCACAAGGATATGGATTCCCCGTTTGACAATCTGAGCTGAAGTGTGGACCTCCGCAGTAATCACAACAGTAAAACTGTTGAATCTGGCTTGGTGAATCGTATGGATATTGGTTATAACCAAGATTCTGAGCATCTCCGGAGAATTGTTCATAGACAAACGTGTTTCCGGATTGACACTCAAATCCTTGATGAGGACCTCCACAAAACTTACACAGATATGTCAGTATCTCATGATGTGGTGGCTGGTAGAATGAATCAGATGTATCATGGTAAGGATAGGGAGCTTGGTTATAGACAGACCCATCTCCTGACTCTACCATGCTACAGCCGGGACAATTCCCACCATTATGAGGACCACCACACCATTGACAACCACAATGGTATGGATACGACATAGAAAGAATCAAAGGTTTACAAAGGGGTAGGGATGAAGAATCAAAGATGTGAGAGGGTAAAGGTGAATATTTTTGGATTTTTGGATAAACATTTTGTACAAATGAGAAAGAAAATCTTTTTGTGTGTTTTGTGTTCATTGAAAACTGATTTTAAAATGTTTTCAGGAACAGTTTTGTTTTTATATGAAAATAAGAAGATAATATGAACAAGGGTGGTAAATATACAATGGATGTATATCCCGATTCACTAATCTGAAAACCGTTTAGAAAAACGCGCACGACCTCCCCGGCAGCGGCGCCAAAATTTGATTGAGGCAAAAGCAGTCAACTAAAGTCAACCACGGATGTGGTCAATATGGTCAAACAGCCTAGAATCAATCTCCGCGGAATATAGTGGTTTCCCCGGGTCGTTATGTCCCGACGAGGTGTGATGGTTATTAAACGGATCTGTGATCGGGTGAATCTGGATGGAAAAGGGTTTGAGATTGATTAAACTACTAATTTGTACAAAGAAATAACTTAAATATGCTATGTGAGTGATTACGTGAAGACTAGATACTTAGAAACGATTGAAATCTAAAAACACGTACGTTCAGTTTAAAGTTACATGAACGTACAAAATAAAACGCGAGTTTTGGTAAAATAAAATACTTACAAAGATGAAATTCAAATTTTTACAATCCTAATAATAAAATAAACTTTTTAGAAAATTAAAATTAATTTTTATAATATTTATATAATCATTATTAATTAAATACTATTTATTAATTATTTAAATTAACCTAAATTACAACTAATTATGAAATTACACTAAAAATATGAAAAATAAATTTGGAAAAATCTAAAATATTATAAAACTATATTCAAACTTAAAATATATTTTTCATACTATTTATCTAATTATTATTAATTATTAACTTTTTAATACTATTTAATAATTACCAAAAAATAAGAAAATGAGAATAAATCCTAGATAAATAAAATAAAAACTTAGAAAAGTCTAAAATATTATAAAACTATTTTTAAAACAGAAAATATATTTTTAAGACTATTTAAATGATTATTATCAATTATTAACTAATTATTAATTAATAAAAACTAATATTAATTATTAAAAATACTAAATGAAAAGAGAAAAATATGAAAAAATTACCGAAATTATTTTACAACTACAGGAACCTAGGAAAATTATAAAAACGCTAAGTGCTTAATAAAAATAAGCAAATAAGCAATAAGCTTCTTAAATAGAAGCTATCACTTTAGGAAAATTTGTCTTTTTTGGATTTTCTTTTTACAAAACTATTTTAATACCTGAAACATGAAACTTTAATAAAAGGACTTTGGTAAACTCTCAGGAATAAGCACTTATGAATGCTTATTGGCTTGACAGTTGACTTTGGTCAACTGTCAAAGCTAAAAGCTTTGAGATGATGAATAAGCTGAGACCAGGGGTGGAATAAGCTACAATCTAATGAGAATGGCTAAAATAAGCTAGAACAACAATGAAAAGAACACAAAATAAGCTAATAATAAGTAATAAGGAATTCCAAATACCACAAACCCAAACAGGCCTGCAGTGAACTCTAGGGGCAATTTGAGCTTATTAAATAAGCTTAAAAGCACAAATTAAGGACTGAGATAGCAAGCTGGGTTGAAGGGCTATTCAAAGAGCCAAAACTCACTCACTGGGACCCACTAGGCAGGTCAGGGGAGGGGCATGAAAGTAGGACCTAAAGCTGAATTCTCAGCTTATAAGCAAAATGGGACAAGCTACAAGGGCATAGCAGCCCTAGTGAATGACCCCTAAAACCTAAAATAAGCTATAAGCCTTGAATTCTGGCTTACTGGATTTCCAATAAGCCAAAATTCAACAGGTGGGGCCCACTATGGAGACCATGGCAAGCCATTGAAAATGGGGGTCTGAGAATGAGTATCTGTGTGCAGGGCAACACCTTGCCCTGCAGGCTACTTTAAGCCACAAATTAAGCAATAAGAAAAATTCTAAAAATTAAGAAAAACATGGAATCTTATAGACTAACTAGTAGACTTACTACTCAAGAAGTTTCAAACCCTAAAGCTAACCACAAAATTCCATAAAATTAGTGCAATTTTGGAAAAATTTGAGAAAGATGAATTTTGACTTTTCACTTAAAACACCTATGTTGACTTTGTTGAATTTCTGAGAGATCCTATAAGCTAATAAGGTTGTAATAAGCTATATAGAACCTACTTTAAGCTGTATTTATCAGTTGTGAGACAGAATGAAAGTTTATGGGACTCTAATCCCTCACAGTTAACTGTGAGGGTACCAAAGCTATGAATTTGACTTACTGTCAAATGAAGCTTGGTTCTAAGCCTTAACTTGACTCAAACCTTCCTAATGCAATCTACTAAAACTAAGTTGACCACCAAACAGCAACAAGAACTCAGCACATTTGCAAATCCAAACACCCCTATAAAACCTGTTATGGTAATTTTGAGAGACAAATGGTGAACCTAAGCAATACTACTGATGCTAACTTATGACATGAGCAATGAAGGCTAGGTACAAGCTATATAGAACAGAAAATAAGTACAATAACAAGCACAAACAAAATTAGATACTTGAAACTAATATATAAACCAAAGGAATGATTTATGATGGAAATTAAAGTTACAAACCTCAAATCAGAGGCTTAAAGCTCATGAGAGCTTGTTATCAAGCTGAATGACCTAGACACAATCACCAATCCATTTCTGAATCACCTTGCTGCAATCATACACCTCAGTTGACTTTTGTTGACTCGTTGGATTTTTGGTAGTAAAACAATGTTTTAAACACAACTGAGCTTATGAAAGCTTAAGAATATCTTATATGAGCTAAAATAACTATTTAACAACAACTTTTGATACTTTAAAGCTAAACTGAGATTTTCAAAGGAAATAAGCATAAACTGAATTGGAATTTAGAAACTGAAATTGATAGTTAAAACAAGTTTAAATTACATTGACAATGAAGATTACAACACTTTTAAACTAAAGAGTACTTCTGAAACTACATTTTCACTACATTTGATATTTAAAATTAATCTAAAAATTACTCTATGCTAACTAACTGCTTCTTTCTCCTCTTTTCTTCATTTAAATAGAACCTGGAGGTCAAATGGTCAAATCCCACTTCATTCTGAATCGTTGGATGCTTAAAATCAATCCCTGCCATCAAATGGTATTTTGGCGGGATAACAGTTTGGGCAGGATTGAGTGGATTAGGTGAAGCTTTAATGAGGAGGGGGTAGTTTGGGTGTAGGTGAGTAATTAATGAAGGTTGGTGAGGGATTTGTGGAAAAGGAGAGGGGGAGACAATGGAGCGGGGTGTTGGGTTTGACTACGTTGACCGGCGTATAATATTAAAAGGGGGAATGTTTAGGCCGGATATGTTGGGCTAGGGGTGTTTATTTGGATCAGGTTTTTGGTTTTGGGTTTAAATATTGAAAAGGGTCCATTTGATTAGTAGTTAAAACACAAGGACCAAAGTGTAATTTTGTGAAAGTTCAAGGGCTGTTTTTGTAAATTTCCAAAGTATTCACAAGGACTAATGATGCCAAGAACCAAATAAACCAAAAACCAAATTTGCATTTTTCCATTTTTCAAAATTCCCAGGGACCAAATCTGACAAGTTTGCAAAGTACAGGGACCAAACATGTAATTTCCACAAAATTTTTACCCAAGGACCATATTTGCCAAAATAAGTAACCATAAGACCAAAATTGATTTTTCTTTCAAAAATATCCCACCAGGGACCAATTCTGTCATTTTCTGAAACTCCAGGGACTAAATTGCAAATTTCCAAAACTTTTGAGATTTTTCACCAAAGGACAAAATATGACAACTTATGATTTTAAAAGGACCTTTGGTGATAATTTTCCATATTTTGAATTACCGGGGACTAATTTTGCCAATTTTTGAAAGTTGAGGGACAGAAACTGCCAATTTTGCAAACTTTGTACGTTATTCGTCTGTTTTTACTCATTTTGCATCTAAAACATATAAAACACAATTTTGAATTATTTTTAGTATTTTGATGCATTTCTGAGTGTTTTTGTATGTTTTGCAGTTCAGATTCGACCAAAAATGATGAGTGTTTGAGCACTCATCAATCCCCCACACTAAACTATTGTTAGTCACTAGCAATAAACTGTTTTGAAAACTCAATGGATTTTAAACTCTTTACCAAAAGCCATCACTTCTGGAGTAGCCAGATGTTTCGATTCAAGTAAGAACTATGGTCCACCTGATAACCATGTGATTTTGAGCAAACCACCAGCTGTCAACGGATTTGATTAGTCTTTACCAAAAGCCGTTTGCTTCTGGACAAGCCAACTCTTGATGGAATAGTCAACATCTTGGTGAGCTGATTACCAATTATGGTTTTTCCACTGCCTTTACCACAAGCCATAATCTTGCGGGCTAGCCAACTCATTCGCTTTTTAGGATATGGCGAGTTGAGGTACCATACAATTTTGGGCAAATTGCAAGCCATAAACGGATTTGATATATCTTTACCAAGAGCCGTTTGCTCCAGGATTAGCCAATCCTTTTGTCGGTTAGACAAGGCGGACTGATAACCACAAAAATTTTGAAGCACCAGTGAAATTTTTTAAAAAGATTTTTTGAAATTCTGGCCAAAAATGGGGGTATTGGATAGTAAAATGTGATAAAATTCGCTAGAATAGCAAAATACCCCCCCACACTTATAATGAATATTGTCCTCAATATTCAAAGTCCCGGCTATTATGCCGACTCTTTGAACCTAAAAGGGCAACATTACAATCTAAATGTGGAAACACCATTTTTTTCACTTTATTGGTAACCATAGCATGGGTAACTTCCCCACACTTAGGGTGAAAACCCTATAAGCATGCTACTATTTTTGTTTACCGAGTCGCTAGCTTGACTCGACCCCGAATTTATTTGTCCTTGGGGAAGCATGATGTGGAAGAAACAATCTCCATCGGACTTTCATTCAAGATGTTTGGACAAACATTTGAAGCACGTGAAAGTTCCACACCGATGAGATAAGTACCCGGCTCAAGATAATGATACATGAAAATGCCGGGATCAAAGATGGTATCTTCATTCCCGAAGGAGTGAAGAACAAGAGAAGTCACCTTATAGGTGTAGAAAAGGAAGAAAACCATGATGAAAATCATTATAAGATTTTCTTCCTCGAGATCAGGCTCCGTAGCCTGAATTTAGATTTCAAGGGTTAAGCTCAAAAACATCCCGGGAGGGTGGGTGGGAATTTGCAAATCCTCATAATTGTGTGCATCTCCCCCGGGTTATCATACTCTGGAGGAGTCATGATATGATGAGTGAGTTCACCGGAGAACTCCTCATGAAGAGAATTATTCACAAGATGTGAATCTGTGAATTCATGTTCCATTGTGGACTCATCACAATCCTTATTCCGAATACCAAAGATTGGGTTATCAGAAATCAAAGTGAATTCAGATTCGAATTCAAATAGAGGATTGGTGAGAGTAGTATTGAATGTTTCAGGAACAAAGAGATTAACATTCTCTTGTGTACTGTTAGGATAAGAAGTAAGTGACGGATCATGATATAGGAGACTTTCAATTTCTCCAAGAGCGGCTTCAAAGTCGAGGAGACCATCATCACTTTCCAGTGAAAGTGGATTGATGTGAGTAAGTTTATCTGCGAACTCCTCAAGAAGAGGATCAGCATCAGACTGTGGGATTGATGCCTCAATATACTCAATGTCTCCATGAGATGTACAATCATCATTAAAATCTGAGAAAGTCTCAAAATGATCGTTTGAACACTCAAGAGGGGAAGGAATATCACACACATGATCCAAAGTTCCTTGTGACTCTCTTGGGATTGGGACAAGGATCTCAACACTAGACTTTATGAATTCGTCCGATTCCTTATCAGGAACAGTGCTAAGATGCTCATCCCCTATGCTCAGAGAGTGAGTGGGAACCTCGGGTGTGATAACAGTTGTTTGAGATGGAATCTTAACTGCTGGGATATCAACTGATGAACTTAATGAATCTTTGTAAAATTGAAGAATATCAAGTGTATCTTCATCATCATTGTCAGAAGGAATAAAACGGAACTGAGAGCTAGATCTGGCTGCTTTTTCTCTTGCAATTGATTCCCTAACAGATTTTTCATAGGCATCTTGGGAATTTATTCTAACAGCCTGCTCTTCAGCTAGCAATTCTTCCATGGATTTTTGATGAGTGTCTTTTTGGGCAAAGTCTTTAACTAAACCCTTAAGCTCATCAAGTATTTCCAGTACATTTTGAATTTCTGGAAGAATTGCTTGATTCATATCGTACTGTGGAGGTTGGTCGTAGTAAGGTGTGTCAAGATTGTCACAAGGATATGGATTCCCCGTTTGACAATCTGAGCTGAAGTGTAGACCTCCACAGTAATCACAACAGTAAAACTGTTGAATCTGGCTTGGTGAATCGTATGGATATTGGTTATAACCAAGATTCTGAGCATCTCCGGAGAATTGTTCATAGCGTGTTTCCGGATTGACACTCAAATCCTTGATGAGGACCTCCACAAAACTTACACAGATATGTCAGTATCTCATGATGTGGTGGCTGGTAGAATGAATCAGATGTATCATGGTAAAGAAAGGGAGCTTGGTTATAGACAGACCCATCTCCTGACTCTACCATGCTACAGCCGGGACAATTCCCACCATTATGAGGACCACCACACCATTGACAACAACAATGGTATGGATACGACATAGAAAGAATCAAAGGTTTACAGAGGGGTAGGGATGAAGAATCAAAGATGTGAGAGGGTAAAGGTGAATATTTTTGGATTTTTGGATAAACATTTTGTACAAATGAGAAAGAAAATCTTTTTGTGTTTTTTGTGTTCGTTGAAAACTGATTTTAAAATGTTTTCAGGAACAGTTTTGTTTTTATATGAAAATAAGAAGATAATATGAACAGGGGTGGTAAATATACAATGGATGTATATCCCGATTCACTAATCTGAAAACCGTTTAGAAAAACGCGCACGACCTCCCCGGCAGCGGTGCCAAAATATGATTGAGGCAAAAGCAGTCAACTAAAGTCAACCACGGATGTGGTCAATATGGCCAAACAGCCTAGAATCAATCTGCGCGGAATATAGTGGTTTCCCCGGGTCGTTATGTCCCAACGAGGTGTGATGGTTATTAAACGGATCTGTGATCGGGTGAATCTGGATGGAAAAGGGTTTGAGATTGATTAAACTACTGATTTGTACAAAGAAATAACTTAAATAAGCTATGTGAGTGATTACGTGAAGACTAGATACTTAGAAACAATTGAAATCTAAAAACACGTACGTTCAGTTTAAAGTTACATGAACGTACAAATTAAAACGCGAGTTTTGGTAAAATAAAATACTTACAAAGATGAAAATCACATTTTTACAATCCTAATAATAAAATAAACTTTTTAGAAAATTAAAATTAATTTTTATACTATTTATATAATCATTATTAATTAAATACTATTTATTAATTATTTAAATTAACCTAACTTACAACTAATTATGAAATTACACTAAAAATATGAAAAATAAATTTGGAAAAATCTAAAATATTATAAAACTATATTCAAACTTAAAATATATTTTTCACACTATTTATCTAATTATTATTAATTATTAACTTTTTAATACTATTTAATAATTACCAAAAAAATAAGAAAATGAGAATAAATCCAAGATAAATAAAATAAAAACTTAGAAAAGTCTAAAATATTATAAAACTATTTTTAAAACAGAAAATATATTTTTAAGACTATTTAAATAATTATTATCAATTATTAACTAATTATTAATTAATAAAAACTAATATTAATTATTAAAAATACTAAATGAAAAGAGAAAAATATGAAAAAAATTACAGAAATTATTTTACAACTACAGGAACCTAGAAAAATTATAAAAACACTAAGTGCTTAATAAAAATAAGCAAATAAGCAATAAGCTTCTTAAATAGAAGCTATCACTTTAGGAAATTTGTCTTTTTTGGATTTTCTTTTTACAAAACTATTTTAATACCTAAAACATGAAACTTTAATAAAAGGACTTTGGTAAACTCTCAGGAATAAGCACTTATGAATGCTTATTGGCTTGACAGTTGACTTTGATCAACTGTCAAAGCTAAAAGCTTTGAGATGATGAATAAGCTGAGACCAGGGGTGGAATAAGCTACAATCTAATGAGAATGGCTAAAATAAGCTGGAACAACAATGAAAAGAACACAAAATAAGCTAATAATAAGTAATAAGCAATTCCAAATACCACAAACCCAAACAGGCCTGTAGTGAACTCTAGGGGCAATTTGAGCTTATTAAATAAGCTTAAAAGCACAAATTAAGGACTGAGATAGCAAGCTGGGTTGAAGGGCTATTCAAAGAGCCAACTGGGACCCACTAGGTAGGTCAGGGGAGGGGCATGAAAGTAGGACCTAAAGCTAAATTCTTAGCTTATAAGCAAAATGGGACAAGCTACAATGCATAGCAGCCCTAGTGAATGACCCCTAAAACCTAAAATAAGCTATAAGCCTTGAATTCTGGCTTATTGGATTTCCAATAAGCCGAAAATCAATAGGTGGAGCCCACTATAGAGACCATGGCAAGCCATTGAAAATGGGGGTCTGAGAATGAGTATCTGTGTGCAGGGCAACACCTTGCCCTGCAAGCTACTTTAAGCCACAAATTAAGCAATAAGAAAAATTCTAAAAGTTAAGAAAAACATGGAATCTTATAGACTAACTGGTAGACTTACTACTCAAGAAGTTTCAAACCCAAAAGCTAACCACAAAATTCCATAAAATTCGTGCAATTTTGGAAAAATTTGAGAAAGATGAATTTTGACTTTTCACTTAAAACACCTATGTTGACTTTGTTGAATTTCTGAGAGATCCTATAAGCTAATAAGGTTGTAATAAGCTATAGAGAACCTACTTTAAGCTGTATTTATTAGTTGTGAGACAGAATGAAAGTTTCTGGGACTCAAATCCCTCACAGTTAACTGTGAGGGTACCAAAGCTATGAATTTGACTTACTGTCAAATGAAGCTTGGTTCTAAGCCTTAACTTGACTCAAACCTTCCTAATGCAATCTACTAAAACTAAGTTGACCACCAAACAGCAACAAGAACTCAGCACATTTGCAAATCCAAACACCCCTATAGAACCTGTTATGGTAATTTTGAGAGACAAATGGTGAACCTAAGCAATACTACTGATGCTAACTTATGACATGAGCAATGAAGGCTAGGTACTGGCTATATAGAACAGAAAATAAGCTAAAATAACTGAGCTTATGAAAGCTTAAGAATATCTTATATGAGCTAAAATTACTATTTAACTACAACTTTTGATACTTTAAAGCTAAACTGAGATTTTCAAGGGAAATAAGCATAAACTGAATTGGAATTTAGAAACTGAAATTGATAGTTAAAACAAGTTTAAATTACATTGACAATGAAGATTACAACACTTTTAAACTAAAGAGTACTTCTGAAACTACATTTTCACTACATTTGATATTTAAAATTAATCTAAAAATTACTCTATGCTAACTAACTGCTTCTTTCTCCTCTTTTCTTCATTTAAATAGAACCTGGAGGACAAATGATCAAATCCCACTTCATTCTGAATCGTTGGATGCTTAAAATCAATCCCAGCCATCAAATGGCATTTTAGCGAGAAAACAGTTTGGGCAGGATTTAGTGGATTAGGTGAAGCTTTAATGAGGATGGGGTAGTTTGGGTGTAGGTGAGTAATTAATGAAGGTTGGTGAGGGATTTGTGGAAAAGGAGAGGAGGGGAGGAGACAATGGAGCGTGGTTTAGGGGGAAGAAGTGGTGAACAGTGGAGCGGGGTGTTGGGTTTGACTATGTTGACCGGGGTATAATATTAAAAGGGGGAATGTTTGGGCCGGATATGTTAGGCTAGGGGTGTTTATTTGGATCAGGTTTTTGGTTTTGGGTTTAAATATTGAAAAGGATCCATTTGATTAGTAGTTAAAACACAAGGACCAAAGTGTAATGTTGTGAAAGTTCAAGGGCTATTTTTGTAAATTTCCAAAGTATTCACAAGGACTAATGATGCCAAGAACCAAATAAACCAAAAACCAAATTTGCATTTTTCCATTTTTCAAAGTTCCCAGGGACCAAATCTGACAAGTTTGCAAAGTACAGGGACCAAACATGTAATTTCCACAAAAATTTTACCCAAGGACCATATTTGCCAAAATAAGTAACCACAAGACCAAAATTGATTTTTTTTTCAAAAATATCCCACCAGGGACCAATTCTGTCATTTTCTGAAACTCCAGGGAGTAAATTGCAAATTTCCAAAACTTTTGAGATTTTTCACCAAAGGACTAAATATGACAACTTATGATTTTAAAAGGACCTTTGGTGATAATTTTCCATATTTTGAATTACCAGGGACTAATTTTGCCAATTTTTGAAAGTTAAGGGACTGAAACTGCCAATTTTGCAAACTTTGTACGTTTTTCGTCTGTTTTTACTCATTTTGCATCTAAAACATATAAAACACAATTTTGAAATATTTTTAGTATTTTGATGCATTTCTGAGTGTTTTTGTATGTTTTGCAGTTCAGATTTGACCAAAAATGATGAGTGTTTGAGCACTCATCATCTACCAAATCTGCTAAAAAGCCTCACAAGAGAACTCTTAAGATCAGAATACCAGTCAAGAAACCTATTCCTGAACCAGTTCCTGAACCCACACCACCATCTTCTCCAAAACCATCTGAATTAGAAACCGAATCCGATAGTGGTCTAGTTTATAGGGAAGCTTATAACAAACAGGATGACGATCTTGAAGATCTGGACATGACCATAGAAGATTGGGACAGAAGCATCGATGAATTTGTAGAAGAAGTAGAAAAACAAACAACATTCATCCAAAGACCTTTAACTGAAGAACATGCTAAGTTGGAAGAAGAACGGTTAAGGGGTGAAAAGTTACAGGAACCGATGACTGCTGAATAAGAAAGACAAGAAGAGGCTCACACAAACCTTGGTCTGCCTGTGGAAGAAGAGAATGAAAGAGCTCTCAAGTTAGATCTACTCCACAACAAAATTGACTCCTTTCAAGCTGATCAACCTCTACCTCCTCTGTTTACTCAAACAAGCAAGGTTGGTGGATCCAGCAGTGTTCTTGAGGCAGGAGGATCTAGCATTATTCCTGAGTCCACTCCAGTTTATCAAACTCAAGAAACAGGTACCACTGCTGATATGATCATCTACGAATCTCCCACAGTATCACCTGAAGACGTAGAAATGCAAAATGCTTCAGAAAGGGGAGACGATGATGAGGAGGACCATATGGATACTGATTTTCCACACCTAATGACTTTGGAAGAGATGGAGACAAGAGAAAAGGCTCAAGAGGAAGAGCTCAAAAGAAAACAAGAAGCTGAAGAGGCGAGGCTTGAGGAAATAGAACAAGCCAAACTAGAAGATGCAATAAGAATGGAAGAAAGCAAGAAAGTTAAAGAGGCAGCAAAACTTGCCGAAGAATTAAGGCTTCAAGAAGAAACAAAGAAAAGAAAAGAAAAGAAGAAGAAGCCAGAATAGCTGAAGAATTAAGGCTAAAGGTAGAAGCTAATAAAGTGGCTAAAGAGCAGAGGATGAGGGCTGAAGCAGAGAAAGTTACAGAAAAGGAAGAAGAGCCCAAGGATAAACTTGAATCACCTAAAAGAGATGATCAGGACACCTCCAGCATCACAACCAACACATGACGAATCAATCAAGAAACCATCAAGAATTGAAGCCTCAGCTTCATCAAAGTTGATTAAAAGGGCAGTAAAGAGAGTTCGTGAAAAGAAGAAAAGCAAGTTAGAAAATCAAGTTGAATCACTAACAAGTCAAGTTGCTGAATTGACAAAGCAAATGACAACTGTTCAGGAAATGCATGAAAAAGTTGACCTTCTTAGCTAAAGATGTACAAGAAGATATGGAAGCTACATTGGCTGCTCAAGCAAATCAGTACATGGAACAACACTTAGTTGCATAATTGTAAGAATTGCTGAAGCCGACGATGGATGAACTTACAAAGATTGCTGAACAAGCTGTCAAGAAAGTGATCAGAACTACTTCTTTCACTCTCCGAGCTGACAAAACACCTCTACCACAACAAGAAATGACAGTGAATGAATTAGAGGCTCAACTCTTCAACATGTTGGCAAGTAAAACCACCATGACACCTGAAGATATTAAAGTATGGGAAGCTTTACAAGCCAAGATGTCCAAAGAATCATGCAGCACTGAGGCAGATAAATTGAAACGTCAAAGAGATGATGAAGACAAAGATCCTAACTCACAGGCTAAGAAGCAAAAGCAAGCCGAAGGAGCCTCATCTCAACACAAACAACCTGACATACCTCCAACAACCACAACGTCAACTCAACAACCTAAGGCATCAGGATCAGGTCCAAAAGCCCAAGATCACTTTGAGTACACCGGCGGAGATGATTTCCCTCAGCCCAACGAAATACCAGAACCTTCATCAACAAAGAAGAAAGAAAGGAAAAGAAAACATCATAAGCACAAACCGGACACCTCTTCGAAACGCACCAAACCTAAGAAACCCAAAAATATTCTCAACTGGCTGGACGAAGACAAAACGGCTGAGTACTCTTGGTTTGATGAAATGGTTAAAGCTCAACCTCCTCTTGTAGAAAATCAATCACCACAAGATGGCCGAACCATGGAATATGCACAACTTCTGCAAAGAGACTACGGTTTAAAAGAAATGAGCAAGAAAGAGCTGAGAAGGGTAAAGAATGCTGCATTCAACCTCTTGAAAGACCGCTCTGCCAACTCTGTTGAACTCAAATATCATATGGAAAACATTGCCCGAGCAATGTCAAACGACATTGATTGGCTAAACCCCGAGTCCAACATTGATTACTACTCAAAGAACAAAGGGCCTTACTATACCGACTGGACCAAACCTCTACCCTTGATTGGAAAGCCTAAGCAAGAGAGAATTCCGTACAAATTCTTCTTCAACAATGACTTAGAATTTCTACAACATGGTAGCAAGATTGAAACGAAGTACGCCACATCACTCACCTTCTCAATCCCTGCAGCTAGATACCTCAACAACGCCATCGAAGAAGAAGCTTCAGACTTATTCGTCGACAAAGTTGTTGCCTATGACCAGAACGCACTCTACGGGATTCACCATTGGCCAGAAAACCGGGCACTTTATTATCGAAGCAGCAGAATTAATCCGACTATGGGAAATGTGATGAGTAAGTTGAAGATTGTCTCCATTCAGTTTATCTCTACAGTTACTCACTTTGGGTACTCCTTTCTCGACAAGATCATGCTCAAAAGACTCGATGAACAAGAGTACGTGATTTTCGAGTCAGACTTTCCACGACTACTCCTTAATGACATCGAAGATATGTATCTGCTCAAAGTCCAAGGAAAGTTATGCAACCTACCTAAGGATATGCAGCTTGGCTTCATCACAGCTCTACTCATTTTCATGCGACACATCGTCATCAAAGAGCGAGTAGAAGATCTTCAACTAGGAGTGGAAAGTTACCAGAATAAGCTGAATCTCACAAAACCTAACCTTTACAAGGTCCCCAACCTTCAACACGAATCTCAATACACCTTGATTAAGCATCCAGCTTTTGGTTTCACCTATCGCAGTGTCAACCGATGCAACTGCTTCATGGCTTATGATGAAATCCACAAGTTCTGTGATGAAACACTGAAGTTTGTCAGAGATGGAATCAAAGGCCGACTAGATGACATTGAACTGTACAAATCTAAAAGGTGGAATGCCGATGAGGCCAGACAAGCTCGTAGATTCATCACAAGGATTGAGAACCGGTTAAAGCATAGGGATCAGATAAGGAGATTTGAACGCAATGTGGGAGGCAGACCAGGATTTCCAGTGTTGACGTTTCAGAGACCCGAAAGGTAGAAGTTTGTAAGATCTTGATTTGATTTGTGAATACTTTTATTCATTATGGTTTGTGCACACATTACAGTGTACAACCCGAACTTGTAAAGAAAGGACCCTGAGGTACGCATCAGTACCTCAATCCTAAATATAAGGAGTGAAGGCTTCTTACTTTTGAATAGAATTAATCAAATGTTTTATGATTTTCATAATTCTGCTCAAAAGGACAAGTATTTCACCTCAATAAGACCTTATCATTTGTTGAGGGGTAGCACTTGTCAAACAAAACTAATTTGTTCTAAAACAGTGAAAAGTTCTTGGTGAATCTCCCCATAAGACTCAAAAAGGCATATTTTAATCTAAAAGATTATCAAAAACATCATTTCATATGCTATTTTTGAGGGGGAGAAAATGAAAAAGTGATTAAAATATAAGTGGTCAAAAAGCTAAAAGTTGTATCTTGTGCGAGCTAGACTCAGAATTGACCCAGGAATTGATGAAACAATGAAAGTTAGTAATCTCGAAAAGACTTATCCTCGACGGGTAATGACATCAAGTTAGTTACTAAAGCTAGTTGTCACCTAAAAGCTGACAATGGAACTCTCTAACTAGCCACGTAAGCGTGTCTCGAAAAGGATTTGTCTAAGTAGAAATGTACCATTTCGAGAAACTTTCTGTGGACTTGACCAGGTCGGGTAATAACTTCAAGCTAGTCTAACTAGTGATGTAAGCTTGTCTCGAATCGGTCTTGTTCACTGAAAGTGGATCAATTCAAAAAAATTGTTTGCTCCTCCCGCATGTGCAAATTTCTTAATTACTTATGAGAACATGTGAAGGGGGAGCCCTTCAAAAGTGAACATAAAACTCTCAAAGTGTTAACCAAAATATTTGATTATCACAAACACTTTGAGAGATTTTCAATCAAAGGTTTCATGGCTACTGTCGGTAGATCATGGAGTTATAAGGTGATTAAGATAGGAAAAACTGTCCTATGATCCGCCAGAGCCGGAGGGATCTACCCAAGGACATCACCAATAGTTAGAAATAGAAGTCCTTAGGTATGATACGAAAAAAGGAGAAAAGAATGAAAGGGTAAAGAAGGAGTTGAAGAATTAAAAAGAAAAGTAAAGAAAAGGGTGAAAAGAAATAGCCCTCCATATGTTCAACCTTAGGGCAGACACCGGGTTCAACTCGTATGCTATTGGTTGTTGCTAAGGCAACACCGGTATTGAAGATAAAGTCGTCATGAACCCAGTGACGCAATGCACTAAACCTTTTTAACCACTCAAGTTCTCTTAAAAGAACTTGTTTCATTCTCACGAGGAACCGGTGTAATCTATCGACTTATCTCTTAGAGATGGTTGATATTGAAGCAGGAGACCCCTCCCTAGTTTCCGTATAGGAAACCTAAGTGTGCACTTATCGAGTCTAGAGCCATGAGATACTTCAAAGATCTCTTAGGAACACTTAGTACTTCTACAACTAGTGTTCTACATCAATGGACACCAGCTGTAAGTTATCGAGTCCTTCGCAGATCTTAGCAATCTGCCAAGAACGTTTATGAGAGAATTACATTAGTATTTCTCAATTATTGAACGAAAATTCCTGCCAGGTCAACATTAAATAGCCCTGACAGCAGGTCACTTCGGTAACCCTTTATGGGTTACGCTTAGTGTTCGTGGTGGTTCCATAGCGGTCTACAGTCGTGGAGTGATCCCCAGCGACTCACCCAGTCATTGAGCTACTCAGTAGGTCTCATAAGCTCTTTCGGGGGTATCTGACATGGGAACGACCTTGATAAGGATTAGAAGGAGTCTTCACACTATGCTGTTAATGAGCTCTAATTCCTTATCTGTAAGTACCGGTTGATTATTGCTAACTATTTACCTGCAGGTACATATCACCTCCATGATAGTAGGTTCCAACATGCTCATGCATACATCTTAAAGTCAAAGAAAGCTCCCCCAAAGATCCAAGCACCACAAAGTTCAAAGACAGATTCTACACCAATAAGAAGAATCTCCAAAGTTTAAAGACTAAGATCAATATGTATGAAAAAGAACTTCGTGCACTTGAAAGACAAAGTCCAAAGATGTATGAGCATGTTGGAATGGTGGACAATCACCACAGACACAGAAGTGATGAACGACAGACAACTTCATAACACAATCACTACATTATCACCAAAGAACAAAGACTAAGAGCAAAGTACATTCATTTTACAACATTTTTTTGAAGACGTCAAAAGTTATACACGTCACAAGTCAAAGACAGAGATAAAGACGTCCAACAACCGTGATGACCGACCCTTAGGGGGAGATTGTTGGGAACATACTTTTGTATTTAGCCAAGTCTCGGTCATTACCTTTTGTAATAGGTTGCGTAAGTTATTTATTTCATTATGTTTAAGTTACTAGACTTATGTATTTATGTCCAATGGGCCTTGTAGCCCACGTTCTAGAAGAATGAGGGATGAAGGGAGTATTGCCCTACTCCTCCCCTATATATACTAAGCTTATGTAACCTTGAATATTGTTGGTTATTTTGATATCTTAATGAAACTATTGTTCTTTCGCTTTTCATAATTCTTGTAATCAACCAATCCTTATATCTATCTCATTCTTTACTTGTGTAACATCAATATGGGCACCTAACACGCAGTATTATTGGGTCACTCATGTATCTCACAGCTAGTAGACCTGATATAGTATTTGCTGTCTACATGTCTTCTAGTTATTAGTCCAAACCAACAGAAAGGCACCTCAATGAGGCTAACAGAATCCTTCGATACATAAAGGGAACCATTAACTTGGGAATCTGGTATCCGAAGGATTCTGGTTTTGAACTAATTGCTTTTTTAGACGCTGACCATGCAGGATGTTTAGACACACGTAAAAGCACATCTGGTGGATTACAGTTTCTCAGAGATAAACTTGTGTCTTGGCAATCAAAGAAGCAGGACTGCACATCACTGTCATCAACCGAATCTGAATATGTAGCTATGTCTGCTTGCTGTGCTCAAGTCATCTCGATGAGATCGCAACTTTAGAACTATTGTTACCTATTCAATAAGATTCCGATCTACTGAGACTCCAAAAGTGCCATTGCAATTTCATGCAATACCGTTCATCACTGCAAATCCAAACACAATGATCTTCGCTATCGTTTCATCAAGGAGCATGTCGAAAAGGGTACCGTTGAATTATATTTTGTTGGAACTGAATACCAATTGGCGGACTTACTCACTAAAGCATTACCTCCAACAAGGTTCGCTAATTTAGTCCACCAAATTGGTATACGATGTTTGACTCCAGAAGATCTGGAAAAGTTTTTAAAACACAAGTGATTGTCAAACATCAAAACTATCTTTGTAAATATATTTTCAAAAACAAAATACAAAAATATAAAACCAACAAAATCACAAAAAGATTTTCCCATTTCCATTTAAAAAAAATGCAAGTACATCGCTTCATTTCAACACTATTGTTTTCCTATTTTACAAGTGTTGAGGGGGAGATACGCTTAAAATTTTTACCTTTTTTAAATATTGGTATACTTGCATATTTCCAAATTATATGATACGTGGTTTCACAAATGATGGAAGTCTCGTGACTTTTCCTACGTCTC
Organism: Artemisia argyi; assembly: GCA_030686995.1. Classification (NCBI taxonomy): domain Eukaryota; kingdom Viridiplantae; phylum Streptophyta; class Magnoliopsida; order Asterales; family Asteraceae; genus Artemisia; species Artemisia argyi. Next base: position 138,958,854 of record CM060685.1, read on the forward strand.
GTCCCGTTAAATGTTTCATACAAGATATTGTAGGAAGTATATCTAATATAGTTGCCTTTGGTCATTATCTTGTTTCAAGTTTAGAGGACTTGTGATGCAAAACAAGAAATTAGGGGACTAATATTGTCAAAGTTCAAAAGTTCAATAAATATAACTTTTTCCCAAACAAACACCCTTATACTAGGGTTTACGCACTAAATGGGTTTTGTTCGTTTATTGTTCTTATGGTCTATCATGTGTGTTATTCATGTTCAAATTGATGCATATTGTTGTGTGAAACTGAAACATGTCATGTTATAACATATCTTGGAGATTCTCGATATAGTGGTAGAACTCTAGTTTTCGCAATTCTTTAATTTGTGGTATTCTTGTACATTGCTTGATTGTTTCTCATTCAATACTTCAGGTTATAATATTTGGAATCGCAAAATAGCAAAAGAAACGTACGTCGACATGATTTCGAAATTCTTGTATAAGAATTTTGTCTAAAACATGTTTTCGAGAACACCTGTTTGGGTGAAATCTTCGAGAATCCACCAAATAAGTGTTTGCGAAACTTTGCTAAGGTCAAGTATTTTCGAAAATGCAATTTTTCGAGAATACACCTGGAAAATTTTCGAGAACACTTGATTGTGGTGTTTTCGAAATTTCTCTCTGAACAAGTTTTTTTTTCGAGAACTACTCTTTCGTGAACACAAAAGTGAAAACTTTCGAAATGTCTCATGTTGAATGTTTGCGAAAAAATTGCCAATGTGTACGTTCTCGATAAGTTCTTTATCGAGAACACACTTTGTTAATTGTTTTTCGAAAACCTTCATCATGGGCATTTGCAAAAATTTTCCTTGTACATGTTTTTTTTTTTTTTTTTTTTTTTTTTTTTTTTTTTTTTTTTTTCCGCTAATTCACTTAGAGAATTTTTCGAGAATGTAATATATACCCATTTGCAAAACATGTTCCATTTGCAATTTTTCGAGATATGTGTTATATTGAATTTTTGATATCATGTAATTGTGAAATTTATTATCACTTGATGTAGGGTGTGTTGTAACTATGTAACTTGTATAACTTTTGATGTAATTGTGCTCATGTGTTTGTTTCATGCTTTATGCTTGAGTTCATGATTCATATAGATCAAATGTTATCTTGTTTACATCATTCGTTGTTTCACATATGTTAATTGAACCATCCGTGCTTATATGTTTTAAGTGTTTATCTATAATCAAACTTGTGATTGTGCTAACATGTAACAATTCTGGATGTTTGGTTTATGATTATACATTTTCAGATAATAATGGCTGAACACATAGAGAATGTCCCTGAACAAGCTCTTCCATTGCTCACACTGAATGACATTGTCCCAGCTGATTACAGCATCACCATTGGCAGAAACAATGCTCGAGTTGATTTCGACAAACTTAGAATTCCTGAGGACTCATGCAAAATTGTGAAAGATATACTCCTGGCTCATCCATGCAAGCATTTAGTTGACAAATCCACTTCTGTTCCAACATTCTACCTTCATCAGTTCTGGCTTACGACAAAGGTTAATTTGGATGATGAATCCTTCACTGTCACTCTTGGATCGAGAATGAAGACACACCATAAGGAGATTGGTTAACTGATTTGATCAAGTCTCAACCTCCTCTCGAAGATGAAGAACCACTCCTGGGCAATACATTGCAATACACTCAGAGTATGATGGCTGGACTTCAGATTGAGAAACTTACAAAGGCTGAGTTGAAAAGAATCAATCAGGATGCACTTGATTTCCTCAAGTCTAGATCTGGAAACAAGATGGAACTCGAATTTCACATGCAGAATATAGCTAGTGCAATGTCAGGAAAGTTTGACTGGCTAAACCCCAAGGCGAACTTCGACATCCATTCAGGAAAACCTGACAAGCCATACTTCACCGATTAGACCAAACCATTACCATTGCAAGGATTTCCAGAAAAACCTAAGATACCTTATCGGTTCTTCTTCAACAAAGATCTCCGTAACCTTCGACTCACACAAGAGAACTCTAAACAAAGATATGCTTCATCGTTGACTATATTAGTGCCAGCTGCAAGGTATGATGTTCCTGCAATTGAAGAGTCAACTCCAATATTTAGCAACTCCATTGTCGCCTACGACAGAGATGCTTTACTTGGAATTCAGCACTGGCCTGAACGTCGTCGACTCGGGTACCCTCACAGGTTAGACATCAAGTCAATAGAGAATGTGAAGCATAAATCAAGAATCGTTTCTATCTTGGAAATTTAGGAGTCGAAAAGGTTTAATTACACTTTCATGAGCGAGATTGTCGTCAAAAGACAAGATGAAAAGAAGTACAAGTTCTCTGAAGCAGACTTTCCCGACCTCTATCTAAATGACATCGAAGACATGTATCTAGAAAAGGTTCAAGGAAGAATGTGTGGATTCGAAACTCAAACACAATACAACTTCATTGCATCTCTACTTCTCTACGTCAGACGGCTAATAGTTCAAGAAGAGTGGAAGACCTTCAGCTTGGAGTTGAAAGTTACCAACAGAAGATCAATCTGACTAAACCCCAACTCTTAATTCAAGGAATAGAACAAATGTCATAATACACACTCATCCAAAAACCATCATTTGGTTTCACCTACCTCAACAACAAGAAGACATTAAGTTTCATGAGGCTCGATGAGTTACATAAGTTCTGTGATTCCACGCTCAAAACCGTTCGAGATGGTTTAGTCAAAAGGTTGCAAGATGATAAGAGAAAGATATCTAAGGGTGAATCTCCAAGACGGAAATCCAGCTCCAAACGACAAGTCCGCAACTTTGTCGTGAAAATTGAAGAAAGGCTATTTCGTAGGGAACAGATCAGACGATTGGAAAGTTACATTGGGGTCAGACATTCATTCCCTGTCAGAATCTTCCAAAGGCCAGAACCTCAGTTCACAGACTTTGATGCTCCACTTATTGATGATTTGTAAGCTGGATAACTCAGGTACTAACATTTCAATCGTAATTATTTGATTGTGTTGTGAATCATTATGGCTTGTGCACACATTACAGTGTACAACCCGTTCTTGTAAAGAAAGGACCCTGAGGTACGCTTCAGTGCCTCAATCCTAATATAAGGAGTGAAGGCTTCTTACTTTTGAGTAAAATTAATCAAACATTTTCTGAATTTTATAATTCTGCTCAAAAGACAAGTATTTCACCTCAATAAGTATTAACTTGTTCAGGGGGAGCACTTGAAAACTCATCGTTCTTCAAAACAAAGATCTTGTTGATATCTCCCCATAAAACTCAAAAAGCATATTTTAATCAAAAGTTTATCAAAAACAACATCTTATATGCTATTTTTGAGGGGGAGAAAAAGAAAAAGTGATTAAAATATGAAAGTTCAAAGTTGCTAAAAGACAAATCTCATGCGAGCTAGACTCAGGATTGACCCAAGAATTGACGAAACATAAAAGTTAACAATCGAAAAGACCTATCCTCGATGGGTAATGGCATCAAGTTAGTTACTAGAGCTAGTTGTCACCTAAAACCTGACAATGGAACTCTTGAACTAGCCACGTAAGCGTGTCTCGAAAAGGATTTGTCTTAGTAGAAATGTACCATTTTGAGAAACTTTCTGTAGACTTGACCATGCCGGGTAATAACTTCAAGCTAGTCTAACTAGTGATGTAAGCGTGTCTCAAATCGGTCTTGTTCACTGAAGGTGGATCAATTCAAAAAGTGCTTGCTCCTCCCGCATGTGCAAATTTATTAAAATACTCTTGCGCACATGTGAAGGGGGAGCCCTTCATAAGTAAACAACAAAACTCTCAAAGTGTTAAACAAAATGTTTGATGATCACAAACACTTTGAGAGATTTTCAATCAAAGGTTTCATGGCAATTATAGGATAATCATGGAGTTATAAGGTGTTTAAGATAGGAAAAACCGTCCTATGATCCGCCAGAACCGTAGGGATCTACCTAAGGACATCACCAATAGTTAGAATTAGAAGTCCTTAGGTATGATACGAAAAAAGGAGAAAAGAATGAAAGGAGAAAGAAGGGGTTGAAGAATTAAAAAAAGGCAATGAAAAGGGTGAAAAGAAATAGCCCTCCATATGATCAACCTTAGGGCAGACACCGGGTACAATTCATATGCTACTGGTTGTTGCTAAGGCGACACCGGTATTGAAGATAAATACGTCATGGACCCAGTGACGCACTGCACTTAACCTTCTAAGCCACTCAAGTTCTCTTAAAAGAGCTTGTTTCATTCTCACGGGGAACCGGTGTAATCTACGACTTATCTCTTAGAGATGGTTGATATAGAAACAGGAGACCCCTCCCTAATCTCCGCATAGGAAACCTAAGTGTACATTTATCGAGTCTAAAGCCATGAGATACATCAAAGATCGCTTAGGAACACTTAGTACTTCTACAACTAGTGTTCTACATCAATGGACACCAGCTGTAAATTATCGAGTCCTTCGCAGATCCTAGCAATCTGCCAATAACGTTTATGAGAGAATTTACATAAGTATTTCTCAATGATTGAACGGAAATCCTGCCAGGGTCAACTTCAAACAGCCCTGACAGCAGGTCACTTCGGTAACTCCTTGTGGGTTACGCTTAGTGTTTGCGGTGGTTCTAAAACGGTCTACAGTCGTGGAGTGATCCCCATCGACTCACCCAGTCATTAAGCTACTAAGTAGGTCTTGTAAGCTCCCTCGGGAGTATCTGACTAGGGAACAACCTTGATAAGGGTTAGAAGGAGTCTTCACAATATGCTGTTGACAATCTCTAATTCCTTGTCTATAGGTACCGGATGATTTATTGCTAACTGTTTACCTGCAGCTACATATCACCTCCATGGCGACGGATTCCACATGCTCATACATACATCTTGAAGTCATTGAAATCTCCCTCAAAGATCAAAGCAACACAAAGTTCAAAGAAAGATTCTACGCCAAAAAGAAGAATCTACAAAGTAAAAAGACAAAGATCTAAGTGAAAGAAAGGGAACTATGTGTATATGAATGTCAAAGTTCAAAGATGTATGAGCATGTTGGAATGGCGGACAACCACCACAGACGCAGAAGTGACGAATGGCAGACAACTTCATAAGATGATCACTATCACATCTACAAAGAACAAAGAACAAAGAACGATGAATGATTTCTCACTAATGATTTTTTGAAGACGTCAAAAGAATTAAAAGTCAAAGATAAAGACAAGACAAAGACGTCAAGCAACCGTGATGACCGACCCTTAGGGGGAGATTGTTGGGAACGTAGTTTTAATGTTTATCAAGTCTCGGTCATATGTAATAATTAATATGTTGCTTAGCTATTTTATTATCATGTTTTATGTTAACTAGAAAGGCCCAAAATCCCATAAGGCTAATACCAAGCCCACGAATGGGAGGAAGAGAGAAGGGTGTGTTGCCCTAGCTCCTTCTACTCTAAATAGAACTCATATGTAACCTTTCTAGTTGTTGGTTATTTTGATATGCTAATGAAACTCTTGCTTTTCTATTTCTCTCTTATCATATAATCAACCATCTCACATTCTCATCTCATTTCTCTCATTATATTACTTGTGTTTACATAAATGGTGACCTAACAGAGCCTGACCATGATAATGACCATAGGGTTAGCCCTTTTTACTATTCGGACTCCGATGAGGACCTAGATGATGGTGATGTAATTAATGAGGATAGGATGGAGGAAGAGATGAACCCTCTTAGATATGTCGACCCTAGGACAAGGATTGAGAACGATAGCTTATTTAATATGCAATTCCCTTGTAAAATATGATTTAGGAGCTTTGATGCTTACCTTAACTCATCATTACCAATGAACATAAATACAACAAAATTATGGTAAATGAGTTAGAATACAAAAGAGATAATATTGTCACTAGGGCAAAGACGTTGCATGTGTTTGTAGGAAGCTTTGTCTATTTAGTTGAATTTATGGTTATGGAGAATCTAGGAGAATTTAGTGATAGCAATTTAACTCAAGTTGTGTTTGGGATGCCCTTCAAAAGGTTAACCAAATTAGATGAAATGCTTATGGAATGGTTAATTATGTTCTCAGACGGGGATGAAGATTTTGTTTATCAAATGCCCCGTGCACACCCTAGGTTCAAGGATTTTTCTATTGAGAAATGTAATAGGTTTCCACCTATCGATATGCTAAGTGAGAACGATAAAAGAAAAGGGCTTAAATGTACTCATGAAAAGAATAAAAGGTATTATCGCGGATGTTTAGAGCTAAGTGATGACTATAAGAGAGATGAGGCAACAATTAGATGGCTCACACTTGGGTATATGAGCAGAAGCGATACGCTATAGGTATGACTTTGAGTCTAGCTACAAGACTCGTAAATAAAGAAAAGCGCTTCTTGGGAGGCAACCCAAGCTTTATTTGTTTGTTTTTTTGATTTCATTTGTTTCCGTATGCATGTTTTATTTTTATTGTTTGTGGCTTGATGAGTGCTCAAACACTCATCATTTTTGGTCAATCTGAACTGCAAAACCTACAAAAACACTCAGAAATGCATCAAAATACTGAAAATATTTCAAAATTGTGTTTTATATGTTTTAGATACAAAAAGAGTAAAAACAGATGAAAAACGTACAAAGTTTGCAAAATTGGCAGTTTCAGTCCCCCAACATTCATAAAATGTCAAAACTAGTCACTGGTCATTCAAAATATGGAAAATTATCACCAAAGGTCCTTTTGAAATCATAAGTTGTCATATTTAGTCCTTTGGTGAAAAATCCAAAAGTTTTGAGAATCTACAAGTTTAGTTCCCGGAGTTTCAGATATTGGCAGATTTGGTCCCTGGTGGAAAATTTTGGAAGAAAAGTCATTTTTGGTCCTTAGAAATTCAAAAGTTATCACATGTGATCCCTGGATGAAAAGTTTGAGGAATTTACAAAATTGGTCCCTAAAGTTTCAAATTTGGCAAAAATAGTCACTGGAATTTTAAAACATAGAAATTATCAAATAAAATCCTTAGACTATTGATGTGTGGCAGAAATGGACCCTTGAATCAACATTGGAAAAATGGCAGTAACAGCCCTTGAACTTTTCAGTTTTTACACTTATGGTCCTTGTGAAATGAATAAACCAAATGGACCCTTGTTATAATTAAAATCCAAAATACAAACACAACCCACCCAAAATCCTAATCCACTAAAAACCCCAAGCCCAACACCCCTAAGGCCCATTCCCTTACCCTGTTTTTGATATCAAACACCACAGGGTCAACCCAAACCTTTGAATATCCACCTCCTCTTCCCCACTTGCACCTGATAACACTGTGTTACCCCCCCCCCCCCCCCCCACCTTCACAAACTCTGCAACACAACCCATCACTTGTTCCCCCTAGCCTCCACAAACAACCAAGATACATTTAATGCCCTTATATCACTCCAAGAAATCCCCTACCTGCCAAACCCTTTTTTCCCGCCAAGACTAATTTGAAGGCTGGGATTGACTTGAAGCCATCCTACGGCTGAGATGGATGTGGAAAAGAAAGCGAATCATTCCAGGAACTATATAAATCAAGAAAAACGAAAAGAGAAGGCAGTTAGCTTAAGTAGTTTTAGTGTAGTTTTAGCTAAATCATTTTCATGTAATTTTCCTTTCTAGTTATAAAATTCAGCTCAAGTAGTTTGTATTTAGTATTTGTAGTGTATTCTAATCACTTTTTAATATCAATTTGAAGTGTTTTCAGTTTAATTCTTCTTTTTATCATATATTCATTGAAATACCATTTTGACTTAAAATAGTGATAGAGTTGTTGTTTACTGTCCCTTTCATCTCAGATTAGTTATTCCTAAGCTTTTAAAAGCTTAAGATACATTTGAACTAGGCATAGTGAGAAAACTCAAAAATAAAAAAGAATTAGTTGGAAAATCAATGGAAATTCAAAAATAAAGAAAAATGGAGAAGAAGGCTTGAAGCAGGGTATACTTTGGACTGCTAGGGGTTTAGAACTCCAATGGTAGTCTTAGGGTTGTGATTTTAGTCCCTAGTATCTCATTTCTCAACATGGACCAAATTGTAAGTCATTTTCTCACATTTTGGTAATTCACTGTACAAGGGCTCATATATTTCTTATCTTTGTTTCTCTGTGTCCCTTTGGTGTAGTTTAGCTCAGTCAATGCTTAATTTACCCAGCTTGTTTATTAGTATACATGGTTGCTCACTGTTCCCTTTTAATAGTTAAAAAAATTGCTCAATGATGATTAATGGTATTTGTTGTTCAGAGTGATATTTTTGTGTTTAAAATAGCTTTTTGTGTCATATTAGGTCCTTTTAAATCATTTGCATGGTCTGTATCAGGAATTTGATTTAAGAATCACATTTTCATCATACTGAAGGAGTGTTTGGATTGCCCTGCAATCCTATGTTCAGGTCTATTGTAATAGTTATTTCTGGTTCTCACAAGTTCTTTTAGGTCATATTAGCTTAGTTTAATCATAAAAGTTCAGTGTCGTTTGTCTAAAAGTCAAATCATTAACCTAAGCACCCTCACAGTTAACAGTGAGGGAATTAGAACCCATAGACCTTGATTTTTGCTTATCCATGGTAGCTCTAGCTTAATCTAGGTAAATTGTATCTTAATACAACTTATATGTTCAGTAGGATTAGTTAGAATCTTATAAAAGTCAAAGTTTCAAGTTAATCTTAAAAAGTCAAGATGCATGTTTCTCAGATTTTCCAAATTTTCCAATAATTTTATAGAATTTTGTAGTTCGATTCAGACCTTGAAACTTTTAGGAATTGCAACCCCCCAGCTATACTTTCATATCCCATGGCCACTTCAATTTTGTGAATTTATTTGTGGGCCCCATCTTTGCCCAAAGTCAGCTGCAGGGGGTATCACCTCCCCTGTGCAGCAGATCACCACACCACCACTTTGGTGGTTCTTTCTGGCCACCATAGTGGGTCCCACAACCCCACTTTTGGCCATTTCAGTCCCCCTCCTAACCACCTTCAAGGTTTGAGCTGGCTTTTGAGCTCAAAGTCCCTGGGACCCACATGAATCCACCCCTATTGTCTGTCCCATTTTCTATGTTGAAAACAAGTAACAAAGTGCTTATTGTGGTTCATGGGCTTAACCTGTGAGCTTATTTGTGATATTTTTGCTTAATCATGTTCCAACAACTTAAGTGAACCAAAATCAACCCTTGTGGACCCCACATAAGCTAATTTGAGCTTATTTTCTTGTTTGGTCAAATAAAGTCAACTGTGTAAGCTTTTAAGCTTATTCTGGCTTATTTTTAAGTTCTAAAAAAGTTTTTTTTTTTTTTAAAGTTTAATGTTTTTAGGTATAAAATAGTTTTGTGAAAGAAAAATCTAGAAAAACCAATTTTAAAATAAGTGATAGTTTCTATTTAATTTGATTTATCTTTTTAATTTTCCTTTTTAGATTTTTATTAAGTAACTTGCACTTTTATATTTTTCTTAAATTTCTTTTATGTTAAAGTAATTTTAGTAATTTTCTCAGATTTTTATATTATCATTTGGTATTTATTAGATTTAATATTAGTTTTAGTAATAATTAATTATTAATTAAGTATTAAATAGCAAAATTAGTTTTTATAAAGTAAACCCTAGTTTTTATATTTTTCCTAGCTTTTATAAGTTATAAAATAATTTTAGGAATTTTCTTATAATTTCTACTGTTCATATTATAATTTTTATAATTTAATTTGTTTAATTAGTAATTAATTAATATTTAGTTTAATAATTAGTAAAATAGTCTAAATATAATTTTTAGAAACTTTTTATAATTTTTTAGGATTCCTGTAATGGTTAATTAGTTTTATAAAAATTTTCCTAATTATCTAAGTCACTTTAGTATTTTTAATAATTTTAATCAGTTTAATTTGGTAATTAATATTTAATTAGTAACTAATTAATATAAAATCCACAAAAAGACAAAAAGACACATTTTTAATTTTAAAAATTTGTTTTTAGTTAATTTATAATTTTAGAAATTAAATTTTCATTTTTCTAGTATTAAATTAATATTATATTGTATTTAAGTTATTCAAATATTAATAATTAGTATTAAATAGTATTTAATTAATATTAAATAATTAATTAGTGTAAAAATTTATTTTCTTTTTCTAAAAATTTTCTTTCAACCTTAGGTTTGTAAAAAAGTCATTTTTGCCCCCTGGGGGTTTTCAGATTTCAGTTTTCACTTTTTATTTCGTGCATTCACGTAAATTTAAATTGAACGTACGCGTTTTTAGGATCTAAACGTTTCTGGTTTTTCCAAATTTCCAGTCTTGTTCATATAGCTTATTTAAGCTATTTCTTCATACATTCCTTAGTGCAAATAATTCACAATCCCTTTCCTGTCCAAATTCACCCGATCACAAGTCCGTTTGATAACAATTCACACCTCGTCGAGACATAACGACCCGGGGAAACATTATATTCCGCGGAGCATTGACTCTAGGCAGTTTGACTTGTTGACCATTCACCTGGTCAATTAGGTTGACCGTTTGGAGCCAATCAAATTTTGGCGCCGCTGCCGGGGAGGCTGTGTGCGTATTCTAAACGGTTTTGCGTATTAGTGAATCGGGATATACACTCATTGTATATTTACCCATCCTTTTTCATATTATCTTATTATTATTATCATGTAAATCCCGAAAACATTTTAAAATCAGTTTTCAGCGAACACAAAAAGCCCAAAAAGATTTTCTTTCTTATTTGTATATAAAATGTCTTTCCAAAAATCTAAAAATATTCATCTTTACCCTCCTACCCTTTTTATTCTTCATTCCTTACCCTCCCAAACCTTTTGATTCTTTCTATGTCTCATCCACACATTCTGATTTGTCAATGGTGTGGTAATCCTCATAATGATAGTAACTGCCCCAGTTGTGGCATGGTAGAATAAGGAAACGGGTCTGTCTATAACCAGGATCCCTATTCCTACCATGGCACGACTGATTTATTCCATCAGCTACCACACCATGAGACTCAGCAGTTTTACTGTTGTGAGTACTTTAGTGGTTCACACTACAGTTCTGATTGTTAATCAGGAAACACGCTTGTCTATGAGCAGTTTCCTGATAATGATTATAACTCTAGCACATACGACTCACAGCCACATCAGTTTTACTGTTGTGATTACTGTGAAGGTCCACACTTCAGCTTCAATTGTCAAACAAGGAATCCATTTCCTTGTAACAATTTTGACACATCGTATTATGACGAACCTCCATCTCAGCCAATTCCTCAAAGTCTTATCCTTGATCTTTAGGATTTAGTGAAAGACTTGAAAGGAATAACACATACCCCAGATAATCCAAAACAAAAATCGATGGAAGAATTGTTAGCTAACGAACAGGCTGCTAAAATAAATTCCCAAGATGCTTATGAAACATCCATTAGGGAATCAATTGCAAAAGAAAAAGCAGCCAGATCTAGCTCTCGATTCTGTTTCATTCCTGATGACAGTCATGATGAAGATACACTTGATATTCTTCAATTTTATAAAGATTCATCATATGAGATACCATTAGTTGAGATTTCATCTAAACCTACTGTTATCACACCCGAGGTTCCCACTCACTCTCTGAGCATGGGGGACGAGCATCTTGACACTGTTCCTAAAAAGGAATCGGACGAATTCATAAAGTCTAGTGTTGAGGACCTTGTCCCAATCCCAAGAGAGTCTGATGTGCGATTTTTGTTAGTGCAAGTTTCAAATTTATAAGAGTGAATTACCAAATCTAGAAACAACACATACGAGTAAGTGTACTCGTCCGTTATAGCAAGATATGATGGTAAGTCGGGATCGTTCGCAGAGATTTGTGAGTGAATCGAAATATAAGTCTAAAAGTAAATCTCTAATGTACGCAAATATGATAATAAGCAAATTCAATAAATTAAAAACTACACTTGTTTAGACTAGTTTTCTACTTAATGACACACATGATTGTGATAACTTTTGATAACATGTTGGTTGAGATAATTAGATGGTGATCTAATCTATTGTTTCTACAAGTTAAACCTTCGTCAAGATTTTAGTTCATAAAAACAAGCTTTAGGTGTAAACCAATCAATTCAAGATCTATCCAAGGTTCATAAAGTATGGTTGATATCTTAAACACAAGACAAACTTTTATTACCAATCAAATACTCTTAAAAAATGGTCAATACAAAAGGTAATCTCTTCATAGACAAAAAGGTCACAACCGTTTATAAACATTTAAACTTTCGTCATACTAAAGGTTTACAAACAATCCAATTTGACGTTATAAAAGAATTCTTATTACAATCATACTTCTTGTTTCTTTGTTTAGTCAAGAATAATTATGGTGAAAAACAATCATTCATAGACAAATGATTATAACTAGTTGAGTAATAACAAATCTTTCGACCTTTGAAACTATTATCAATTAGTTAACCTTGGCTAAACAAATGTCACGATGAAACTTAAGGTACAATTGGTTCTTAGGATTGACTTGAAATTGAATTAAAACATGTTATCACAATCATCACTATCACTAAGTATAAAACATCATCAAAACAAGTGTAAAAAGATTACTAGCCACTCATGGCAAACATGCAAATAAACTCAGAATATCTAACATAAGAATCCATGGTTATAAGTCTTACAATGCTTTGAAATTGATAACAAATGACAAGGTATTGATAACCTAAGAGTTGGTGATGATTTCTTGATATTTTCGGACTCCAAATGTTACTTCCTTGATCCTCCAAAGTTCCTTGTTCTTTCTGCACGAATTTTTCTCCTTAGAGAGCTAGAAGATGATAATAATTGTGTGTAGTAATGAGAGTAAATGGTATCTTCAATTGTGTGTTGAACGGTGTTGAGTTATGCACTTTTGAAGTCCCCCTTAGGCTTGTCCAACACTCTTGGTCATAAATAAGAACTTAAATGCTTGAACTTGGACAATAAGATACTAAAAAGGGCCTAGAACCTTGAGACAAAAGACCAAGATTCGTGCACAAAAGTTGGCAAAAACATGCAGAACTGACCAACCGATCGGTTACGGGTTGGCACCGATCGGTTGGGGAAAGGTACTTATGACCATCCGATCGGTTTCACACCAACCGATCGGATGGTAATTTCTGGTAGCTTTGGACTTTGACTTTGACTTTGACTTGTGTAGCTCTTTATGTACTATCCAAACTTGATTAACTTCTGAACTTGGAACTTTGAAATGACAAAACTTAGGTTCTCTTATGAATTACTTCATAGATTGGACTTTTGAGCTTGGGAATCTTCGTGTAATCGCGTATACTTCATTTCCTTCACTTTTTCTCCATTTTTCCTGCATTTGGCTACATATGCTACAAAACATACTTTGATACGATTTAGTGGCAAAAGCATATAAAAAAAAACCAAATAACATACACAAAAACACTAATAACGCTTATAAAAACATGTTAACTTTGAGCGTTATCAAATCCCCCATATTTAAACTTTGCTTGTCCTCAAGCAAATCTAGAAGAAAACTAAATATCCACATGGTATCCAAAAATGATTAGAAAAATGTGATGCAAATCCACCAAGTACAAGTACAAGATACGATTCATCGTTTTAAGCTTTAATGGCGAAAAATCCGAGATGTTTGACAATACCCAATGATTTTCTTGCTTGATTAACATTTCTAACACCTCACGAAAAAGTAACGAAGTATAATTCACTCAATCACTCATTTTAGGTAGTGGAGTAAATAAGAGAAATCACACTTATTGCTCAGTCATGATCTAATTATTACCATAAGCTTGTACAAGAAACAAAACTACACCGCAAAGGCGTAAGCACCAAGTCTACAAATCAAAGAGGTCTTTTATTCGGGTTATAATGTAAGGCTTTGGGTTTTACCAAGCTTATGTTTAAACGTCTCATACAAAAACATAATAGATTACTGGCGCGAATTCTTGATTACTCAAAAACCGGATGGTCACTACAATATTCTTGCACTTGATATTCTCACAAAGCCATTACAATATCCGGATAGATAAAGTAATTTGGTAAGGGTAGGGATAAGGCATGGGATTATATATGAAATTGGTTTTAAAGAAAAATAAAATAAAGTCTAAGTCCCATTGTTGCTAGTCACCGAACAAACCACGAACCCATAAATAATTATAGTTACAATCTCCCTCTTCTTCAAATAACGATACATCGATTCGCCATAACAATATTCTTCATTCTTAGCACATCGGCTAACAACATATCACAAGATTTCCTTTATTCACATATATAGCAAATTTGCTATAATTGTCACCTTATAGTTATGATGACTTATTTTTATTTTTATTTTTTTATTTTTTAGTTTTTTTTTTCACACTTCGCATAAGCATCACCACAACAATACAAATAAGAAGCTGCAGTCTCCGTCTTTGTCGGAATGGCACACACATAATTGGTGAAGTGTGGCTAACTAATAATCATCAAAACTATCCAACAACCAAGCAACTAGCAACCCACCATTTAGACTTTGACAAGGGTTAGGCTAAGGTTTAAAGTGTAAAATATTTTTGTATTTTTCTGGATGTAACAAAAAATGAAAAGGATGGCTCGAAGGGTGTAACTAAGGGTATCTAGCGCTAAAGATGAACGCTAACAAAAAGGGTTAAAAATTGGAAGTTAACTAATCAATGTGACTAGCTAAAAATCAATAATGAAGGCTATTTGGTTAAAATCCTAAGGTTGCCTCTTATCACGTATGTATACGTATATTACAAAAATGTAATCTCACAACGGTCTTGTAATGATTTACAAGCACAAGTTCTAGAATAAATAAAATCACCGGCACACTCATAACAAAAGATTCAAGCATAAAAGATGTATGCTAGATATGAAATAGGCTTAAATCCTCACAATTTAGTGGAAAGGGTTATAATATGCGCTAGCAAATTTTATCAATCCCAGAATGGATTGCAATAATAACGGGACACATCTCGAATTTTTCAAAAATTACTAATTTTTACCATTGGATTGATCCAGTTATTCTAATAAATTATTCCTAAAAGCGTGAAAACAACTAGATTATAAGGACAAACAAAATTTAAAAATTAAATCAATATTAGACTTAATTTCTTATTTTACCTACTCATCCCCCCACACTTAAGTTAAACATTGTCCTCAATGTGATAAATGAAAAAGCATAAAAGTAAGGAAAATGAGAAAATAAACCGTGATATCCAGTGTTATCCAATCTTCTTTTTCTTGTAGTCAACACCTGTATTTATTAAAAACAAAAACAAACAAACAAAAAATTGCAATTTTATTCAAATTAACGGCACACCCCCACACTTAAGTTCGACCAAGTAGTAAAACTTTGGGGTATAAACACTGAAAATCAAAAACAAAAATAAAAATAAAAATGAAACACACGGGTTGCCTCCCGAGAAACGCTTGTTTTATTAACGAGTCCTCAGCTGGACTCAAAACTTCGAAATAGATTATGAAGTTTTAGTGTTATGTTTCCTTTTAGGGATATACAACACATTTCCTATCACAATTCCCTCTCCTGTTTCATCTATGTTTTCCAATTTAACATTTTCCCATGCTCTAGGAAGAGCATCATAGATAAAACCATTACTGTGTGCCCAAGGAACCATTTCCTTGTGTGGAGCCATGAATGTGATTGCTTCATATTTGAATTCGGATGAAATTTCCTCATTAGAAATCATGTTTAATTGCTCCTTATCATAATAGAGTTTAATTCGGTGCCCATTTACAATGAAACTTCCACCATGTTTATCATAAAGTTCAACATAACCTGATGGAAATCCATGTTTCACTATATATGGTCCAAACCATTTTGGTTTGAGTTTTGGAGCTTTAAACTTGTATTTCATATTAAAAAGCATAACTTTATCTCCAGCTTTGAATTGTTTTCGAATTCTTAGCTTCCTATCATGATAAGCTTTGGTTCTTGCTTTGTATAGCTTAGAGTTTTCATAAGCTTGAAGTCTTAACTCATCAAGTTCATGTAATTGCAAAAATCTCTTTTCTCCAGCTATTTTTAAATCAGGATTACAGCTTCTCAATGCCCAGTAAGCACGATGTTCAAGTTCGAATGGTAGATGACATGTTTTCCCATACAAGAGTCTGTACGGTGTCGTACCAATTGGTGTCTTATATGCCGTACGAAATGTCCATAGAGCATCATCTAATTTCCTTGACCAAACGGAAGGATTGTCTTTAACCGTTTTTTCAAGTATTCTTTTTATAGCTCTATTGGTATTTTCGACTTGACCACTAGTTTTTGGATGACAAGCTGTAGCAAAATGATGATTAACTCCATATCGTTTCATTACTTTCTCCATTTGTTTATCACAGAAATGGGATCCTCTATCACTTATTAAAGCTTTAGGAATTCCATAGTGAGCGAAAAGCTTTTAGAGAAAGTTGACAACAACTCGTGCATCGTTAGTAGGAAGAGCTTCAGCTTCAACCCATTTAGAAACATAATCGATTGCAACGAGGATATATTCATATTTGTGTAATTTAGGGAAGGGTCCCATAAAATCAATTCCCCAAATATCGAATATTTCACAGACTTGAATGCTCTTTTGAGGCATTTCGTCTCTTCGAGAAAGGTTACCGGATTTTTGGCACGCATCACAGTTTTGAACAAGAGTATACGCTTCTTTGAGAATTGTAGGCCAATAGAATCCAGCATCAAAAACTTTTCTAGCTGTAGTGGAAGGACCATAATGTCCCCCAGTTGGGCCATGATAACATTCATCAAGAATTTTTCTTGTTTCGGCACCCGAAACACATCTTCGTATCATTCCATCCTTGCACATCTTAAAAAGATAAGGTTTCTCCCAATAATAGTGTTTTAGTTCTGAAAAGAACTTACTACGTTGGTAGTGACTCATCCCTTTTTTAAGAATACCTCCTGCAAGATAATTTGCGTAATTTGGAAACCATGGTATTTCCTCATCATCGTCTTTATCTATCGTCATGAGAGTTTCTTCTGGAAAATAATCATTAATTTCATTTTCTTTTAATTCTTCCAAATTTGGATTCTCGAGACGTGATAAATGATCAGCTGCAAGATTTTCTGCTCCTTTCTGATCTTTTATTTCGATATCAAATTCTTTCAGTAATAAAATCCATCTGATAAGACGTGGTTTTGCATCTTGTTTGTTAATCAAATATTTGAGTGCGGAATGATCGGTAAAAACTATCGTTTTTGAAAGCACAAGATAAGATCTAAATTTGTCGAATGCAAAAACTATGGCTAATAATTCTTTCTCCGTAACCATATAGTTTTGTTGAGTATTGTTGAGTGTTTTACTAGCAAAGTAAATAGGACGAAAATGTTTTCCTTCACGTTGTCCTAAAACAGCTCCAACAGCGAAATCGCTTGCATCACACATGATTTCAAATGGAAGTGACCAATTAGGCGCAACCATAATTGGGGCACTAGTCAATTGACTCTTCAATGTTTCGAAAGCTTTAATGCAGTCAGCATTGAAATCAAATACAAAATCCTTTTCTAAAAGTTTTGTCATAGGACGTGATATTTTTGAAAAATCTTTGATAAATCGGCGGTAAAAACTGGCATGTCCTAGAAAACTTCTAACGGCTTTAACGTTAGTTGGTGGTGGTAATTTGTTGATAACATCTATTTTAGCTTTATCTACTTCCATCCCCGAACTTGATATCTTGTGTCCTAACACAATTCCTTCAGTTTCCATGAAATGACATTTTTCCCAATTAAGAACTAGATGTGCGGCTTCACATCTTTCGAGCATTTCATCGAGATTGGAAAGACAAGTTTCAAAAGAATCACCAAAAACTGAAAAGTCATCCATGAAAACTTCCATAGATGTTTCAAGCATGTCTTGAAAATTGCGATCATACACCTTTGAAAAGTTGCAGGTGCATTACATAGACCAAAAGGCATACGCCGGTAAGCGTAGGTTCCAAAAGGACATGTAAATGTGGTTTTCTCTTGATCGGCTGGATCGATAGGAATTTGGAAATATCCCGAAAAACCATCAAGGAAGCAAAAGTATTTGTTTCCTGCTAATCTTTCGAGCATCTGATCCATGAACGGTAAAGGAAAATGATCTTTCCTAGTGGCTTTATTAAGTTTTCTGTAATCAATACATACTCGCCATCCAGTGACAGTTCTAGTAGGAACTAACTCATTCCTTTCGTTTGTCACTACAGTCATTCCTCCTTTCTTTGGAACACAATGAACTGGACTCACCCATGGACTATCCTCGATAGGATAAATAATTCCTGCATCAAGATGTTTAATGATTTCCTTCTTAACAACCTCTTTCATATTTAGGTTAAGTCGACGTTGTCTTTCTACAACGGGTTTAGAACCTTCTTCACAATTGATTTTGTGTTTGCAAAAATCAGGACTAATTCCTGGAATATCAGAAGTTTTCCGCGCAAAAGCGCGTTTATGCTTCTTAAGAACAGAGATGGGTCTTTCTTTTTGATTTGTTTTGAGCAACGACGATATGACTACTGGAAGAAGTGAATTTTCTTCTAAGTAAGCATATTCGAGATTATTGGGAAGGGTTTTGAGTTCCAAATCAGTGGGTGGTTCTTCTAAATATGATTTGATTTTCAATTGATCTTTATCAATGATATCTTCCAATTTCTCTTCTTCCTCTTCTTCTACTTTTATTTCCATGAATTCCTCAAATTCTTTATCAGAATCAGTTTCACTAATCTTTTTTGAAGTAGTCATGAATGGTTTCGAATCATCAAGTAATGCATCCAATTCTTCTTCAGTGACTTCATCAATTACATCGATGTTATAGCATGTGACATCACTGGGATTTGGATATTTCATTGCTTTATCGATTAAGAACGTGATTCGATCTTCTCCTACTCCAAGATTTAGTTCTTTACCTTTAACTTTAATCATTGCATCAGCAGTGTTTAAGAAAGGTCTTCCTAAGATTAAGGGTACTCGACTATCTTCTTCCATTTCTAAGATGACAAAATCCATAGGAAAAACAAATTTACCAACTTGAACAAGCATAGTTTCAGCAACCCCAACAGGATATTGGTATGTATGGTTGGCTAATCGTATACTCATCTTAGTAGGTTTCAATGTATTGATGGAAAGTTTAGAATACAACGAATAAGGCATCAAATTGATACTTGCACCTAAATCGGCTAAAGCATCACATGTGATGTTGTTTCCTAATGTACATGGTATAAGAAAACTTCCGGGATCTCCAAGTTTTGGTGGAATTTTGTTTTGAATTATAGCAGAGCATTCTTCATTAAGAACGGTAGCAGAAATTTGTTCTAACTTGTTTCGATTATTAAGAAGTTCTTTCAAAAATTTCACATAATTGGGCATTCCAGCTAGAACATCAACGAGGGGTACGTTAATTCTAACTTCTTTGATCATCTCTAAAAACTTCTTATTTCGCTCTTCTCTTTTCTCTTTTCTTAGGGCTTGTGGATATGGTATTTTTGGTGTATAAGGCTTTATTGGTGGAATGGTTGGTTTTTAGGTTGGTTCTTTTTCAATTGCTTCTTCCTCTTCAGCTTCTTCCTCTTTTTCTTGAATAAGAGTTTTATCGGTAGGAATGGGTGGTGGATCATATGAGAGACCACTTCGAGTGAATACAGCATTGATATGCTCATTTCTGTTTTGTGGTGGACAATAATTCTTATTGTTTGATCCAGATGGTTTTGGATTGGATTGGGTGTTACTTGGTAATGTACCAGGAATTCGAGAAGAAAATTGATCAGAAAGTCTACCAAATTTTTGTTCAAGATCCTGGATAGAAGCTTGATGATTTTCTGACCTTGCTCAACTTTGGTTTTGAGATTGAAAAATTGAGTTTTTACGAACTCATTTGTAGTTCTTTAAGCATTTACGAATTCTCGCATCATTTTTTTGAAATCAGATTCTTCCTTTTTATCTGAATTTGCTGGGTTTGGATTTTCTGTTCGAGGTTGAAAATCACTTTTGTTATCCCTTTGTTGGCAATCTTGCCAATTTCCAGAACTTCTTCCGAAATAATTACCACAAAAACCTCCTCCACGATATCCTCCTTGGACATAATTGGCTTCCCCTTTGTTGGGTCCATTCATAGGTTGGTCATCACACTCGGATGATGTGTGATTTCCTCCACAATTATTACAGCCATCTCGCATTTCTTTCATTTCTCCTTTTATATCTTTGTATTGCGAGTCCATTTTAGAAGACAAGGCTTCTATTTTGTCCATGAGTTTTGAATTATCTGAACTTTCAGAAAAAGCAACGGTTTTCCGTAAGGGTTTGGTTTTGGAATCTTTTGACCAATCGAGTTTAAGAAGTACTCGATCTTCAAGAAGTTGATATGCCTCATTTGGTGTTTTGTAAAGGAAAATTCCTCCGGCATCAAGGATTGCTTGAGATGCTTCATCAAGACCATGATAAAAGATTTGGATTATTATTCCTCGTCCTAAATTATGACCATGACAACTACGAAGCAAATCTTTCTTGCGAAGCCAAGCTTCAACAAGAGATTCATTAGGATTTTGTGAAAAAGCACGGATTTCTCCCATTAACCTATCATACATGGAAGGTGGAAAGAATCGGCTTCCAAAAGCTTGCTCATCTCCTCCCAAGTATTAATAGTTCCTGGGGTTAATTCGTTATACCATACTTTGGCATCTCCGGCGAGTGATGATGGAAAAAGTTTGAGCTTGATAGCATCGACATTAGTGTCTCCATAACGAAACATGCAACAAATTTCAATGAATTCGGCAATGTGTTTATGCGGATCGGCCCGCGAACGGCCATCGAATTGACGGTCTTTGATCATAGAAAGATGGTGACCTTTAACGGTAAAGTTTTCACCAAGGTCGGCGACAACAATAGCAGCTCCAGGAGTGGGTGCTACGGTTCTATTGGCGGCCCACATGGGTAAATCGTCAGCCATGGGTAATGGTTCAAAAAGGTTAGAAATTGGATGTTCTTCGGAAAGATTATCAAACCAATTAAGAATAGTTGAAGATCTCTTCTTACGAAACAAACTTTCGGGATCGGATAAAGGTGTACTAAATTTTTTAGTAGTAGAACGAGTGTTCATACAACTATCAAGAGAATCGAATTAATTACCTAAACAAAAGAACAAGAAAATAAAAAATAAAAACAGAAAAATTCTAACCGAATCGGTTGGAAATCAAACCGATTGGTTGGACGCTACGGTAAAATTAAAATTTGAGAAACCGAATCGGTTGGATGAGAAACCGATCGGTTGGTTGCTAGGAATTTTTTTTTTTTTTTTCCTTTTTTTTTTTAGAAAACGAACACGAAAAGAAACGGACTTTTAAAACTTAAAGAAACACGATCAAAATCACCGGCAACGACGCCAAAAACTTGATGTGCGATTTTTGTTAGTGCAAGTTTTAAATTTATAAGAGTGAATTACCAAATCTAGAAACAACACATACGAGCAAGTGTACTCGTCCGTTATAGCAAGATATGATGGTAAGTCGGGATCGTTCGCAGGGATTTGTGAGTGAATCTAAATATAAGTCTAAAAGTAAATCTCTAATGTACCCAAATATGATAATAAGCAAATTCAATAAATTAAAAACTACACTTGTTTAGACTAGTTTTCTACTTAATGACACACATGATTGTGATAACTTTTGATAACATGTTGGTTGAGATAATTAGATGGTGATCTAATCTATTGTTTCTGTAAGTTAAACCTTCGTCAAGATTTTAGTTCATAAAACAAGCTTTAGGTGTAAACCAATCAATTCAAGATCTATCCAAGGTTCATAAAGTATGGTGGATATCTTAAACACAAGACAAAGTTTTATTACCAATCAAATACTCTTAAGAAATGGTCAATACAAAAGGTAACCTCTTCATAGACAAAAAGGTCACAATCGTTTATAAACATTTAAACTTTCGTCCTACTAAAGGTTTACAAACAATCCGATTTGACGTTATAAAAGAATTCTTATTACAATCATACTTCTTGTTTCTTTGTTTAGTCAAGAATAATTATGGTGAAAAACAATCATTCATAGACAAATGATTATAACTAGTTGAGTAATAACAAATCTTTCGACCTTTGAAACTATTATCAATTAGTTAACCTTGGCAAAACAAATGTCACGATGAAAGTTAAGGTACAATTGGTTCTTAGGATTGATTTGAAATTGAATTAAAACATGTTATCACAATCATCACTATCACTAAGTATAAAACATCATCAAAACAAGTGTAAAAAGATTACTAGCCACTCATGGCAAACATGTAAATAAACTCAAAATACCTAACATAAGAATCCATGGTTATAAGTCTTACAATGCTTTGAAATTGATAACAAATGACAAGGTATTGATAACCTAAGAGTTGGTGATGATTTCTTGATATTTTCGGACTCCAAATGTTACTTCCTTGATCCTCCAAAGTTCCTGGTTCTTTCTGCACGAATTTTTCTCCTTAGAGAGCTAGAAGATGATAATAATTGTGTGTAGTAATGAGAGTAAATGGTATCTTCAATTGTGTGTTGAATGGTGTTGAGTTATGCACTTTTGAAGTCCCCCTTAGGCTTGTCCAACACTCTTGGTCATAAATAAGAACTTAAATGCTTGAACTTGGACAATAAGATACTAAAAAGGGCCTAGAACCTTGAGACAAAAGACCAAGATTCGTGCACAAAAGTTGGCAAAAACATGCAAAACTGACCAACCGATCGGTTACGGGTTGGCACCGATCGGTTGGTGAAAGGTACTTATGACCATCCGATCGGTTTCACACCAACCGATCGGATGGTAATTTCTGGCAGCTTTGGACTTTGACTTTGACTTTGACTTGTGTAGCTCTTTATGTACTATCCAAACTTGATTAACTTCTGAACTTGGAACTTTGAAATGACAAAACTTAGGTTCTCTTATGAATTACTTCATAGATTGGACTTTTGAGCTTGGGAATCTTCGTGTAATCGCGTATACTTCATTTCCTTCACTTTTTCTCCATTTTTCCTGCATTTGGCTACATATGCTACAAAACATACTTTGATACGATTTAGTGGCAAAAGCATATAAAAACAACCAAATAACATACACAAAAACACTAATAACGCTTATAAAAACATGTTAACTTTAAGCGTTATCAGAGTCACAGGGAATTCTTGATCATATGTGTGATGTCCCTCCTCCTCTTGTCTTCCCGAATGATCACGTTGAGATGTTCTCCGATTCTACTAATGACGATTCGTTATCTTGTGGAGACATCGTTTTTATGGAAGAATTACCTTCTAAGCTAGTTAGCTTAGAAGAAGAGAATGATGAGATTGACACTGAAATCAAGGATGAAGCACTTCGTGCAACATTATTGAATGTCGATCTCCTTATTTCTAAAATCGAGGCTTTCAAAAAGAAACCTATTTCATCTCCTATCCCGATTAAGGATAGTGACATTTTCTCCGATGATCCTATTCCGGAGTTTGAAGCCTTTACCTTTGATCATATGGGAGAGAAGATTAGTGGCAGTACCACTTCTCATTCTCAAATTTCTCTCCCCGAGTATGATTCATTCACCTTTGAGGAGTTCTCCGGTGAACTCACTCATATGATATCTCCACCGGAGTATGATAACTTTTACTTTGATCTAGACAAAGATGATCTTTGTATTCCGGAGGGAAATATTCTCAACCTTGAGAATTTGATTGATATCAAAATCCCATCCCTCCCACCCAGAATATGTCTAGATCGTATGAGCTTAAATGATGAGATTCATGATACACCAATTATGGATTCTCTTTATGATGATGATGACTTTATCTTGATTGTCATCAAGATCTTTCTACCCTTCTTCACCTACAGGGTGACTTCTCCTGTTCTTCACTCCTTCGGGAATGAAGACACCATCTTTGATCCCGGCATTTTCATTTACCATTATCTTGAGCCGGGTACTTATCTCATCGGTGTGGAACTTTCACGTGCTTCAAATGTTTGTCCAAATATCTTGAATGAAAGTCCGATGGAGATTGTCTTTTCCACATCATGCTTCCCCAAGAACCAATGAATTCGGGGTCGAGTCAACCTAGCGACTCGGTAAACAAAAACAGTAGCATACACTTAGGGTTTTCACCCTAAGTGTAGGGGAGTTCCCCTACTGTGGTTACCAATAAAGTGAAAAAGCAAAAAATGGTGTTTCCACATTTAGCTTGTAATCTTGCCCTTTTACGTTCAAAGAGTCGGTATAATAGCCGGGACTTTGAATATTGAGGAAAATATTCATTCTAAGTGTTGGGGGGGGGGGGGGGGGGGGGGTATTCTAGCGAATTTTATCACATTTTACCATCTAGTACCCCCGTTTTTGGCAAAAATTTTAAAAAATTTTCACTTGTGCTTCAAAATTTTTGTGGTTATCAGTCCGCCATGTCTAAACGACAAAAGGATTGGCTAATCCAGGAGCAAGCGGCTCTTGGTAAAGATATATCAAATCCGTTGACGGCTTGCAATTTGCCCAAAATTGTATGGTATCTCAACTCGCCATATCCTAAAAAGTGAAAGAGTTGGCTAGCCCGCAAGATTATGGCTTGTGGTAAAAGCAGTGGAAAAACCATAATTGGTAATCAGCTCACCAAGATGTTGACTATGTCCATCAAGAGTTGGCTAGTCCAGAAGCAAACGGCTTCTGGTAAAGACAAATCAAATCCGTTTACAGCTGGTGGTTTGCTCAAAATCACATGGTTATCAAGTGGACCATAGTTCTTACTTGAACTGAAACATTTGGCTACTCCAGAAGTAATGGCTTTTGGTAAAGAGATTAAAATCCATTAAATTTTCAAAACAGTTTATTGCTAGGGACTAGCAATATTTTAGTGTGGGGGATTGATGAGTGCTCAAACACTCATCATTTTTGGTCAATCTGAACTGCAAAACATACAAAAACACTCAGAAATGCATCAAAATACTGAAAATATTTCAAAATTGTGTTTTATATGTTTTAGATGCAAAAAGAGTAAAAACAGATGAAAAAAGTACAAAGTTTGCAAAATTGGCAGTTTTAGTCCCCCAACTTTCATAAAATGTCAAAACTAGTCCCTGGTCATTCAAAATATGAAAAAGAGTAAACTACAAAGATGGTCCCTGTGGTTTGCGTTGACTCTCACTCTTGGTCCTTTGACTTTTTTTTGCACTCATGGTCCCTAACTTGAAAACCCTTTACACGCACGGTCCCTTGATCAAACTGGCGTTAAATTTGACCGTTAAAACCTATGATGTGTTGCACACAGGAGGGTATAATTGTCTTTTAACTTTTTTTCTTTATTTCTTTTTCATTTGCTCAAACAAATACTCACCACATCATACTTCTCTATCTTCCCTCCTCCTTTATTTCTTTTTCTTTATTTCTTTCATGATAATTACTCTTCTTTTTCATGAAAATACACCTAAAACACCACTCTGATCATTACTCTTCTCCTTTTTGTTATGTTTCGAGCATAAAATAAAAACATATAACACCACAAAAACACTTTCCCTTTCTATTATGTATTTCTCATTCATACCACAAACCTTTCCTTCTTTGGTCTCTCTTGTTACAATCGAAACACACACCTTTAATCTCTATGAAAATCCGAAAACAAAAAAATCAAAATCCTTTATTACAACACCAGAATCCAAAACCCACGAAACTCCAACATCGTCACACTCAGATCTAGAAGATGTTGGTGTTTGTGAACAGGTTTATGGGCCTATGGTTAAAAGTCGGGTTGATCGGGATTTGTATATTTGTAATACTTTGATTCATTTTTATGCGAAAAACGGGGAGTTTGGAAATGCACGTAAGGCGCTCGATGAAATGTGTGTGAAGGATGTGGTGTCGTGGAATGCGGTTTTGAGTGTTTATTGTGAGATGGAGGATGCGCGTGGGTATCCTAATTTAATGATTCTTGGATCAAAGAGTATATCGAGTGTGTAACTTGATGTATTTTGTGTTGTTATAGTTTAGATAATCTGTGTGTAAATATATTAGTCCTCAAAGGATATTTTTTTTAATCCTTTTATGAATCTCAGTTTTACAAATGAAAGAAAAAAATGTGGATTTTTTTTCTTAGTTTTATAAGTTATAGCCAAACAACCTAATTTGTTTTTATTCTAGTGACTTGAAGATTGGATATATTTTATATATATATATATATATATATATATATATATATATATATATATATATATATATATATATATATATATATATATATATATATATATTTAAAGTTGGAATCTTTATATATTGGTTAAGTTGAAATGGTGGATGGTGGTGATAATATGTGTTGCCAATGTGAATGGTGTACGAGAAAGATATTTATGTTAATGTTGTTGTTAGTAGAGTATGGTGGAGATGCGGAGGAGGTGTGATGGGTTTATTGGTGTTACTGGGTTGGGTATGGTGGTGGTGGTTGTGTGAAGGATGTGGCGGTGGAGGTGTGAAAGTGTGGTGTCAAAGTGTAAGGTAAAAGATGTTTGAAAAGACTAAAATACCCTCATGTGCAAGTCACATGAGGGATTTAACAGTCAAATTTAACGTCAGTTTGGTCAGGGGACCATGAGTGTTAAGGGTTTCCGAGTTAGGGTCCATGAGTGCAAAAAAAAAAGTCAAAGGACCAAGAGTGAGAGTCAGCGCCAACCACAGGGACCATATTTGTAGTTTACTCTATGGAGAATTATCACCAAAGGTGCTTTTGAAATCATAAGTTTTCATATTTAGTCCTTTGGTGAAAAATCCAAAAGTTTTGAGAATTTACATGTTTAGTCCCTGGAGTTTCAAATATTGGCAGATTTGGTCCCTGGTGGAAATTTTGGAAGAAAAGTCATTTTTGGTCCTTAGAAATTCAAAAGTTATCACATGTGATCCTTGGATGAAAAGTTTGAGGAATTTACAAAATAGGTCCCTAAAGTTTCAAATTTGGCAAAAATAGTCCCTAGAATTTTAAAACATAGAAATTATCAAATAAAATCCTTAGACTATTAATATGTGGCAGAAATGGACCCTTGAATCAACATTGGAAAAATGGCAGTATCAGCCCTTGAACTTTTCAGATTTTACACTTATGGTCCTTGTGAAATGAATAAACCAAATGGACCCTTGTTATAATTAAAATCCAAAATACAAACACAACCCACCCAAAATCCTAATCCACTAAAAACCCCAAGCCCAACACCCCCAAGGCCCATTCCCTTACCCCGATTTTGATATCAAACACCACAGGGTCAACCCAAACCTTTGACTATCCACCTCCTCTTCCCCACTTGCACCTGATAACATTGTGTACCCCCCCCCCCCCCCCACCTTCGCCAACTCTGCAACACAACCCATCACTTGTTCCCCCTATCCTCCACAAACAACCAAGATACATTTAATGCCCTCATATCACTCCAAGAAATCCCCTACCTGCCAAACCTTTTTTCCCGTCAAGACTAATTTGAAGGCTGGGATTGACTTGAAGCCATCCTACGGCTGAGATGGATGTGGGAAAGAAAGAGAATCATTCCAGGAACTATATAAATCAAGAAAAAGAAAAAGAGAAGGCAGTTAGCTTAAGTAGTTTTAGTGTAGTTTTAGCTAAATCATTTTCATGTAATTTTCCTTTCTAGTTATAAAATTCAGCTCAAGTAGTTTGTATTCAGTATTTGCAGTGTATTCTAATCACTTTTTAATATCAATTTTAAGTGTTTTCAGTTTAATTCTTCTTTTTAGCATATATTCATTGAAATTCCATTTTGACTTAAAATAGTGATAGAGTTGTTGTTTACTGTCCCTTTCATCTCAGATTAGTTATTCCTAAGCTTTTAAAAGCTTAAGATACATTTGAACTAGGCATAGTGAGAAAACTCAAAAATAAAAAATAATTAGTTGAAAAATCAATGGAAATTCAAAAATAAAGAAAAATGGAGAAGAAGGCTTGAAGCAGGGTATACTTTGGACTGCTAGGGGTTTAGAACTCCAATGGTAGTCTTAGGGTTGTGATTTTAGTCCCTGGTATCTCATTTCTCAGCATGGACCAAATTGGAAGTCATTTTCTCATATTTTGGTAATTCACTGTACAAGGGCTCATATAATGCTTATCTTTGTTTCTCTGTGTCCCTTTGGTGTAGTTTAGCTCAGTCAATGCTTAATTTACCCAACTTGTTTATTAGTATACATGGTTGCTCACTGTTCCCGTTTAACAGTTAAAAAAATTGCTCAATGATGATTAACGGTATTTGTTGTTCAGAGTGATATTTTTATGTTTAAAATAGCTTTTTGTGTCATATTAGGTCCTTTTAAATCATTTGCATGGTCTGAATCAGGAATTTGATTTAAAAATCACATTTTCATCATACTGAAGGAGTGTTTGGATTGCCCTGCAATCATGTGTTCAGGTCTGTTGTAATAGTTATTTCTGGTTCACACAAGTTCTTTTAATACAACTTCAAGGTTTGAGCTGGCTTTTGAGCTCAAGGTCCCTGGGACCCACTTGAATCCACCCCTATTGTCTGTCCCATTTTCTACGTTGAAAACAAGTAACAAAGTGCTTATTGTGGTTCATGGGCTTAACCTGTGAGCTTATTTGTGATATTTTTGCTTAATCATGTCCCAACAACTTAAGTGAACCAGAATCCACCCTTGTGGACCCCACATAAGCTAATTTGAGCTTATTTTCTTGTTTGGTCAAATAAAGTCAATTGTGCAAGCTTTTAAGCTTATTCTGGCTTATTTTTATGTTCTAAAAAAGTTGTTTTTGTAAAAGTTTAATGTTTTTAGGTATAAAATAGTTTTGTAAAAGAAAAATCCAAAAAAACCAATTTTAAAATAAGTGATTGTTTCTATTTAATTTGATTTATCTTTTTAATTTTCCTTTTTAGATTTTTATTAAGTAAATTGCCCTTTTATATTTTTCTTAAATTTCCTTTATGTTAAAGTAATTTTAGTAATTTTCTCAGATTTTTATATTATCATTTGGTATTTGTTAGATTTAATATTAGTTTTAGTAATAATTAATTATTAAATAGCAAAATTAGTTTTTATAAAGTAAACCCTAGTTTTTATATTTTTCCTAGCTTTTATAAGTTATAAAATAATTATACGAATTTTCTTATAATTTCTACTGTTCATATTCTAATTTTTATAATTTAATTAGTTTAATTAGTAATTAATTAATATTTACTTTAATAATTAGTAAAAATAGTCTAAATATAATTTTTAGAAACTTTTTATAATTTTTTAGGATTCCTGTGATGGTTAATTAGTTTTATAAAATTTTTCTTAATTATATAAGTCACTTTAGTGTTTTTAATAATTTTAATTAGTTTAATTAGGTAATTAATATTTAATTAGTAATTAATTAATACAAAATCCACAAAAAGACAAAAAAACACATTTTTTATTTTAAAAATTTGTTTTTAGTTAATTTATAATTTTCAAAATTGAATTTTCATTTTTCTAGTATTAAATTAATATTATATTGTATTTAAGTTATTCAAATATTAATAATTAGTATTAAATAGTATTTAATTAATATTAAATAATTAATTAGTCTAAAAATTTATTGTCTTTTTCTAAAAAATTTCTTTCAACCTTAGGTTTGTAAAAAAGTCATTTTCGCCCCTGGGGGTTTTCAGATTTCAGTTTTCACTTTTTATTTCGTGCGTTCATGTAAATTTAAAGTGAACGTACGCGTTTTTAGGATTTAAACGTTTTTGGTTTTTCCAAATTTCCAGTCTTGTTCATATAGCTTATTTAAGCTATTTCTTCGTACATTCCTTAGTTCAAATAATTCACAATCCCTTTCCTGTCCAAATTCACCCGATCACAAGCCCGTTTGATAACAATTCGCACCTCGTCGGGACATAACGACCCGGGGAAACACTATATTCCGCGGAGCATTGACTCTAGGCAGTTTGACTTGGTTGACCATTCACCTGGTCAATTAGGTTGACCGTTCAGAGCCAATCATGGCTCATGTTTCAAGGTAAATTGTGAAAATGCTTTATTTTGTTTTTAACTTCATCTTGACTACATATAAAGGTATTTTGCAAAAGATAAGTGTAAGGGAAATCTAAATTTGTTTATAAGAATGAGATTGAACATGAATCACAACAATATTAAATGAATATGCATATTAGTATTTGTTTGAGTTAAATGCTTGTATTGAGTCATAATGAGTATTTTGCAAGATTTCCGTGAATTAAGGCGTAAGTTTTTTTAGAAATTTTCCGGAAACTTAACATGAAATTTCTGCAGGTCACTTTTGACGACGTCAGGATTTAACCTGACAGCATCATGTGTAAAATTCTGGAAATTTTGCAAGTTTTGTTTTTCTGCCGGAATCGTAGAGTTTTTGTTAAGTCTCTAGTTTTATAAACTCAAGGAAATCTGCAAATATTCTTTCCAAAAGCATTATATCTTAATTTGCTTTCTAGGATTTTATTTTATATAGAGTTTACTGCCGATTTTACGCGAGGTTTGCCATGATTGTTTTCTCAGGTTTAACAGGTTATATTGGACAAGAAGATGATTTATATTTCTTGAGGGAAGCTTTCAATGTTCATTTTCTTGGAGGAGGATCAAACCACGTTAACTCATTATCCACACCGAACGAATCAGGGGAGTATTTGTTTCATACTTTTACCTTCATTACTTTTACACCCTTTTAATTGAACATTGAGGACAATGTTCAGCCTAAGTGTAAGGGGAGGATAAATGATGATACCTTAGAGAATGCAATTACACTTGATTTTTGTTTGTTTAATAGTAGGTGTGTAATAAAACTAAAAGAAACACTTGTTAGGGTAATTTTAGCGCCAAATTTAAAATTTTTTACAACATATAGGAGTGAAGCTTTTGTCTTAATAAGCGTCTCATGGATAGGAGTTGTATGACTAGCACAAAAACCGTACCACTCAAAATTTTCCACCCCAAATATGTGAGGTTCGCCCCTAGATTTGTTAGGAAAAGATGCGTATGAGTGTACCAGTAGTACTTAGATTCTAGAACTTGTAATAGTGATGCATCCCAAGACCACATGTGAGACTAAATTCATGTAGTAGGATTTACTGCATGATAAGAGGCATTAGGATAACCCTTGTGTTAAACTCGTATCCTAATTACTTGACCAATGAAGTCAATACAGTTGACTAATAAAGTCTACTAATTTTCCCACACGTTTGCGATGTACTCATTTTTAGTACACGATACCCCTAGCACACCCCTCCGAGCCTATCTTTTTCGTTTCTAACTTTAAGCATTTTACTTAAAGGAAGAATTTGTTTACAATCCACCCCAAATGTATACCCAAATCGCCTTAGCCTTCCTTGTATGCACTCATCATTAATGCGTTATTGTTACATGTTTAAAACCTTAGTTAATTGTCTAATTGATTGCATGGTTGCTAAGTCGAGTCATATCTTGTACATATTGTTTTGGGACGATTGGGACTCATGGGTAAAGTACTATTGTTATGGAGTATTGGGGAAGACGTCAATTATTACCCGCATATGTGCATTAATATCTTAAAAAGTATTCCAAGTTTTTTGATTATCTTTATTCTAGTCATTAGAATAGTTGATTGTAAAGCATGTAAAAGTTCAAGTGTAAGGGGAATGCAAATTCCCTACGATGTATTATTTTGGATGGTAGGGCAAGAGTGTATGCAAAAAATAAAAAATAAAAAAAAAATCCAAAATATCAAGAAAAAGAAAAAAAAAATAGAAAAAGAAAAAGAGAAAAAACATACGGACTACCGTCCCGTTTCCTTTTATGTTTATTTGTTTTTGTAGTTTTTATTAGCTTAAGTCGAGTCGAGTCTTGGCTTAGAAATGCCACATTGTACATGTAATTGACCAAGATGATTAACTCACCACCAGTAAAGATTGCCTTTTTCCAACAAAACCGTGTTTATCATATCCCTACACCTCACGTTACAACCCTTTTAAAGACCTCTTTGATAGTTTATCCTAGGTGCTTACGCCAAGTGGTGGAGGTTTGATCCTTTCCCAAGCCTATGTTAATCTATGTGCTATGACAGGTAGTGAGAGATATTTTTCATTTTCATTTGTGATATAAACTTTTATTACACCCGAGAGATGTGAGTATCCAAACACTATTTGTGAGGTGCTAGTGTATAATTTCCGTGCTTGTTTTGGTAGAAGTGGAACGATCATTTGTTGTAATTACTTTTATATTAGTGTTAAATGACCCCTAGCTTGTATTTTGATTAGAATAAAAGCGCATTTGCTTGAGGACAAGCAAATCTCAAGTGTAAAGGTATTTGATGAGGCGAAATGTGTTGCGCTTTTAGGGGGTCATTTAAGCCCTAAGTCGTGATTATTTGATCAAATATTGCCTCAAATCATTCCTTTGTCATTTTAGGTAATTTGGAGAAGAAATATGGAAAGGAAGTATTTTGGACATTTTTGGAGCGAAAAGTGAAGGAAACGACAAAGTCTCCAAAATCAAGCTGCAAACAGTACCTGACGGCGTCACGCTCTACAGGTGAAGTCGTCATGTGTTGGCAAAGATGTAGATATGAAGTTTACACAAGACGCGCCAGAAAGATTTTTGGAATTAAAGAGTGATGGCGTCACCTTTTGTGATGCCTAGGCCATCACGTGCAAATTAAGGGGTGACGGCCAAGAGAAGAATAGTAAGTGACGGCGTCAGATCTGGATCTAGGCATTCCGAGGAAAGCATTGGTGGCTAGTTGACTGTGTCACATGTATAACGTGACGCTGTCAGATTGTATTCTCTGTATATAGTTTTCTAATTTTCATTCATTAGGGAGAGAACTTTTGGAGGAACTTTACCATAAACCCTAGGCCGAATTTTCACCTTCTTGTAAGGGTTTCAAACCCTTCTTTCATCCATGTTTGATTAAAAATAAGTCTTCCAATAATCATTCAATATGTCTATGTGTTGTTTGATTCTATCTTATGCTTGTCTTTACATTAACATGCTAGGCTAGGTTTGTTTGTGTTTTCTTAGATGTAATGAATCCTAACTATTGATTATTGGTTGATTGTTTGTTATAAATTGTTGTTGGATGAATGATTTCGATGTTAGGCTTAAGAAAACTGGCTAATCTCCAATTGGTAACTTGCTTGAACGTCTTAAGAAACACGAATCGGATGTGTATTATGATTTCAATGGTTGTATTTAATGCATAAGTGACTACTAAGGATGCCATGTTAGGAGCTAGTTGTCGGCTCGACATAGGAAAAGGTAGAAGCTTATAGAGTTGGGGAAGATCGTACACGGCCCCACGAATCGTATTAAGGAATATAACCCGCCATCCACGCAATTGTAACAAACTAGTCAATTAATGAAAGATATCTAGGGAGTAGTGAAATCTAAGTAAACACGTTTCTCTCTTTATAAGGTTTTTCTCAATATTTTATTTTCTTGTTATTTCATTTTAATTGCATTTGTAGTTATTTGGGTTAGTTGACTAGTAACTAATTCCGCCCCTCTTCCCAAAATCGAGATTTTACCTCTTTCATAAAATATAAAACACAAAAAGAATCATCCTTCACCTTTATACCTAATTGACTTAGTTTTCAATCCTAACGAACACTATTCCCCGAGAGAACGATCAATCCCCCGGTACTTGCCACTCATTATACTACATCGGTCAAGTACACTGCCTGGTGGGGATTGCAAGCTTCTCAAGATCCCTTGAGAAGTAAAACATTTTGCAAGGTTGCAAAACCACGCATCAGTATGGATATATATTTCTACCTTTTATGGCAATAATTTGTGGTTAGCTTAGCAATTCACGGTCTTTAGAATACTTTAATAACCAAATATGCTAAAAGTGTTAGTATCGTTTTCAAAAATTTTAAGTTAGTAGCTTTCTTGTGCTTTTAACCTGTTTTCCGTAAATGGGGCAAAAAATATGTAATCATATAATACATATAGATTTTTACAACTAGCTGATATTATACTTGAAAAAATCCCTAACAACTATCATTCAAATTAATTTTCTTGGAACAAGAATGATGTACCAAAAGCCTTTTGAGCTAGGTTGCACAGACACGGACACGACGATACGGCAAAATCTATAAATATAGGACACAAACACGGCGTGGACATGAGAATTAAATATTTATTGTATATATTAAAGGTGACAAGGTTGAAACATACAAACTGAAGATGGGTGATATACTATTACTAATATTAGAAATCTCAACCAATTTCACCGTTAACGATTTGCATACAAATATACATCTAACATCATGGGTGTATCGTAATTAAAACAAATTTATAAATACGAAACATCATATATGCAAACATTCATCGTTTAAATATTACATGTAACAAGATATCTAATAGCTTGCCAATACTATGAATTTATTTTTAATAAATCTAAGTAAGTTAATGTTTGTCTTGGTAGTAGGGAAAACAAATAAAGAAACGTGTGAACTTAACATAAAAAGGACATGTGTGTGGAAAACTAGAAGGGGGGGTTGAATAGTTTTCCCTTCTTTTTCGTTTTATAAAAACTTTGTTTCAAAATGTTGATTAGAATTTATTCAATTGTTTGTTTGAAAAACCTTCAATTAGATTTTAGTATAAAAGCAACATATAATCAATATGATCAATTATACATGTGAACTTTTAGATTAGTTTTCAAAACTTAGTTTTATGAATGAAGCATAGATCAAACTTTATGTGTATAAGTTTTCCTTTTAAAATCTTAAAACGTTTTGTATCAAATTATCGATTAAGTTAAGATCAACATGAGAAGTGTTAAATATATATATTAGTCCATTTGACCATAACATACAATTATATGTCCTATCATACTATTAACTTCTATGTACAACACATTCAATCATCACAACAATATAAGCAACAATTAAGACATATAGGCAAGCATAGATATAAAGCGATAAATGCAAGAATGAATGAAAAGAGATGAGAGAAAGAACATGAAAACCGAACACGATGATTTATAGTGGTTCGGCTACAAGGACACCTTCCTTGTTCCTACTCCACTCCCCGAGTCACCTACTCGAGAGTTTTCTTCACTACTCAACAAGCTCCCTTTTGGCGGAGAAAACCTTACACACCAATTTACACACCACAATAACTTCACACCTTAATCACAACAACTACACACCTATTCACTACTTAATCACACCACTTCTTCACACCTATCTTCTACACACCAATCATCTACACACCAATCTTCTACACACCAATCTTCTATACTCTTCACACCTATCTTCTTCACTCCTAACTTCTTCACAACTTAATACTTCCTAACTCTTTCTTCACACCAAGAGTATATTCACACCTTCAAGGCACTAATGTCTTGACACCTTCAAGCCACTAATGTCTTCACAACTTCAATGCACTAATGTCTTGACACCTTCAAGGCACTAATGTCTTCACAACTTCAATGCATTAATGTCTTGACACCTTCAAGCCACTAATGTCTTCACAACTTCAATGCACTAATGTCTTGACACCTTCAAGGCACTAATGTCTTCACAACTTCAATGCATTAATGTCTTGACACCTTCAAGCCACTAATGTCTTCACAACTTCACATAAAGCACTAACTAGATCCTAATACATCTTTGGGTTTATGATAGGGAGGATACTTCTCTTGCACTTTAAGTGATGAAAGATTGGATCACTTGAAACAAAGATTAATAATCTTATGATCAAAGGGTTTTAGAAGGATGTTTAGAGAGAATTGGATCTGAAAATATTTGTGCAAAAGGTTGGAAAAATTCCAGGTTTGAGGTGGTATTTATAGGGAAAAATTTCTGACAAAATCTGACAGGGGAGCGTGGCCGGTCCCCTTAATTGTGTGCCGGTCCCCTTAAAATTAAGGGGGCCGCCCTACTGAAACGGCCAGATTTTCTGTCTTTTAGTGGGGAAAGTTTATTTGGTGAAAAACTAACTAATTTTGGTTAAAAGTTTGAAATCATATATTTAGTATGATTAAAACATTTTTCTTTATTACCAAAAGTGTTTTTCAAAAGTATATAATAAGTTTATATAATTAAATAAACTTTGTATTAGTTAATTAAATACCCCTTTGATCATGAAATGTATTAAACACTTGTTTATCCATACCTTAAGTGATTGTTGAAGCATACTTGAGACGTTGAGATGTCGAGGCTTGTTGACGTAAGAATGCATAGATGAATTGTGATCACAAGTAACTTAAGCACTTTACGTTATATGTTGTAACTTACATTTTTGTCATCATCAAAACATGAAGAGGATGTTTAGATTAAATATCGTAATATTCATGCCAACAATCTCCCCCTTTTTGATGATGACAAACTATGTAAACTATAACTTATAGTAAAATGTATAAGTTACTTGTTTACACTTCTTCTCCCCCTTTTGTCGAAGCAAAAAGGTGGACTCTAAATGAGACTTCTACAATGCTTGAACTCTTGAGATAAAATATAAAAGGCGAGCTTGCATCATCGTAAGTGAAGCCTTGATCCTAGCAACCTCAATGCTCCCCCTTGGTGTATGCTCCCCCTTGGTGTATGCTCAAAACTTGTTTTGGCTACCAAAGAATCGAGCGGTGAAGTAATCCTTCAAAACAAAGTTAGTAGACAACTGCACATGTATATAATGATGATAATGGATATATGCATGAAACTAATAGGGGAACAATATATGGACATATTAGGTATATGCACTAAAAGTATGACACATGCAATTATTGTTTTTAAAACAAAACCTAAATCCAAAAGAAAATTTAGAATCTAATGCAAAGATTAGAACCTAGGAAAATGTAGGATTGGTGGGATCAAGGATGGATAAACTTTGATGGAAGGTTTAGGATAGAATAGGTTTGTGAATTTTGGGAAGTGTAGGATGAAATGGGCCAAAAAAATAGAAAAGGGAAACAACACATTCGACCATCAGATGGCCGGTCCCCTTAATTGGAGGCCGGTCCCCTTAATAATTAAGGGGGCCGCCTTATGATTTAAGGGGGCCGCCCATCTGGTGATTCCCAGATTGCCAGAAAAGGGTTTTTGGTAGTGCATTGCAGAAAGGTTGTGTTTTTGGTTTCAAACAAGTCCAACTCTTTGAGGCAATTAAACATAGACTAATTATGTAGGCAATTATGTAGCTAAAGCATGTTAACCAAAGAGATTAAGTAATCAAGCAATTTCATCTAGCATGCAAACATACTCATCTAGCAAGCAAAATATAAGTGCTAGGAAACAATAAGCAACATCAAGTATTTCATAACTACATAACTAGGAGAATTAATCCTAATGTGTATTATGATAGCATGGGTTTCTAGACTTGTTACAAACGAAGTCTTAATAGATAAACCATGGCCCTCTTGATTTGATTTAGTTCACTTATAAGTGTCATTTATATAAATATAGATGACAAATATGAGATCACCATGCATGATTTAAAGAGACGTTTTTAGCATTATTCAACAATGTTTGAAAGTAGGTTTTCATGTAGATATGAGAGTTAATTGAATAAAATAGATTCGGTTTTACTTCAAAATGTGTTAATGAAAGGTAAATAAAATTTTCTCAATCTTTGGTTTTGATCAAAACAAAATTGTGGAGGTTTATTGTGAAAACATCTTATTTAAAAGTGGGATAGTTATTTGAAAAACTATTTTCCAAAATGTGAGGTTTTTGCATATTTTTAAAGATATTAGATTTTTGACAACAAATATCATTAATCATATATTTTAAAAGATGTTTGTTATAGATCTCATGCTCAAGAGGATTGGTTAAGCCTACTATTATCTCATGCTATCGTTTCTACATATCCTATGATCCAATTGTGGAAAACTAGAAGGGGAATGAGGAGGGATGAGCGTGAATGTAAAGGGAAGGTGATGACAAAGGGTTGACAATTATGGTTTGGATTAATATATCGTTCGACAAGGGTGGATGATAGGGAATCATGGGATTTTTAGGTGTTTTGTTGGTTGACGACTGAAGGTGGATATGTGAAATGAGGTGGTGATGAGTCGACAACACTTGATCATGAGTCGACAACACTTGAAGCTTGGATTTCTTCATTGTGTTCTTCACTTGCTAGTAAGTGGAAATGACGCATTTCGTAATGAAATTCACTTGGATGAGGTGGTGATAACTTTTGGTGGTGGAGATAATTGTGAGTTGATATATTCTTTGATGGATGGAGTGGTGGATTTGAAGTGGGGTTTGTTGGTTGAGGGTTTTGATGTTGTTCAAGTGATGGGGTTTGTTGAGATCTAGTAAGAAGATACTCAATCCAGGTAAAGTGCTCATTCAAAGCAATGGTATGTTGTTGAAGGAAGATGCAACAAGGGCAATTGTTAACATGCTTCTCAATTTGGTTAATGTTATGTGGTGATGATGGTGAGCTTGATTGAGGTGGATCCAAATTGCGTTGAGCAAGATGTAATGCTAAAAGAGCACTAAGCTCATGAGTCTCTTTTAGCTCCTCAACGAACTTCAAGTGTTCGGAGGAAGGTGATGGTGGTGGAGCATGATAATTGTCTTGGGTGAAGGTTTGCACATGCAACATGGGAGTGGCATGTGAGGTTGTAGGAAGTGGTGGTGGTACTCTAGGTGGTGTGAGGTAGAAGGATATATGTGAGTGAGTGTCATTTCCCTTCCCATTAAATTCATGCTCATCCGGATATATTATGAGACTAATATGACCTATCGGAAAACGACACTAAGGTTCATATGAAATAAGGGTGTAGGATCTAAAAGAAATAAAAATATACCTAGATGAATGATACATATAGAGTAAATCATGTAAAGGCATACAATCAAATCACATAGGAGCAAATAAACATCTAGAAATAACATATATGCGATATGCCATAAATCTAGGAATGAAATCATCTAATGAGAAGCAAAGTTCATAAAAGTAAGCTTAGCGTTAGGTACATTTAGGAAGAGCGATTTAATCAAGTTGGAGAATGAGTATGAGACTATTACTAGTGGTGCTCAATTCAGGCTAAACACGACCATTTTTACGGGTTACACACACCCAACTTCTCACATAGAAGCAATCCAACCGTTAGGTTAAATTGAGTTTCTAGTCAATAGATTCTCCAGTAGTCATTCTCTTTTTAGAAGAAATTGAGTTCCTAAATTCACCTATCGAAGAGTACCAAATATGAAGTTTGCTTGATTCACTAATACTTGGCATAATGTGACTCAAACACCATGTTTTTATGAAGGTAAGTCTACATGATATATTTTACTCACTATCCCAATAGAGATGTGTTAAATGTTAAGATAAGAGTAAATGCAAAGTTTTAATCTTTTGTTCATGATTAACCGGTTATTTGGTTTTGATGACATATTACTTGATTTAATAAATGTGCTTTGATTTATGAATGCTCCTTAGCATATCTTGAAAAATGAATCTCATTAAGATTATTTATCTTAAACGAGATTGTGATTCACAAATGATATCAAAACTAGACATTTATATATTCTAAAGCAAATATTATTTTCTATGATTTTTGCCAATGTTATATATCATAATTTAACTAGTATTTGAAACAAAATGAAGTTTACTTGTTTATGCATTGTGACAAGTTGTTTTTCAATTCTAATAACTTAAATTATTTCAAAAAGAAAAGTGTAGTGCATTATCTTGTAACACAACCATTCATGCTACAAAGAAAATGAAATACATATAATATATAGTGTGTATTGTTCTTAAATATGTATTTTATCTTGTGGTGATAATTTTAAGTAGTGTGAGCAAAGTTTACATATGTTGTTAGTTTGCTCATGTTTGGTTTTTCGGATATGACACATTTATCCATTGCATTGCAATGTAAATTGCTTGAATATTTCGGACGAAACATCCAAGTCGTCAATCCTACTTCATTGTATATTTTATAAATGTGTTTAAAATGTTATTCTAATATTTGGAACACAATTATTGGACAAGTAGATTCAATATGACATTATCAACACAAGTGTGAGTTATGATCCAATGCATGCTCTTTTCATCTACAAAGGATGTAAATATTTTCATATCAATCTAGTGTGATTGAGTATGTAGATTCAAGACTATATCATTTGATGTAATCTTGAAACTTAAATAAATAACAATCCAATTTCTTGTCCATACTCAGAAAACATGTCAATTAGATTTAATGAATATATCAACCATAATTTGAATAATGAATTGATATAATATCAAGATCTTTCTTGACCCTCACAAACACTCATTTAAGATAAATAGGCATTTTGATAGTGTGTTCCATTAATCCTAAGATTATTTATGAGTGAGGTTGGTGAATGATTGAAATTTGACTTATTACTTCATGATTGTTATAAGTTTTGTTTATGTGAAAGACTCTTCATTGTTACTTATAATGAACACACTTAGATTTTGAAAATACTTTTTCTTTTATATTACTACTAATGTTTTACAAAGATTCAATTTGTCATATTAAACAACTTAAGGTAAAACAAGGTAATTTGTTGAAAATGTTTAAGTGTGTTGTTAAGAATAGATTAAATTGATTGAAATATTTAGGTGATTAGATTTAACTCATTTACAAGATGTTTGAGTAACATTAAGCCATCTATTCCTATATGCAATGCAAGCATAATAATGCAATCCTAACGCAAGAAATCTAGCATAAGATCAAGTTAAGTATAAGCTAGATAACTAACTATAAACTAATAGAGTACAAGGCACATATGCTAAGATATTCAAATAGCTAAATTACAAATAGCAATGATTAGCAAAGTAAAATCACAAATGAGTTCACATAGCACATAAAACACTTGTCGTCGTTTTGTGTTTTATATATACCAATGTTTACTTAGCTCGATTTTAATTGAAAATAAAAAAGTTTCCTATCCATTTTAAAATTTAATAAAGATCAATATTTTGAAAACATAAATACTTAATTTTTCAAAGATATATCGACTAGGAATGCCCGACTCGAAGGAAAAGTTGAAATACAAGTTTTATGTTAAAACAAGACTCAAATTTTTTTTGACCTTCGTGTAGTATTTTAACTTTCTGACTTATTTAAGTTTGTAATGGTTACTTGTAAGTATTTTTAAATGAAAGTAGACTCAATTACCTTTAAAACGCCGGGTGGCACGACTTCTACGGAGTTACGGTTAATTTTATATGATATTTCAAAGTTTTTGAAAAACTGTCAAACAGACAGGCGGACCCCTTAAATTTAAGGGGGCCGCCCAGTATTTAAGGGGGCCGCCCAGACAATTAAAGGGGCCGCCCATCTGATACTCAAAAATGCAATTTTTGTTAAAAATTGTTTTCTGACTTTGTGGAAAGGTGTGTAACTTTCTGATTTTAAAAACGAACATATAACACTTGTTAATCTTATCTCGAGCTAGTATAATTAGTGTATATAATATCAAAACTAATACAAGTTAATCAACAAAACACTTTTCATATTAAATCCTCCTTAATGGGTAATTTGATACATGGATCGTACTCAATTTTTAAAACCATTTGTTTTGAAAATTTGAGCGACGTGGCTCTGGTACCAATTGTGGAAAACTAGAAGGGGGGGTTGAATAGTTTTCCCTTCTTTTTCGTTTTATAAAAACTTTGTTTCAAAATGTTGATTAGAATTTATTCAATTGTTTGTTTGAAAAACCTTCAATTAGATTTTAGTATAAAAGCAACATATAATCAATATGATCAATTATACATGTGAACTTTTAGATTAGTTTTCAAAACTTAGTTTTATGAATGAAGCATAGATCAAACTTTATGTGTATAAGTTTTCCTTTTAAAATCTTAAAACGTTTTGTATCAAATTATCAATTAAGTTAAGATCAACATGAGAAGTGTTAAATATATATATTAGTCCATTTGACCATAACATACAATTATATGTCCTATCATACTATTAACTTCTATGTACAACACATTCAATCATCACAACAATATAAGCAACAATTAAGACATATAGGCAAGCATAGATATAAAGCGATAAATGCAAGAATGAATGAAAAGAGATGAGAGAAAGAACATGAAAACCGAACACGATGATTTATAGTGGTTCGGCTACAAGGACACCTTCCTTGTTCCTACTCCACTCCCCGAGTCACCTACTCGAGAGTTTTCTTCACTACTCAACAAGCTCCCTTTTGGCGGAGAAAACCTTACACACCAATTTACACACCACAATAACTTCACACCTTAATCACAACAACTACACACCTATTCACTACTTAATCACACCACTTCTTCACACCTATCTTCTACACACCAATCATCTACACACCAATCTTCTACACACCAATCTTCTATACTCTTCACACCTATCTTCTTCACTCCTAACTTCTTCACAACTTAATACTTCCTAACTCTTTCTTCACACCAAGAGTATATTCACACCTTCAAGGCACTAATGTCTTGACACCTTCAAGCCACTAATGTCTTCACAACTTCAATGCACTAATGTCTTGACACCTTCAAGGCACTAATGTCTTCACAACTTCAATGCATTAATGTCTTGACACCTTCAAGCCACTAATGTCTTCACAACTTCAATGCACTAATGTCTTGACACCTTCAAGGCACTAATGTCTTCACAACTTCAATGCATTAATGTCTTGACACCTTCAAGCCACTAATGTCTTCACAACTTCACATAAGCACTAACTAGATCCTAATACATCTTTGGGTTTATGATAGGGAGGATACTTCTCTTGCACTTTAAGTGATGAAAGATTGGATCACTTGAAACAAAGATTAATAATCTTATGATCAAAGGGTTTTAGAAGGATGTTTAGAGAGAATTGGATCTGAAAATATTTGTGCAAAAGGTTGGAAAAATTCCAGGTTTGAGGTGGTATTTATAGGGAAAAATTTCTGACAAAATCTGACAGGGGAGCGTGGCCGGTCCCCTTAATTGTGTGCCGGTCCCCTTAAAATTAAGGGGGCCGCCCCTTATAATTAAGGGGGCCGCCCTACTGAAACGGCCAGATTTTATGTCTTTTAGTGGGGAAAGTTTATTTGGTGAAAAACTAACTAATTTTGGTTAAAAGTTTGAAATCATATATTTAGTATGATTAAAACATTTTTCTTTATTACCAAAAGTGTTTTTCAAAAATATATAATAAGTTTATATAATTAAATAAACTTTGTATTAGTTAAATAAATACCCCTTTGATCATGAAATGTATTAAACACTTGTTTATCCATACCTTAAGTGATTGTTGAAGCATACTTGAGACGTTGAGATGTCGAGGCTTGTTGACGTAAGAATGCATAGATGAATTGTGATCACAAGTAACTTAAGCACTTTACGTTATATGTTGTAACTTACATTTTTGTCATCATCAAAACATGAAGAGGATGTTTAGATTAAATATCGTAATATTCATGCCAACAATGTGCACTAATTATAATAATTTATTTCTCATCTTATCTTTTCTATGTTCTCGCAATATATTCATCTTCTACAAACAACACTTACAGACCTCACATCCAACCAACCATGGCAGTATGGCATGCCGGAATTTGTACCGAATAACCTCAAAAAATTTCACGTCTTCACCTCACGTCCTCACGATCGCGAAAGGCACAGAGAGGGATGGTTGACCAATTCTGACTGTGATCCGTGTCAAGCCGTGTCCAAATCCGTGTCCGGCCCAAACAGCACGTGGGATACGGCACGTACGTGCCGGACACGTGTCCGAGCCGTGTACGATGCGTGTCCGTGTCCGACACTACCACTCTGAGGTTTCTGGCGTGTCCGTGCTTCATAGCTTTTGAGTGAAAAAAACATTTACATTTGCATTTACATTTACATAGAAGATACATATCTTGGGTCAAAATTTTCGTTTCATCTTCCCAAATTAAATGTTACATTACAAACCATGGAAACCGAAGAAAACCAGAGATATTTTTATTAGACAGATCATAAATACTGAATAAACCCTTACTTGTACCATAAGTCGATACAAGATAAACTCACAAAATAAAAGATACTTTCCTAGATAATGACTCACATGACTCTTTCCTAATATGACTCAAATACGACTAAATAAAAGATAGTTATCCAAAGGCGTATCATTCCCCACTCTTTCGGAAATCACCTTGTCCTTAAGTTGTTGCTTCAAAATCTCACCTCATGTAGTTCCAGGATCCCACACCTTCACTTGTAGTTCACCCTCTTTTGGATTATAAGAAAACGGCATAAAGTGCATCAAAAAGCTTTGCCAAGGTTGTCTATAATATACATGATTAGTGTCCAAATTCAGCCCGCCATATACAACTTTATTCTTCCCAATTTGAATCACAACATAAAACTTTGATTTCATCCACACGAGAGGCAACTCATCTCTTTTCTTTCTCTTAATGGTTTCTGGTGGAGGTGGTTCAATAGTAGTTTTAGGTGGCATTGTCAACAAAGGTAGTTCAACGGTTGTAGGTTTCTGGTTTTGCAATCCGCTGTTGCTACTACTCGCTTTGTTACTGAAAGAAGACGACTGCTGATCTTTAAAACGTGCTTCTCTTATACGGACCAAGGGTAAGGCTTCTCCCAAAGTTGTTGGATTCAACCTCAACAGTTCTCAAATTTGTAGGTCTGTAAAACGTGCTTCTGTTGCACGAGCTAATGAAAAATCTTCGCCTAAAGTTGTGGGGTTTAACCTTAAGAGTGCACATTGTAGAGCCGGTTTAAGTTCAGAGATATAAAACGATTTAAGTAAGTTTTTCAGAGATCATTGTCACTCAATTTATAAGTATTTTAAACTCACTATGATATTGGGCCACCATACCTGTTTGCAAAAGCTTAGATAGAGTGTCTCGATCGCTGCTGTCCGATCCCATGAACAGTACTCGAATAACAATTTCTTTTTTTTTGATGAACAGTAACGATGAACAGTGCTCCAGTG
This sequence comes from Artemisia argyi, assembly GCA_030686995.1. Lineage (NCBI taxonomy): Eukaryota > Viridiplantae > Streptophyta > Magnoliopsida > Asterales > Asteraceae > Artemisia > Artemisia argyi. The sequence continues at coordinate 139,003,720 of CM060685.1, forward strand.
AACACTACTCGATGAATAGTAACCCGATGAGTAGTGCTGATGAATAGTGATCAATGAACAATTATTATTATTATTATTATTATTATTATTATTATTATTATTATTATTATTATTATTATTATTATTATTATTATTATTATTATTATTATTATTTATTGGAACCCTAATTTGGTAGCCCTCTCAACGACGATTCTCAATGAAAGCACCAAATGATATGACCCGGTTAGAGGTTGAATCAGGATAGGGCATCACATCAAGCGGGCGCGAGCTCCTTAAGAATATTAGAGAACAAAACCAGAGATATTTTTATTAGAAAAATCATAATTTTCATTAATGAATGACGCGGTATATAAATACTGAATAAATCCTAACTTGTATCACAAGTCGATGCAAGATAAACTCAAAAAATAAAAGATATTTTCCTAGATAATAATGACTCACATGACTTTTTCCTAATATTACTCAAATACGAATAAATTAAATATAGTTATCCAAAGGCTATCGATATTCCAACACTTTTCTTGCATTCAATATTGTATCTATAAAATCCAAACACTTTCCTTGCATGGGCATCTTCTAAATATTAAACTTCAAATATGGAGGTTACTTTCAAATCCATAACAAGCAAGGAAAGCAAATCGGAGGTACAACACAAAACAAATATTAAAAAGGTGATGATAAAGATTGTTAGCCTCGCTTTTTTATAAAGATAACGTCACACATGTGAATTAGACTAGATTAGTAACATGTAGTACCCGCAGGGACTACTATCGTACACTAGGAAAAGTAATGTTGTGACGAGCCTATAAATACCCCTCATGACTCTCCATGAGGGGTGTGGGAAATCATTTGTGTAACTTTACTCTTTCAATCTAATAAACACATAGTTTTCTTCACCCTCTCTCTACACTCTCTCTCTAGAACCAAACATGGAATTCATCTATTTTGATCAACCAAGACCTCCCGAACCACATGAATCATACATATTTTCGGTCCAACAATTGGCATTAGAGCCTCGTTGTTATGTTTGATAATTTTTGTGGTTTCGAATCTTGTTATAAACTGTTTTTTAGACAATTTTTTGTGTACGGAAAATTTTTTTCCTACTTTTCTGTTATAAGCAGTTTATACAAGTTTTTGTTGTATCCAAATGGTCAAAACAACCAATAGTCCAAAACTTTCATTTTAAGTTTCATACATCTGTTTTCCATGACAAAAGTACATGTCTATGTTAAATTTATCATCTTCAGTGATTGTTTTGTACCATCCGTGAAAAGTGGTCAAGAAAAAGGTCGAAAGTCATCAGAAAACTCATCGAAAACTGGCCAAAAAGGGTGGCCGGAATTTTATGATCGGCGGAAACTAGTCGGACTTTCTTGTAAAGATAGTTACGAAATCCTTAAACCCTAATCTTTCGAAAAGTTTCAAAACTTTCGAAAAGTATTAAAAGTTTCGAAAACTTTCTTTCTTAAAAAATTTTCGAAAATTTTTCAAAACTTTCGAAAATTTTTTTAGCAAAGTTTCGAAATCACTTAGATGTTTCGAAATCAGAAAGTTTCGAGAAAATAAACTTTCGAAAACAAAAAAGTGAAAACTATCAAAAACTTTAGAAAACTTTCGAGAAGAGAAGATGAAGACCATGACCAAACCATTATACCAAAACTCGTCTTGTGACTTCAGCCATACACATCATCAGTCCACAGTCTAAACATTTATTATAACACTATGACACCACCAAGACCCTCACTATCCCTCTTCAACTCACAACAAGCAAACACATATAGAAATAAAATGAAATCTTAGTTTGATTCAATTTTTTAATCTTCTAAAGATTTTTCAATTGAATCATTATCATTGATCTGTGTGGTGATATACCTTCTTTTTATCCGAACAACTTGAGAAAGAACAACACGTGTGCGTATAATTCTTTCTCTCGTTCGTTTACTGAAATCACAAGGACAACATCAACATATTACAACCTACCTGAGACCCACCAATGGATCTTGAAGCCTTCTTAATGATTTCTTGATTCGGAGTTAAGCAGACAATGATAAACAAGGTCACGGTATGGTAGAGATAGTGTTTGTGATGATCGAATTGAAGGGTAATTGTTTGAGTCTTTGATTAGTTCTGCACGATGCACTAAAGATGTGACTGAGTTTGATATGATGCGTTATATGTGTTTGAAGGTGAGAAAAGTTTGGTGAGAGGATAATAGTGTATGTGGGAGCGGATTTATCAAAAGTATGTGTGTGTAGGGTTAGGTCAAATGTGTAAAGGGTATGCTGGTTATATATCATTTGTGTGGAATGGTTACTGGATCAGGTACTATCATTTCATTACAATGGGCTGGTTCCAATCACTTGGGCTGTGTGTTGACAAGATTTAGATTGGACTATGATATGGTTGGAATCCAGTATTATTTGAGCACAAATTGGACTATCAAAAATTTTATCCAAATTTTAATTATATTTTGGATAAAATTTATGATAATACTTTGTTAAAAAGTGGTATTTTGGTTTTATAAAACTTCACGGGGATACATTATTCACGGCTAGAATTGCTATGGTTTGGAAAAATGATGACGGGGTTTTTGTACGGTATTATTGATTTGACTTTGAAGTGACATTTCAAAATGTGTACTTATTTATATCAAAGTCTAGGGGTGGTTGGATGCATGACTTTCGAAGATACTTGTTTGTGCATTCACGGGAAATGATAGTGATTAAGACTTGGATTATCTAGTTATACCCACTGTAAGGAGTTACATTGTAGTGCTCACGGGTTATAGCTATCACTTTAAGGAGTTACATTGTTGTACTCAGTGTCACACGCAGTTGTGGATAGTTCAAGAGGCGGAGAGTTCATACACTATTTGATGTCTTGAGTATATGTCTCTATCTATGCTTAAAGGAGTTACGTTGTAGTGCTCAGTATAGGTTCTTAGTCACACCATCGTACAAGATTAAGTCACAAGATGGGATGTTTACTTCATTTTCAAGTTCGTCATATCGGGCTGTCTCCATATGTGGTCATTACAAGTAGCCGGTGAATTACAAGGAGGTTCGTTTAAAGGTTGATTTGAGAGAAGTATTGAGAGTATATTCTTTCGACATATACTCACAAAATTATGCTTTCATGGTCTATCTATATTGCATCAGAAGTGTAAAGTACGGGTAATTATGGCATGTACCCAAAATAGTATGATGATTTCGATAAATCGCAACCATCAGGAGGGAGAAGAACATGCCAAAAGAAGTAGTGTTTCATCTCTAGTACATTGGTTGGTCGAGGGAATTGTGCTTACACTAGAACCGAAGAAGTACTAATGATGTGTACATTGGAGCGTATTACCAACCTTTTGTGCAATACTATGTGAGTTATGTTGTTATGTTGCTACCCGAACGACAACCATGTTCCTACACTTTTGAATCTACTTTATCCGCTGCGCGATGAAAAGAGAGTTGTCGGTTCAGGAGGGAGCAGGAAAAAGTAAGAAAAGGCTCACTAGTTAGGAGGGAGTAATAACCTAACTAGACCGTTACAATTGAAGTTCAGAGCTACAAAGATCTGTGCCGTCAGTGCCAAAGATCAAATGCCGAGATTGTCGGATGAAAAGAACTTCAAGTCTGCCTCAGTATCTAGACTACAGAGACTCTGCGCTTCAACAACGTCAACATAGTTTATTATTATTGTAATATATTTTGTTTATAGGTCTCATTGTAACCATTCACGTGTGCCGATATCTTGGAGGGAGATTGTTAGCCTCTCTTTTTTATAAAGATAACGTCACACATGTGAATTGGACTAGATTAGTAACATGTAGTACCCGCAGGGACTACTATCGTACACTAGGAAAAGTAATGTTGTGATGAGTCTATAAATACTCCTCATGACTCTCCATGAGGGGTGTGGGAAATCATTTGTGTAACTTTACTCTTTCAATCTAATAAACACATAGTTTTCTTCACGCTCTCTCTACACTCTCTCTCTCTAGAACCAAACATGGAATTCATCTATTTTGATCAACCAAGACCTCCCGAACCACATGAATCATACATATTTTCGGTCCAACAAAGATTCATTGTGATGGTGATACTATTAGTGAAGAGCAACATTTTAAATTTAGTAGTAAAAGAGCAGCGGATTACGTCAATAAAGAGTCTATTCTTGATCTTGGAGGTGGAAAAATCCATGTTAGCGTTAAAATAGCATACGGGAAAAATATTGTATTCGAAATGGAAAGCTCTCGTGATTGCAACAATGTCAAGGTGATTTAACATGCCGATGATGAGCCTGCTTTTGAACTACTGATTACTTGTTGTCCGATTGGATTATTGGAGGGAACCGTTTAATTTTTCATAACATTATTTAATAATTCTTATTTTTGGGCCTATTCTAATCGGATCATTATATTGATCTATATTAATAATTATTTAAGTTGATATTTAGAAAACCATTAAGTTGTTTTGCATGACTCTTGACTTGTGTTGTTTAGTGAACCATCTTACAGATACTTCTTTTTGATTGCTTAGAATTTGTTGGTCTAAGAACATAATCATATTCTACCATGGCAGCTTCTCTTGAGTAGCTTTAGCCGTGGTAAGTCCTAATTTAATTCAACACATTAACAGCTAATTAAATATTATCTTACACAGATTAAAATGAACTAACATATATCATTTATATTCTAGAGGTAAAACACCGGCTTAACAATTTGGATTTAATAAATGGATTGAGCATAATAGACTAAAACTCAAGTACTAATTACTTTTAATTACTAAAATCTGATTAAGTGGGGTTTTAGCATGATAAAGAACAAAACTTGTATTTTAGAAATTAAAATTTGTGTATGACAGTACAGTTTGTAATTTCTTTTTGTAGTACATCTTTATGGGAGAATTGTTGGGATAAATTATGTTAGACTAAAAGTGTAAGAATGCAGACATGAAACATATATGTGATTAGTATTTAGTGTCATATAATTATGTAGAGTAAAATTCGCAAAAGATCATAATTATTCATAAGCAGACTTTGATTTATTATATTCACAATTATAAAAGACTAGACAAGTACCCGTGCATAGCAACGGGATTTTGTAGCGGCAGATAGTTTTAGTGATAAAAAAGCTTATGAGTTATAAACAAAAAATAATACTACCTCCGTCCCAAAATATAAGTCCACCTTTTATTTTTCAAAGTCTTTACTTTCTCACTTTGACCTTAATTAATTTTTTCCGTGTTATATAATACTTAATGAAAAGTATATCAATGAAAATTCATTTAAAACACAAGTGCATTTATATATTTTGCATCGAGTATTGTATAACACGAAAAAGAATAATTAAGATCAAAGTTAGAACAAAAAGACATTGAAAAAGTCAAAATGGACTTATAATTTGGGACGGAGGGAGTAAAAGTTTAAGTCGAAAAATGGGTCAATATAAACCGGGTCAACCCGACGGGTTAGGTTGAAAACGGATCAAATTATACTGGGTCAACCCGGTTTTGTGATGTGTATTAATAGTTTCCTTTTGAAACCTATGTGTATTAATAGTTGAAATTTCGTAATTAATTGTTTCAACATTTCGTTTGTTAAATATTAGTAGTAACTTAAACATATATTAGGGACTTAAGTGTACTTTTGTAATTAGATTAGGTGTTAGAAATAAACCAGAATTACAAGGCAAGCTAGGTTTCCACCTCCTCATCTCTATAATTAGAGATGAGAGGGATGCTAGTTATTCATTCTTCTTCCTCAATTGTAAAAGCTTTATTTGAATTAATAAAGGGTTCGTTGAGGTATATCGTGTGCAATATTCTTGATATTCTTTGTAGTCTCTCGTGTTTGCTACTTGTGCTCTGATACCACTTTTTGGACAATACCTCGACAACAAACCCGAAGTAAAATTTGAGAAGTTCGAAGGTTTCTTGTTGTGGCGTTTAATTATTTTTCTTGCGGTTCAAGTTTCGATCGCGGTTTGCTTGGGTTTCAAGGGTTCGCTTGTTCGAAATCGAGGGTTTAGGGTTATTCTAATTAATTCGATTTGCAAGAAGGGTTTATAGTAACAAAGGGGAATATTCTACACGACTTGTGAGGCTTGTCGGTAAAGTTGGTTAAGAAACAACTTGACAAGGTTTTTAGCAAGGTATAAGAAGAATGGCTATTTCTATAACTAGGTTTAACATCAAAAATTCGATGGGAAGAATGACTTCGGGTTATGGCAAATAAAGATGCGTGCTTTAATGGTACAGCAAGGTTGTGATGCTGCATTAGAAACATTACCCGCGGACATGGAAGCAGGTGAAAAGGCTGCTTTGATGAAGAAGGCATTCAGTACCTTGATTCTATGCTTGGGACTTGGGAGACCGGGTTTTACGGGAAGTTACCAAGGAAACATCTGCTGCAGGAATTTGGACGAAGTTGACTAGTCTGTATATGACTAAGTCCTTAGCAAATAGACTATATCTGAAGAAAAAGCTGTACACATTCTATATGAGTCCAGGTACGAAACTGGGTGATCATATAGATGAGTTTAATAAGTTGATACCTGATTTGGCGAATATCGATATCGAGATTGAGGATGAAGATCAGGCACTTATGTTACTTACGTCGTTGCCATTGTCTTATGAAAACTTTATGGAGACATTGTTGTATGGGAGGGAATCCTTGAAAATGGAGGATGTTCTGGCGACTCTGAATTCAAAAAAGTTGAAGAAAAGAATTAAAGGCACAAAGGAAGAAACTGGTGATGGGTTATATGTAAGGGGAGGGTCAGATCATTCAAAGGAAAGCTCATTCTGGTGGAAGTTCACGGTTTAAGTCAAGGGGTGAAACTGGTAAACTCAAGTGCTTCATATTTCATTCAGAGGGTCATCTGAAAAGAGAATGTCCAATGAAGAAGTCAAGTGGGTTCGTCAAGAAGGGTAAGCATGATCCGGATTCTGATTCTTCTGATGATGAGGGTAAAGCCTACTTGGAAGAAGCCTTGGTGGTAGTCGGGAATGATAAGATGACTGAATTGGTGATGGATTCAGGTGGGTCTTATCATATGACACCTATGAGGGATTTCTTGTATGACTTCAAGGATATTGATGGTGGTTCGGTTCAGTTAGGTGATAATAGGACATGCACTATCAGAGGGATAGGAAAAGTGAAGATACAATTGCATGATGGTTGAAGCTTCATACTGGAGAATGTCAGGTATGTTCTAGGGTTAAGAAAAAGCTTGATTTCATTGGGTACTCTTGAAAAGGAGGGTTATACTGTGAAGATGCAGATGGGTAGAATCAAGGTGATCAAAGGTTGTCTTGTTATGATGACTGGTGTAATACCCCATATTATCCCATGTCATTTAGTAATGCTTATCACTGAACGTTTTTACAAATAACTGATCACTAGGCCAATTTTGCAGGCCATTTTAAATTTTCATGGACTATGAACTATTACTTTATTTCCAAAACGTGTGTTTGGTCACTACTGAATTACCGAGAAAACTTGATGTAACTTGAATAGCTTCCACTAGCGAAACAGAACCTAATACCGACCCAGTGACAAATATGTATATTATAGGAATGAAACTATTATAAACTATATATATACGTACAAGCATTTCCGAGATTTCTTCGTAATCTATTCTATATATATAAACCCCGACATATTATTATTTTTCCCGGAACGTTTAACCACTCGAGTTATTTATTTTTGTTTTGGACTGGGCCGATACCCGCACGCAAACCCAACGCCTACTTTCTTTTCTTTCTTTCATGGGCCGATTACTAGCCCAACTATCATTTTCTTTTTCTTTCTTTTCTCCTTGGGCCGAAATCACAACCACAAGCCCACGAGGGGGCTAAGCTAATATTTTTTTCCTTTCTTCTTTTTTTTCGTTGGTTCCCTGTCGAGACCAAAACAAACACCACCTTGTTGCAACATATATTTAAAAGCAATCTAGTCTTCCATGTCTCCTAGAACTTGACACTATCACCATTTTCTTCTTTTCCTTTGCGTGTAAAAACCACCCAAAAACAACCCAAGCCACCCTAGTACTAAGCCTAAAATCATAAACTAATAAACCTTAGTCCTAAAATCTATTAAGCAAAGGGTCTTATGTCCCATTAACCCCAACACAAGGATCACATGTTTACTTACCATCCTTGATAGTACATACTTGTCTCATCTTATCTCTAAGCCTAGGACTAAACTAATCAAAAAGCTCCATCATAGCTACCAAGACTTCCATCTTCGACAAGACCAAACCATGAAACCCTTTTGACAACTTTGTCCCCTTCGAATGATACTACAAGGACTCACCCAACAAAGATCCCATGCTTACTACCTAACCACCTTTGCTTCCTACTATAAGAACCATTACTACACATTTCATATCTCACTACACTCTTAAAAATCTCAAAACAAATCATCTACTCTTTTCTTTTGGCTCACTATCGAGACATAAGGTAACCATACAAGGCATTTGGATCGTTTTCGAGACTTTGGGTTATTGTTTGGATCGTGGGTTAATATTCAAGGAGAAGTTCAGGTTACAACACACACACGTTCTCATTTCTCTCGTACATTTCTCATTCGAATCTCTTCACCACCCTTGAGGTGTTGTAAGTGACTTAATCCTGTTTCAATACTTATTTTCTTTGTCATGCATACTATACTTGTCTCGTTTCGTTAAGAACTTAAAATATGAAAACATTCTCTTACAAAGTATCACGCGACACTTATTAGAAATGGCCATTTATTTCATTATTTTCACGTACAACATATATATATTTTTCGACCACTCGAACCTTCGAACCAAACAGAAACAAGATCGACACACATGCAAAGACTAGATCGTGAAACACTTGCCTAAAAAGTACCAAACCTAAGCCTAATTGAGTACCACTCTTATATTTTTCAAAACTAAAAACTTGTCTTGGGCTTGGAATTGGGCTAACGAGCCCAATGTTGTCTTTGTACAACTAGTAGATCAAGAAGCAGAAAACATGAAACATAAAAACATTTGGCATCTTAAAAACTATATTTTGTAATCTTTTATAAGTTAAAAATAATAACTTTTATAAATATAAAAGTCTACTTTTTCAAAACTTAACTTTGGACTATTTTTGCAAAAGGAAAAAGGGGGCCGCTTTCTTCCCCCCAAAAATGCCAGTTCCACCATCAGGGCCCAGCAAGCAGCATAATTATGTTCCGGAGCGGTCCTTCATTCCAGCAACAGTAGTCTATGGTTCAAAGCGCCTTGTTCCATCCGGCGCGAATCCCCTCCATCACTAAGGCGCGCTCCGGCTTTCGAGCCTCCGCTTGCTCCCCTTATATGTGGACTTATTTCAAAAACTTTTATTTGATTTAAAAGGACTAAAAGTGTCAAAACTTGGAAACTTTCGGACTAAACAAGTGTATCAGTGAATTTTTAATAAAAGACAAGGGTATAAACTGCCATTTTGAGGAAGATAAGTGAAAAAGTGTAAAAGTACCATTTTGGACTAAAAATGTAATTATTTTTTATCTAAGGATTAAAGTGTAACTTTTGACATACTTAAAGGTTTACTTGTCAAAAATTTAATAACATTTTATTTAATATATTTCTTTTACAACATGTATATATTAATACAAACTTATAATATACTAACTAAAAATATCTAAATTAAATATTTTTTATAATACGATAATATTATACGTAAAATAATACTTAACCTTATAAATTACTTTTGAACTTGAGACATATTAAAACGAGTAATCCGGCGTCGCTTCATTTGAGGATACCGTATTCGTCATTTACACATCGAGATGATTACACCGATAATAATATATAAATATCATGTTTATTTAGGTCGCGAGTCCGGAGCTATTCACTGCTTTTCATAACCGTTATTAGTTCTCATTTGAGCACTAGTTGATTTCTACATTACCGAGGTGAGTTCATAGTCCCACATTTTTATACTGTTTTCTAAACCCCGTGGGGAGATACATGCGATAAACCGAACACAAGTATTTTTCTGTATGCTATTATTTCCTGATATTGCCTAAGTTACCTTACGCTAAAAGTCCCTCTTTCATGAACCTTAATCACTTGCGAGTGAGCGCGAAATATAGTTGATAGATCTATTGGGACCGGAAACCCACCTAAGGCAATTCAGAATTTTTGTCAGGAGGTGAGCTATATTCGTATCTTTGGGAAATCCAGCATAGTTTCCCCGAGGGCACCTTCGTCAGCTACATCCACCGTGGTGTAGGTGATTGCTTACATAACTGTCAAGGCTTGCGTTTCGTGAAACCTTAGGAGCAATATGAATATGTATAGATTATTTTTTATGCATATTCATTACTGTGCTATTCCGCGAGTACAGGGTTTTTCAACTGTTATTTTGTGTTCAAACTACTTCATAATTTAAACTACTATGGATTCACTCAACCTTTGTGTTGACATTTTTAGCATGTTTATCTCAAGGAACTAACAGTTTGATGGCACGGAGCTGGCAAAAGGGCACATGACCTCCCTTTTTATGTTAAATAACTTATCATTCCTTTCAAACTCACTACCTATTTTGAAAGCATTCTCTTTATGAAAATGTTTTGTACTCTGAACAATTGAGTTTTCATTGAATGATATAAACTCTATCTTTTGAATTATGTTTCTATGAGTTTGACTATGATTCAATTTCGTAATTACCCCGATTAAGTCTTCCTCTGTGTTCTATAATTTTCGGGGTGTTACAGACTGGTATCTGATGTGTGTTTTTTCACACATCCTTTTTAGACCAAAATCAGACCAAATACACCAAATACTAACCAAATATGCCAAGAGAATATATGTTTTTGTATTTGTGTATGTGCAGGTACGGATATGTGAAAAAATGAACAAAAACAATGCAAAACCGACAAAAACGAGCACAAGATTGAAAAAAAGGTCAAAAGCCGGAGCTGGGGAAGCTTAACGATAAAAGAAAGCTCAAAATGTCAAAGGAAGTCCTCAGGAATTCATAAAGTTGCATAAATGATCCTTGATCAAAGTTTGAAGATTTTGACGATTTCAGTCCCTGTACTTTCAACAATTGTCACTTTTAGTCCTTTGAAGTTGAAAAGTCAAACTTGGTCCCTCAATATTCAGAGAAATTCATAACAAGTCCTTGGAATAAAGTTGTGACAAAAGTCAGATTTGGTCCCCGAGATTTCAGTATGTACAATATTGGTCCTTGTAAAAAGAAATACTACTTCTAAATCCTAAACCTTAAAACAATACCAACAAGGATCCAGTCCAAACTATTAATTCCAAATTTATCCCAAGCCCAATACCATAAACAGCCCACCTCCCTGATACTTAGACCCGGCCAACCAAATACCCAAGTCAAACCAATTACCCACCCGGTCAACTCATTTATTAATAAAATCCCAAAACACCTTTTACCGCCCCCCAATTTCTCCCCCAATACCCAGAAACTTTTACTGAGCCTAGAACCCTAAAATCACATACGTAAGAATTACCACAATTGGTAATAATTACCAATCATGAGAGGTTCTAGAAGAGTCAGGGAATGTCAGACACGTGGGCCTATCACAAGACACACGCAGGATCAGTCATTTCAAACTTTCAATCCAACGGATGTAAAGTAAAGATTAGAGGCCAAGGGTTATCAAACGGCTAAAAAGGGACTCAAACTAGCACAAACATCACAAGGATCAGTGACATAGACATTTAGAGTCTTCCTCACATACGGCTATAAATAGGACCCCCTCACATCATGTATTCCCGATTAGATTTTAGGGTTAGATTAGGTTAGGAGTAGGGTAATTTAGTTTAAATTGTTATTGTATTTCTGTTTTCAGTTGTATTATTAATTCAAGTTTTTAATAAAATTCTAATTTTCAATTAAAATTCCTTGCCATTTATTTTCAAGTACTTAATTGATTTAAATCTGTTCTTAGTTTTCATTTAGTAAGCTTATTATAGTTTAAATAATAGTTTGTGTTTGGGGTCACTTCTATTTCAACTCTGCTTGGTCAACAGCTTATTATATAAGCTTAGCTTATTTTGGAAAAGAAAGGCAGCCATAAGGATCACTTGGCCTGTCTTAAAGACAGGCAAGCAAAGTGAATCCCCCTCTTTTCATGCTGAGGGGGAATTTGTTTGTAAGTTTTCAGTTAACTGTGTTCAATTCTGCATCATTAGATAATAAGTAGTGTAGTTTTTTTTTAATAATAATCTGTCTTAGTTTGATAAATTTTAGTTTAATCTCGGTTGATTTCTCATTTAGTATTTAGTTAATATAGTTTAGTGTGTTACTGTTTCATACCTCTATCATCTGTTATAATTGGTTTCATGGTTTGAGTTATAATATTTGTTTATTCTTAGTTGATTTCACTGTCTCCATTTAGCATAGTTCATTTCATTGCATCTGTTATTGGTTACTGTTTTATTAGTTTATTTACACATATTCTATTTTACTTTAGCTGTTAGCAGTTTATTATTACTTATTTGGTGTGTCTGCGTAGTTATAGTCAATAGTAAGTCTCCACTGCCTAAATTTAGTAAACTGCATTTGTAGGTCTGAGTGTTCTTTGTTGGATTTTAATGTGTGGAAAACTAGAAGGGGGGGTTGAATAGTTTTACGTCCTTTTAAAATTTTATAAAAACAAGTTTGTTTTAAAAACTTCGATTCTAGTTTATGTGATCTCAATACTTGCACTATATGAACAATTATATGGTAACTAACTAACTAAGCTAATATAGTATAGGTAAATAAGTAAGTAATGAAAAGAGTTAGAGAGATAAAACCACAACAAAAGGATTTATAGTGGTTTGGCTACAAGGTCACCTTCCTTGTTCCTACTCCACTCCCCGAGTCACCTACTCGAGAGTTTTCTTCACTATGTCAACAAACTCCCTTATGGCGGAGAAAACCTTACACACCAATTTACACACCACAACTACGTCACAACTTCTACACAACTTCTTCACACCTATTTACTTCACACCTATCTTTTTCACACCTTTCTTCTTCACACCTATCTTCTTCACTTCAATCTACTTCACACCTATCTTCTTCACAACTACCCTACTTCACTACTAATCAACTTCTACTTCCTACACAACTTCTATATCTTCTAAACTACTTATTACAAACACAACACAACTTCACAAATATATATATATACACTATGCACAACTACTCTTCAATACTTCCTGAACTTAGTTGTAGAAGGAGTGTTCTTCTTTTGCACTTTGGATGAGGATGGATGAGAAGGGATTGAATCACTTGAAACAATGATTAATATATAAATGATCAAAGGGTTTTGGAGGATGTTTAGAGGGTTTGAGATCTGAAAATTTCGTGTAAAAGGTGAGAAAAATTCCAGATTTAAGGTGGTATTTATAGACAACAAAGTCTGACAGAAGAGTGTTGCCGGTCCCCTTAAATCAAGGCCGGCCCCCTTAAAATTAAGGGGACCGCCCCTTATAATTAAGGGGGCCACCCAGCTGTAACGGTTAGAATTTTTGTTTTTTAGTGGGGAAAGTTTATTTGGTGAAAAACTAACTGATTTTGGTTAAAAAATTGAAATCATATATTTAGTATGATTAAAACATTTTTCTTTATCACCAAAAGTGTTTTTCAATAATATATAATATGTTTATATAATTAAATAAACTTTGTATTAGTTAATTAAATACCCCTTTGATCATGAGATGTATTAAGCACTTGTTTATCCATACCTTAAGTGATTAAGTTGGATATAATGATATAAACTAGCTTAATACTTGTTTACGTAGTAATCTTTTGTTTGATGAGTTTACATTTTGTGATCGTCAAAATATAGAGATATCGAAAAATATAAATAACGTTTTCATACATTATTTATGTCAACAATCTCCCCCTTTTTGATGATTACAAAATTTAAACTCATTAATCGAAAATTAGTATATATACAAGTATAATTGTGAGTTTATATCAATTCTCCCCCTTTTTGTAAGCATCAAAAAGGTTATCCCGATTTTATAGAAGCTCCCCCTTGAAGTATACTCCCCCTCGTATTGAGGTCAAAAAGAAATCGAAATATGGAATTCTTGCAAAAATATTTAGTTAACAAGCAACATATATGTGTATATAGCATACAAGAGTAGACAACTAAACATAACCATAACATTGATAAAGTTAAATAGATACAACAAGCATTACATTCACAAACATAACAAGTAATGCAACTAACAAAACCCTTAAAGGCTTACAATCATCACTTAAATAATAAACCAAAGCTCAAACATGAGAGTCCTCCCTAGAGCTTTCCATCCAAAATGGTTTAAGACAATTTTATTTGTAAGACACCAAGCATGTTTAATTGGGAGGAATGGATGGTGAACATGGAGATGGTGATGGTGGAGGAGTGTTTGTTGATGTTGGTGGATGTGTTGTGTTTGTTGTTGGTGGTTGATGCAACAAGTTTTCAATGTGAGAAAACATGTATTGCATTTCATCTCTTAGTCCGAACACAATTGTTCGGTTGTGGATGCAACAAAGGCAAGTATCTCCATGAGCTTCAAGTAAGCTCCATGGGACGGGGTTATAGGTTGGTGGATTGATAGGGGATGATGAGAAGTGTGCATCAAGAGGTGTTAATGGTGATAATGAGAGAGTGAGTGCAAGAGTTGTGTTTTCATTGGTAGGTTGTGATGGTTGATCAATTGTTGGAGGAGATAAGTGGGTGTTTATGTAGTCATTTATGGATGAAGTGGATGGTATGGAGGAAGTAGAGGCTCCATTTGTTGATGGTGTTTTGGAGGGTGCATTTGGTGCACTAGGAGATGAGCATTGAGGTGGTGGTGATGGGGTGGTGTTGTCTTCATTTGTGAGATCAATGAATAGTTGTTTTGGTGGAATAATGACAAGTTTTTGTTTCTTGGCATTGTTTGAATAGGTGGTTCTTGGTGATGACATGATAAAAAGATGATGTTTAATGAAGGTTGAGGATGATGGAATATGAATTAAACATGCATAGGAATTATATAGTATGAAAACATGTTCAGAAGTGGAATTAATTTGAAATTGTAATGTTAGATTCCAAAATCAGTTTAGTTTTTAAGGGAAATGGTAGCTGGGACTAGCAAAAGAGATCACAAGGTGCAAAAGAAAACAGTGTAAAAACTGTTCCAGATGGCCGGTCCCCTTAAATTTAAGGGGGCCGCCCATCTGACGACCCAGAAATCAAAATTTTTCAAAAATTTTCTGGAAAAATGTTATATTCTGTTTTGTTTTTGCAGCAAGCTCTATTTGGACATTTCACATTTGTTTTGGTCTATTAGAAAGCATACATGTCATATATATATACATAAACTAATCATACAAGCATATATATAGATTAAGAGATAAAGCATGCATTCATAAGCATATATTAAACATAAATAAACAAGTTAACATCTTAATCAAATATCCAAACAATTATTCCAAGAAAATAACAAGTACTTCCGAATATACTTCGGACAAATAGCACATAAGACATAAAAACAAATATTGTTCAACAAGCATAATCTAAGCACATCATCTCTTTTTCTTCCCGAAGATACCCTTCAAAGTCTTCCCGATAGATTTGAAGCCACCTCTAACTTCTTCATGCAAGCTCTTTTGTCGTCTAAGCATCTCGGTAGTTCGTTCATGAAGTACTTCTTCGGTTTGATCACTAGGAGATGGGGTAGAATATTCAGGATAGTCAAGATCCTCTAAATTATCAACGAACTCCGAAAACAAAGGGGTACTAGCATCATGGATGTTTTCCTCCTCATCGTCATCGTCTTGTCTAGAAGAAGATCCATGAAAGCTATGACGACGAGATTTTCCCTTGTCACTTTGAGTTCGTCGAGCTTGTTTTAGAGTGAGAGGACGTAAGGTGGGATAGATGGACTCATAGATGCTATTGTCAAGATCGGGTTAGTACTCGATAACATGATGATAGAGACGAGTAAGGAACATTCCATATGGAAGATTGGCTTTAGGAGTTTTTCTAGCACACTCAATCCGTTTGATAAAGAAGTAGGCCAAATTATACTGCTTTTCGACAGCTATACAATACAACATGTGAGCAAGGAACGCCAGGAGATGGTCCCGGTGACCTCCAGTACCAAACGCATTCTCACGAATGAGTTCTTCCCAATGCTTCATGTGGGGGCCTAATTCCTTGAGGAGAAGTTGGTATGAAGAGATTTGAACGTTTTTGGATTTTATTTTTCGGGTTGTGGTGGCACGCTCCACACCAAGGATTTGACGAATTTCGTCGGGATGAGGGATGTCGGAGAGATAAGGACCAAAGGTTGGTCGACAACGATGAAGAGATTCGAGGTCCCACTCGTTTGTGAAAACGGCTTGACCTCTAAAAGGAATTTGAAGGATTTGACCAAATTGTTCGAGAGTTAAGGTGATAAATTCATTTTGAATCATGAAGGAGATAGTGATGGCACCAAGATCATTGGTTTGGACGGTGACTTGGCTATAGAAATCGACTATGAAACGAGGAACGATTGGTTCATTAATTTCATAAAGACAATTGAGGTTGATGCTTGAAAACAAGCGATTAATGTAGTCGGATTGAGCAAAGGCTAGATCTACTACACGTCCCTCATGAACGTTCTATCTTCAATTTCACGATATATACGTCCAATGGAAGGAGATGTAGTAGGGAGTTGGGAAACTTTGGGAATGTAGCTTTTAGTGTGGGAAAGATCTTCGGTAGTTGCTTTTGGCATTTTCACCTAAACACATCAACAATACAAAAGACCAAAATAAATATAAAGAAGAATAAGAAAAAAATGTATATATATTTTTAAGACTTATGTTGGAACGACTTACTTCGACTCTAAGACGATAATCCTAAGAAGTAGTTTACCATGTTCCTTATTTTTAATTTTACCTCGTTCTAGATATATTTTACGATGTTTAGTATGTAGTTATGGACAAATCCAAATACCCTTTTAAACATCTAAATATATCATGAAATATGCTAGATTAACTTTAGGTTGTATAACTAGCCATTTCTTACGAGTTTCTTATGCATGTGATTTGTTTTCGAAAAGGATATTTTATGTTTTGACTCAAAAATGTCATAATTAGTATTAAACCAAACGCTTCCTTAACTAGCCACTTACACTACTAGTATGTCAATATATATATGAATTATATATCTTGACACGTCCGATTTGCAAGTTTTAGATTTATAATCATAACAACTTTTTATAAAAATTATAATGACTTAGTTTTGACATTATTTGGACATAATCCAAACACCCTCTTATTGTGAGCAAAAATATTTTTACTTGGTCGAAAAATGTAGTTTCATGTCTTACAAGTTATACAAGTATAATGTGATTAGTTTTAACAAATTTTCAAAACATTATTCAACAATGTGTTTACTAAAATTTTGAAAAGGAGTGTATGAAATTTTTCAAATTTTTTTTTTTTTTTTTTTTTTGACAAGAGGGTTTATAATTACTAGTTTCTAGTGTTAATTAATCATTATAATCCTAGGGGAAGCATTTAGTTATGGAGATTTTAGACCCAATTCGAAAGAAATTGTGAATTTGAAAAAATTAATAAAACAGGCATAATCATGAGTTTCACCAAATTAGATGGAATTAGATGAAATGTGTTATGAAAACTTACAATACGTAATGGTGATTGTGTTAGATGAATTTGCCCTTTGCGAATTAACCCGAATTATGTGATTTGGAAGTGGTTTAAGGTGTTTTTGGGTTTTGGTTTTCGTCACAGCAGTAGCAAAGGAAGGGATGTGTGAAAAATTGGAGTGTTTGGCAAAAGAAACAAGAGGAAAAACGGGTTGGAGCAATCAGATGGGCGGCCCCCTTAAACATTAAGGGGGCCGCCCTTCGTTTGGCTGCCGGTCCCCTTAAACATTAAGGGGGCCGCCCTCCAAAATTTTTATTTTTCGTGTTTTGGTTTCTGGAACGAACAAGAAAATATTTATATATATATATATATATATATATATATATATATATATATATATATATATATATATATATATATTAGATTTATATTTAATCAAAAATACGTTGGAGAGTATTCGCACGAAAGGGATTGCTTGACATTTTTACTTGACATTTCGTCAATTAAATTTTCTTGATCATTTCGGATGAAATTCATCAAGTTGTCAAGTGGACGAGAAAGTTGTGGAAGGTTCATAGGTATATATATATATATATATATATATATATATATATATATATATATATATATATATATATATATAGTATGGGCTTATAAGACGAGAATATAGGAAGGAGACGTATGCAACGGAAGCCGGGAGTTTGTTTCATCCATAGATTTTTTGACTCATCTCTCTTCATCAGCATGAGTGTTGTTGAACATTAAAGTTTAATAAGGCAAATGGGGGAAAGAAAGGGTTCGTAAACGAACAATTTCAAGTTCTAGAAAATCAACAAATGAATTTTCTAGGTTATATGATCCTAGATGCAACTAAGTATATATATATATATATATATATATATATATATATATATATATATATATAGTATGATTAGATAGGTATATATATGTATAGATATAAAAACTAGAAGAAACAATTAGCCAAACAAAATTACATAACAACTAGATACTAAACTAAGCATGCATTTCTTGGCAAGGAAATAAAAGGAAATGTGTACCTTTTGTCTTCAACGCGTTTATCTTCAAAGTCTTCAAGGACTAGTCCGAACAAGAAGTGACATCAAAAGTTTCCATGTTTAAATGGCGAATATTTTTACGTTGGTCCCCATTGTCTCATTTGACCAAAGTTATTTGATCCGAACATGTTTTGTATTTGATTTGGGTGAATATATGGTGGAAACATTCCCCACGGATTGAAGTTCCACATTTGTTGATTATTGTTAAAGTTTCGTCTATTTTGGTTTGCTCTTGGTTGAGGTGTTTTAGGTCTAGGGTAAGAATTATTTGGTTTCCTAGGTGGTGGAGGTTTAGATCTTGATTTAGGTTTGGATGATCCTACTTCGGTTTTTAAAGATGGTTTATAAAACGGTTTTATTTCTTCATTACTAGAGATAGGTATTTTCTTATCATTTATGAGTATATACTTAGGATTAGATTTTGAAGGTTTTAATTCCTTGAGTTCACTTTCTAATTTAACATTTTTAATTTCACTTGTTGAAGCTTCAGTTGAGTTAAATCCTAAACCGGTTTTATCTCCGGATACTCTTTGAATACTTATAACTTTACTAAGTGAGTTACTACTATTTTCAAATTTATCAAGTTTGCAAATTTCTTCCCTAAGTTTGTTGTTTTCACTTTTAAGCTCTTGGCATGATTTACATTCTTCAACAATTTCTTTACCTTTTTCAAGTTGATGTATTTTAATTTTTAGTTCTAGTACTTCATTTTCTAGTTGGTTGTTTATGTATTTTAGTGATTTGTTTTTAGCCATTACTTGTTGTCCTAGTTTGCATAATCTATTGTATTCACTATCTAAATCTTTTTCATCTAATGATAAATTTTTATCACTAAAGTATTCGGTTTCGGAACGTTCCTCACTCGATGTCTTAGCCATGAGACACTTTTCTTCCTTTGTTGTTTCTTTCTCATCTTCATCGCTATCACTCCAAGCTCCTCTAACAAACGCTCTTTGATTTTGATCTCTTGTCATCATTGGACATTTTCCAATGAGGTGATTCAGATCACCACACTTGAAACACTTTCTCTCATTCTTGCTATACTTGTCATCATTATTCTTTTGAGGTGTTCTCCTTTCATCGTGTGGTTGTCTAACGAATCTTCCTCGCCTTTTGAAGAATTTCTTGAAATCTCTTACGGCCATGGCATATTCTTTGTCATCGCTTTCGGAAGATGAGCTATCTTCGTTGTTGGATTCCTTTCTAGCTTTCAAGGCGATTGACTTGCTTTGCTCTCATTTTCCTTTAACCATTTCGGAGTCCTTATTTATAATTGCTTCGTAGACTTTCAAATTTCCAATTAATTCATCAAGTGGTAGCGTTGACAAATTCTTTGATTCTTCAATAGCTGTCACATTATCTCGCCATTTTGGATGAAGAGCTCTAAGAAACTTCCTAACAAAATTCTTATTAGAAAAATTCTCATCAAGTGCTTTTAAACTTGTGATGATAGTGTTAAATCTAGCAAAAGCATTATCAATTGATTCCTCTTCCGGAATCGTGAATTGCTCTTATTGTTGTACAAGTAGATCTATTTTATTATCTTTACTTGATTATTATCTTGGTGAGTTATTAATAAAGAGTTCCAAATTTCTTTTTCGGTTTCACACATAAAGATCCTTTCGTACTCTTTACGTGGTAGCGCATTGTAAATGACCATTTTTGCTTCATTATTTTTAGAAAGTTTTCTTTTTAATTCATCATTTTGTTTTTCAAAAGGTACGATTTCATCTTTCTTAGTTTCGGGGTTATTTTGAATAGGTAAAAATTCACCATTGGTAATAACATGCCAAAGATCTAGATCTTTTGATTTCACATAAGTTTCGAATCGATTTTTCCAATATAAGAATCCATCACTTTCAAATAGTGGTGGTCTTTGCATAGATTACCCTTCTAAATATTTTTCAAATTCCATAGATCGTTACAAGTTTTAAAATACAATATATTTTAAAGATCTAGCAAGACGTGGCTCCTGATACCAATTGTGGAAAACGAGAAGGGGGTGTTGAATAGTTTTACGTCTGTTTTAAAATTTATAAAAACAAGTTTGTTTTAAAAACTTCGATTCTAGTTTATATGATCTCAATACTTGCACGATATGAACAATTATATAGTAACTAACTAACTAAGCTAATATAGTATAAGTAAATAAGTAAGTAATGAAAAGAGTTGGAAAGATCAAACCACAACACAAGGATTTATAATGGTTCGGCTACAAGGTCACCTTCCTTGTTCCTACTCCACTCCCCGAGTCACCTACTCGAGAGTTTTCTTCACTATGTCAACAAACTCCCTTATGGCGGAGAAAACCTTACACACCAATTTACACACCACAACTACGTCACAACTTGATCACAACTTCTTCACACCTATTTACTTCACACCTATCTTTTTCACACCTTTCTTCTTCACACATATCTTCTCCACTTCAATCTACTTCACACCTATCTTCTTCACAACTACCCTACTTCACTACTAATCAACTTCTACTTTCTACACAACTTCTATATCTTCTAAACTACTTATTACAAACACAACACAACTTCACAAATATATATATACACTATGCACAACTACTCTTCAATACTTCTTGAACTTAGTTGTAGAAGGAGTGTTCTTCTTTTGTACTTTGGATGAGGATAGATGAGAATGGATTGAATCACTTGAAACAAGGATTAATATACAAATAATCAAAGGGTTTTGGAGGATGTTTAGAGGGTTTGAGATCTGAAAATTTCATGCAAAAGGAGAGAAAAATTCCAGATTTAAGGTGGTATTTATAGACAACAAATTCTGACAGAGGAGCGTGGCCGGTCCCTTTAAATCAAGGCCGGCCCCCTTAAAATTAAGGGGACCGCCCCTTATAATTAAGGGGGCCGCCCAGCTGTAACGGCCAGAATTTTTGTTTTTTAGTGGGGAAAATTTATTTGGTGAAAAACTAACTGATTTTGGTTAAAAATTTGAAATCATATATTTAGTATGATTAAAATATTTTTCTTTATTACCAAAAGTATTTTTCAAAAATATATAATATGTTTATACAATTAAATAAACTTTGTATTAGTGAATTAAATACTCCTTTGATCATGAGATGTATTAAGCACTTGTTTATCCATACCTTAAGTGATTAAGTTGGATATAATGATATATACTAGCTTAATACTTGTTTACGCAGTAATCTTTCGTTTGATGAGTTTACATTTTGTGATCGTCAAAATATAGAGATATCGAAAAATATAAATAACGTTTTCATACATTATTTATGTCAACATAATGTTCATTTAGTCTATAATACAGTTAAGTAAGCTAGTTTGAGTATTAGTTTGAAAATTTTAAGCTTGAATCTCAAAGAGTAGTGTAATTCAGTTTATTAAGGGGTGTTTGGATCAGGTGCTATCTGTGTATTTTGGTTGTTCTTGTCATTATTTATCTGCTCAGTTAGGATATATTAGGTTAGTTTTAGTCAGTTAAAGCATAAAAACATTAGGTCATTAAGCAAAAAGTCAATCTCCACATTTAGATTAAATTTCTGTTTGCATAAGTAGCGATTTGAATGTGTTATCTTGTCATCTTTTAGATTTAGGACTTAAGTTAGTCAATCTAGTCATAAGTTGTCTTAACCTTATATTTATAATCAGTCTGTAGCATTGGAATCTCATTTTGGTCAAAGTTGCATAGAAATCAAATAGTCAAAGTTAGTTCCAATTTCGAATTATCTGATCTTTGTAAGCATCTGTGGAGTTTGATATTAATTGGAAATCAGTTTTGCTTGTTGATATTAGAATTTTATCAGTTTGAAAATCAATTTCAAAAAGAAAATTCAATTTTGAAACACATTTGCTTATTGGAAATTTGCCATTAAGTTGACTGTTTGGATTATAATTCCCCTTCACATCAGCTCATGCCCATATTTCTAAGTAAAATTTAGGTGAGCAATTAAGCTATTGAGGCTAAGCTTTTGGTTCTTTTTGATTCTCAGTAGTATAGGCTAGGATTTGCCCCAATTGCTTTCCATTTTCAGCTTATTTGTATTGCTTATTGAGCTCTTCAAATAGTGTGTTTTAAGAGTAAGTCTGCCTATAACTTTGAGGGCCGCAATTGTGTTTAGTAGCTCTTAAGCTGAGGTTTCTTGATCATTTGAGTTCCACTGTACCCCTAGTTACTATTTCCATTAGGTTTGAGCCTTAGCTTAATCTGTTTGGCTTACAGCATATTGTCTTAAGTGCTTATTTCCATCTGTTGGCCCATTCCTGTGTTTCTTAGATCATTTTTGCTTTCATTCTGTTCCATTAAGCTTTATTTAGTCAAAAAGTTATCTGGTCAAAGTTTGGGTCAAGTTGGTCAACTTTTGCTTATAAATAAGCTCTTTTCAAACTGCTTATTAGGTTCAATCAGCTTATTTGGACTCAATTTTTAGAGATTTTATTTTTCCTAAATTTTTTATAATATTTTAGATTTTTCAAAATTTTTTCAAATTTTACCAGCTTTATTTAGTAATTTTCTCATTAAAAAGTAGTTTTTAATCCATTTTTAATACATTTTAATTATCAAAAATTCCAAAAAAATCAGAAAAAGCCAAGAAAAATCCAAAAATACTTCAGAAATTTATTTTAGAATTTTAGAAATTTATTTTGTATTTTTCCCATTTACTTTGAATTTAATTTGAATTTTTAATTAGATTTAATAGTTTTTAATTCCCAAAAATCACACAAAAAGCCAAAAAAAATTAGTTTTTTAGTTTTTAAATTACTTTTCAGTTATTTTATAATTTTCAAAATTTATTTTTCATTTTTCTCACCTTATTTGCATTTTCTTTTAATTTTTAATTAGTTAATAAGTTTTTAATTCATAAAAAATAAATAAAAAGTCAAAAAAAATATTTTTCTTTTTCCTAAAATTTTCTTTTATCATTTTTGACCTTTCAAAATTATTTTCAAATCCGTAGGAGTAGTGTTGCTTAAATTTCACGTTTTATTTCGTACGTTGACGTTTATTTTACGTTTTAGTTTACAGTTTTCGATTCTACGTTACGTTTTAAGTTTGTTTACTTGATTTACGTGCTTAGTTGGTTATTTGTGTTTCAGTTTCATAATCCTTAGTATAATCTCATAAAAATTACTTTTTACCACTTTCACAACACATTTCACGATTCGGAAATTCGAAATTCCATTCACACCTTCGTTGAGACACGACCCGGGGAAATACTTTCCTAAGCATTTCTTCGGAAAAACAATCAATATACTATAAAACGACTATATCAAATGGCGCCGTTTCCGGGGAAGGTTGAAGTGAATTTTTCGTTTTCGTTTTTCGAAATTGTGTTTTGAAAACCTTCCTTGTATATATTTTCTATAAAAACCAAAAAAATTGAAAAATCAAAAACACTTTTCCTAAAGTGTTTTCAAAAATACCAAAAAAATAATAAAGTTACAGCCTCGACTCTCCCGTTGAAGGGTGGGCGTTGTAAACCAAATAAGCTTAACAATATAAGAACGCGTGAAATTATTTGCTAATCGGATTACTTTGAATTCTACAACCGAATAAGCGGAAAATACGGAAGCTTTGACATTAAATTGCAAGCTGAAGAGAGATCCATTCTTCTCTCTCGTTCCGTCGCGAGTAGATTTAAAGGAAACGGTTTACAATTAACGTAACGTTTGAAAAAAACAAAAGAAAATAAAAGTTTTAAGTTTTTGAATTGTGTTTTCCAAAAATAAAAATACAAAAAAGATTTTCCTTTTCTACTTTGATTTTCTTTTTCGATAATTAAAAACCAAAAAAATAATCTTCTTCTCCTCTTATCATTTGATTCTTCTCCTTTAACCCTCTATAACGATAATTCTTATGGATCTGATGTGTTTTAAATGTGGAGAACCGTTCTTTGAAGGTTCATGTGTTTGCTGTACGTGCGAACAATGTGGTAATGATATTCATGATGGAGTTTATTTGTTTTGTAATACTCCCGAGTATGTTCAAAACGCCATCTTTCAAAACGTTCCCGATTACTATCCAACACCACCGCCGTCTCCGTTCACTTGCTTTAATTGTGGAAATCCATCCGATGAAGGATTACCGTGTGGGCAATGTTTTTGTAATCAATGTGGATACATCAATTGTATATGTTACGCCCCGAGTGCTAAAACGTCTTACGCTTGTGATACGAGTTTTGATAATTATCCTCAAAACGATTTCAATCATCCTTTTCAAAACTCTTATAATAATGATTCATCAAATTTTGAAAATTATGGGGGATCGTTTGAAAATTTTTATTGTGAGCCGAATTCATGTTACGATTCTCATGGTTTTAACCAACCCCCACAAACTTCCGATGTTACTAATGATATTTTTGAAATTAAATCCATGATCGAGAAATTAAAAGAGTTGGTGGCTAATCGTTATACTCATACTCCCGAGCCTCGTGAGAAGTCTATTGCAGAGTTACTTGCTGAAGAGAGAGCGTCTAATCCTTTTAAAAGTTTTAATTACTATGATTTCGACGACGATGATGAGAAAATTACATTCGTTCTTAATCCTCACAATACTTCTGATGTTTCTCCCGTAGAACCCGAGGACTCTCTAAAAATGGAGGACGAGCATCTAAACGCTATTCCGGCAACGGAATCGGACGAATTCAATAAGTCTAGTGTTGAGAACCTCGTCCCAATCCCAAGTGAGCCCGGGGAAATTCTAACGGTGATTCTGAAATTGTTTCTGATTTTTCCTATCCTTCTTTCACACCGGTTGAGAGGAGTGATGTCTTTTTAGACGAGATTGAGGCTTGTCTTGCTAACAATGATTCTAATCTGACGATGGTTGATGATACTAATTTTGATCCTGAGGGAGATATTCGTTTAATTGAAGAATTATTGAATGAAGAACCATTATCTTCCCTCCTTCCGAATAGCGATGAAGTATTTGATAATCCGAATGATCGTGTTGAGATGTTTTACGATTCAGATGATGATGATACTTTATCTTGTGGAGACATCGATTACGTGGATGAAGTAGTTGAATTTGATCATCCTAAAGATTTTGATGACTTTGTTCCAAGGGTTTCCGAAACATTCAATATGACTTTCACAAATCCATTATTTGATTTCGATTTGGAATTGACTCACGATGATCCAATCTTCGATATTCCTTGTGATGAGTCCGAAATTAAACCCGAGGTCCAGGATTCACATAACACGATTGATTCTCCTCACGAGAAGTTATCCGATGAACTTACTCATACCATTTCTCCACCAGATATTGAAAATGACGAGAATGGCCTTCAAGGAAACGTGCTTACTGAAGAAATACGTAATGATGATTTACTTCCTAATACCGACTCGATTTTCGTTGATTTACCGTCTTCTCGTCCACCCGCGAAACCACCCGATGTAGATTTTGAGCTCGATGAAGTTATTGTTGGAGTGGTGGACGAGATTTAAGAACAAGATGTCCCTGTGCTTGATATTTTACCCACCCAACCCACCCGTGATTCAGAAATTGACTTTGCTTTTATCATCCAGGTGTTTTATCCGTTCTTTGCTTATCCCATAATTTCTTCACTTTTCCACTCCACTGGGAGTGAGGATACCATCTTTGACCCCGACATCTTCATTTTTCATGCCAGGTGTCCATTTCATCTGCTCTCCCAAAGGACGAATTAATTCGGGGATCGAGTCAAGCTCATGTGACTCGGTAATCAAAAACAAGTGCTTCGTGGGAGGCACCCCACGCTTATCCATTTTCATTCTCTTTATTTTCTATTTTCTAAGTAACTTGATGTGAGGGGGGCGACCCTTTCCAAACTTGTGTCTTCGTGGTTTTTTATGAATGTTCAGGAATTTCCCCGAAGTTTGAAGACTCTCGTGCTCGTGGTTTATCGTTCTCTCCACTCGGGTCTCATTCTTCGCTGCTCTTTCGGAAATTCACCATATCCAAAATCTTATCGACTGACGTTTATCTCTTGGCATACTTAATAAACGGCCTTAGATATTACGTAAGACTACCCGTACCCTTAAAACATTGAGGACAATGTTTCACTTTAGTCTGGGGGGTGAATCTTCGATTCGATTTGACCTGTACCTTCGTTTGAGCTGTTAACTTACGCAACTCCGTTTTCCACCAAAATTTTAAATTTTTGTCACCTCTTTATTGTTAAAAAAAAATGATATATGGTATAATAATAAGATTTGACACCTTGTTTTGACTTTCCTACCGGCGAGAGTAGAAATAAATGTTCCGACTTGACTGGGCGTGTTGAGCCCTAGCTCGTCTCCCTTAACCAAAATAATCAAAAAGATTATGGCTAAGCATCCGCGGATCTCATTACTTGGGATTTTAAATTTGCGGAGATCGAGGAATGATAGAGTTTATTCAGAAGTTTCGTGCTAAACATGGAGTAGTTGGATCTCTTTAGAGCCCACGAAAGGTACTTGTGGCCTCCTTGCACACTAATAAAAATAGATCTCTAGGATTAATTAAGTGTATGGGGTTTGGGCAATACTTAGTTTTTTCTCGTTCCCAACAAAATATCTGCATATGGGGGTTTGGTACACATAGGGGTACTGCCAGTGTTACGGTGAAATAGACTATTGCATCTTGCCGGTTTGCAGCCGATGTTGTGATCTTAGTAAAGACCGTAGGACTCGGGGTTTAGCATATGATTATGAATATCAATAATAATAGTCCAAAGCCAAATAAAAAGGCAAAGGAATCCAAAGCTATAAAAAGCAGCGGATATAAATCCATGGTCATAATAAAGCTCTTACATCTTGTCATCTTTTAGATTTAGGACTTAAGTTAGTCAATCTAGTCATAAGTTGTCTTAACCTTATATTTATAATCAGTTTGTAGCATTGGAATCTCATTTTGGTCAAAGTTGCATAGAAATCAAAAAGTCAAAGTTAGTTCCAATTTTGAATTATCTGATCTTTATGAGCATCTGTGGAGTTTGATATTAATTGGAAATCAGTTTTGCTTGTTGATATTAGAATTTTATCAGTTTGAAAATCAATTTCAAAAAGAAAATTCAATTTTGAAACACATTTGCTTATTGGAAATTTGCCATTAAGTTGACTGTTTGGATTATAATTCCCCTGCACATCAGCTCTTGCCCATATTTCTAAGTAAAACTTAGGTGAGCAGTTAAGCTATTGAGATTAAGCTTTTGGTTCTTTTTGATTCTTAGTAATATAGGCTAGGATTTGCCCCCAATTGCTCTCCATTTTCAGCTTATTTGTATTGCTTATTGAGCTCTTCAAATAGTGTGTTTTAAGAGTAAGTCTACCTATAACTTTGAGGGATGCAATTGTGTTTAGTAGCTCTTAAGCTGAGGTTTGTTGATCATTTGCGTTCCACTGTACCCCTAGTTACTATTTCCATTAGGTTTGAGCCTTAGCTTAATCTGTTTTGCTTACTGCTTATTGTATTAAGTGCTTATTTCCATCTATTGGCCCATTCCTGTGTTTCTTAGATCATTTTGGCTTTCATTCTGTTCCATTAAGCTTTATTTAGTCAAAAAGTTATCTGGTCAAAGTTTGGGTCAAGTTGGTCAACTTTTGCTTATAAATAAGCTCTTTTCAAACTGCGTATTGGGTTCAATCAGCTTATTTGGACTCAATTTTTAGAGATTTTATTTTTCCTAAGTTTTATATAATATTTTAGATTTTTCAAAATTTTTTCAAATTTTTCCAGCTTTATTTAGTAATTTTCTCATTAAAAAGTAGTTTTTAATCCATTTTTAATACATTTTAATTATCAAAAATTCCAAAAAAATCAGAAAAAGCCTTGAAAATTCCAAAAATATTTTAGAAATTTATTTTAGAATTTTAGAAATTTATTTTTTATTTTTCCCATTTACTTTGAATTTAATTTGAATTTTAAATTAGATTTAATAGTTTTTAATTCACAAAAATTACACAAAAAGCCAAAAAAAATTAGTTTTTAGTTTTAAAATTACTTTTTAGTTATTTTATAATTTTCAAAATTTATTTTCATTTTTCTCACCTTATTTGCATTTTCTTTTAATTTTTAATTAGTTAATTAGTTTTTAATTCATAAAAAATAAATAAAAAGTAAAAAAAAATATTTTTCTGTTTCCTAAAATTTTCTTTTATCATTTTTAACTTTTCAAAATTATTTTCAAATCCGTAGGAGTAGTGTAGCTTAAATTTCACGTTTTATTTCATACGTTGACGTTTATTTTACGTTTTAGTTTACGGTTATCGATTCTACGTTGCGTTTTAAGTTTATTTACTTGATTTACGTGCTTAGTTGGTTATTTGTGTTTCAGTTTCATAATCCTTAGTATAATCTCATAAAAATCACTTTTTACCACTTTCACGACACATTTCACGATTCGGGAATTCAAAATTCCATTCACACCTTCGTTGGGACACGACCCGGGGAAATACTTTCCTAAGCATTTCTTCGGAAAAACAATCAATATACTATAAAACGACTATATCAGTATCAGAGCCAAGGTTATAGCGAACCAAATGATTCTGAAAATTTTGGACTTTAACCATATGATTTTCAAAATTAACTATTTTACAGCATACTACTTCGTGCCCTCCGTGCCAGCGCTTGTCGACGTCATGCTTTAAGGTTTGATTTTAGATGCATTATGCTAAGTCTTGTTTTAGCATCATAACCACTGCATGTGTGGCATTACGTAGACTAAATGGCTTATACTATTATTATTGGGATTATTACAGTACCATGTCACCCCTCGTCATTATTTTGTCCGACAGTGATGACGTCAGGCTGGCATCATCCTACCTACCTACCATTGACCTATCTGACTCTACCCATGACACCCTACCTATATTACCTATCATTCCATCCCCTGTTCCATCTGGAGACCCATCTGCCGAGACTGAGCCCTTCGAAGAGGGTGAGGTTGCTTCTACACCTATTGATTCTTTTGCTATACATCCTCTTTTTCGTCCTGTCTGTGGACCTATGACACATGAGCAGTACCTATATGATCAGTATCTTACGTCTCAGCAGTTTCTTGCGGCTGATGACCGTCCTACCCCACCTGTTAGTCACCATACCGGTTCAGATGCTGATGACGAGTCTTCTGACTCCGATACTTCTGATACTGCTGCTTCTATTCCACCACCATCCCCGCCTGCACCGATTCGTCGATGCAAGCGAGTGAGGATTCTTGAGCCCTTTGAGCCTGAGCCTTTTAAAGAGTTGTTTCGATACCATGAGGGTGACTTTACCCGCAAATACACGGCTCGAAAACGAGTCTCTATTTTGCCTGCTTCTGTTGTTACACCATCTGTACCTACATCTGTGCCACCACCTACACCTGTACTTCCACCTGTGTCTGCGCCAGAGCTGACACCTGTGGCTTCACCAGCACCTTCACCATCTCCATCATCATCACCTTTATCACCACTACCTGAGCCACATCCTTATATGCTACCTACCTATACCGCACCCCACTTTTCTGAGGTTTTACCACCTATACCACCACCTATGGTTTTCTACTCTCAGACTACTACTGTACCGATTCCATCACCTGCTTCATCACCTATCCCGTCACCTTTATCCATCCCTTCTGAGACCATTACTTCACCCGGCATTCATAGGATGGTTGATGCCCGCCGATGGTCGTTCTTGTTGGAGTGCATTTGTAGATGGAGATTTATTGAGGGATCGCCTAGGGCTGCTGAGCTTAGAGATGGCTCTTTAGCGGTGTTACCGGTCACTAGGGAGCCGATATACCATACTATCCCTTTATTGGCTGCTAGGTTGGTTAGACATGAGGATCGTCTTGATGAGCTGTTGAGTGTTATTGAGGAGATATCCTTGGAGAGGATTGAGATCATACAGGAGGAGGTCGAGAACCTCATTGTTCATAGGACTGCTTTAGAGACTGTATTTGAGATGATGGAGACCGAGATCGAGGAGGCACAGGATACTATCACTGAGTTCGGTTATCGACTAGATGTTCAGAGGCATGAGATGGAGGATTTGAGAGAGATAGAAATCATCATGTAGCAGATGCTGGAGCACCAGACCCTGGAGCTGGCCGCATCTAGTGCTACCATCCACACTCTGTCAGCCACGATTGAGGAGATTCAGGCTCGAGAGAGATCCAGAGACTTAGAGATGTTAGAGATGATCAGGATCATCAGAGAGCTAGAGGGGAGATCAGGAGGCCCCTGGACCTTCATAGATCTATGACGTATCATTACATTCAGAGACATCTTAACTTGCCGCCTGTGGCATAAATAATGTTGTATCTTATTGTTTTGTAACAATGAATTCAAATTATTAAAACTTTATGTTGGTTATGATTGTACTGTATTCATATCGATTTATGATGTTCTGGTTGTCTGATCTTTTATTATGCTCCCATATTGAGATTCATTATAATTTGCATGTGTGTTGTTACATGTCGTGACGATTATTTATGAATGATATGGTTTATGTTGATGTATTCATGGTGTGATTGTGAAGTATTTTGTGATGATCTCGACTATTATGAGCTTGGTTGCATTATTTCTCTTATTATGGATCGATGTTTGGGATTATTACTTATACACTTGCGATTTTATAGAGATGTGGCCCCTAGGAAAACCACGACTACTGCCGCATCACCTGCTATGACTCAAGCTGCTATCAAGAAATTGGTTGCCGACAGCGTTGCTGCAGCTTTGGAAGAGCAAGCTGCTGCAATGGCACGATCAAGTAGCAACAACAGACCTACTGCTGAAAGTGAGTCTTCTGCGACTCGGAAGTGTACCTATAAGGACTTCATAGCTTGTAAACCATCTCACTTCAAAGGAACTGAGGGAGTAACAGAGCTTGCTCGATGGTTTGAGCGAACTGAAACTGTGTTTGTGAGGAGCGGTTATGCTGCTGAAAACAGAGTTTCGTTTGCTACTGGAACTTTACTGGAAGACGCGTTGTCTTGGTGGAACGCAACTGCTCAGAAGATAGGTGTGGAGGAAGCCTATCAGATCACTTGGGCTGACTTTAAGGAGAAGATGTTGAAGAAGTTTTGCCCAAGAGGAGAGATCAAGAAACTAGAAGATGAGTTTCATCTATTGGTTGTGAAAGGGAATGATCTCATGGCTTATGATAGGAGATTTCAGGAGCTTGCCACACTTTGCCCTTCGAAAGTTCCTGATTTGGAAAAGTTGTTGAAGAAGTGCATCGAGGGTTTACCGAAGAGCATTGAGGGAAACATCACCTCGTCAAAGCCTGAATCATTGGAAGAAGCAATGACTATTGATAAGGCGAAAAATGAACCGTTTTTAGGGGGTCATTTAAGCCCGGAATTGAATTTATTTGATCAAATATTGCCCTAAATCGTTCCTTTTGTGATTTTAGGTACTTTGGGAGTGAATTCTGGAAAAGGAAGCATTTTGGACGTTTTTGGAGCATAAAAGTGAAGCAAAAGACAAAGTCTTAATTTTCCTTGCTGGGAATAGTACCTGATGACGTCAAGAGGCTTTTTATGATGGCTTCAAGAGTAAAAGTGGTGACGGTCCAGAAGAAACGTGACGGCGTCACCCTAGGCCGTCACGCGTTAACTTGTCAAAACTTGCGCACGGAGTAGCTGATATTGTTTTGGTCATAACTTTTGCATACGAACTCGGATTTAGGTGATTCAAAAGCCCACGTGAAGAGGACGAAGAGATCTACAATTTACTGAAGAAAATTTGTTCTTGATGCCATCATGGTTTGTATGATGCCGTCATGATCGGGCCGGGCAGATTGCAGCCTATAAATATAACATCATAACTTCATTATTTTTAAGCCCTAAACCCTAAGGTCGATTCCTGGGTTTAGGTAGGTGTTTTTCCAGAAACATAGAGGGTTTCAATCACTCCATAAACATCATGTATTGGTTTGATGATTCTATCTCAATTATGTCTTTCATTATTATTGTTGTTTGCTCTTCATTGATTATGTTTTGCTAATTCACCTTGTGTCTACTTATGAATGTGTGAAACTTGTATGTAATTGATTAGATCTTATTGATTCCTTGTTGATGTTTGTGTCTATCTTCATCAATTAGGGTGTGACACTTCGATAGGTCTAATTGGTTTAGCTTATAATTCTTGTTTCCTATTGTCTCTTGTTTAATTGAATGAATTCGATGTTAGGCTTAAGACAACTGGCAGATCTCCATTGTGTAACTTGCTTGAATGTCTTAAGAAACATGAACCGATGTGTACTAGGTTTTTATGGTTGTATTTAATGCATGAGCGAATTCTAGTGATCCCATGTTAGGAGCTTCTTAGCCGGCTCGACATAGGAGTGAAGTAGGAGCTTATAGAATTGGGGAAGTAAGTACGCCACCCCATGAATGGTATTAAGGAATACAACCCGTCAATTAAAACAAGGTGTGACAATTCAATAGGTAGAATTGGATAGCTAGCAAGGAGTAACATATTATAGGTAGACATGCTTCACTTACCTTGTAGAACCCTAGTTTACTTTTCTTGTTAATTAGTTTAATTAGTTGCTTTTGGGTTAGTTGATTAGCAACTAATTCCACCCCTCCTTCCAATACCCTAGAAATTTACTTGCTTTTCATAAAATATAAAAACATAAAAAGAATCATCCTTCACCTTTAGACCTAGTTAGATTAATTTCAATCCTAACGACACTATTCCTGAGTTGAACGATCAATCCCCCGGTACTTGTCACTATACTATACTACAACGATCAGGTACACTGCCTGGTGGGGGTTGTAAGCTTCTCGAGATCCCTTGAGAGGTAAAGCCTGGTGCAATTCCCACGCATCAAGTTTTTGGCGCCGCAGCCCGGGGAAATAGTTATTGCTTAGGTTGGAATTTATTTTGATTAGGTCTACTCATTAGATTCCTTTTTAGTGAGATTTTTATTTTCTTTTTATTAGCTTTCTCGTAGTCTATCTTTTCTTTGTGTATTTGTTCGTAGAAACCTTTCCATTGACTCTTTCGTTCATCATTATGGAGAATGCGAATCCACCATACTACCGACCACGAAAACCATTCACTCCTAATGACATCTTGATGTTCAAACAATATCGAGATGAACCTATTTATGATACATGGACTCGTTTTAAAAATTTACTACGAATAGTCCCTCATCATGGTTTCGATTTATGGTACCTAACTCAAATCTTTTACTATAGTGTCCACCCGTATTACCAAAGGTACATTGATGATTTTGCCAACGGGGACCTTAGGGAATTAAATGCTGAAGAAGCATGGGATGCCATAGAAGATTGTGCCCAATATTATTATAGAGTAGACAACCCAACAAACAACATAACAAATCAATTGACAACAAATTTGAAGGATCATGAAACAAGTTTGTTGGGGGATGAATATACTCATGTTGAGATACCTAGTTGGATGGCACCTAATATCATAGTACAAAACAAACATATAGGTAATCTAGACACAATGGAGAATGAGGTGGACAATCCAAGCCCACAAAGTACCCCACAAGTCCTACCATCATTTAAGGCACATACACCGCCCGTGACTTACCCGGAAGAAGTAGAAGAGACTATAGGAACCCCAATTGAGGTTGAACCCTTAGACCAAGCACCACTAGAGGATATAGGTTTGAATACTTGCAGTGATAACCTTACTCCTAGTTCTAGGGAATTTCCTAATGTTGATGAACCGAAACCTCAACCTTTACACAACTTTCCATCCTTAGATATACATCTAGGAGATGAAAGAGGAACCGACCCACCCATCAACCAATATTATCCGGGTAGTTTTAGGATGAAGGAAGCCATTCACTCAACCCCTTCACCTCACGTGGCATATTTCCACCCTAAGGGTGTGTATCGCTACTTCCACCCGCACTTAATCCTAAGTGTAGAGAAAACCTCCCCTATTTTCGTTAAATAAGGGTAGAGTCAGGCTCGTGACTCGAACAAAAACAAGCGCTTGTTGGGAGGCAACCCAACCCATGTTTTTAATTGTTTGATGTTTTTATTTTATTTGTTTGTTTGTGTCATATATGCTTAATCATAGTTGTTTAATTTTCATGTTTTGAATAATTTGTGAAAATGCTTTATTTTGTTTTTAACCTCGTCTTAATTGCATATAAAGGTATTTTACAAAAAGATAAGTGTAGGGAAATTTATATCTTGTTAAAAAGAACTAAATTCGAACATGAAAACTTCACAATTCATGATTAGCATATATTCTATCTTGTTTGTGTGTCAATAATTGTGGATATGTTTTATGAGTTCCTATTTGTAATTCATTCCACAAGTATCCTATCCTTTTGTTGCTTTGTCTTGCTTCTGTTTCTAAGTCTGAAATTACATCTAGTTGTGATTTTTGTTCGGTTTGATGCTTTGGTTTTTGTGTTTGTTGATTACAGGACAAGAAGATGATTTATATTTCTGGAGGGAAGCTTTCAACGTTCATTTTCTTGGAGGAAGATTTAACCATGTTGTCACATTATCCACGGTGAACGAATCAGGGGAGTATTAGTTTCTTTCATTCTTATTTATTTTTACTTTTACATCTTTTATCTAGAACATTGGGGACAATGTTCGGTTTAAGTATAAGGAGGATATATTAGAAACTATTACTCCACTTGGTTTTTGTTTTGTTTGATAGTGAATGTGTAATAAAACTGAGAGAAATATTTGTTTGGGCAATTTTAGCACCAAATTTAATATTTTTTTCAACATGTAGGAGTGAAACTTTAGTCTTAATAAGCGTCTCATGGATAGGAGTTGTATGACTAGCACAAAAATCATACCACTCAAAAATTTCCACCCCAAATATGTGAGGTTCGCCCTTAGATCTTTAGGAAAAAGCATTCATTGTTGGTGCTTATGAGTGTACCGGTAGTATTTAGATTCTAGAACTTGTGATAGCGATGCATCCCGAGACCGCTAGTGAGACTACATTCGTGTAGTAGGATTTACTACATGATAAGAGGCATTAGGATCTGTCACACCCTCGCCGAAGGCGGAAACACGAGGTGCAACGAAATCGATATACATCACCAAAGGGAAATAAGACAATACCATAATTTACATTAAGGAAAAGTATAACATTACAACGTTGTTAATGCCGACCTTGGCAAATATATGACATAAGTTTGATTCCCAAAAGATGGTATTTTAATACATAATGAAAAGAAGTGACATGTGAAAACTTCATTATGCAAGACCTTGCTGATAAGCTTACTGACGATCACCTGAAATGCATGAGAGAAAACGGGTCAACTATGAAAATAGTTGGTGAGTATAAACGTTTTATTTAATATGATAAACCATTAGAGAAAGTTCACAAGCCAAAGGCGTTGTCAAGTATTATGTCTTGTAGTCAAGTGTCCGCGGTCATAATAAGTCACAATATAAGCACCACCTATATAATAATGTATGCCATGCAAAGCCCCTAATTAAATAATATGCGTCCCGTAACATGGTGGACGAGAGGTTGGCCGACCTCTAATAGCGCTATCCATACTACTAATAGGCGTCGAACAATGCGAATGTACGAACAGTACATCATACAACTATTATATAAGATTAAGAACGCTCCGAACATGGGAGACTTAGCACGCTCCACCAATAAGGTGAGACTTTAGGGTTAAGAACGCTCCACCAATAAGGTGAGACTTTAGGTCATAGCACGTACAGTACATTAAGTTCAAAAGTTCAAGTTGAGTTCAAGAGTTCTAAACAAGTTATAAGGTCAAGACAAGTCAAAAGAGTTCATAAAAATCAAAGGGTTCAAAACAATGTTCAAAGAGTTCAAGTAATAATTCATGCATCCACCCCAAAGCGATTAAAATAGTTAGAAAAAGGGGTTCGTGAATACTCACCTGATATAAGCGATATGATAACAAAAAGGTATGAACTAAAGTAAGGCGCGCACTCTATCCGCAACCTAAATGAATGATATGATCTACTTTAGATCATGAAATGAAGAAAGGAATGTACATGCACATGTTCCCTATACCACTCTACTCTTTGTAAAAACACTTGTGTTATCAAAAATATATATTCCAAGAATTTGGAAAATATTGCTATTAGAAAATATAAATGGCTAGTTATAATATATATACTTATATATATATAACATAAGTTTCCATGTAAGCGTTGAAAAACTCGGGTGGTAATCCTTGAATTGATGAAAACATACTCATAATAACTAATACTACGTTAGTTTAAAAGCTCGGTACTTGATATTATGTTTAGCTTGAAAATGCACTTCGTAGTTTTTGCGCCAAAATATATAAAAGCTGTCAATTAGAAAAGGGTTTTAGCCGATATTCAAACGAGTATATCTTTGTCGTTACTTGTCCGTTTTACTTGTTCTTTATATCCACGGTTTCGTCTTAGTATGTAGTAATATATTTTGGAAAGCTCGGCTCCTCCGGGTTACGTTTAAAGTCTCTTTTTGTACCATGAAAAACGTCCAACAGCAACTATTTTCTGAAAAATACTTTTCGTCTACAATCTTGCAAAAATCATAACTCCTTCGTTATAGACTCTTTTTAATCCGTTCTTTCGCCTACGGATTCGTTTTTGAAAGTATTTTCTAAAAATTTTGCCAAAGTTTCCTTGGTGTTTACTGATTTTCCAGATTTTTACAAAATGGGACAGCATGTCTAAAATGAGTTCCAAATCAAGTTTCCAAGGTTAAAAACCAATTTCTACCATCACCAATCCTCTTGTAATCACCACATGACTAATCTAATCTTACCATACACCTTCTTAGGGTGCCATGGACTCCTAACCAAGTTATTAGAGCTAGGGGATTCATAACAAGAAAGTTAGGGTTTGTATGTTTCTTTTTAGCCAAAATAAAGTGTAGTATAGCTACTTATACATGGTTTTTAGCATGATTCTTATGTAATACAAGTAAAAATAGGATGATTCATGAAAAAATAAAGATGAAAACTTACTTGACCAAATGAGATGATTATTGGATGATTATGCTTGAAGTTCTTGTGTTTTTGTTGCTTGTTTCTTGATTAGACTTGTAAAATGAACAACTTTTGTGTTTTACTTCATGAAAAATGATCACTTGATCATGGGGAGGTTTTTGGGTCGTGGGTTTGAGATGGGGAAGAAGAGAATGATGAACTTGATCTTAGTTGAAAAGTATGAATTATGATTTTTAGATTTAGTAAAGTTATGTTTTGTATAGGTTTATTAGTTAAATAAGGTTTAGTTAATGCAAAGGGTTAAAATTAGGGGCACATGGCCGGTTTTTCAAAGGGGTGAAGGGGGGGGGTTAGGGTACTTGGTAGTTAATTAGAAACCTTGTAAGAAATTTGCACTAGTTAGCGTTTTTAGTTACGATCGGGTATCGGTTTTATTAGAAATAAATGTTCACGAAGTATACCGGGATGAAATAAAGTTAAAATAATGTTAAAAACATATTAAAAATATGTTGGGTACATTTACTGAGTGATCGGGTGATTAATGTTTAGTTTTAACGAAAACCGACGTTATATTCATACGCGTACGTTATAAATAAAATAAATTTCCAAAATACTGGGTAACTGAATGTTATAACTTTTATGATGTTAAAATGGATATAAAAATATGTCGGGACCATTGTGGGAATATTTAGATATATTCGTCGTGTATAAACCGGGTGTTAACGTTTAATTATAAATACTTATACGTAAAACGTTAAATATACTAAATATATTAATTTGAGAATCCTAAGAGTGGTATAGCATGTAAATGACATTATGATGATATGCAGACTATTCTAGTCCGTATGAGAGGTCCTTACTGATAATGCACGTGAATAGTGGAATTTCTTCCGGAATGAATAGTGTTCTGTGAATAGTAAAATTTTCAAATGTTTCTCAGAATATCAAACGGACATCAAAAACGATGAATAGTAAAATAATGAATAGTGTTTTGATGAATAGTAATCGATGAATAGTGAATTTCCAAAGTTGAAAAAAAATAAACGTAGACGTGGAAAATATCGGGTTGTTACATTCTACCAACCTTAAAAGGAATCTCGTCCTCGAGATTCAATTCATCCATTCTATAGGTGTATGTGCTCGCTGTTAAATTTGATGAAGCAACTAAGGTCGAAAACGCTACGTCTCGGATTATATCAATGTCGTGAACTTGGTAAGAAATAAAGATAAGTTATGCACTCAAGATTAAGAAGTAAGGAGGTTGTTCAAAAGAATGTACCCGGCATATTGTCCTGATTCTGTGGGGTTAAATGATTCCCTAGGAAGTAAGCTCGGCCACGTGCAGGGGGAATTTCAACATTCTGATCTTGAGGGCCTTCAACTGCCAACGCCAGATTTGGACGATTCTGTCCTTGGTTGGGAGTTCTTTTCAACTTTGGACAGGTATTTCTGAGATGATCCAAACTTCCACACTCGTAACATGCTGGCCTTGGTCCTTGGTTCACAGTCTTGTTTGAGCAATTTCGCATGAAGTGACCCGACTGTCCGCATTTGGTGCATCTTGGGCAGTCTCCTGAGTGGTGGTAGTTACATCGAGTACACATAGGATGTGAACCGGCATATCTTCTGGGCCCTTGAGTTGTTGCTCCGTAGTTTCCCATTACTCGTTGTCTCTTGTCCTGTTGGTCTTGATCACGGCTCCTTTGCTGATCTTCCTGTCTCTTTCGTCCTCCATCGTTTCCTTTCGTTAGTCCACCAGACCTGATCACATCATTTGTCAAGCGGTATGCCATGCCCACAGCAGCTTGCAGAGTGGTTGGGTTTGATGAAGTGACATCCCTCCTGATTTCAGGAATCAACCCCCAAACATATCGATCAATCAGCTTTTCCACAGTGGAGACCATATGAGGAACCATCTTAGTTAGCTCATGGAAACGGGCCGTGTACTTGTCAACTTCTACTCCTACCATCAAGTGGTTCCAAAATTCCACTTCCAGCTTCTCCACTTCATCTTTTCTGCAGTACTCGTCAGTTAGTAGTTTCTTAAATGCTTTCCAAGATAATCCATTTGCAGCCTCTCTTCCTTGAGTCTGTAGCTGGTTGTTCCACCAAGTCAATGCTCGACCTTGAAGCAGACCCGCAGAGAACTCAACCTTATCTCCTTCAGCACATTTAGTGATGCTGAGTTTCGACTCAACATTCTCAAACCATGATAGCAGTCCAATGGCACCCTCAGTGCCATAAAATTCCATTGGTTTGCACGTCATGAAAGTCTTATAGTTGCATCCCTGACCGTTGTTCGAGGCACCTGCTCCATTATTAGTCCGTCCAGCATCAATGTGCGCAACAATCTGAGTGAGGAGGTCTGCTAATCCAGCAGCAGTGTCATTCGGAGGGTTTATTGCGGCCATGTCTCTGCGATAGACAAAAATAGTTGGTTGAGTGAGCGACACATGAAAGATGACGGAGGATGTACGGTACAATAACAGTCGTGACATGAAGATCGCAAAATGATGGAAACAAAGGCATGCTTAATCTAACGGGGCGTAAGGTAGCAAGGAGAAAGTATATACATGAAGGCATATATAAGGTACGGTAACAGAAACTGAAACATATAAACAGGTTATGCATACCCACCCGACCAATGCAACTTCAGGTGACCAGACTCTCTAGACCCGACCAAACATGATCTTTGACTACTACTCCCTTCATTGCATGATTCTTCCTGAATTATACATAGGTGATCAGGCTATGCATACTTGAGGATTAATAATGCAATGCTAAGACTAGTCGACTCGTATCATTTTTGGTATTTAAGAAAAATGTTACTTTGGTTATAGTTGCGATTTTTATTTTAGAAAAATCGGCATTCTCTATAACCTCTGGCTCTGATGCCAATCTGTCACACCCTCGCCGAAGGCGGAAACACGAGGTGCAACGAAATCGATATACATCACCAAAGGGAAATAAGACAATACCATAATTTACATTAAGGAAAAGTATAACATTACAACGTTGTTAATGCCGACCTTGGCAAATATATGACATAAGTTTGATTCCCAAAAGATGGTATTTTAATACATAATGAAAAGAAGTGACATGTGAAAACTTCATTATGCAAGACCTTGCTGATAAGCTTACTGACGATCACCTGAAATGCATGAGAGAAAACGGGTCAACTATGAAAATAGTTGGTGAGTATAAACGTTTTATTTAATATGATAAACCATTAGAGAAAGTTCACAAGCCAAAGGCGTTGTCAAGTATTATGTCTTGTAGTCAAGTGTCCGCGGTCATAATAAGTCACAATATAAGCACCACCTATATAATAATGTATGCCATGCAAAGCCCCTAATTAAATAATATGCGTCCCGTAACATGGTGGACGAGAGGTTGGCCGACCTCTAATAGCGCTATCCATACTACTAATAGGCGTCGAACAATGCGAATGTACGAACAGTACATCATACAACTATTATATAAGATTAAGAACGCTCCGAACATGGGAGACTTAGCACGCTCCACCAATAAGGTGAGACTTTAGGGTTAAGAACGCTCCACCAATAAGGTGAGACTTTAGGTCATAGCACGTACAGTACATTAAGTTCAAAAGTTCAAGTTGAGTTCAAGAGTTCTAAACAAGTTATAAGGTCAAGACAAGTCAAAAGAGTTCATAAAAATCAAAGGGTTCAAAACAATGTTCAAAGAGTTCAAGTAATAATTCATGCATCCACCCCAAAGCGATTAAAATAGTTAGAAAAAGGGGTTCGTGAATACTCACCTGATATAAGCGATATGATAACAAAAAGGTATGAACTAAAGTAAGGCGCGCACTCTATCCGCAACCTAAATGAATGATATGATCTACTTTAGATCATGAAATGAAGAAAGGAATGTACATGCACATGTTCCCTATACCACTCTACTCTTTGTAAAAACACTTGTGTTATCAAAAATATATATTCCAAGAATTTGGAAAATATTGCTATTAGAAAATATAAATGGCTAGTTATAATATATATACTTATATATATATAACATAAGTTTCCATGTAAGCGTTGAAAAACTCGGGTGGTAATCCTTGAATTGATGAAAACATACTCATAATAACTAATACTACGTTAGTTTAAAAGCTCGGTACTTGATATTATGTTTAGCTTGAAAATGCACTTCGTAGTTTTTGCGCCAAAATATATAAAAGCTGTCAATTAGAAAAGGGTTTTAGCCGATATTCAAACGAGTATATCTTTGTCGTTACTTGTCCGTTTTACTTGTTCTTTATATCCACGGTTTCGTCTTAGTATGTAGTAATATATTTTGGAAAGCTCGGCTCCTCCGGGTTACGTTTAAAGTCTCTTTTTGTACCATGAAAAACGTCCAACAGCAACTATTTTCTGAAAAATACTTTTCGTCTACAATCTTGCAAAAATCATAACTCCTTCGTTATAGACTCTTTTTAATCCGTTCTTTCGCCTACGGATTCGTTTTTGAAAGTATTTTCTAAAAATTTTGCCAAAGTTTCCTTGGTGTTTACTGATTTTCCAGATTTTTACAAAATGGGACAGCATGTCTAAAATGAGTTCCAAATCAAGTTTCCAAGGTTAAAAACCAATTTCTACCATCACCAATCCTCTTGTAATCACCACATGACTAATCTAATCTTACTATACACCTTCTTAGGGTGCCATGGACTCCTAACCAAGTTATTAGAGCTAGGGGATTCATAACAAGAAAGTTAGGGTTTGTATGTTTCTTTTTAGCCAAAATAAAGTGTAGTATAGCTACTTATACATGGTTTTTAGCATGATTCTTATGTAATACAAGTAAAAATAGGATGATTCATGAAAAAATAAAGATGAAAACTTACTTGACCAAATGAGATGATTATTGGATGATTATGCTTGAAGTTCTTGTGTTTTTGTTGCTTGTTTCTTGATTAGACTTGTAAAATGAACAACTTTTGTGTTTTACTTCATGAAAAATGATCACTTGATCATGGGGAGGTTTTTGGGTCGTGGGTTTGAGATGGGGAAGAAGAGAATGATGAACTTGATCTTAGTTGAAAAGTATGAATTATGATTTTTAGATTTAGTAAAGTTATGTTTTGTATAGGTTTATTAGTTAAATAAGGTTTAGTTAATGCAAAGGGTTAAAATTAGGGGCACATGGCCGGTTTTTCAAAGGGGTGAAGGGGGGGGTTAGGGTACTTGGTAGTTAATTAGAAACCTTGTAAGAAATTTGCACTAGTTAGCGTTTTTAGTTACGATCGGGTATCGGTTTTATTAGAAATAAATGTTCACGAAGTATACCGGGATGAAATAAAGTTAAAATAATGTTAAAAACATATTAAAAATATGTTGGGTACATTTACTGAGTGATCGGGTGATTAATGTTTAGTTTTAACGAAAACCGACGTTATATTCATACGCGTACGTTATAAATAAAATAAATTTCCAAAATACTGGGTAACTGAATGTTATAACTTTTATGATGTTAAAATGGATATAAAAATATGTCGGGACCATTGTGGGAATATTTAGATATATTCGTCGTGTATAAACCGGGTGTTAACGTTTAATTATAAATACTTATACGTAAAACGTTAAATATACTAAATATATTAATTTGAGAATCCTAAGAGTGGTATAGCATGTAAATGACATTATGATGATATGCAGACTATTCTAGTCCGTATGAGAGGTCCTTACTGATAATGCACGTGAATAGTGGAATTTCTTCCGGAATGAATAGTGTTCTGTGAATAGTAAAATTTTCAAATGTTTCTCAGAATATCAAACGGACATCAAAAACGATGAATAGTAAAATAATGAATAGTGTTTTGATGAATAGTAATCGATGAATAGTGAATTTCCAAAGTTGAAAAAAAATAAACGTAGACGTGGAAAATATCGGGTTGTTACAGGATCACCCTTGTGTTA
Source organism: Artemisia argyi (assembly GCA_030686995.1). Taxonomy (NCBI): domain Eukaryota; kingdom Viridiplantae; phylum Streptophyta; class Magnoliopsida; order Asterales; family Asteraceae; genus Artemisia; species Artemisia argyi. The sequence goes on from CM060685.1 coordinate 139,047,235, forward strand.
AACCAGTATCATAATTACTTGACCATTTAAGTCATATTACTTGGCTAGTTAAGTCAATTAATTTTTCTCTCACCTTAGCGTTGTACTCATTTTTAGTACACGAAACCCCTAGTACACCCCTCTGAGCCTATCTTTTCGTTTCTAACTTTAAGCATCTTACTTATAGGAAGAATTTGTTACACCCCACTTAAATGTACACCCAAATCGCCTTAGCCTTCCGTATATGCACTAATCTTTAATGCATTATTGTTATTTGTTTAAACCATTAGTTAATTATCTAATTAATTACATGGTTGCTAAGTCGAGTCATATCCTTGTACATATTATTTTGGGACGATTGGGACTCATGGGTAAAGTACTTATTTTATGGAGTAATGGGGAAGAACATCATATATTACCCCCATATGTGCGTTAATATTTAAAAGTACTCCAAGTGTTTTGATTATCTTGATTCGAGTCATTAGAATAGTTGATTGTAAAGTATGTAAAAGTTCAAGTGTAGGGAGGAAACGAGCTCCCTTTAATGTATTATTTTGGATGGTAGAGTAAAAGTGTATGCACAAAAATAATAATAATAATAATAATAATAATAATAATAATAATAATAATAATAATAATAATAATAATAATAATAATAATAATAATAATAATAATAATGAAAAAAAATAGAAAAAGAAAAGAGAAAAACATACGGGCTACCATCCGTTTCTTTTATTTATGTTTAAGTCAAATAGTGTCTTGAAAATCCAAAAAGAGTCGTAGTTAGTTTAAGTTGAGTCGAGTCTTGGCTTAGAAACGCCTCATTGTACATGTAGTTAACTAAGACAATTGACTTGCCACCAGTAAAATATCCGTTTATCCAACAAAATCGTGTTTTCCATATCCCCTACACCTAACGTTATAACCCTTTAAAAGACCTCTTTGATAGTTTATCCTAGGTGCTTACGCCAAGTGGTGGAGGTTTGATCCTTTCTCAAGCCTATGGTAATCTATTTGCTATGACAGGTAGAGAGTGATACTTCTCCATTTTCAATTATGACATATAAATTTACAACACCCGAGAGATGAGAGTATCCAAATACTTAATGTGAGGTGCTAGTGTATAATTTCCGTGCTTGTTTTGACTAAGGTGGAATGATCATTTGTTGTAATTACTTTTATATTAGTGTTAAATGACCTCTAACTTGTATTTTGATTGGTGGAAAAGCTCATTTGCTTGAGGACAAGCAAATCCCAAGTGTAGGGATATATGATAAGGCGAAAAATGAACTGTTTTTAGGGGGTCATTTAAGCCCGGAATTGAATTTATTTGATCAAATATTGCCCTAAATCGTTTCTTTTGTTATTTTAGGTACTTTGGGAGTGAATTCTGGAAAAGGAAGCATTTTGGACGTTTTTGGAGCATAAAAGTGAAGAAAACGACAAAGTCTTAATTTTCCTTGATGGGAACAGTACCTGACGGCGTCAAGATGCTTTTTATGACGGCATCAAGAGTAAAAGTGGTGACGGTCCAGAAGAAACGTGACGGCGTTGTAACACCCCCAAAATACCGCAGCGGAAGACTGTGTCACAGGGGTGCTACTTCATAATACAAAGTACAAGTTATAGAAAACGAACTCTAAATGAGACGTTTTGAAAAGTTACCATTCGATTAATGAATTCAAAGTTACAAACATGAGATTCCAAAGTACGATACAAAAATGTATACAAAATGTTTTGAATGGTAAATGATAAAAGCGTAAGTCTTCAGAATATGCAGCTTGACTCTAAGTTCCATGCACTAGCTATCGCCTTACTAACCTGAGATAAACATGCTAAAGTGTCAACACAATGGTTGGTGAGTTCATAGAGTTTGTCTTAAAACAGTTGAAAAGCCTTAAAGAATGTACACACAGCAAAGGCATTGAGAATCCACTCAGTTACAAGTCCCGCCATAAGAGACTTGTAACCTGTGTGTTCACAACCCACTGCTACAATATATAGTATGATAAAGACATGTATAAGTTCATCAAGACAATTAAGCAATTAGTAGTGAGTCTCTACTTCATCTCCGAAGACCTCACTTTAGGAGCCAATTCCCAAAGACAACTGGGAGTCAATTCCCAAAGACAACTGGGAGTCAATTCCCAAAGACAACTGGGAGCCACTTCCCAAAGATAAAAGACAGTCATGTATGTATTAAATCAAGTATAATGCCATCAAGTATAAGACAATCAAGTATAACACAGTCACGTATAAACGTTTTGAGTATTTGTACAAGTAAGCAAGTAGTTGAGCATGTATCCCCCCCAAGAGTTAAAACAAGTACGAAAAGAGTAGGGGCTATGACTCACCTTAAGTCTATGTAATGAGAAATGAAAGTGGTAGTCGAATCGCGAAAGTCTCTAAGAGCAGCCTATAACAGAACGTTGCGACTTAGGTTTGGAGTAACGTCTAAGAATACGAAGAATTGCCAATATATGTCTTGCATAATATTCATGATGTAGTACTTAGTATATAGTGTAAGTCTTTGAATATAAATGGCTTATGAAACATGTATAGGTTGTACATCTCTTACTACCGTTCGGGCCGACATAATTCAGAAGTCATGGAGTAAACGTTCGAGGAGCCAGGACACTTTAACTCGTAAATCCACAACTCGTCTCGACGGCTTACTCAATGAACTCCTCACATGAGGCTCCCTACTATTGTAGTATTTGATAACATATATATAAGTTTTGATCTTTAAAAGTTATATGGTCTTTAGCCGTGGCTTTGCCGTGACTTTGGTCATGTTACCATGGTCTTGAGACTCAACCTTGGCTTTAGCCATGGTTGTGGTCTTGGCTTTAGGTCATTAGACCTCTTGGTCTCATCTAATTATAATGATTATATAGTAACTTTGGTCTAAAAATGGGCTGTTAAGAATTTGAAGAAATTTATCACTCAGAAAGCGTTTTCAGGGCTCGAGCTTCTTTGTTCCTGAACGAAAACGTCGTTCCGGACAACTTTCGTGTTTTAACTTTTTGATGAATCGGACCAGAAGTGGGACTTTCAAAATCATAATTTGATCAGAATGCAATTTAGGCAGTTTTGCCGTTTTGGTTTCGCTAACTTCAAACGGTCATAACTTTTGACTCGTATACTCGTTTTGGGTGATTCAAATTGCTATGTTTTCCTTGTTAAGTCCTCTTTAACAGTAAGTAAGTGTCAAATATCAAAGTTATACTATTGTGGTCGTGGTTTTCCATAAAAAATCACTAGTTTGCTTGTCATAAGTTAATATATGTATACCAATACTTGTTTTATCCATTTTTAAACATCATGAACACAATACAAAGACCATATATAGCATGAAAGAAACATAATAAGCATGAAATGATATTGAGCAAGAAAGTGTATAAGGGTTTGCTTACAACTTTTGGCTTTCTAAAGAAAGGAAGTCAAGTATAGAACTAGGACACTAAACCTATGCTTGTAAACCCTTCACCACAACTCTTGTAACCCTTGCTAGCCTTGATCTAACCCTTGTGAAAACCATTTAACTTCAGCCCTAGTAACCTTGTGTAGCTCCTAATTCAACCATGGAATCACCAAACAAACTTAAGAACTAGGTAGAGAATACTAAGACATTGAACTCTTATGTGTAACTTGTATATTGAAGATCAAAGGATCATGGTGCTAGGACTAAAGGGTGTGGTATTTTTGGTGATGAAAAGATGAAGATCAATGTGTTTCTAGTTGGCTATTTATAGCATGAATGAGGAGGTTAGGAAGGTGCCTAGGAAAGTGCTAAAACTTGGAGACAAAGTTGTAATTAAGTAAGATCTAATGGCTAAAGTCAAGATTTAACCACACATGGTGACTCCCCCCCCTAGGTCGTTTTTCCAAGGATAAGGGTGACTAGATGAGTAGTCATGGTCTTTGGATGATAATATCCTAAGTATGTAGCTAGTTTTGACTCCGTAAATCGCTAACCGTAAGTTTTTAGGCCACGAAACGTAAAACCGGGTATCCTAAAAATATGAAACTTATAAATATGGTTAAACATGTCAATATAGTCCATAATAAAATATAAAATGAGTGGTAGGTTCTATCGGGTGCGAAAACCCTGCTAAAAACTGGAAACACGGGTCTAAAACGCGCAATTCGCGTAAAACGCTGAACTGAAAAACGTAAAATTCCGAAACTTTTGGAATTGTCCTAAAATGAGAGAAAATCATATTTCTATTGTTTATAATGTTTTATGGACATATCGGGATGCTAGAAGGACGTTTAAACCTAAAAGTAAATCTCGGACACGGCTTTGTGATTTTTGCAGAAATGATCCGACGAGCGTCAAACTCTCGGATTATCGTTAAAATAGTTTAACTTACGAGAATATGAAATAAAAATTTCTGAGATGAATAGTGAAAAGTGAATAGTAAAAAGTGAATAGTAAAAGTGAATAGTAAAAAGTGAATAGTGAAATTTTCGGGAATAAAAGTTAACCTGAAATTGCGAATTGTTACAGGCGTCACCCTAGGCTGTCACGTGTTAACTTGTCAAAACTTGCGCGCGGAGTAGCTGATATTGTTTTGGTCATAACTTTTGCATACGAACTCGGATTTAGGTGATTCAAAAGCCCACACGAAGAGGACGAAGAGATCTACAATTTAGTGAAGAAAATTTGTTCTTGACGCCATCATGGTTTGTATGATGCCGTCAAGATCGGGCCGGGCAGATTGTAGCCTACAAATATAACATCATAACTTCATTATTTTTAAGCCCTAAACCCTAAGGTCGATTCCTGGGTTTAGGTAGGTGTTTTTCCAGCAACTTAGAGAGTTTCAATAACTCCATAAACATCATGTATTGGTTTGATGATTCTATCTCAATTATGTCTTTCATTATTATTGTTGTTTGCTCTTCATTGATTATGTTTTGCTAATTCACCTTGTGTCTGCTTATGATTGTGTGAAACTTGTATGTAATTGATTAGATCTTATTGATTCCTTGTTGATGTTTGTGTCTATCTTCATCAATTAGGGTGTGACACTTCGATAGGTCTAATTGGTTTAGCTTATAATTCTTGTTTCCTATTGTCTCTTGTTTAATTGAATGAATTTGATGTTAGGCTTAAGAAAACTGGCAGATCTCCATTGTGTAACTTGCTTGAACGTCTTAAGAAACATGAACCGACGTGTACTAGGTTTTTATGGTTGTATTTAATGCATGAGCGAATTCTAGTGATCCCATGTTAGGAGCTTCTTAGCCGGCTCGACATAGGAGTGAAGTAGGAGCTTATAGAATTGGGGAAGTAAGTACGCCACCCCATGAATGGTATTAAGGAATACAACCCGTCAATTAAAACAAGGTGTCACAACTCACCATTTCAGGTCATTTCAGGTCATTTCCTGAACTTTGGAAAAACACTATTCATCAAACACTATTCATCAAAACACTATTCATCAGTTTACTATTCATCATTTTTGGTGTCAATTTGACATTCCGAGAAGCATTCAGAAATTTTACTATTCACTAAACACTATTCATTGCCGGAAAAGTTTTCACTATTCACTTGCATTACACATTTCATCGTAAATTTAGTTTACGGGTATTCAAATTCGCGTAACCGGATTGGTTTAGGTGCGAATTCATTTCATTAGTGTTAAGGACACTGCATACGGACTAGAGACAGTCTGCATATCATCATAACAGCATTTACATGTTATACCACTCTTAGGATTTTCAAATTTACATATTTGATACATTTAACGTTTTACGTATAAGTATTTATAGTAAACGTTAACACCCGGTTTATACACGACGAATATATCTAAATATTCCCACAATGGTCCCGACATATTTTTATATCCATTTTATCATCATAAAAGTTATAACATTCATTTACCCAGTATTTTGGAAATTTATTTTATTTATAACGTAAGCTTATGAATATTACGGCGGTTTTCGTAAAAACTAAACAATAATCACCCGAACACTCAGTACTTGTACCCAACATACTTTTAACATTTTTATGACTTTATTAAGTCCCGGTTAACTTCATTAATATTTATTTCTAGCAAACCCGGTACCCGATTATAACTGATACTTACACTAAACTACAACTAATAATACACTACATTTTCTAAGTGATCAAAACCGATTTTGCTACTTCCTTTCACATTGAAAACTGGCCTCATGCCCTCCCCTAGGCACCATGTGCTTGCTTTTCAACCTTATGACTTATGTAATCTTATTATACATTATAAATTTCTACCTAAATATCTACAAACACCTATAACATAACATATATAATTTCCTAGAATCAAAAGCTCACTTTTTCTCATCATCCCCACCCCAAAACCCACGACCCAAATACATGCTCCATGATCAAGTGATGATTTTCCAAAGTACAAAGCATCAAAGTTGTTCATTTCATCATCCTAATCAAGAATCATAACACAAAAACACAAGTAATCCAAGGTTTCTCATCATCTCACCACCTATTATTTCAAAGTGAGTATTCAAAATTATTTTCATGTTTTCATCTAATTAACATATGTATCTTATGGTATTCATGCTTAATTTCATGCACAAACTAGTTATACCACTTTATTTTTGTATACTTTTTGAACATACAAACCCTAGATTGTGATTTAGGTGTTCCCTTGTTAAATTAACTTGATTACTAGTCATTAGGAACCCATGGCACCCTAAGAAGGTGTATGGTAAGATTAGACTAGCTTTGTGGCGTTTGCAAGAGATTTGGTGATGTTAGAAACTAGTTTAGAACCTTGGAAATGGTTTTGGAACATATATTGATACCTACTGTCCCAAAAATGAAAATACAGAAAACTCAGTAACTCAAGGGAACTTTTCAACCAAAGATTTAGAAAATACTTTCAAAAACGAAGCCGTAGGCGAAAGAACGGGTTAAAACGAGTTTATAACGAAGGAGATATGATTTTTGCAAGTTTATTGACGAAAACTATTTTTCTGAAAATTGTTGCTGTTGGACGTTTTTCGTCGGACAAAAAGAGGCTTTAGACGTAACCCGGAGGAGCCAAGCTTTCCAAAATATATTACTACATACTAAGATGTAACCGTGGATATAAAGAACAAGTAAAACGGACTTATAACGACAAAGATATTCACGTTTGAATATCGGCAAAACTCATTTCATTTTGACAGCTTTTACTAATATTAACACTAAAACTACGTAGTAACTTTAGAAGCTAGAAATAATACCAAATACCCAATTTTATAACTAACGAAGTATTAGTTATTACAAGTATATTTTTATCACTACAAGGCGTTATTTCAAGGATTTCAAACTGAGAATTTCAACACTAACATTGGTACATACGATATATATATAAGTATATATATTGCAACTAGTTTTATTTTTCTAATAGCCATATTTTCCTAAGTTTTGGAAAATGTATTTTTGATAACAACAAGTATTTTTCAAAGAGTAGAGTGGTATAGGAAACATGTGCATGGACATTCATAGCATCATTTCATGATCTAAAGTAGATCGTTCATCATTCATATTAGGTTGCGGTTAGAGATCGAACCTCATTTCTGTGTATACACTTTTGTCATCGTAGCTGTTGCATCAGGTGAGTCATAGCCCCTACTCTTTTATACTTGTTTTAACTCTTTGGGGGAGATACATGCTACTACTTGCTTACTTGTACAAATTCACATAACATTTATACTTGATAACACTTATACTTGATTACACTTATACTTGATTTCATTATACTTGATTTCATACATACATGATTGATACATGCACACATACTTACTTGATACTTGAAACGTTTAAACTTTTATACTTTGGGAAATGGCACCCAGTAATCATACATACATACATACTTCCAGTGGCTCCAGATTAAGTTGCTGGATGGCTACTGAGACTTCCAATGGCCCCAGATTAAGTTGCTGGACACAACCATTGAGACATACATACAAACGTGAGGTCTTCGGAGATGAAGTGTAGACTCACGACTAATTGCTTAACTGTTGTGATGAACTTATACATGTTTTACTCATACTATATATGTTAGCAGTGGGTTGTAAACACACAGGTTACAAGTCTCTTATGGCGGGACTTGGAACTGAGTGGATTTACGATGCCTTTGCTGGGACAACTTCATCCATATGCATTACATTCTTTTTCACAAGACTCTATGAACTCACCAACCATTGTGTTGACACTTTAGCATGTATTTTCAGGTTATAACCAATGGCACGCTACAGGAGGTTTTGGCAAGGCATGGCATGGTCATAGAAGACTCTGATTATTCATTTAGGGACCGTTTTAAACTATTTTAAGGGCCTACTTCCGCATTACTTTTAACAATGTAAATTCAACATTTTGATTTAACTATTTTATTCAAAATGATTCAAGTGCAAACCATTTTTGAACTTGTGTCGAGATACCAATTGAGTTACACCCCAGCTACATGTATGCTTCCGCTGGACCCGATTTTGGGGGTGTGACACAAGGTGTGACAATTCAATAGGTAGAATTGGATAGCTGGCAAGGAGTAACATATCATGGGTAGACATGCTTCACTTACCTTATAGAACCCTAGTTTACTTTTCTTGTTAATTAGTTTAATTAGTAGCTTTTGGGTTAGTTGATTAGCAACTAATTCCGCCCCTCCTTCCAATACCCGAGAATTTTACTTGCTTTTCATAAAATATAAAAACACAAAAAGAATCATCCTTCACCTTTAGACCTAGTTAGATTAATTTTCAATCCTAACGACACTATTCCTGAGTTGAACGATCAATCCCGGTACTTGTCACTATACTATACTACAACGATCAGGTACACTGCCCGGTGGGGGTTGTAAGCTTCTCGAGATCCCTTGAAAGGTAAAGCCTGGTGCAATTCCCACGCATCAAGTATTACCCAAAGACTGCTAGACAGGGAGATTAAGCGAAACTCTGCTCAGGGTAACAATGATCACAAAAGGAAGTTTGATGATCATAAGACAATCAATAACAACAATAGCAACAATAACCGTAACCTCAACCGTAACTACCACCAGGGAAGGAACAACCACCATAATCAGCAAAATCGCCGACAAGAAGCAGCTAAGGCTTATGTCGCTGCACCAGCTAACAACCCAGGGTATGCTGGAAACACCCCTTAATGCAACCAGTGCAGACTACACCACCATGGCCAATGCTTTATTAAGTGTAAGAGATGCCAACAGAATGGCCATAGGGCTATAGATTGTAAGGCTACAGGAGCTAACTTACAACCGGTGGCAATGACATGCCATGCTTGTGGAAAGAAGGGACATTATAAGAATCCACTACTACAAAAAAGTTCATGGAGACTGGTTTGAATAGGTCATCGAGAGTGGTTTTTGAACCACTCTCTGTGAGGGGGTATCTCTTTGACCGAAACACTTAGAAACCGGTTCTACAACCAGTCTCTTTTAGAAGCACCAAGACTGGTTTTCTACTAACACCTGATTTTTGTTATGAAGTAAAACACATGTTTGTCGTGTGTGAATATCATATCAAAACCGGTGTATGTGATAAAAACCGGTCTCTATGTGGATATTCAAAATAAAAATTTGTTGGGCTGTTTGGGAATACTTGTTGAGATTACTGTTTATTAAGGTTGTTTAGAATTGCTTATTGAGACTGCTCATAAAGAAAACCATTTGTGAATGCTTATTAGAGATGCTTTAAGGAGACTGTTTCGTATTACTTATTGAAACAGCTTATAAAGCACTTTCAAAAAGCAATATTAGATAGCCCTGTTAATCTTTCATAAAGCAATCCCAAACAACTCCAATAAGCAGTATTCAAAAAGCAAATCCACACAATCCTACAAGCAGTTACCTAAATAAGCAATCCCAAACAGCCCCTATATGCCTTAATTATAAAAGTAATACCAAAAAACAGCTCACTCATTCCGAACAGCCACTATGAATTATGCATTTTAAGTAAATATTAAATTCTACCCAACCAGAATATATCATAAGCAAGTAAACACAAATTTGTCATCTCTAAACAAAATCAGCAATATCCTTAACATGCAATCCCAAACACTAGTACAAGCAATTACATCCATCCCCTAAAAGTGAAGTTCATGTATTCAATTAATTGTGACTTAACGTCACACTGTTGGAGCAGGGAAGGTAGATCCGTAGATCACATCAGAAGAGCTAGAGCTAAAAGTGGCACGAAATGCTTCATTTGAAATACCAGCTACAATGAACTTGAACCCCTATGAAAATATCACACCTATAAGGACTGTTGCACAAGTGCCCTGAGTCATTCAAGAACACACAACCTGTTAAAACATGTGTTACAACTTATCAAAATTAAATCACAAATATAAACATGTACACATCAGCATTTTATAATTGAACATAAGCAGTATACTTCTTTAAATGATATATGTAGATACCTAAATTAGTTTATGGCAGCTTTGATAATGGATTCGCAGCTCATTTTATTGGCATTCATATGTACTCCTAGTGTTTATCTTGAGTTCATCCTTAAGACCTTGAAAGCTGCAGATGTAAGTAATTATAATTAAACACTTTTAAGCTACATCTTCTATGTATAAAAAATCTACTAAGTGAAAGAGGAAGGATAAAAGGAGACACACGGCTCAATGATTGGGTTGTTATCTCAGCTATGACCAATAACATTCAACACAAAACCACCATGCATAGGTATTAAGTAACTATGCATGAATCAAAAAACGCACTACTGCAACCAAAATAAAGGAAAATAAAGAATGCATCTACATAATAAATCAAAATTTAACACAACAGGCATTCAAAGGAGATATATACGTAAGTAGATTATGTATTGTTTGAATTTGCAATTGAAACAAAAAAAAAAGACCGCTGCAAGAGGACCACGAGAACGACGCCAACTACAATAGGGGTTTGATTGGTACAAAAAATCAGTCAGTTATAGATACCATCCAATGTAATAAGCACAAAAGTAAAATTTGACTTGCATACGACAGTTTAAAATTGATAGATTAAACTTTAAAATATGAAACTCAAAAAAATATAAACAACTACTTATTGGATGATTTATACAAGGAATTCATTCGAATGACAATGAACGACACATATACTACAGATAACACCTATTTTCATTAACAAATTAAAATGAGCAGTTGAGCACAAAGATCAAAATAACTTGTTGACACTTATACTATAGATAACAGATATTTTCATTAACAAATAAGCACAATAATATAATATATACACCCCTATTTGTTAATGTGTTGGGTTATTATAGCAATAGAACTTTCAACTCCTCCAACCCTTTTTGAACCAAAGGATGAACTATCGCAGTGCACTACACCTTTGCTATTTATATATTACAAAACAAATTAAGTAGTACCCAATAATTATGGCCAGAAGGCCAAATCAACCCTTTTCAATACATGACATAAAAACATTATGCCTACGATTAAACAGGGACATACATCAAGTTTTTTAGTTAACAAGAATATACATACATATTAACAAGTACAAACATTAAGCCTAGAATTAACCATAAATTTCAATCAAAATCTAAAAGAAAGAGATGGGTATGACTCACTGTTTGCATCGGTGGTATGACAGAGGGCATAAAGTGTGGTGGCGGTGGTCGGGAGAAGAAATTTTTTGTAACATTGTGTGAGAGATGGAGAGACCCATTAAAAGAACAACGATGGGCAAGTTGGTGTGTGGATCGTTGACTTGAGGCATTTACAAGGAGGGATTTGGATTGGAAAAAAACAAAGGCGGTAATGATTTAAAATTTTTTGTGACAGGAGAGGGAAATCAAAATTTTGAAGTATTCTTTGTGAGTGTAAAGCTAAAAGTTTGGTACTTAGGTTTAAAAAAAAATTGGGTTATTACTTAAATAAAAAAATGAAAACGTGTGAAATGTTTAATGCTAATTTAATCTTATAAACTATTATCAATTGTTGGTTTAGTATTTTGAAATTTTCCAAAATCATTCTACATTAATATTTAATTTGTTGTTCATAAACTCAATTAATTCTTATTTTTATTGATGTAGTGTTCTAACGAGTGATGTAAATTAATATCGTCAAGCTTGAGCTCGTGCTTGTTTAAATTATAACATCTAGAATTTGACTGGTTTCAACCCTAAGATTAGGAATTATGGTCACCATACTCACCAAGTTCATATCAAAGTCACATCATCATTCGCCATACCACCAAAACCATCACCTTTTACTCACTATGGTTACCAACAAACTAAAAATATAAAAATACGCCCACATTCTTCTACTCAAGCCCTATTGGCCGAATATTTGACTTAAGTTATTGAGCTATCCAATTGTCTGAGTCTAGTGTGAATCATTAAGTCCAACTCAATCATTCGTAGTTCAATATTTGATCTCAAGTTACTTGACTATTGTATAATATAAATATGATAATTATGTTATAACTAATGGTGTCTAAGTGTATATGTGTCTGACCTAGAAGGGTCACGTGAATGTAGCCATGTAACACCCGATACTCTACTTCCAGCATCAACGAAAGTCCGAACTGAACCTTGTAATACTCAAAGCTCGTAACAACCGAAGGTCGCATGACCTTGCAAAATTGACATCCTACTCCCTGATAACGCTCAAAGTTAACATGTTTTTATAAGCGTTATTAGTGTTTTTGTGTATGTTATTTGGTTGTTTTTATATGCTTTTGCCACTAAATCGTATCAAAGTATGTTTTTGTAGCATATGTGGCCAAATGCAGGAAAAATGGAGAAAAAGTAAAGAAAATGAAGTATACGGGATTACACGAAGATTCCCGAGCTCAAAAGTCCAATCTATGAAGTAATTCATATGAGAACCTAAGTTTTGTCATCTCAAAGTTCCAAGTTCAGAAGTTAATCAAGTTTGGATAGTACATAAAGAACTACACAAGGAAAAGTCAAAGTCCAAAGAAGCCAGGAATTACCATCCGATCGGTTGGATTGAAACCGATCGGATTGCCATAATGACCTTTCTCCATCCGATCGGTACCAACCCGCAACCGATCGGATGGCCACTACTGCATGTTTTTGACAACTTTTGTGCACGAATCTTGGTCTTTTGTCCCATGGTTCTAGGCCCTTTTTAGTGTCTTATTGTCCAAGTTCAAGCATTTAAGTCCCTATTTATTACCAAGAGTGTTGGACAAGCCTATAAGGACCTCAAAAGTGCATAACTTAACACACCATTGAAGATACCATTAACTCTCATTATACACACAATTATTATCATCTTCTAGCTCTCTAAGGAGGAAAATTCGTGCAGAAATAACCAGGAACTTTGGAGGACCAAGGAAGCAACATTTGGAGTCCGAAAATCTCATGAAATCATCACCAACACTTAGGTTATCAATACCTTGTCATTTGTTATCAATTTTAAAGCATTGTAAGACTTATAACCATGGATTCTTATGTTAAATATTCTAAGTTTATTTGCATGTTTGCTATGAGTGGCTAGTAATCTTTTTACACTTGTTTTGATGATGTTTTATACTTAGTGATAGTGATAATTGTGATAACATGTTTTAATTCAATTTCAAGTCAATCCTAAGAACCAATTGTACCTTAAGTTTCATCGTGACATTTGTTTAGCCATGGTTAACTAATTGATAATAGTTTCAAAGGTCGAAAGATTTGTTATTACTCAACTAGTTATAATCATTTGTCTATGAATGATTGTTTTTCACCATAATTATTCTTGACTAAACAAAGAAACAAGAAGTATGATTGTAATGAGAATGCTTTTATAACATCAAATCGGATTGTTTGTAAACCTTTAGTAGGACGAAAGTTTAAATGTTTATAAACGATTGTGACCTTTTTGTCTATGAAGAGGTTACCTTTTGTATTGACCATTTCCTAAGAGTATTTGATTTGTAATAAAAGTTTGTCTTGTGTTTAAGATATCCACCATACCTTATGAACCTTGGATAGATCTTGAATTGATTGGTTTACACCTAAAGCTTGTTTTTATGAACTAAAATCTAGACGAAGGTTTAACTTGTAGAAACAATAGATTAGATCACCATCTAATTATCTCAACCAACATGTTATCAAAAAGTTATCACAATCATGTGTGTCATTAAGTAGAAAACTAGTCTAAACAAGTGTAGTTTTTAATTTATTGAATTTGCTTATTATCTTATTTGCGTACATTAGAGATTTACTTCTAGACTTATATTTTGATTCACTAACAAATCCCTGCGAACGATCCCGACTTACCATCATATCTTGCTATAACGGACAAGTACACTTGCTCGTATGTGTTGTTTCTAGATTTGTGTGGAAAACTAGAAGGGGGGGTTGAATAGTTTTCCCCTCTTTTTCATTTTATAAAAACTTTGTTTCAAAATGTTGATTCGAATTTATTCAATTGTTTGTTTGGAAAACCTTTAATTAGAGTTTAGTATGAAAACACCATATAATCAACATGATCAATTATATACGTAAGCTTTTGGAAACACTTAGTTTTATAAATGGAGCTTTGGTCGGTCTTTGTGTGAATACGTTTTCTTTTTAAAATCTTAAAATGTTTTGTATCAAATTATCTATCAAGTTAAACTTAATATGAGAAGGGTGAATAATAATCTATTTGACCATATCATATAATTATACACACAATCACAATATTAACTTCTATGTACAACACAATCAATCATCACAACTATATAAGCAACAACTAAGACATATAGGCAAGCATAGATATAAAGCGATAAATGCAAGAATAAATGAAAAGAGATAAGAGAAAGGAAATGCAAACCGGACACGATGATTTATAGTGGTTCGGCTACAAGGACACCTTCCTTGCCCTACTCCACTCCCCGAGTCACCTACTCGAGAGTTTTCTTCACAACTAAACAAGCTCCCTTTTGGCGGAGAAAACCGTACACAACTTTTGCTTACACCATTTAACGACACTAAGCTAAATGTGGAGTTCTAATAGTAGCTAGAACCAATCTCACAACACTACTTCGATCACTACACAACTTCTTCACGACTTCTTCATGGCTTCACGACTTCACGACTTCTTCATGGCTTCACGACTTCACGACTTCTTCACTACTTCACAACTTCTTCTATACTCCACTACATATTCACACATCTACTTCTTCACAACTTCATGACTTTTCCACACTACTACTTCTTCCCACTACTTCTTACTCACTCATAAACTCACTACTAAGTAAGATCATCTTGATCTACTTATTACATATACATAACTCACAACATTACATAAACACTAACTAGATACTAATACATCTTTGGCTTTATGATAGGGAAGATTCTTCTCTTTCACTTTGAGTGGTAAAGGATTGGATCACTTGAAACAAAGACTTATAATCTTATGATCAAAGGATTTAGAAGGATGTTTTGAAGGGATTGGGACTAAAAATTTTCGTGCAAAAGGTGAGAAAAATCTGTGAAATGAACCAGCATTTATAGGGAAAAAAATATTGTTTGGGAGCGTGGCTAGTCCCCTTAATTGTGTGGTCGGTCCCCTTAATTTACTAGCCGGTCCCCTTAATTAATTAAGGGGGCCGCCTAATAAAAAATTATTTTTTCTTCAGAATTTTTGTCTTTTTGTGATGAAGGTTTTTCTTGAAGAATATGACCATTTTTTGGGTAGAAATTTGAATTTAAAATATTTATTTTGAATAAAACATTTCTTATAAATACAAAAAATATTTTGTATAAGTTTAAAAATGTTTGTCCCACTTCATAAAAAATGTAAGGTTTGTAAAGATAAAAATTCCTTTGATCATAAAATGCATTAGACACTTTGTTTATTCATACCTTAAGTGATATGGATGCTAAAGTGAATATTTACGACTAAATACTTGTTTACGTCATAATTTGTAGTTTAATGAGTTTGCGTTTTGTGATTATCAAAACATAGAGATATCGATATATGTTAATAATGTTTTTAGGCATTATTTATATCAACAATCTCCCCCTTTTTGATGATTACAAAACCTAAACTCATCAAGTCTAAAAATTAATTTTTAGACATGTATTTAGTGAGTTTATATTCACTTCTCCCCCTTTTTGTAGAATCAAAAAGGTTATGCCGGCTAGCTTCATAAATGAAGTTAGACGGGATGAAAGCTCCCCCTTGATGTGTGCTCCCCCTCGTTCGATGGCACCAAGGGATCGAGATATGGAATGCTCGCAAGAAAAATATTAGAAGCACAAGCATATATAGAAGAATATGCAATATACAAATAACAAGCATAGCAAACAGATATTAAGGATACATAACAATTAATTCAAAGAGATTATGTTAAAGATCCTAATTTGCCAAAGAGAGCCATCGGACTTGCTTGTAACAAAGGGTTGGTTGATTCGTATTTGAAAGTGAAAATCATAAGCATATAGTATGCTTAGATGGTTGATGATAGAGTGTTTGGAATGAAGATGGTTGAGTTAGGGTAAGGTTGTTGGATTAATGGAGGTATATGTTTGGGTCATGAAAGTTGGAGAGTTTGGTTGTGGAGAGTTTGTAGCGGAAGAGGTTGATTAAGGTTTTGGATGTTGTTCAAGTGAGGGTATTAGATGTGATCTAGTGACAAGATATTCAATCCAAGTGAAGTGTTCATTGAATGCAATGGTTTTTAGGAGAAAGATGCAACAAGGTCAATTGTTGACATGCTTCTCAAGTTGATTTATGTTGTGTGGTGATGAGGGTGATCTAGATGAAGGTGGATCCAAATTGCGTTGAGCAAGATGTAAGGCTAAAAGAGCACTAAGCTCATGGGATTCTTTTAGCGCCTCAACGAACACTAAGTGTTCGGAGGAAGGTGATGGTGGTGGAGCATGATAGTTGTCTTGGGTGAGGGTTTGAACATGCAACATAGGAATGGCATGTGAAGTTATAGGATGTGGTGGTGATACTCTTGGTGGTGGAGACATGTTTGAGCTTGGGTAATCATGAAAACATGATATGGGTGGAAGAGATGCTTCATGAGTGGATGGTGTTTTTGTTGAATGAGCAACATGTAAAGTGTTGGTAATGAAGTTGGGATTATTGTTTTGGGATTATGCATGCTCATCATAAGAAGGAGCATTAGTGGAAGCACGAATGGATGATTTGTTGTTAAATGGATCATTTGTGTGAGAGTGAGGTTTAGGTGTTGGTTGATTATGAACAACATCGCTTGAGTTGTGAAAAGATTATGAGGTTTGAGTGTAATGTAGAAGGATACGGGTGAGTAAAGGTTTTTGATATGTAATGTTGGTGAGAAGGAGAGTGGAATGTAATGTTGAAGACATAGGAGGAATTTGATGTTGGATGTTTGACAACATCATTTGGTTTGACGGGCTTTTAATTGAAGTTAGGCTTTCTTCTCCAAACGGGTTATTTGGTGGTTTTGGTTTAATGGGAGAGGTCATGAAAAGATGAGTATAGATTGAGAGGAATGAGAGTCTTTATAATGTAGGATTGGTGGGATTAAGGATGTATAAATTTTGATAGAAGGTTTAGGATAAAATAGGTTTATGAATTTTGGGAGTGTAGGATGAAATGGGCTAAAAAGTAGAAAAAGGAAACAACCATTTCGACCATCAGATGGCCGGTCCCCTTAATTGGAGGCCGGTCCCCTTAATAATTAAGGGGGCCGCCTTATAATTTAAGGGGGGCGCCCATCTGGTGATTCCCAGATTGCCAGAAAAGGGTTTTTGGTAGTGAATTGCAGAAAGGTTGTGTTTTTGGTTTCAAACAAGTCCAACTCTTTGAGGCAATTAAGCATATACTAATTATGTAGCCAAAGCATGTTAGTCAAAGACATTAAGTAAACAAGCAATTTCATCTAGCATGCAAACATACGCATCAAGCAAGTAAAATATAAGTGCTAGGAAACAATAAGCAACATCAAGTATTTCATAACTACATAACTAGGAGGATTAATCCTAATATGTATCAATGTGCAATAAGTGGGTAGTTATGATAGCATGGATTTCTAGACTTGTTACAAACAAAGTCTTAAGGAACAAACCATGGTCCTCTTGATTTGATTTAGTTCACTTATAAGTGTCATTTATATAAATATAGATGACAAATATGAGATCACCATGCATGATTTTTAAAAGAGACGTTTTTAGCATTATTCAACAATGTTTGAAAGTAAGTTTTTACTTAGATGTGAGAGTTATTTGAATAAAATAGATTGGGTTTTTACTTCAAAATGTGTGAATGAACGGTAAAGAATATTTTCCCAATCTTTAGTTTTGATCAAAACAAAATTGTTGATATTGATAGTGAAAACATGTTATTTAAAACTATTTTCCAAAATGTGAGGTTTTTGCATATTTTTAGAGATATTAGATTTTTGACAACAAATGTCATAAATCAAATATTTAAAAAATGTTTATTAAAGATCTCATGCTCAAGAGGATTGGTTAAGCCTATTATTATCTCATGCTATCGTTTCTACATATCCTATGATCCTAAAGGAAATGAAGACGATAATTTATATGTTAGATGCGAGAGTGTTGAATGGGGTATAACCTAACATCTATAGTTCCTTTGTTTTCGCACGCTTATCTAACTTAATGCCATAAATCTAGGAATGAAAGAATCCAATGAGAAGCAAAGTTCATAAGAGTAAACTAGCGTTAGGTATATATAGGAAGAGCAATTTAATCAAGTTGGAGAATGAGTATGAGACTATTACTAGTGGTGCTCAATTCAGGCTAAACACGACCATTTTTACGGGTTACACACACCCAACTTCTCACATAGAAGCAATTCAACCGTTAGGTTAAATTGAATTTCTAGTCAATAGATTCTCCAGTAGTCATTCTCTTTTTAGAAGAAATCGAGTTCCTAAATTTACCTATCGAAGATTACCAAATATGAAGTTTGCTTGATTCACTAATACTTGGCTTAATATGACTCAAACATCATGTTTTATGAAAGTAAGTCTAGATGATATATTTTATTCACGATCCTAATAGAGACGTGTTGAATGTTTAGATAAGAGTAAACAAAAAAAAATTTAATCCTTTCTTCATGATTTACCGGTTGTTTGGTTTTGATGACATACTACTTGATTTAATAACTGTGCTAGACTTAAGAGTGCACCTTAGCATCTCTTGTGAAATGAATCTCATTAAGATTATTTATCTTAAATGAGTTTGTGATTCTCAAATGATATCAAAACTAGACATTAATATATTTTTAAACAAATATCATTTTCTATGATTTTTGCCAATGTTATATATCATACTTTAACAAGTATTTGAAAAATAAATTTTACTTGTTTGTGGATTGTGACAAGTTATTTTTCAATTCTAATAACTTATATTATTTAAAAAAAAATGTAGTGCATTATCTTATAACACAACCATTCATGCTACAAAGAAAATGAAATATAAAGAATATATAGTATGTATTATTCTTAAATATGTATTTTATCTTAAAGTGATAATTTTAAGTAGTGTGAGCAAAGTTTACATATGTTGTTAGTTTGCTCATGTTTGGTTTTTCGGATATGACACATTTATCCATTGCATTGCAATGTAGATTGCTTGAATATTTCGGACGAAACATCCAAGTCGTCAATCCTACTTCATTATATATTTTATGAATGTGTTTAAAATGTTATTCTAATATTTGGAACACAATTATTGGACAAGTAGATTCAATATGACATTATTAACACAAGTGTGAGTTATGATTCAATGCATACTCTTTTCATCTACAAAGGATGTAACTATTTTCATATCAATCTAGTGTGATTGAGTATGTAGATTCAAGACTATATCTTTTGTTGTAATTTGATATAATCTTGAAACTAAACAAATAGCAATCCAATTTCTTGTCCACACTCAAAAACACGTCAATTAGATTTGATGAATATATCAACCATAATTTGAATAATGAATTGATATAATATCAAGATCTTTCTTGACCCTCACAAACACTCATTTAAAATAAATAGACATTTTGATAGTGTGTTCCATTAATCCTAAGATTATTTAAGAGTGAGGTTAGTGAATGATTGAAATTTAACTTATTACTTCATGTTTGTTATATGTTTTGTTTATGTGAAAGACTCTTCATTATTACTTATTATGAACACACTTAGATTTTGAAAATACTTTTTCTTTTATATAACTACTAATGTTTTAAAATAATTTAATTTCTCTTATTCAAACATCCTAAGGTAAAACAAGGTAATTTGTTGAAAATATTTTAAGTGTGTTGTGAAGAATAGATTAAATTGTTTGAAATATTTAGGTGACTAGATTTAACTCATTTACAAGATGTTTGAGTAACATTAAGCCATCTATACCTATATGCAATGCAAGCATATTATAACAATCCTAACGCAAGAAATCTAGCATAAGATCTGGTTAAGTATAAACCGGAAAGCTAGCTATAACTAATAGGGCACATATGCTTAGATATAAAAATAGCTAAATTTCAAATAGCAACAATCATTCAATATATTTAATTAAGAAAATTAAATCACAAAGAAGTTCACATAACACATAAAACACTTGTCGTCGTTTTGTGTATTATATACACCAATGTTTACTTAGCTCGAATTTATTTGAAATAAAATAGTTTCCTCCCCATTCTATAATTTAATTAAGATCAATATTTTGAAAACATAAATACTTAATTTTTCAAAAGTATATCAACTAGGAATGCCCGACTTGAAGGAAAAGGTAAAACAAAAGTTTTACGTTAAAATGAAACACAAATTTTTGACCACCGTATAGTATTTTGACTTTCTTACTTATTTAAGTTTGTAATGGTTACTTGTAAGTATTTTTAAATGAAAGTAGACTCAATTACCTTTAAAACTCCGGGTGACACGACTTCTACGGAGTTACGGTTAATTTTATATGATTTTTCAAAATTTTCGAAAAACTGTCGAACAGACAGGCGGACCCCTTAAATAATTAAGGGGACCGCCCAGTATTTAAGGGGGTCGCCCATCTGGCACTCAAAATTTCATTTTTTGTAAAAAATTGTTTTCTGACTTTTCGGAAAGGTGTGTAACTTTCTGATTTTGATACCGAACATATAACACTTATTTTAAGCATAATATTATTTCGAGCTAGTATAATTAGTGTATATATCATCAAAACTAATACAAGTTAATCAATAAAACACTTTTCATATTTAATCCTCCTTAATGGGTAATTTGATACATGGATCTTACTCAATTTTTTAAAACCATTTGTTTTGAAAATTTGAGCGACTTAGCTCTGGTACCAATTGTGGAAAACTAGAAGGGGGGTTGAATAGTTTTCCCCTCTTTTTCATTTTATAAAAACTTTGTTTCAAAATGTTGATTTGAATTTATTCAATTGTTTGTTTGGAAAACCTTTAATTAGAGTTTAGTAAGAAAACACCATATAATCAATATGATCAATTATATACGTAAGCTTTTGGAAACACTTAGTTTTATGAATGGAGCTTTGGTCGGTCTTTGTGTGAATACGTTTTCCTTTTAAAATCTTAAAACGTTTTG
Source organism: Artemisia argyi (assembly GCA_030686995.1). NCBI lineage: Eukaryota > Viridiplantae > Streptophyta > Magnoliopsida > Asterales > Asteraceae > Artemisia > Artemisia argyi. The sequence goes on from CM060685.1 coordinate 139,068,729, forward strand.
TATCAAATTATCTATCAAGTTAAACTTAATATGAGAAGTGTGAATAATAATCTGTTTGACCATATCATATAATTATACACACAATCACAATATTAACTTCTATGTACAACACAATCAATCATCACAACTATACAAGCAACAACTAAGACATATAGGCAAGCATAGATGTAAAGCCATAAATGCAAGAATAAATGAAAAGAGATAAGAGAAAGGAAATGCAAACTGGACACGATGATTTATAGTGGTTCGGCTACAAGGACACCTTCCTTGCCCTACTCCACTCCCCGAGTCACCTACTCGAGAGTTTTCTTCACAACTAAACAAGCTCTCTTTTGGCGGAGAAAACCGTACACAACTTTTGCTTACACCATTTAACGACACTAAGCTAAATGTCGAGTTCTAATAGTAGCTAGAACCAATCTCACTACACTACTTCGATCACCACACAACTTCTACACGACTTCACGACTTCTTCATGGCTTCACGACTTCACGACTTCTTCATGGCTTCACGACTTCACGACTTCTTCACTACTTCACAAATTCTTCTATACTCCACTACATATTCACACATCTACTTCTTCACAACTTCATGACTTCTCCACACTACTACTTCTTTCCACTACTTCTTACTCACTCATAAACTCACTACTAAGTAAGATCATCTTGATCTACTTATTACATATACATAACTCACAACATTACATAAACACTAACTAGATCCTAATACATCTTTGGCTTTATGATAGGGAAGATTCTTCTCTTGCACTTTGAGTGGTAAAGGATTGGATCACTTGAAACAAAGACTTATAATCTTATGATCAAAGGATTTAGAAGGATGTTTTGAAGGGATTGGGACTGAAAATTTTCGTGCAAAAGGTGAGAAAAATCTGTGGAATGAACCAGTATTCATAGGGAAAAAAATACTGTTTGGGAGCGTGGCCAGTCCCCTTAATTGTGTGGCCGGTCCCCTTAATTTACTAGCTGATGCGTGGGAATCGCAACAGGCTTTACCTCTCGAGGGATCTCGAGAAGCTTACAACCCCCACCAGGCAGTGTACCTGATCGTTGTAGTATAGTATAGTGACAAGTACCGGGGGATTGATCGTTCAGCTTAGGAATAGTGTCGCTAGGTTTAGAAAGCCTAAATACTAGTTCTAAAAGTGAGGGATTATTATTTTTGTGTTTTTATATTTTTTAGAAAGCAATTAAAAATCTCGGGTTTTGGAAGAGTGGGCGGAATTAGTTGCTAGTCAACTAACCCAATACTACAATGCAATCAAAATTAAATACTAAAAATGAAAATAAACTAATTATACTAAGGTTGTGAGCAGTAATTGGAGAAAATGTGTTTACTTAGATTTCACTTCTCCCTAGATATCTTTTACACGTTAATTACTTGTTATAATTGCATGGATGACGGATCGTATTCCTTAATACCATTCATGGGGTGGCATACATAACTCCTCAATTCTATGAGCTCTTATCTCCTCCTACACCATGCACAGCACAACTATAGGGATTGTAAACAGTGGCTCATGCATTAAATACAACCAATAAAGACCTAGTACGCCTCGGTTCATGTTTCTTAAGACGTTCAAGCATGTTACCATTTGGAGATCTACCAGTTTTCTTAAGCCTAACATATAAATCATTCATCCAAGACAAGAATAAACAAGTAATCAACACATAATCAATATCTAGGTTTCATTAGATCTAAGCAAACACAAAAGAGATCTAGCCTAGCATGATAGAATTAAGACAAGAACAAGATATAGACAACCAACACATAGACATATTGATTGAATTAGAAGAACACTTATCTTAATTAATCATGCAAGGTATCAAGGGGTTGGAACCCTTGAAAAACCTGTAAAGTTACACCAAAATCGTCTTTAGGGTTTCTCCCAAAACTTCTCTCCTTAATGTGAAAAACTAGAAAACTATATATAGGAAAATAGGGATGACGGCGTCAAGAACAAATGTGTGACGCCGTCATCTCGCCGCCAAATACTTCATCGGACGGCCTTGATCTACTTCTGACACCGTCAAGGCCTAGGCCGTCACACAAATTACTCTTGACGCCCTGTGTGTGACGCCGTCATCAACTACGGATTTTTATTCTTGGGGTTTTGACGCCGTCAGGAAAACTCTTGACGCCTTCATGAACTCTCGGATTTTATTATTGAGGTTTGACGCCGTCAGGAAATTACTCTTGACGCCGTCACCTACTGTTCCCAGCATGGAAAATTGAGACTTTGCCGTTTTCTTCACTTTTATGCTCCAAAAACGTCCAAAATGGCTTCTTTTCCAGAATTCTCTCTCCAAGTACCTAAAATCACAAAAGGAACGATTTAGGGCAATATTTGATCAAATAAATTCGGATTCGGGCTTAAATGACCCCCTAAAAACGGATCATTTTTCGCCACATCACTAGCCGGTCCCCTTAATTAACTAAGGGGGCCGCCTAATAAAAAATTATTTTTTCTTCAGAATTTTTGTCTTTTTGTGGGGAAGGTTTTTCTTGAAGAATATGGCCGTTTTTTGGGTAGAAATTTGAATTCAAAATATTTATTTTGAATAAAACATTTCTTATAAATATAAAAACTATTTTGTATAAGTTTAAAAATGTTTGTCCCACTTCATAAAAAATGTAATGTTTGTAAAGATAAAAATTCCTTTGATCATAAAATGCGTTAGACACTTTGTTTATTCATACCTTAAGTGATATGGGTGCTAAAGTGAATATTTACGACTAAATACTTGTTTACGTCATAATTTGTAGTTCAATGAGTTTGCGTTTTGTGATTATCAAAACATAGAGATATCGATATATGTTAATAATGTTTTTAGGCATTATTTATATCAACAATTTGGTAACTCATCCTTATAAATTTAAAACTTGCACTAACAAATAGCACATCAAGTTTTTGGCGCCGCTGTCGGGGATTTTGATTGTGTTTCTTTAAGTTTTAAAAGTCCGTTTCTTTTCGTGTTCGTTTTCTAAAAAAAAAAAAAAAAAAAAAAAAAAAAAAAAAAGAAAAAAAAAAATCGTAGCATCCATCCGATCGGTTTCACTTCCAACCGATCGGTTTCCCACATTTTTAATTTTACCGTAGCGTCCATCCGATCGATTTGGTTCCCAACCGATTCGGATTGATTTTTCTGTTTTTTTTTTTTTTTTTTTTTTTTTCTTGTTCTTTTGTTTATGTAATTGACTCGATTCTCTTGATAGTTGTATGAACACTCGTTCTACTACTAAAAAGCTTAGTACACCTTTATCCGATCCCGAAAGTTTGTTTCGTAAGAAGAGATCTTCAACTATTCTTAATTGGTTTGATAATCTTTCCGAAGAACACCCAATTTCTAATCTTTTTGAACCAATACCCATGGCTGACGATTTACCCATGTGGGCCGCCAATAGAACCGTAGTACCCACTCCTGGAGCTGCTATTGTTGTCGCCGACCTTGGTGAAAACTTTACCGTTAAAGGTCACCATCTTTCTATGATCAAAGACCGTCAATTCGATGGCCGTTCGCGGGCCGATCCGCATAAACATATTGCCGAATTCATTGAAATTTGTGGCATGTTTCGTTATGGAGACACTAATGTCGATGCTATCAAGCTCAAACTTTTTCCATCATTACTCGCCAGAGATGCCAAAGTATGGTATAACGAATTAACCCCAGGAACAATTAATACTTGGGAGGAGATGAGGCAAGCTTTTATAAGCCGATTCTTTCAACCTGTCATGTATGATAGACTAATGGGAGAAATCCGTGCTTTTTCACAAAATCCTAATGAATCTCTTGTTGAAGCTTGGCTTCGCATGAAAGATTTGCTTCGAAGTTGTCATGGTCATAATTTAGGACGAGGAACAATAATCGAAATCTTTTATAATGGTCTTGACGAAGCATCTCAAGCAATCCTTGATGCCGGAGGAATTTTCCTTTACAAAACACCTAATGAGGCATATCAACTTCTTGAAGATCGAGTACTTCTTAAACTCGATTGGTCAAAAGATTCCAAAACCAAACCCTTACGGAAAACCGTTGCTTTTGCCAAAAGTTCAGATAATTCAGAACTCATGGACAAAATAGAAGCCTTGTCTTCTAAAATGGACTCGCAATACAAAGATATAAAAGGAGAAATGAAAGAAATGCGAGATGGCTGTAATAATTGTGGAGGAAATCACACATCATCCGAGTGTGATGACCAACCTATGAATGGACCCAACGAAGGGGAAGCTAATTATGTCCAAGGAGGATATCGTGGAGGAGGTTTTCGTGGTAATTATTACGGAAGAAGTTCTGGAAATTGGCAAGATCGCCAACAAAGGGATAACAACCGTGATTTTCAACCTCGAACAGACAATTCAAACCCAACAAATTCAGATAAAAAGGAAGAATCTGATTTCAAAAAAATGATGCAAGAATTCGTAAATGCTCAAAGAACCACAAATGAGTTTGTAAAAACTCAATTTTTCAATCTCAAAACCAAAGTTGAGCAAGGTCAGAAAAATCATCAAGCTTCTATCCAGGATCTTGAACAAAAATTTGGTAGACTTTCTGATCAATTTTCTTCTCGAATTCCTGGTACATTACCAAGTAACACCCAATCCAATCCAAAACCATCTGGATCAAACGATAAGAATTATCGTCCACCACAAAATAGAAATGAGCATATCAATGTTGTATTCACTCGAAGTGGTCTCTCATATGATCCACCACCCATTCCTACCGATAATACTCTTATTCAAGAAGCGGAAGAAGAAGCAGTTGAAGAAGAACCAACCCAAAAACCAACAGTTCCACCAATAAAGCCTTATACACCAAAAATACCATATCCACAAGCCCTAAGAAAAGAGAAAAGAGAGGAGCAAAATAAGAAGTTTTTAGAGATGATTAAAGAAGTTAGAATTAATGTACCCCTCGTTGATGTTCTAGCTGGAATGCCCAATTATGGGAAATTTTTGAAAGAACTTCTTAATAATCGAAACAAGTTAGAACAAATTTCCGCTACCGTTCTTAATGAAAAATGCTCTGTTATAATTCAAAACAAAATTCCACCAAAACTTGGAGATCCCGGAAGTTTTCTTATACCATGTACATTAGGAAACAACGTCACATGTGATGCTTTAGCCGATTTAGGTGCAAGTATCAATTTGATGCCCTATTCGTTGTATTCTAAACTTTCCATCAATACATTGAAACCTACTAAGATGAGTATAAGATTAGCCAACCATACATACCACTATCCTGTTGGGGTTGCTGAAAATATGCTTGTTCAAGTTGGTAAATTTGTTTTTCCTGTGGATTTTGTCATCTTAGAAATGGAAGAAGATAGTCGAGTACCCTTAATCTTAGGAAGACCTTTCTTAAACACTGCTGATGCAATGATTAAAGTTAAAGGTAAAGAACTAAATCTTGGAGTAGGAGAAGATCGAATCACATTCTTAATCGATAAAGCAATGAAATATCCAAATTCAAGTGATGACACATGCTATAACATCGATGTAATTGATGAAGTCACTGAAGAAGAATTGGGTGCATTACTTGACGATTCGAAACCATTCATGACTACTTCAGAAAAGATTAGTGAAACAGATTCTGATAAAGAATTTGAGGAATTCATGGAAATAAAATTAGAAGAAGAGGAAGAAGAGAAATTTGAAGATATCATTGAGAAAGATCAATTGAAAATCAAATCATCTCTAGAAGAACCACCCACTGATTTGGAACTCAAAACCCTTCCCAATAATCTCGAATATGCTTACTTAGAAGAAAATTCACTTCTTCCAGTAGTCATATCGTCGTTAGTCATATCGTCGTTGCTCGAAACAAATCAAAAAGAAAGACTCGTTTCTGTTCTTAGGAAGCATAAACGCGCTTTTGCGTGGAAAACTTCTGATATTCCAGGAATTAGTCCAGATTTTTGCAAACACAAAATCAATTGTGAAGAAGGTACTAAACCCGTTGTAGAAAGACAACGTCGACTCAACCCGAATATGAAGGAGGTTGTTAAGAAGGAACTCATTAAACTTCTTGACGCATGAATTATTTATCCTATCGAGGATAGCCCATGGGTGAGTCCAGTTCATTGTGTTCCAAAGAAAGGAGGAATGACTGTAGTGACAAACGAAAGGAATGAATTAGTTCCTACTAGAACTGTCACTGGATGGCGAGTATGTATTGATTACAGAAAACTTAACAAAGCCACCAGGAAAGATCATTTTCCTTTACCCTTCATGGATCAGATGCTCGAAAGATTAGCAAGAAACAAATACTTTTGCTTCCTTGATGGTTTTTTGGGATATTTCCAAATTCCTATCGATCCAGCCGATCAAGAGAAAACCACATTTACATGTCCTTTTGGAACCCACGCTTACCGGAGTATGCCTTTTGGTTTATGTAATGCACCTGCAACTTTTCAAAGGTGTATGATCACAATATTTCAAGACATGCTTGAAATATCTATGGAAGCTTTCAAGGATGACTTTTCAGTTTTTGGTGATTCTTTTGAAATTTGTCTTTCCAATCTCGATAAAATGCTTGAGAGATGTGAAGCTGCACATCTAGTTCTTAATTAGGAAAAATGTCATTTCATAGTAACTTAAGGAATTGTGTTAGGACACAAGATATCAAGTTCAGGGATGGAAGTAGACAAAGCTAAAATAGATGTTATCACCAAATTACCACCACCAACTAATGTTAAAGCCGTTAGAAGTTTTCTAGGACATGCCGGTTTTTACCGCCGATTTATCAAAGATTTTTCAAAAATATCACGTCCTATGACTAAACTTTTAGAAAAGGATTCTGTATTTGATTTCAATGCTGACTGCATTAAAGCTTTCGAAACATTGAAAAGTCAATTGACTAGTACCCCAATTATGGCTGCACCTAATTGGTCACTACCATTTGAAATCATGTGCGATGCAAGCGATTTCGCTGTTGGAGCTGTTTTAGGACAACGTGAAGGAAAACATTTTCGTCCTATTTACTTTGCTAGTAAAACACTCAATAATGCTCAACAAAACTATATGGTTACGGAGAAAGAATTATTAGCCGTAGTTTTTGCATTCGACAAATTCAGATCTTATCTTGTGCTTTCAAAAACGATAGTTTTTACCAATCATTCCGCACTCAAATATTTGTTTAACAAACAAGATGCAAAACCACGTCTTATCAGATGGATTTTATTACTGCAAGAATTTGATATCGAAATAAAAGACAAAAAAAGGAGCAGAAAATCTTGCAGCTGATCATTTATCACGTCTAGAGAATCCAAATTTGGAAGAATTAAAAGAAAATTAAATTAATGATTATTTTCCAGAAGATACTCTCATGACGATAGATAAATATGATGATGAGGAAATACCATGGTTTGCAAATTACGTAAATTATCTTGTAGGAGATATTCTTAAAAAAGGGATGAGTCACTACCAACGTAGTAAGTTCTTTTCAGAACTAAAACACTATTATTGGGAGAAACCTTACCTTTTTAAGATGTGCAAGGATGGAATGATACAAAGATGTGTTTCGGGTGCCGAAACAAGAAAAATTCTTGATGAATGTCATCATGGCCCAACTGGGGGACATTATGGTCCTTCCACTACAGCTAGAAAAGTTTTGATGTTAGATTCTATTGGCCTACAATTTTCAAAGAAGCGTATACTCTTGTTCAAAACTGTGATGCGTGCCAAAAATCCGGTAACCTTTCTCGAAGAGACAAAATGCCTCAAAAGAGCATTCAAGTCTGTGAAATATTCGATATTTGGGGAATTGATTTTATGGGACCCTTCCCTAAATCACACAAATACGAATATATCCTCGTTGCAATCGATTATGTTTCCAAATGGGTTGAAGCTGAAGCTCTTTCTACTAACGATGCACGAGTTGTTGTCAACTTTCTCAAAAAGCTTTTTGCTCGCTATGGAATTCCTAAAGCTTTAATAAGTGATAGAGGATCCCATTTCTGTAATAAACAAATGGAGAAAGTAATGAAATGACATGGAGTTCATCATCGTTTTGCTACAGCTTATCATCCACAACCCAGTGGTCAAGTCGAAAATACCAATAGAGCTATAAAAAGATTACTTGAAAAAACGGTTAAAGACAATCCTTCCGTTTGGTCAAGGAAATTAGATGACGCTCTATGGGCATTTCGTACGGCATATAAGATACCAATTGGTACGACACCATACAAACTCTTGTATGGGAAAACATGTCATCTATCGTTCGAACTTGAACACCGTGCTTACTGGGCGTTAAGAAGCTGTAATCCTGATTTAAAAATAGCTGGAGAAAAGAGATTTTTGCAATTACATGAACTTGATAAGTTAAGACTTCAAGCTTATGAAAACTCCAAGCTATATATAGCAAGAACCAAAGCATATCACGATAGAAAGCTGAGAATTCGAAAACAATTCAAAGCTGGAGATAAAGTTCTGCTTTTTAATATGAAATACAAGTTTAAAGCTCTGAAACTCAAGCCAAAATGGTTTGGACCATATGTAGTGAAACATGGATTTCCATCAGGTTATGTTGAACTTTATGACAAACATGGTGGAAGTTTCATTGTAAATGGGCACCGAATTAAACTCTATTATGATAAGGAGCAATTAAACATGATTTCTAATGAGGAAATTTCATCCGAATTTGAATATGAAGCTATCACATTCATGGCTCCACACAAGGAAATGGTTCCTTGGGCACACAGTAATAGTTTTATCTATGATGCTCTTCCTAGAGCATGGGAAAATGTTAAATTGGAAAACATAGATGAAACAGGAGAGGGAATTGTGATAGGAAATGTGTTGTATATCCCTAAAAGGAAACATAACACTAAAATTTCATAATCTATTTCGAAGTTTGAGTCAGGCTGAGGACTCGTTAATAAAACAAGCGCTTCTCGGGAGGCAACCCGTGTGTTTTATTTTTATTTTTGTTTCTTGATTTATTTTAATTTTCAGTGTTTATACCGCAAAGTTTTACAACTTGGTCGAACTTAAGTGTGGGGGTGTGCCACTAATTTGAATAAAACTGCAATGTTTTTTGTTTGTTTGTTTTTGTTTCTAATAATGCAGGTGTTGATTGCAAGAAAAAGAAGATTGGACACCGGATATCATGGTTTATTCTCTCATTTTCCCTATTTTCATGCTTTTTCATTTATCACATTGAGGACAATGTTTAACTTAAGTGTGGGGGGGTGAGTATGCAAAATAAGAAATTAAGTCTAATATCGATTTAATTTTTAAATTTTGTTTGTCCTTATAATCTAGTTGTTTTCATGCTTTTAGGATAATATATTAGAATAACTGGATCTATCCACTGGTGAAATTAGTAATTTTGAAAAATTTGAGATGTGTCCCGATTAATATTGCAATCCATTTCTGGGATCGATAAGATTTGCTAGCACATATTATAACCCTTTCCACTAAATTGTGAGGATTTGAGCCTATTTCATATCTAGCATACATCTTTTATGTTTGATCTTTTGTTATGAGTGTGCCGGTGATTTTATTTATTCTAGAACTTGTACTTGTAAATCATTACGAGACCGTTGTGAGATTACATTTTTGTAATATAAGTATACATACGTGATAAGAGGCAACCTTAGGATTTTAACCAAATAGCCTTCATTATTGATTTTTAGCTAGTCACATTGATTAGTTAATTTCCAATTTTTAACCCTTTTGTTAGCGTTCATTTTTAGCGCTAGATACCCTTAGTTACACCCTTTGAGCCATCCTTTTTCGTTTTTGATAAATCCAGAAAAATACAAAAATATTTTACACTTTAAACCTTAGCCTAACCTTTGTCAAAGTCTAAATGGTGGGTTGCTAGTTGCTTGGTTGTTGGATAGTTTCTGATGATTATTAGTTAGCCACACTTCACCAATTATGTGTGTGCCATTCCGACAAAGACGGAGACTGCAGCTTCTTATTTGTATTGTTGTGGTGATGCTTATGCGAAGTGTGGGGGAGTTTATTTATAAAAAAAAAATGTCATCGTAACTATAAGGTGACAATTATAGCAAATGTGCTATATATGTGAATAAAAGAAAATTTTGTGATATCCTGTTAGCCAATGTGCTACATACGAAGAATATTATTATGGCGAATCGATGTATCGTTATTTGAAGAAGAGGAAGATTGTAACTATAATCATTTACGGGTTCGTGGTTTGTTTGGTGACTAGCAACAACGAGACTTAGACTTTATTTTATTTTTCTTTAAAACCAATTTCATAAATATTCCCATGCCTTATCCCTACCCTTACCAAATTACTTTATCTATCCAGATATTGTAATGGCTTTGTGAGAATGTCAAGTGCAAGAATATTGTAGTGACCATCCGGTTTTTGAGTAATCAAGAACTCGCGCCAGTAATCTATTGTGTTTTTGTATGAGATGTTTGAACATAAGCCTGGTACAACCCAAAGCCTTACATTACAACCTAAATAAAAGACCTCTTTGATATGTAGACTTGGTGCTTACGCCATTGCGGTGTAGTTTTGTTTCTTGTACAAGCCTATGGTAATAATAAGATCATGACTAAGCAATGAGTGTGATTTCTCTTATATATACTCCACTTCTTAAATAAATGAGTGATTGAGTGAATTATACTTCGTTCCTTTTTTGTGAGGTGTTGAAAAATTTTATCAAGCAAGAAAATCATTGGGTATTGTCAAACATCTTGATTTTTCACCATTCAAGCTTAAAAATGATGAATCTTATCTTGTACTTGTACTTGGTGGATTTTCATCACATTTTTCTAATCATTTTTGGTTACCATGTGGATATTTAGTTTTCTTCTAGATTTGCTTGAGGACAAGCAAAGTTTAAGTGGGGGGGATTTGATAACGCTCAAAGTTAACATGTTTTTATAAGCGTTATTAGTGTTTTTGTGTATGTTATTTGGTTGTTTTTATATGCTTTTGCCACTAAATCGTATCAAAGTATGTTTTTGTAGCATATGTAGCCAAATGCAGGAAAAATGGAGAAAAAGTAAAGAAAATGAAGTATACGCGATTACACGAAGATTCCCGAGCTCAAAAGTCCAATCTATGAAGTAATTCATATGAGAACCTAAGTTTTGTCATCTCAAAGTTCCAAGTTCAGAAGTTAATCAAGTTTGGATAGTACATAAAGAACTACACAAGGAAAAGTCAAAGTCCAAAGAAGCCAGGAATTACCATCCGATCGGTTGGATTGAAACCGATCGGATTGCCATAATGACCTTTCTCCATCCGATCGGTACCAACCCGCAACCGATCGGATGGCCACTACTGCATGTTTTTGCCAACTTTTGTGCACGAATCTTGGTCTTTTGTCCCATGGTTCTAGGCCCTTTTTAGTGTCTTATTGTCCAAGTTCAAGCATTTAAGTCCCTATTTATTACCAAGAGTGTTGGACAAGCCTATAAGGACCTCAAAAGTGCATAACTTAACACACCATTGAAGATACCATTAACTCTCATTACAACACACAATTATTATCATCTTCTAGCTCTCTAAGGAGGAAAATTCGTGCAGAAAGAACCAGGAACTTTGGAGGACCAAGGAAGCAACATTTGGAGTCCGAAAATCTCAAGAAATCATCACCAACACTTAGGTTATCAATACCTTGTCATTTGTTATCAATTTCAAAGCATTGTAAGACTAATAACCATGGATTCTTATGTTAAATATTCTGAGTTTATTTGCATGTTTGCTATGAGTGGCTAGTAATCTTTTTACACTTGTTTTGATGAAGTTTTATACTTAGTGATAGTGATGATTGTGATAACATGTTTTAATTCAATTTCAAGTCAATCCTAAGAACCAATTGTACCTTAAGTTTCATCATGACATTTGTTTAGCCAAGGTTAACTAATTGATAATAGTTTCAAAGGTCAGAAGATTTGTTATTACTCAACTAGTTATAATCATTTGTCTATGAATGATTGTTTTTCATCATAATTATTCTTGACTAAACAAAGAAACAAGAAGTATGATTGTAATGAGAATGCTTTTATAACATCAAATAGGATTGTTTGTAAACCTTTAGTAGGACGAAAGTTTAAATGTTTATAAACGATTGTGACCTTTTTGTCTATGAAGAGGTTACCTTTTGTATTGACCATTTTCTAAGAGTATTTGATTTGTAATAAAAGTTTGTCTTGTGTTTAAGATATCCACCATACCTTATAAACCTTGGATAGATCTTGAATTGATTGGTTTACACCTAAAGCTTGTTTTTATGAACTAAAATCTTGACGAAGGTTTAACTTGTAGAAACAACAGATTAGATCACCATCTAATTATCTCAACAACCATGTTATCAAAAAGTTATCACAATCATGTGTGTCATTAAGTAGAAAACTAGTCTAAACAAGTATAGTTTTTAATTTATTGAATTTGCTTATTATCTTATTTGCGTACATTAGAGATTTACTTTTAGACTTATATTTCGATTCACTCACAAATCCCTGCGAACGATCCCGACTTACCATCATATCTTGCTATAACGGACGAGTACACTTGCTCGTATGTGTTGTTTCTAGATTTGGTAACTCATCCTTATAAATTTAAAACTTGCACTAACAAATAGCACATCACTCCCCTAATCCGTCCAATAATATACCTATCTCATCTCATATTCCATCATGACATAGACTACCCGTTACCAATAGCATCCAGTCATAGGTAAATAGATCCTTTGGATATACAAACACGTCGTTCGTACTAGTAAACGAATATTTGTACAAACATATGTATCGTGAGATTTACAAATACGTTTTTTTTTTCTTTTTTGCATAAATAAACATAAATTCGTAAGTTGTACTCCCTCCGTCTCAAAATAATAGTCCATATTTTTTTTTCGGGATGTCTCAAAGTAATTGTTCACTTTCCTTTTCGAGTAAAAACTAGAGAATTTAGTAGGGAAATATTCTATCTGAGTGGTTTAAAAGTAAAGTGGCCTTACTTTTATTAAACTATGTGACTTTTGTCTATTGACAATAATTTTGAGACGGAGAGACTATATAAGGAGTTCATTTTATGTCCTAAAATATTTTTACTTTTTATTTTTGTTTGTCGTATTTGTATTAAAATGTTGCCATGTGTTGCGATATGTCATTATTCTATTTTTCGTACTTTGGCAAATTCAATAACATCATAATTTACAAATAAAACTACATTTATACACCAACATGGAATAATCCAATGGTTAAGTTGTGTTATGTTTACTCCCATGACCCGAGTTCAAGTCCTTGTAAATACTTTTTTTAAATCATTTTTGTAGTTATACAAATGAATTAATTAATCCCTCAACTTTAAAGCTTTTAAAAATAAAGACCGGTCTAGGCTAGACAACTAGTATCTTTGATCATATATAGAAATTGGTTAGTACAATAGCACCAGTTCTTATGTGTTTAGTATCATAAACACTATTTTCTCTCTAGAAACCAATCTCTATTACATCTATTCCCGCTACTTTGTTAACTTACAGACATGTTTTTATATAACCGGTCTTTATTAGGGGGTGTTTATAGTCTTTTTTGTAGTAGTAATCAATGCCCCGACAAGAACAACACTGCACGCGCTCGAGCATACGTGTTGGGAGAAGGAAATGCTCATCAGGATCTGAATGTAGTCACGGGTACGTTCCTACTTAATAATCGTCTTGTTAGAGGAGCCGACCAGAGTTTCGTATCTACTTCTTTTGCACCCCTACTTGATATTCCCCCTACCCAACTAGACACCACTTACGATATAGAACTAGCCGATGGAGAACTAGTAAGCGCTAACACTATTATCTGAGGTTGTACTTTACATCTACTTAATGAACCCTTTGCCATAGACCTTATGCTAATTAGACTTGGTAGTTTCGACGTCGTCATAGGAATGGATTGGTTCACACTAGAATCATATGTGACGAAAAGGTCGTCCATATCCCACTTGGAGATGAAACCCTATTCGTTCGCGGAGAGCGAAGTAAAACCCGTCTAAGCATCGTTTCGTGCATCAAAGTCGTGAAGTACATCGAGAGAGGATGTCAAGCCTTCTTGACTCAAATCATGGAAAAGAAACCGGAAGAGAAACGACTCGAAGACGTGCCAGTAGTCAAGTGCTTTCCTGAAGTATTCCCTGAGGATTTGCCTGGTTTACCACCAGCACGTCAAGTGGAATTTCAGATTGACTTGATACCGGGAGCAGCGCCGGTAGCACGAGCACCTTATAGATTAGCACCGTCTGAGATGAAGGAGTTATCTGTGAAATTACAGGAATTGTCAGATAAAGGATTTATTCGCCCGAGTTCATCACCATGGGGAGCGCCAGTATTGTTTGTGAAGAAGAAGGATGGAACCTTTAGGATGTGTATCGATTATCGTGAATTGAACAAACTCACTGTAAAGAATCGATATCCATTGCCGAGAATCGACGACCTATTTGATCAATTGCAAGGATCGAGTGTCTACTCGAAGATTGATCTAAGATCAGGATATCATCAACTGAGGGTTAAGGAGGAGGATATCCCTAAGACAGCTTTTAGTATGAGATATGGTCACTATGAATTTCAATTAATGCCGTTCGGTCTAACAAATGCACCCGCTGTATTTATGGACTTAATGAACCGAGTGTGCAAATCCTACTTGGATAAGTTCGTGATTGTGTTCATCGATGATATACTTATCTATTCCCGTAACGAAGAAGAACATGCTCAACATCTAAGGACTATACTAGAACTGCTCAGAGAAGAGAAATTGTACGCAAAATTCTCTAAGTGTGATTTTTGGATCAAGAAGGTACAATTTCTTGGGCATGTGATTGACAGTAAAGGTATTCACGTTGACCCCGCCAAGATCGAAGCTATTAAAAATTGGACGTCCCCTACTACTCCGACCGAGATACATCAATTTTTAGGTCTTGCCGGATACTACTGTAGATTTATTGAAGGTTTCTCGAAAATTGCTAAGCCATTGACCGAGTTAACCCAGAAAAATATGTTTGATTGGAGAGAAGAACAGGAATCGGCATTTCAGTTTTTGAAGCAGAAGCTTTGCGAAGCCCCGATTTTGGCATTACCCAAAGGAAGTGAGGATTTCATGGTATATTGCGACGCATCAATCCAAGGTTTGGGTGCCGTATTGATGCAAAGATTTAAAGTAATCGCTTACGCTTCTAGACAACTTAAACTTCATGAGGAGAACTACACTACCCATGATCTAGAACTAGGAGCGGTAGTATTCGCTCTTAAGATATGGAGACATTACCTTTATGGAACCAAGTGTACGGTTTTCACCGATCACAAGAGTCTTCAACACATTTTAGATCAAAAGGAATTAAACATGAGACAGTGCCGTTGGTTAGAGTTGCTGAGTGACTATGATTGTGAAATTCGTTATCATCCTGGAAAGGCAAATGTTGTAGCAGATGCCTTGAGTCGAAAGGAACGAATTAGACCCCTTAGAGTGAGATCTTTGGGAATGACAATCAGATCGCCTCTACCAACTCAAATCCTTGAAGTGTAAGCTGAGGCACTTAAGGAAGAGAACAGACCAAATGAAAGGATTTACGGTATGCCCGAGAGCAAGAATGGATTTGTAAGGAAACCAGATGGAAGGCTGTGTTTCAAGGATAGGAATTGGATTCCACTGCATGGAGGATTACGAGGCATCATCACACATGAATCCCACAAATCTAAGTATTCCATTCATCCCGGTTCAGACAAGATGTACCAAGACCTTAAGAAGTTGTATTGGTGGCCAAACATGAAAGCTGACATTGCAGAGTATGTCGGTAAATGTTTGACCTGCTCGAGAGTAAAGGCTGAACATCAAAAGCCATCCGGTTTATTGATTCAACTAGAGCTACCAATGTGTAAATGGGAAAGATGGACTTCATTACAAAATTACCTAAGACATCGAATGGATTTGACACCATATGGGTCATCGTTGATCGTCTCACGAAATCAGCGCATTTCTTACCGACCAAGGAAAGCGATGAGATGAGCTCTTGCTCGTTTATACCTGAAAGAGAGAGTTTCACGGCATGGAGTGCCGATTTCTATTATCTCTGACCGAGACAGCCATTTCACGTCTAACTTTTGGCAATCTTTACAGAAAGCCTTGGGAACTAAGTTAGATATGAGTACAGCTTACCATCCACAAACTGATGGTCAAAGTAAAAGGACTATTCAAACCCTTGAGGACATGCTTCGGGCATGTGTAATTGATTTTATAAAAGGCTGGGATAAACACCTACCGCTAGCAGAATTCTCTTATAACAATAGTTACCACACCAGTATCAAGGGCGCACCGTTTGAAGCACTTTATGGAAGAAAGTGTTGTTCAACAGTTTGTTGGGCTGAGGTTGGAGATGTACAAATCTCAGGTCCCGAGTTAATTCTTGAAACCACCGAGAAAATAGTGCAAATTAGGAAGCGTTTGCAAGCCGCCCGAGACCGGCAAAAGAGTTATGCCAATGTAAGGAGAAAACCAATGGAATTCCAAGTCGGAGATAGAGTAATGCTTAAGGTATCACCCTGGAAAGGAATGATTAGGTTTGGAAAACGGGGAAAGTTAAACCCGCGTTATGTTGGACCATTTAGGATCCTTGAGAGGATTGGTCCGGTTGCATATAAACTTGAGTTGCCCGAAGAGCTTAGTAGAGTACACAACACTTTTCACGTATCGAATCTAAAGAAATGTTTGTCGGATGAAACCCTAGTCATCCCATTAAAAGAAATCCGGGTCGATGATAAGTTAAACTTTAGCGAGGAACCCGTCGAGATTATGGATAGAGAAGTCAAGCGACTTAAACAGAGTTGCATTCCCATTGTGAAAGTGAGATGGAACTCTCGTAGAGGACCTGAGTTCACTTGGGAACGCAAGGACCAAATTCGTACCAAATACCCTCATTTATTCGATAAGTCAACCCTAAACCCTGATTCAACTTTGGATTCGGGACGAATCCAGTCTAACGGGTAGGTATTGTAATACCCCGTATTATATCATGTCATTTAGTAATGCTTATCACTGAACGTTTTTACAAATAACTGATCACTTGGCCAATTTTGCGGGGCAATTTAAATTTTCATGGACTATGAACTATTACTTTATTTCCAAAACATGTGTTTGGTCACTACTGAATTACCGAGAAAACTTGATGTAACTTGAATAGCTTCCACTCGCGAAACAGAACCTAATACCGACCCAGTGATAAATATATATATTATACGAATGAAACTATTATAAACTATATATATACGTACACGCATTTCCAAGATTTCTTCGTAATCTATTCTATATATATAAACCCCGACATATTATTATTTTTCCTGGAACGTTTAACCACTCGAGTTATTTATTTTTCTTTTGGACTGGGCCGTTACCTGCACGCAAGCCCAACGCCTACTTTCTTTTCTTTCTTTCTTGGGCCGATTACTAGCCCAACTATCATTTTCTTTTTCTTTCTTTTCTCCTTGGGCCGAAATCAGAACCACATGCCCACGAGGGGGCTAAGCTTATATTTTTTTCCTTCTTTCTTTTCGTTGGTTCCCTGTCGAGACCAAAACAAACACCACCTTGTTGCAACATATATTTAGAAGCAATCTTGTCTTCCATGTCTCCTAGAACTCGACACTATCACCATTTTCTTCTTTTCCTTTGCGTGTAAAAACCACCCAAAAACAACCCAAGCCACCCTAGTACTAAGCCTAAAATCATAAACTAATAAACCTTAGTCCTAAAATCTATTAACCAAAGGGTCTTATGTCCCATTAACCCCAACACAAGGATCACATGTTTACTTACCATCCTTGATAGTACACACTTGTCTCATCTTATCTCTAAGCCTAGGACTAAACTAATCAAAAAGCTCCATCATAGCTACCAAGACTTCCATCTTTGACAAGACCAAACCATGAAACCCTTTTGACAACTTTGTCCCCTTCGAATGACACTACAAGGACTCACCCAACTAAGATCCTATGCTTACTACCTAACCACCTTTGCTTCCTACTATAAAAACCATTACTACACATTTCACTTCTCACTACACTCTTAAAAATCTCAAAACAAATCATCTACTCTTTTCTTTTGGCTCACTGTCGAGACACAAGGGAACCATACAAGGCATTTGGATCGCTTTCGAGACTTTGGGTTATTGTTTGGATCGTGGGTTAATATTCAAGGAGAAGTTCGGGTTACAACACACACACGTTCTCATTTCTCTCGTACATTTCTCATTCGAATCTCTTCACCACCCTTGAGGTGTTGTAAGTGACTTAATCCTATTTCAATACTTATTTTATTTGTCATGCATACTATACTTGTCTCGTTTCGTTAAGAACTTAAAATACGAAAACATTTTCTTACAAAGTATCACGCGACACTCATTAGAAATGGCCATTTATTTCGTTATTTTCATGTACAACATATATATATTTTTTGACCACTCGAACCTTCGAACCAAACAGAAACAAGATCGACACACATGCAAAGACTAGATCGTGAAACACTAGCCTAAAACGTACCAAACCTAAGCCTAATAGAGTACCACTCTTATATTTTTTCAAAACTAAAAACTTGTCTTGGGCTTGGAATTGGGCTAGCGAGCCCAATGTTGTCTTTGTACAACTAGTAGATCGAGAAGCAGAAAACATGAAACATAAAAACATTTGGCATCTTAAAAACTATATTTTGTAATCTTTTATAAGTTAAAAATAATAACTTTTATAAATATAAAAGTCCACTTTTTCAAAACTTAACTTTGGACTATTTTTGCAAAAGATTTCATTAAAGGACTAAAAGTGTCAAAACTTGGAAACTTTCGGACTAAACAAGTGAAACGGTGAATTTTTAATAAAAGACATGGGTATAAACTGTCATTTTGAGGAAGATAAGTGTAAAAGTACCATTTTGGACTAAAAATGTAATTATTTTTTATCTAAGGATTAAAGTGTAACTTTTGACATACTTAAAGGTTTACTTGTCATAAATTTAATAACATTTAATTTCTAAAACATTTTATTTAATACATTTCTTTTACAACATGTATATATTAATACAAACTTATAATATACTAACTAAAAATATTTAAATTAAATATTTTTATATAATACGATAATATTATACGTAAAATAATACTTAACCTTATAAATTACTTTTGAACTTGAGACATATTAAAACGAGTAATCCGGCGTCGCTTCATTTGAAGATACCGTATTCGTCGTTTACGCATAGAGATGATTACACCGATAATAATATATAAATATCACGTTTATTTAGGTCGCGAGTCCGGAGCTATTCACTGCTTTTCATAACCGTTATTAGTTCTCATTTGAGCACTAGTTGATTTCCACATTACCGAGGTGAGTTCATAGTCCCACATTTTTATACTGTTTTCTAAACCCCGTGGGGAGATACATGCGATAAACCGAACACAAGTATTTTTCTGTATACTATTATTTCCTGATATTGCCTAAGTTACCTTACGCTAAAAGTCCCTCTTTCACTAACCTTAATCACTTGCGAGTGAGCGCGAAATGTAGTTGATAGATCTATTGGGACCGGCAACCCACCTAAGGCAATTCAGAATTTTTGTCTGGAGGTGAGCTATATTCGTATCTTTGGGAAATCCAGCCTAGTTTCCCCGAGGGCACCTTCGTCAGCTACATCCACCGTGGTGTAGGTGATTGCTTACATAACTGTCAAGGCTTGCGTTTAGTGAAACCTTAGGAGCAATATCAATATGTATAGATTAATTTTTATGCATATTCATTACTGTGCTATTCCGCGAGTACAGGGTTTTTCAACTGTTATCTTGTGTTCAAACTACTTCATAATTTAAACTACTATGGATTCACTCAACCTTTTTGTTGGCATTTTTAGCATGTTTATCTCAGGGAACTAGCAGTATGATGGTACGGAGCTGGCAAAAGGGCACATGACCTCCCTTTTTATGTTAAATAACTTATCATTCCTTTCAAACTCACTACCTATTTTGAAAGCATTCTCTTTATGAAAATATTTTGTACTCTGAACAATTGAGTTTTCATTGAATGATATAAACTCTATCTTTTGAATTATGTTTCTATGAGTTTGACTGTGATTCAATTTTGTAATTACCCCGATTAAGTCTTCCGTTGTGTTCTATAATTTTCGGGGAGTTACAACTGGGATCAGGAAAGAGAACTGTGGGTATACTCTTGAAGCAAAAGTGATGACTTTTGGTGTACAAAAGCATGGAGGTTCATAACAAGTTGGGTTCAAACAACTTGGTCAAAAACAAGTTGGGTTCAAACAACTTGGTCATAAACAAGTTGGGTACAAACAACTTGGTCAAAAACAAGTTGGGCTCAAACAACTTGGTCCTAGTGTTAAAATAGGAGTCCATGGAGTACAAGTTAATGAACGTGTTTGGTTTGAGGTGGAACTACAGGGAGCTCAAGGGAATCGTGAAGCTGAGGTTGTTCAGGTTAGTAACGATGATGTTGCAGTGGCTCAAAGAAAGTTGGAGGTTAAACAACTTGAAGAAAAGACAAACACGGACTGCTTGGTAAAGGAGCAGGAAAAGATACACCTTGGTATAAAAGTGGCGCCGAACATTACGGTAACCGGAGTACCTGGTCAAGAGGGTGCAGAGGGTAATGCTGCTGAAAAGAATAAAGTGAAGGAGTCTAAGGAAGCTAAACTGGGGAATTTACTAAAGTACAAGGCCTGGTTCTCAAGGCGGTCCCTGGTTCGAGGTTCCAGCACGAGAAAAAGGTGTTGAGTATCGGTTATATTTAAGTGTTACTCCTAAGGTGGAAATTGTTAAATATTAGTAGTAACTTAAACATATATTAGGGACTTAAGTGTACTTATGTAATTAGATTAGGTGTTAGACATAAACTAGAATTAGTTAGCTAGGCAAGCTAGGTTTCTACCTCCTCATCTCTATAAATAGAGTTGAGGGGGATGCTAGTTATTCATTTTTTTTCCTCAATTGTAAAAGCTTTATTGGAATTAATAAAGGGTTCGTTGAGGGTATATCGTGTGTAATATTCTTATTATTCTTAATTTGTTGTCTCTCGTGTTTGCTACTTGTGCTCGATACAACTCGCGATTTAGCGTTCCGCAATCGAACTTCGGGTTTGTTGTCGAGGTATTGTCCAACATCTTTTTTTAATTTTTCCAACATTTCACTTTCTTGACTTTTCACTTTGAACATTTTTTTTATAGATATAGATAGTATAGATATCCAAGCAAATGTTGTTATTATTTTTTTGGAATGTAAAGGCGAACAAATCAATTAGTGTTAATTTGTTTAATTTCATCTATCAACATTGCTCTCACCAATCACTCCACGCATAAAAGATTCACATCTTGCGCGACTTAAAAAACCAAGAACAGGTTATATTGGTCATCAAAAGGTTGTTGCTAGTCCTTGATTTCTGTTGTCGTAGCTGTAATTCAACGGCATTTCAATTAAGCTTGTTGGAGTACAGACCACAGGAGGAAACACGGGCGCTACAATACTAGGATCAGCATTTTGGCAAAATGATTGAACTTTTGATGACGGATTGATAGGTTGTATGTTGATCTGCTGGAGAGTGATGCCTTTACAACTCCCACTATTCGCGCTACACCTGATCTCAATCGCATTAGGTAATGAAGAAGTCCCCTTTATATTAAAGAATGAAACACCATTTATTTTAACCACGGGTGTCTGTTCATAAGGTAACAAAAGCATTGTTATGAAATTAATCCATTAAAGTTATATGTAGATGTGAATTTGACATGATATAATTAACAACGTACAATATCCATGCATCTGGTACGATCCTCGACGCAATAAAATTGGGTGACTAAAATCGGATGTTGAACATTCGTCATTCTTATGTTACTAAACAATATCTGGCTTGCAGAACCTGACCCTCCCTGAAACATTAAACCATACTAGTATAATATTAACTACATGCAGATAATTATTTATAGTTTTAAAAGAAGAATGTATGTAATCTCTATAAGTTGTTAGTACCGGCACAGTTTTGATCCTAACACCGTTTTCAGTACCAGTGAAGGTGCAGCCAACGACCCTGATGTTACTAACAACATCATCTCTACCACCATTTCTTCCTAGACTTCCGACACTTTAAGAAGAAGAAGAAGAAGAAGAAGAAGAAGAAGAAGAAAGAAAGAAAAAAAAAAAAAAAAAAAAAAAAAAAAAAAAAAAAAAGAGCAATTATCAAGTTAATTATTATACAAAACCATATTATGTAGGTAATCAATTTGTTTGATAATTAATTGTTGCAAAACAAACCTTATACCATGACCAGGGCCACAATTTAGATTAGTAATGTTGATATTGAAGCTGCCTCCATTGATAGCAATGCAATCGTCTCCTAATTAATTTATAAGAGCAATACATAAATGTAGTCTTTTACATAATACTTCTTTAGTAATACAGCATACATACCTGTCCCGATGTTTCCACCATTTATTTGAACACCGTTTGTATTAGAAATATCGATGCCATCGGTATTAGGACTATTTGCGGGGGCATTTATATTAATGTTGGAGATGACAGCTCCGTTGCTTTCACTTATAGATATATGATTTCTTGGACTATCATCTGAGGTAACTCCTATGAGCTTAAGTCCTTTACAAGCATTAAACGCCAATGCCTGCAAGATAAGTAATTAAACATTGACACATTGATTATATTTGTCAAAAAAATATATATATAAAAAAAACAAAAGAAAAGCTCAAGTGGAGGTGTTATGTAAGTTATTCACTTACAGTTGGGTTTTTTTCACAAGTCTTTGCCTGAAAGAATTGAACAAATTACCAATGATATTAGTCTTGGTATATAGCTAAATCAAGGAAAGAAATTAAATGATCATGATTCACCTGCTTGCATAAATCCCACCATCCTGTCATTCCTTGACCTTTAAAATGTCCAGTTCCGGTCATAATAAGGTTAGCGATATTCTTAAAAAGAATCCAAGTAACGACATTTTTAGGCCAATCCTTCATGGATGGCGCTATAACGTTCCCTATTACCTATGATCATATAAGCAAATAACGTAATGTAATTCCAAAACACGTATATGTCGGTTGTTTTTCAATTGAAAGTAATCAGTTTTTCTTACATTAACAATTACTGTATTAGCTTTGCATGGACCTGAGAAAATTGATGGTTGAACTACAAAGTTTCCAGTAGGAAATGTAAACCGCCCAGTAGAACTACATGCTTCATTCCATGCATCGTTCACCGCCTAAAACCAAGCGGCACATATCAAAATTTTAAAATTTAAATTGACCCAAAACCAAATTAATTTTTTTTATTTTTTTAGTGTCACGTTTGAGTATGTTTAAGATGATCAAGTTTGCGTATGACCTTAGAGAGTTTTTTGCCATTATAAAAGTTAAAAAGATATAACAAAAGTTACCGAAGTATCATCAGTTATTCCATCTCCTATAGCTCCAAAATCCTTTACATCAATTTCTGAATTACTTGAATTTTGAAGTTTCGATACACCGATGACTCCAATAATCATGAAAATGCACGTAATTGCAAGCATTGTATAAGTAGCCTACATGTATTTGATGAATATATATAACAACAAAGTTAATGAACTTTTTTGATAAATTAGTAGAACAGAGGAGAAGATGAAACAAAGCTTACCATGAGTTCAACTAGATATAATTACGAACAAATGAATATGCTTTATGTTATTGGATATCGTATGCTAGGTCCTGGCATTTATAGGTGGGAAGAGAAATAAAAATGGCAATCACGTTTTTTTTTTTTTTTTTCCTCAAACAATCAATTGAATCTAGAGGTCCCACGGAATTAATCATTCAACTCGTTTGAATACATGTTCGTAATTGGAGACATAACTTTCTACGATAATTTAATGTTTATGTTTGACACCATTATACAAGTTTAAAGCTTATATCAAAAGCTGAAAATACATACTGATCACATAAAGTTGTATTTGTAAACTATTACAAAAACTATTCGGTATATAAACATGAATCTATTCATTGCTTATTCGTGCATTGTACAATGGTAGCAACGATTTGGAGTTTGGTGAAGGCTTGCTGGATATTTAATAATTATGGGAATTTATTGTCGGCTTAATCTCTTCGGGACATACGACCAAGATCTACTGTTCCAAAAAAAGGTAACATATCAATATCTAATTAATTAGAAATTTTAACTTTAATCCCGCGAGGTCGAGCAAAATCATGTACATAAATATAAGATAGCATAATGATAAGCGAGCGAATTAGTCATTGTTAATGGTTGCTCCGTCTTCATCGTACATAAGTAGGCTAATGAAAGATTAACTCTCGTGGAAATATATGCTTATTGTGTATGATATTGAATTAGTCATTCCTTTGTTTGTCTTTTTGTTTTATTTTTTATTTCTCTTCTTAACAAATACCAAAACAAGAGTAACTAGTATGGGGATAACATCATGCAAACAGCAAGGAGTTACATGCTGCAAATAGCAAAAATGGTCCTTAATTGTTCACTTTGCAGTCTCTCAACTTTTATGATCATACACAACTGATCCCTAATTTATCCGTGATTTATGCCTAGCAGCAGCGAAGACCCCTGCTTCAAACAACAAGGATTATTTTCCCTACTAGTATATATGGAAGGTTAATGGCGCATAATTGTATACGCAGAAGAATTGTGTAAACTAAGCTTACAAAAGGTTCATGTATAATTATTACTAGCATGGTACCCGCGCAATGCGGCGGCGGGTATCCGGTGACTAATTTTGTGGCGAGCAACTATTTTTCATTTATACCGCGTGTTGCAGCGGGGTTGAATTTTAGCCGACGTATTTTTTTCATTTTTTTTTATTGTAATTTTTTGGTTTCGTAATTTTTATGATATTTTTATAAATATAAACCATAAGCCACTCGTAAAGCAAAAGTAACATATTCATGTTTTAGGCTGCTGCTGGATCTTGAATAATGTATTAATTATATTGTACTTTGTGATTAAAAAATTATATTTTTTGATGAGGGGTGTTTTTAATAATGTATTAATTGTATTAGGTGAGTATTCTTTTTTTAATTTTACGTATGCTTTGAGTCCTTGTAAGTAATGTTTATAAGGTAGTATTTTTCACTTAAAGGGTATTTTAATGACTACTATTTAATAGCATTAATTATGTTTGATAGTAAAGTGGTCTGAAAATGACTCCATGCTTATTTTTGTTGTACCATATGCTTGTTTTGTTGTAATTATCAAAATTTGGTGCATTAAAGTGTTGTAAACCATGCTTTATTTCTTGTAAGTCTGAAAAATTTGGAGAGAGATTCATTTGTGCATTATATGTAGTATAGATTTACTCGCACGTTTGAGTGAAAAAGTTTTTGATGATAAATGTTTTTCAGTTTTATTTTTCTTGATACAATAAATTTAATAATGATGACAATTTTAGGTATGAATAAAAATAAGCTCTATATAACAAACTCATATAAAAATTGTATATCACCCTCGTGATATTGCGGCAATACAAAGATGCTAGTTTGTAATATTATTGATATATGACGTCAAATTGGTTGACACTAACTTATAGTCGAGAGTGAGTAAGAGACAATATCACTTTAGTACATTTATATGCTATATAAATATATATATTAAAACTTTTATAAATTAATACTCGATAAATTGAAAACCTCGATAAAATTAATAATTTGGCCAGTCACAACTTGGGACAAGTAAAAATTTGGATCTGAATCAATAAAATAATAAGATAATAATTTTTTTGAAACTCATTTATATAAGTATTAGTCCCAATAAAACTACAAATTAATAAAAAAATTCTATAATTTCTTCAACACCTTGAACCTCATACCATTTATTAGTATACATTCATTAATTCTTCAATGTCTCGAATTCATAAACTATTAATTGGAACTTTTTCTAATTTATTTTTCATCTCTAACTAGTACTAGCGTACATTATAACTAGTATATTTGATTTGAAAATTTAAATGTCATGCGTAAAACTTTTTTAAACTAATAAATTATTTATTAATTTATCAATATAATAAAATCCTGCTAAATCAATAAAATATACTAGTTTCAACATTATTAATTTTTAAATGTTTTACGGTACACCTACTAATCATTAAATATTATATTTTATTTTAGATTTTTTGTACCATATCGTATTAAAAAGCATATTTGCATCATATTAAGAAAATTTTGTTATACAATTATACACCTTTTTTCGTACTTGTAAACTAGATTCATTAGTTGAGATTTTCCTTTTTGTACTTTTTAATAACATTAGTTTAGCTTTGGATTTCAACAATTTACTTACGTTATGTTATCTCTATGTTTTTTTAATCATTGGTCATAATTATTAGAATTAATAATCTAAAGAGATAAAATAATTGAAATTAAAATGAGATGTAGTTATGGACTTATAATCTCCACCTTTAATTAAATCCAATGATTGATAGTGTCATGTTTAGCGAAACTCAGCACATAAAACATGTTAATCTATTGTACTGTATGTCTGTATAACTTCTCTAGATTAAAATTCGTAATAGATTACATTAATTTTTTAACAATGTCTATAATTACAAAGATATTCAAGCAAATCAAAATAGCACTGCTTATTTTCATCTAGTGTTCTATCCATGAATTTGTAGACAAAAAAAAGTAATAAAGGCTAAATCTGGTGTAACTTAGAAACAAAACAGGTTAGCTTGGTCTATAAACGATCGAGCTATTCCATCTTGACTCTCTTCATCGTAGTTGTAATCCAACGCCATCTCAATTAAGCTTGGTCGAGTACAAACCACAGGAGGAGACACGGGTGGTAAAACAAGAGGATTAGCATTTTGGCAAGTTGATCCAACTCTGAATGATGAGTTCCTAGCTTGTATGTTGATATTCTGAAGAGTGATGCCTTCACAACTCCCAGGATTCTCACTACATGTAATGTTGATGGCAATTTTTTTTTAAGAAGTCCCATGTATATCCTTGAACCTGACACCATTTATTTTAACAAAAGGTAGCTGTTCACAAGCGAGAAAAACAAATCAGGTTACGAAAACTCCAATGCAATATATGTAGATGTGAATTTGACATGATAAAACAACTTACAATGTCTTTGCATTTGTTAGGATTGTGATTATGAGGGCAATAAAACTGAGTGGGTATAATCGGATTTTCAACATTCGTCATTGTTATGTTACTAAATGTTATATCACTTGCAGAACCCGAACCTCCCTGAACAAATAAAGCAAATAAAGTCAAATCTATACATGTAAAATTAGTTATATACAGTATTAACCGAGGAATAGTGTATGTAATATGTAAAAGTAATACCGGCACAGTTTTGATCCTAACTCCGTTTTGTGTATCAGTAAAGGTGCAACCATCAACTTTGATGTTACCAACAACGTCTTTGGCACCGTTCCTTCCTAAGCTTCCAACACTAAAGAAAAAGAAAAAAAAGAAAGAAAGATAATCAAGTAAATTATACAATGCCATATATAATACGCATGTAGGTAAACAATTTGTTGTACGATTAAAAGTTGTACAAAGATGTATGTACCTTATGCCATGACCAGGGCCACAATTTAAATTAGTAATGTTGATATTGAAGCTTTCTCCATTTATTGCAATGCAATCGTCTCCTAAAAAAAGCCGAAAATATACTATGATTATCGGGGAAAAAAAAAAGATAGTGTATGAATATTTCATTATACATTTTTAGTAATATAAGATTTGATCTATTAGTATAAAATTTGTCTAGTTTGGATTTACGTTTTCTAATTTAATATAAATATAAACAAGATAATATTATATATCAAATTCAATCAAAAAACATGTTCAATGGGAATAAACAGATTTTTTTTTCTACTTTCTTTTGAAGGCCAGAGATTAACAGATTGTATAGAAAGATGGAACTAATATAATTTAGATAGAAATTTAAACTAGACATATCACAGATATAAATTCACGAATTTTTACCTGTTCCGATATTTCCACCATTAAGTTGAACACCGTTTGTAGCAGAGATGTCAATGCCATCAGTATTAGGACTATCTTTGGGTGCGATTATATTGATATTTAAGATAACAGCTCCATTGCAAGCATTTATAGATATATGATTTCTGGGGCTATCAATCGAAGTCACTCCTAGAACTGAAGACCGTTACAAGCATGAAACCCTAACGCCTACAAATTAAATATATAAAAAAAGAGACTTCATTAATATTTGAGAAAGAAGTCACAGTATAGTGTTACAGAATTGAAAAGTTGAATCACTTACAGTTGGGTTCTTTTCGCAAGTGCCAGCCTGAAAAGGTTTTGAACAAACGTATTACTGAGTAGCTAAGAAGATATAAAAAAAACTAAGATGTTCAAATTGACAAGAATCAAGGGTTTAATTGATCACTTCACCTGCTTGCATGAATCCCACCACCCCGTCTCCCCTTGACCTTTAAAATGTCCACTGCCGGTTATAACAAGGTTATCGATATTTTGGAATTTCATCCATGTATCAGTGTTATTAGGCCAATCCTTCTTGGCTAACGCTGTAACGTCCCCTATGACCTATGACGATATAACACAAAATGATAAATTATGTATGCAATATGAAACAAATTTAATAAAATATTTTTGCACCATTTACTTACATTTACAACCACGGTTTTAGCTTTGCATGGACCTAGGAAAGTTATTGGTTGAACGACAAAGTTTCCAGGACGAAACGTTAATCGACCAGTATTATCACATGCTCGACTCCATGCCTTTTTCACCGCCTGCAACAAAGTGATACATGCACATCTATAATCAAAATACTAGAAATCTAGAATCGTCCCATAACTACATGTATATTTTATTTGATAGGTAGCATTTGAGGATGTAATATACGTATATGAACGGAGTAGACCTGAGCAACACTTACCAAAGAATCATCTGTTATTCCATCTCCTTTAGCTCCAAAATCCATCACATCAGTTTCTTCTGAGGTGAATAAATTTTGAACTTTTGGAACGACGACGAGCCCAATCATCATGAAAATGCACGTAATAAGGATCCTTGTAAGAATAGCCTACATACATGGGCATGCATTTGATAAATACATACAAACTTAATGAACTGTTTTAATTAGTTGAACCAAGAAGATAATTAATGACTAAAAGCTTACCATGAGTATGAATATGATTTCGATAGAGTAAATGAAGATGTGGGTTGATGGATTTGTTATTAATTGGTTCCGACATTTATAGATATAGTGAGATGACAATTGAAATGGTAAGTTATTTTTGAAAATGGTTTATTGACATCTTGAAAAAAGAATATTCTATAACGATATACTAGTTGTAACGCCCGCGCATGCGCGAGTTTTTTTTTAGTTTTTTAAATCATATATTTTTATTTATTAAAAAACAAATAATTTAATATTTGTTTTGTTTGATTTATGATGTTTAATTATAGTTTTTTATTATTAAAGATAATTATTTAAAAATTTTAATTCTATTATTAATTGCATCTTATCTATATTTTTTGTATTTATCTTTCACTTGTGTTATGGATAAATATAAAATGTTAGCTAAGAAAATAATCTTTTTTTTTAAATAAAATTATTACTAAATAAAGTATGAATTTATTTTTTTGAAATGGAAAATTCCCAATAAGGTTTTGTTTTATTATATAAAAAAGATGCAGATAAACTATGAGAAATCGTTTCTTTCATAATTGACAAAATTACGGGAGATAAGATTCTGACTTATTACCAATTTTATTATTAAAGATAAGATTAATTTTTGTAATAACTTTATCGATTTGTCAGCTTAGTTAACCTTACACTTATTATTGGGATAAGATTATTTTTATGTTTCAAGATAGAGCACCACATTAATTTAGAAAGTCTTGAAGATCAAGTTTTTTAAATATTTTTCATTCAAAGAATTTAATCTAATGTCCTTTGAGGTCTTCTCTTCAATCTGCGGGGTTCGCTCTCGTTGAAAGTCGATACTCATAGTGGTCATGAGTTTGCGATACAATGATTGTTGCAATGCTTTGCGTTAGCACATAATAGTTTATATACGTGGTTCTATTAGCATAATGTGAATATTTGCATTTTTGGAAGTACGATTACTCGATGTATTTTGTTCTTAATCAAAGACGATACAAATAAAAAATTTTGACAAATGAATCAGAAGCTTTATTTAAATTTATCAAACCAAATTCAAATATTACCAACTACAAATTTCTAATTAAAAAGTACAAAAATTCTGATAATATTGTATGCTTATAAAAAAATTAAACACTAAAATAATTTCCTAATAATAAACAAACTCAAGTACCAAAACGTGCAGGACACATCCAACAAATTACCAAACAACTCTTAGAGTGTAAGTCACTTTTCTAACAATTTCCACCGCGACTTGATACTCCTCCACTTGTTCCAGATCAAATTCAAAATTTCAAACGCTAGAAATACTAGCCCGATTCAACAAATGATCGATTCTCAAAAACGATCCAAACAGACGCCAATGATTTCAAAACAAACAATCAAACGTTAACCGACAAATTCAAAATGGTCAACTAAACAAACAAATCTACTCAAAAGATCTTCAAGAAAGACAATTAAATTTAGGCAACCAACTTCAAAAAACAGGTCAAATGGGTTAACAATTAGACTTATTTGAATCAAAAAATTGGTCGAATGGGTCACTTAATGATCGGATGATAACTCAACCTTTTTTTTACGTCTAAGTACTTTTTTTTACGTTTTCGTCCATTATTTTTTACATTTTCATCCGTGTTTTTATGTTTTCGACTCTTTTTTACGTTTTCGTCCTTTTTTTTTTACGTTTTCGTCAATTTTTTTTGTTTTCGTCGATTTTTTTTACGTTTTCGTCCATTTTTTTACATTTTCTTCTGGTTTCATTACGTTCTTGTCTATTTTTTACGTTTTCGTCCGTTTCTTACTTTTTCATCCATTTTTTATGTTTTCGCCTGTTTACTTACGTTTTCGTCATTTTCTCTACGTTTTCATCCTTTTTACGTTTGTTGATATAAATAAATGACTAAAAACGTTATTCATATCTTTCGATATCTCTATGTTTTGATAATCACAAAACGAAAACCCATCAAACCAAAGATCATGACGTAAATAAGTATTTAGTAGTAAATAATCACTTTCAGCATCTAATCACTTAAGGTATGAATAAACAAAGTGTCTAATGCATTATAAGATCAAAGGGGTATTTAATTAATTATTACAAAGTTTATTTAATTATATAAACATATTATATATTTTTGAAAAACACTTTTGGTAATAAAGAAAAATGTTTTAATCATACTAAATATATGAATTCAAATTTTTAACCAAAATCAGTTAGTTTTTCACCAAATAAACTTTCCCCACTAAATGACAGATTTTCTGGCCGTTACAGTTGGGCGGCCCCCTTAATTATAAGGGGCGGTCCCCTTAAAATTAAGGGGACCGCCCATGAATTAAGGGGACCGGCACGCTCCAGCACAGTGTTTTCTGGCCCTTTAAATACTGGATCATTCCACATACTTTTCTCACCTTTTTGCACTAAAAACTTTCTGATTCAAACCTCCATTTCTATCTTAAAAATCCTTTGATCATATAATTCATAAGTCTTTGTTTCCAAGTGATCCAAAGCTTCATCCACTCAAGTGCAAAGAGAAGAATACTTCTATCTATCAAGACTAGAAGTATTATAACTTAATATCATCTTGCTATCTAAGTTGTTTGATCATTTCATCTTGTATATCAATCATTGTTTGGTGTATAAAGTGTATACATTGGTTAGCTAGATTTAGACATAGGATCTAGATTTGTTGAAGGTGTGAAGTGGTACTAGAAGTGAAGAAGTAGAGGCACATAGGATTAGTGGTAGAAGATATAAGAAGTGGTAGTATATTGAAGTAGAGATTAGTTGTGAAGACAAAGAAGTTGAAGCCTTAAAGTTGAGAAGAAATTGAAGCCTAGAAGTTGTGAAAAAATATAAATCTTGAAGTAGTGGATAGATCTAAGGTGTGAAGAAACAAGTGGTGTGAAGAAGTGTAGAAGGTGTGAAGGAGTGTAGAAGAAGTTGTGTTGTGATTATAGTTGTGAGATTGGTACTAGCTACGATTAGAACCCGGCGTTTAGCTTTGTGTCGCTAAATTGGTGTAAGCTAAGGTGTGTACGGTTTTCTCCGCCATAAGGGAGGTTATTGATCTAGTGAAGAAAACTCTCGAGTTCGGTGCTCGGGGAGTGGAGTAGGGCAAGGAAGGCGTCCTTGTAGCCGAACCACTATAAATCCGTTGTCTCTCGGTTTGATCTTTCCATCTCTCACTCTTTGTTTATTTACTTGTTAGCATTTCATATATAGTTATAATTGTTTGTGTTGTGCATATATTGATTTCACATAAAGATCAAACTAGGCTCCATTCACAACATTAATTTTATAACAAACAAACCAAATAGATAAACTTATATTAAAACACACACACACACACACACACACACACAGACATATATATATATATATATATATATATATATATATATATATATATATATATATATATATATATATATATATATATATATATATATATATATATAAATGTGATATATGAAGTTATAAATTTTTACTCAACATTATATATAAGTAGTGTTTATACAAAAATCGTGAATAAACTAGTATCTATATTTTTGTATCAAAGAGTTTTGAAATTTGCGTCTATTCTTTAGAAGCAAACTTTTATAAAACGAAAAAGAGGAAAAACTATTCAACCCCCCCCCTTCTAGTTTTCCACAATTGGTATCAGAGCCACGTCTAGCAAGATTTTTAAAATAGATTATATTTTAAAACTTGTAACGATCTATGGAATTTGAAAAATATCTAGAAGGGGAATTTACGCAAAAACCACCATTATTTGATAATGATCATTTTCTTGAATGGAAAAATAAATTTGAAAATTATGTGAAATCAATAGATCTTGATCTTTGGCATATCATTTCAATTGGTGATCTTAAACCAACTATAATGGATTTTGAAAATCAATATAATAATCTTCAAACAAAGATCGATAAAAATACTATAGCTAAATTACTGATTTACAAAACTCTACCAAGAGTTGAATATGAAAGAGTACTCTTTTGTAAAACGGCAAATGATATTTGGAAATGTCTTTTAAATTTTCACCAAGAGAAATGTAAAGCCAAAGATGATAAACTTGATGTTGCACAAGAATTAGTCACTCTAGAAAATTTGATAGACAAATATTTTGCTAAAATAAACACAAGTACTACTAGTTCAAATGTGATCATTGAAGGTATCAATAACAAAGAATACATGAGTCAAATCCGAAGAAAGAGTGTAAATATATCATGTGGGGACAAGGACGAAGAAGATGATGAAAATATGGCGCGTGAAGATATTCAAACATATGTAAATACATGTATTGATGGCAAGGATTACATGTTTCAAGATCTAAGCGAAACTACAAATAAAATACGGAGCGACATGGACGATGGAATTGATCAACATATAGCATGTGAAGATTGTACAACTACAAATAAGGTACAATCCGAAACCAAACATTGAATTGATCTTGAATGTAAAAAATGCCAAGATTACAAACATGAAATTAAAATGGTAAATGAAAAAGCAAAAATGTTAGCCAAATTCGAAAATAGTTCTAAATCTTTAAAATATCTACTTAACATTCAAAAGTTATTTTATGATAAAACTGGTTTAGGATTTACCGCAAATGATCCTTTAACAAATATATCAAAACAAATAAAATTTGTTAAACCTAGTGGAGAAATTTAGAACTAATATTATTTACACCCATTATTTATCACTCTAGTCAAGAAAGTCATTGTTTGTTAGTTAAAACAAACTATTGATGAATTCTTGTACTTCTCGAAGACATCCTCATCATGTGCATCTAAATGCAATGGATGTCCTCAACTAACCATCTCGGACCCATGAGAATCTAGGTACCAAGCTCTTTTTCATGTTTAGGTAGTTAACGAACGAAGAGACTATTACTTTTTGGATCGCTCACTTTGCTCTCTTACATTTGATGACTATCGGTTTCTATTACTCTGATTCACATTCTACACACGATTTGCTTATGATGTTGTTGCGGCCATTTACTGTTTCGGCGTTGTGTTATTCACTCTTGGAGTATTGGTTTTATGGTGTGTTCGTTACTACCTCATGATGAAGGATTCAAGCACTATTATTCTTGATCTACACGACTTATGATAATTGTTGTGATCAATTAAGTATTTCGGATCTAGCCTCCTTGAATTTTATTGCGTTGGGATTTTACCTTGCTACTTCGACATGCTTTGGGCTAACCTTAAAGATGTCTTCTTACATGCTCACTCTTAAGGTAAGTTGGACCTGAGGTAAGTTCTCGTTTCAATAACTTGTCAATATCACATTATATTAAAGTATGCTATAATTAGTATATTAATATGATTAAATTTATAGGTTGCCCTGTTCATATATCATTAATATTAATATATGTATACATAAAATTAGGCTAGTTAACCTTCTTGATTTTAAGTCTATTACCATTCTTCTTATTCATCATTTATATTGAATTTCATCTATGATCAATAATAGAATACTTACTATTTGGACTAAATGACTATTCTAGTTGCATTAATAGGTGTGCTATAATTAAGACTTGTTAGCATTCAATACTATTATGAGTTTAGTATATATATACATGTGTTAATCTTGTATCTATAGATGATTTACTTTATCCCTCTCAATCATATTGCATTAAGATCATTAGAATTTACTGATGAGGCGAAAAATGGTCCGTTTTTAGGGGGTCATTTAAGCCCGAATCCGAATTTATTTGATCAAATATTGCCCTAAATCGTTCCTTTTGTGATTTTAGGTACTTGGAGAGTGAATTCTGGAAAAGAAGCCATTTTGGACGTTTTTGGAGCATAAAAGTGAAGAAAACGGCAAAGTCTCAATTTTCCATGCTGGGAACAGTACATGAAGGCGACAAGAGTAAATTCATGACGGCGTCAAACCTCAAGAATTAAAATCCGTAGTTGATGACGGCGTCACACACAGGGCGTCAAGAGTAATTTGTGTGATGGCCTAGGCCTTGACGGCGTCAGAAGTAGATCAAGGCCGTCCGAGGAAGTATTTGGCGGCGAGATGACGGCGTCACACCTTTGTTCTTGACGTCGTCATCCCTATTTTCCTATATATAGTTTTCTAGTTTTTCACATTAAAAGAGAGAAGTTTTGGAGAAACCTTAAAGACGATTTTGGTGCAACTTTTACAGGTTTTTCAAGGGTTCCAAACCCTTGATACCTTGCATTGTAATTGAGATAAGTGTTCTTCTAATTCAATCAATATGTCTATGTGTTGGTTGTCTATATCTTGTTCTTGTCTCAATTCCATTATGCTAGGCTAGATCTCTTTTGTGTTTGCTTAGATCTAATGAAACCTAGATATTGATTATGTGTTGATTACTTGTTTATTCTTGTCTTGGATGAATGATTTATATGTTAGGCTTAAGAAAACTGGCAGATCTCCAAATGGTAACATGCTTGAACGTCTTAAGAAACATGAACCGAGGCGTACTAGGTCTTTATTGGTTGTATTTAATGCATGAGCCACTGTTTACAATCCCTATAGTTGTGCTGGGCATGGTGTAGGAGGAGATAAGAGCTCATAGAATTGGGGAGTTATGTATGCCACCCCATGAATGGTATTAAGGAATACGATCCGTCATCCATGCAATTATAACAAGTAATTAACGTGTAAAAGATATCTAGGGAGTAGTGAAATCTAAGTAAACACATTTTCTCCAATTACTGCTCACAACTTTAGTATAATTAGTTTATTTTCATTTTTTGTATTTTATTTTGATTGCATCTTAGTTTTGGGTTAGTTGAATAGCAACTAATTCCGCCCACTCTTCCAAAACCCCGAGATTTTACTTGCTTTCATAAAAATATAAAAATACAAAAATAATCATCCCTCACCTTTAGAACTAGTAATTAGGCTTTCTAATCCTAGCGACACTATTCCTAAGTTGAACGATCAATCCCCCGGTACTTGTCACTATACTATACTACAACGATCAGGTACACTGCCTGGTGGGGGTTGTAAGCTTCTCGAGATCCCTCGAGAGGTAAAGCCTGTTGCAATTCCCACGCATCAAGTTTTTGGCGCCGCAGCCCGGGGAATAGTTATTGTCTAGGTTAGGATTTCTTTTTATTAGGTCTACTTGCTAGATTCCTTTCTAGTAAGATTTTTTATTTTTATTTTTAGGTTTTCTTTAGTCTATCTCATTTCTTTGTGCCTTTGCTAGTAAATTAAACTCATTGACTATTCCGTTGACCATTATGGAAAACGCGAATCCACCCCTTTCCCCTAGAGAAGTGGCTGTGTTACGTGAACGAATTGAGAGTGAGATTAGGGAGCTTAGAGAGCTTAATAGGTTGATTAAGATTGAACTCGAACATACATTTAGTGACCTAGCAACCGCCTTGTATTCAAATAAGGACCTAGGGCCTAATGACTTTGTGAATGTTGTTGAGGGACTAGAAGAGGAGGAAATGGATCCGAAGCTTAACGACTACTTTAATCTATACCCCACTAAGGAGGAGATTGCATATTATAATAATCTTATTGATAACCCGCGATCTCCTTTCACCATAATTGAACCTAAGATCAAGAGAGGCGATCCTAAGAATGCTAAGATACCATGTATGATTGGATATAGGCACATTAGCAATGCTTACATTGACTTCAAATCTCCAATCAACATTATGTCCTCAACGGTTTATAATGATATAGTGAAAACAAGACTTGAACCTAGAAGGGATCCCAAGTACCCCGGTGGAGTTTGTAACTTTGTCGGGAGAGTTAAAGGTTTACGTGTCTTTGTTGGTAATTTCACTTTTGTCACCGACTTTATGATTGTGGAGGATCTTGCTAATGTTATTGATTGTCGATTATCCAATGTTGTGTTTGGCAAACCATTTGTTGAGGAGTCTAAGTTAGAATATGATGAGGTAGAAGGCACGATCCGATTTGCAAGTAACACCGATAGTGTCACTTATAGGATGCCTAATAGGATGAAAGAATTTCGCTTTATATCTTGTTTTGATAAGGACAACGTTGGTGCTTTTGAGGATATTGATGAGAAGGATAAGAAAAAGGGCATGGACTATGTATGGGAAAAAAGGAGTCTTTACTACAAAGATTGATTGGCCCTTGGACCAAAGTATAAAGTCGATGAAGAATTTGCCCAAATGATTATGGGGGCGGTTGAGAAAAAGGTGATTGGTTTCTACAAGGAATATCTACAATCGGAGAGTGGAACCAATGATGAAATCACGTAGTAACCCATGACCTTGAGTCTAGCTACAAGACTCGTAAATAAAGAAAAGCGCTTCTTGGGAGGCAACCCATGTTTTGTGTGATTTTATTTGTTTGAGTGTTATTTGCTTCCGTATGCATGCTTTATTTTTATTGTTGGTAGATCATGTTTCTCAATTAAAAAGTGGAAATACTTTACTATGTTGTTTGGCCTAGTCTTAACTCCAACCTAAAAATATTTTTGCAAAAGATAAGTGTAAGGGGAAACCCCAAATATGTTTTCAAGAAACAAACCGATCATGATTCTCCACAATATTAAATGAACATGTATATTCATATTCGTTAGAGTCAAATGCTTGTATTGAGTCATAATGAAGTTTTGCAGGATTTTCCAGGAAGTAAGACCAAGTTTTTCCAGAAATTTTCCGGAAACTTAACATAAGAATTTCTGCAGGTCCATTCTGACGGCGTCATGAGTTTACT
The DNA here is from genome assembly GCA_030686995.1 of Artemisia argyi. Classification (NCBI taxonomy): domain Eukaryota; kingdom Viridiplantae; phylum Streptophyta; class Magnoliopsida; order Asterales; family Asteraceae; genus Artemisia; species Artemisia argyi. Next base: position 139,106,580 of record CM060685.1, read on the forward strand.
CTTGACGGCGTCAGGAGTTAAAATCTGGAAATTTTACCGGTTTTGTTTTTCTAACGGAGTCTTATGGTTTTTGTGAATTATTAAGTTTTATAATCTCCAGGAAATCTGCAAACTTCATTCCACAAGCATTATATCTTATCTTGTTTTCTAGGATTTAGAAACTTATATAGGATGCCGCCGATTTTACGCAAGGTTGTCTTGTCTATTTTTGTCAGGATTTACAGGTTATGTTCGACAAGGAGATGATTTATATTCTGGAAGGGAAGCTTTGATTGTTCATTTTCTTGGTGGAAGATCTAATCTGGCCAACCTATAATCCATACCGAGCAAATCAGGGGAGTATTTGATTTCATTCTCTTTACTTTTTCACTTTTACATTCTTTACTTGAACATTGGGGACAATGTTCATCTTAAGTGTAAGGGGAGGGTAAAAAGATGATACCTTACATATGCACTTTCGCTTGAGTTTGTTTTGTTTAATAGTAGATGTGTAATAAAACTATGAGAAATACTTGTTAGTGTAATTTTAGCGCCAAATTTAAAATTTTTTACAACATTTAGGAGTGAAACTTTAGCCATAGCAAGCGTCTCATGGATAGGAGATTGTATGACTAGCACATAACCGTATATTCAGAAAAATTTTCCACCCAAATATGTGAGGTTCGCCTTTAGATTTGATAGGAAAAGCATTTACTATTAGTGCTTATGAGTGTACCGGTAGCATTTAGATTCTAGAACTTGCGTTAGTGATGCATCCCGAGACCGCTAGTGAGACTACATTCGTATAGTAGGATTTACTACATGATAAGAGGCATTAGGATTACCCTTGTGTTAAACCCGTATTATGATTACTTGACCATTTAAGTCATATTACTTGGCTAGTTAAGTCAACTAATTTTTCCCACACCTTTAGCGTTGTACTCATTTTTAGTACACGAAACCCCTAGTACACCCCTCCGAGCCTATCTTTTCGTTTCTAACTTTAAGCATTTTACTTAAAGGAAGAATTTGTTACACCCCACTTAAATGTACAACCAAATCGCCTTAGCCTTCCGTGTATGCGCTCATTTTTAGTGCATTATTGTTATTTGTTAAACCCTAAGTTAACTTTCTAATTGATTACATGGTTGCTAAGTCGAGTCATATCCTTGTACATATTGTTTTGGGACGATTGGGACTCATGGGTAAAGTACTTATTTATGGAGTAATGGGGAAGAACATCATTTATTACCCCCAATTGTACGTTAATCTTAAAAGTGCTCCAAGCGTTTTGATTTTCTTAATTCGAGTCATTAGATTAGTTTAATGTAAAGTATGTAAAGATTCAAGTGTAAGGGGAATTCTCATCCCTTATGATGTATTATTTTGGATGGTAGGGTAAGAGTGTATGCAAAAAAATAAATAAATAAATAAATAAAAAATCGAAAAAAATCAAGAAAAAGAAAAAAAAAAAATAGAAAAAGGAAAAAGAAAAAAAAAACATACGGACTACCATCCCGTTTCATTTTATGTTCATTTTATGTTTTTGTTATTTCTCATTTATTAGCTTAAGTCAAGTCTAGTCTTGGCTTAGCAACGCCATATTGTACATGTAATTAACCAAGATTGTTAACTCGCCACCAGTAAAACTTCCTTTATCCAACAAAACCGTGTAATTCATATCCCTATACCTAACGTTACAACCCTTTAAAAGACCTCTTTGATAGTTTATCCTAGGTGCTTACGCCATGTGGTGGAGGTTTGATCCTTTCCCAAGCCTATGGTAATCTATTTTGCTATGACAGGTAGTGAGAGATATCTTCCATTTCCATAATGTTATATTACTTTATTACACCCGAGAGATGTGAGTATCTAAACACTATTTGTGAGGTGCTTGTATATGACCTCCGTGCTTGTCTATTGGTCTTTAGTGGAACGATTATTTGTTGTAATTACTTTTATATTAGTGTTAAATGACCCCTAACTTGTATTTTGAGTAGAATAAAAGCGCATTTGCTTGAGGACAAGCAAATCTCAAGTGTAAGGGTATATGATGAGGTGAAAAATGGTCCGTTTTTAGGGGGTCATTTAAGCCCGAATCCGAATTTATTTGATCAAATATTGCCCTAAATCGTTCCTTTTGTGATTTTAGGTACTTGGAGAGTGAATTCTGGAAAAGAAGTCATTTTGAACGTTTTTGGAGCATAAAAGTGAAGAAAACGGCAAAGTCTCAATTTTCCACGCTGGGAACAGTACATGAAGGCGTCAAGAGTAAATTCATGACGGCGTCAAACCTCAAGAATTAAAATCCATAGTTGATGACGGCGTCATACACAGGGCGTCAAGAGTAATTTGTGTGACGGCCTAGGCCTTGACGGCGTCAGAAGTAGATCAAGGCCGTCCGAGGAAGTATTTGGCGGCGAGATGACGGCGTCACACCTTTGTTCTTGACGCCGTCATCCCTATTTTCCTATATATAGTTTTCTAGTTTTTCACATTAAAATAGAGAAGTTTTGGAGAAACCCTAAAGACGATTTTGGTGCAACTTTTATAGGTTTTTCAAGGGTTCCAAACCCTTGATACCTTGCATTGTAATTGAGATAAGTGTTCTTCTAATTCAATCAATATGTCTATGTGTTGGTTGTCTATATCTTGTTCTTGTCTCAATTCCATTATGCTAGGCTAGATCTCTTTTGTGTTTGCTTAGATCTAATGAAACCTAGATATTGATTATGTGTTGATTACTTGTTTATTCTTGTCTTGGATGAATGATTTATATGTTAGGCTTAAGAAAACTGGCAGATCTCCAAATGGTAACATGCTTGAACGTCTTAAGAAACATGAACCGAGGCGTACTAGGTCTTTATTGGTTGTATTTAATGCATGAGCCACTGTTTACAATTCCTATAGTTGTGCTGGGCATGGTGTAGGAGGAGATAAGAGCTCATAGAATTGGGGAGTTATGTATGCCACCCCATGAATGGTATTAAGGAATACGATCCGTCATCCATGCAATTATAACAAGTAATTAACGTGTAAAAGATATCTAGGGAGTAGTGAAATCTAAGTAAACACATTTTCTCCAATTACTGCTCACAACTTTAGTATAATTGGTTTATTTTCATTTTTTGTATTTTATTTTGATTGCATCTTAGTTTTGGGTTAGTTGAATAGCAACTAATTCCGCCCACTCTTCCAAAACCCCGAGATTTTACTTGCTTTCATAAAAATATAAAAATACAAAAATAATCATCCCTCACCTTTAGAACTAGTAATTAGGCTTTCTAATCCTAGCGACACTATTCCTAAGCTGAACGATCAATCCCCCGGTACTTGTCACTATACTATACTACAACGATCAGGTACACTGCCTAGTGGGGGTTGTAAGCTTCTCGAGATCCCTCGAGAGGTAAAGCCTGTTGCGATTCCCACGCATCATTTACCATCACTCATCCATGTCTTTAATTGCCATTAAAGATGATTATATGTGACAATGGACTCAACTGATTTTCTTGAATATGATAAGTTTCTATTTCAAATCCTTCATTTGTGATTTCTTGCTATAAAAAATAAACCATCATGTTTAAAACCTCTCGCTTTGAAAAATTATCTTTCAAATATCTATCTCATCTTTCTTCTAATAACATATTTAACTGTAAGCTAGCATAACTTTATTTTAATCAAAATCAAGATTAGAAAAAGTTTCTTATCCAATTTGTCAACATGTTATGAAGCAAAACTCAATCTGTTTTACTCTAATACACACTTGAATCTATTTCAAAGCATTGTTGAATAAAACTAAAAGCGTTTTATTAAAAATATATTTGATTATCTCATATGTGTCATACACTTCTATGGTTTGCCCATATGGATCTTGTTTGTAACAAGTCTTGAAGTCCATACAATCATTTCTTCCCATTTGTTACTTGTAAGCACTCATCAATATGTTTGTATTAGCCTACATATTATCATTTTCATATAGTTGCATATTTGACTAGTATGTTTTATTGCTTCCTTGGTTGTTTAACTTAATTGGCCAATAAGTAGATTGCGTGTAAATTAGAAATTACTTGTCTACTTTATTTATTTTTATAACATTCTCTACATTTATGAGTAGTATACCCTATATTGCCTCAAAGAGTTGAACTTACTTGAATCCAAACCAAAAAAACACAACCTTTTTGAAAATTTTCTGCCAAAAACCCAATTCTGGCATTCTGGAATTCACCAGATGGGCGGCCCCCTTAATTATATAAGGCGGCCCCCTTAATGATTAAGGGGACCGGCCCCTAATTAAGGGGACCGGCCATCTGATGGTCGGGGTTACTGTTTTCTTTATCACTTTTTGACCCTCTTCACCCTATACTTCCCAAAATTCACAAACATATTTTGTCCCATACTATACGTCACAATTTACCTTCCTAAACAACATTTTTCTTACACTATAAATACCTTCTTCCCACCATAAATGCAATCACATCCAAACATGTCATCCCCCAACAACCAAAAACCTAAGGTTTCAAGAACCGCAAGGATCTCCGTCAAACCCGTTTGGAGGAGGAAACTTGATTCTTGTCACAACTCAAGTGATGTTGTTCCAAGTCAACAAACAACTAAACCTCAAACCCACACTAATGACTCACCTCACAACCTATCATCCACTCATGCCCTCATTAATGCTTCTTCATATGATGAGCATGCTCAATCCCAAAACAACAATCTCAATCTCTCAATCAATACTTCACATGTTGCTCATTCAACAAAAACACCATCCACTCATGAAGAACCTCTTCCACCCATATCATGTTTTCATGATTACCCAAGCTCAATCATGTCTCCACCACCAAGAGTACCACCACCACATCCTACAACCTCACATGTCATTCCTATGTTGCATGTTCAAACCTTCACCCAAGACAACTATCATGCTCCTCCACCATCACCTTCCTCCGAACACTTGAAGTTCGTTGAGGAGCTAAAAGAGGCTCATGAGCTTAGTTCTCTTTTAGCATTACATCTTGCTCAACGCAATTTGGATCCACCTCAATCAAGCTCACCATCATCACCACACAACATTAACCAATTTGAGAAGCATGTTAACAATTGCCCTTGTTGCATCTTCCTCCAACAACAAACAATTGCATTGAATGAGCACTTTACTTGGATTGAGTATCTTCTTAATAGATCTCAACAAACACCATCACTTGAACAACATCAAAACCCTCAACCAACAAACCCAACTTCAAATTCACCACTTCCAAGCTCTACATCTCCAAACTCACCAACATCCATGAAACCAAAAGTTTACCTCCATTAAGCCACCAACATGATCCCCATTTACCATTCTCACCCAAGCATTCTATATGCTTGTGTTTCTTATTTTTCAAATAAAATACCTCAACCATTTTGGGATGCAAGAAAGTTTAATGACACTCTTTGTTGGCACAATTGGATATTCTACTTGGTTTAGAACTCTAGCATTATGGCTTATGTAACAATGATTATGTGGTTGACATAATCACTTTGAATTACTGAATGCTTTTATATGTGTTTCAAATTCTCCTTTGCCATGCTTGTTATTTGTTATTAGTATGTTATATATTTTTGCTTGTGCTTCTAATATTTTTCTTGCAAGAATTTCATAGCTCGAACCCTTGGTGCCCTCAAACGAGGGGGAGCATACATCAAGGGGGAGCTTTCATCTTATCGGCTTAAACCTTTTTGATTCTACAAAAAGGTGGGAGAAGTGAATATAAACTCACTAAATACTTGTCTAAAAATCAATTTTTGGATTTAATTAGTTTAGGTTTTGTAATCATCAAAAAGGGGAGATTGTTGATATAAATAAATGACTAAAAACGTTATTCATATCTTTCGATATCTCTATGTTTTGATAATCACAAAACGAAAACCCATCAAACCAAAGATCATGACGTAAACAAGTATTTAGTAGTAAATAATCACTTTCACCATCTAATCACTTAAGGTATGAATAAACAAAGTGTCTAATGCATTATAAGATCAAAGGGGTATTTAATTAATTATTACAAAGTTTATTTAATTATATAAACATATTATATATTTTTGAAAAACACTTTTGGTAATAAATAAAAATGTTTTAATCATACTAAATATATGAATTCAAATTTTTAACCAAAATCAGTTAGTTTTTCACCAAATAAACTTTCCCCACTAAATGACAGATTTTCTGGCCGTTACAGCTGGGCGGCCCCCTTAATTATAAGGGGCGGTCCCCTTAAAATTAAGGGGACCGCCCATGAATTAAGGGTTCCGGCACGCTCCAGCACAGTGTTTTCTGGCCCTTTAAATACTGGATCATTCTACATACTTTTCTCACCTTTTTGCACTAAAAACTTTCTGATTCAAACCTCCATTTCTATCTTAAAAATCCTTTGATCATATAATTCATAAGTCTTTGTTTCCAAGTGATCCAAAGCTTCATCCACTCAAGTGCAAAGAGAAGAATACTTCTATCTATCAAGACTAGAAGTATTACAACTTAGTATTATCTTGCTATCTAAGTTGTTTGATCATTTCATCTTGTATATCATTAATTGTTTGGTGTATAAAGTGTATACATTGGTTAGCTAGATTTACACATAGGATCTATATTTGTTGAAGGTGTGAAGTGGTACTAGAAGTGAAGAAGTAGAGACGCATAGGATTAGTGGTAGAAGATATAAGAAGTGGTAGTATATTGAAGTAGAGATTAGTTGTGAAGACAAAGAAGTTGAAGCCTTAAAGTTGAGAAGAAATTGAAGCCTAGAAGTTGTGAAAAAGTATAAATCTTGAAGTAGTGGATAGATCTAAGTTGTGAAGATGTGAAGAAACAAGTGGTGTGAAGAAGTGTAGAAGGTGTGAAAGAGTGTAGAAGAAGTTGTGTTGTGATTATAGTTGTGAGATTGGTTCTAGCTACGATTAGAACCCGACGTTTAGCTTTGTGTCGTTAAATTGGTGTAAGCTAAGGTGTGTACGGTTTTCTCCGCCATAAGGGAGGTTATTGATCTAGTGAAGAAAACTCTCGAGTTCGGTGTTCGGGGAGTGGAGTAGGGCAAGGAAGGTGTCCTTGTAGCCGAACCACTATAAATCCGTTGTCTCTCGGTTTGATCTTTCCATCTCTCACTCTTTGATTATTTACTTGTTAGCATTTCATATATAGTTATAATTGCTTGTGTTGTGCATATATTGATTTCACATAAAAATCAAACTAGGCTCCATTCACAACATTAATTTTATAACAAACAAACCAAATAGATAAACTCATATTAAAACACATATACATATATATATATATTTAAATGTGATATATGAAGTTATAAATTTTTACTCAACATTATATATAAGTAGTGTTTATACAAAAACCGTGAATAAACTAGTATCTATATTTTTGCATCAAAGAGTTTTGAAATTTGCGTCTATTCTTTAGAAGCAAACTTTTATAAAACGAAAAAGAGGAAAAACTATTCAACCCCCCTTCTAGTTTTCCACAACGTTTTCATTATGTTTTCGGCTTTTTTTTTACGTTTTCGCACCTTATTGTACGTTTTCGTCTGTTTTTTACGTTCCTTCCACTTCCTTTACGTTTTTTATTTTTTTAACGTTATCGTATTTTTTTTGTTTTTTAACCATTTTTTTTATGTTTTTTTGTCTATTTTTTTTACGTTTTCATCTATTTTTTACGTTTTCGTCTATTTTTTTATGTTTTCGTCAATTTTATTATGTTTCTGTTTGTTTTTTATGTTTTACTCCATTTTTTGCGTTATTTTCCTTTTTTTTACGTTTTAGTTAGTTTTTTACATTTTCGTCTGTGATTTTTTACGTTTTCATCTGCTTTTTTTACGTTTTTGTTTATTTTCTTATGTCTTCGTCCGTTTTTTAGGTTAACGTCTTTTTTTTTATGTTTTCATCCATTTTCTTATGTTTTCGTCTAATTTCTTACATTATCTTACTTAAAAAAACGTAGAATATTTTACAAAACATACAAAACCTTACAGAATCATATGAAAACGGATGAAAAAGTAAAAAGAAGGACGTAAACGTGATAAAATTTACGATAAAGTAAAAAAAAAAGATGAAAACGTAAAAAATCAGACAAAAACCTAAAAATAATTGACAAAAACGTAAGAAAATGGACTAAAACATAAAAACAGATGAAACATAAAAAACTGACGAGAAAATAAAAAAAATGGAGCAAAACGTAAAAAAATTGACGAAAACGTAAAAAATGGTCGAAAACGTAAAAACTGACTAAAAAGTAAGAAAACATACGAAAACGTAAAAAACGGACGAAAATATATAAAAACAGATGACGAAAACGTAAGAAAACATATGAAAACAAGTAAAACAGGCGAAAACTTAAAAAAACAGACAAAAACGTAAGAAAATGGATGAAAACATAAAAATAAGACGAAAACGTAAAATGTAAAAAATGGACAAAAACGTAAAAAGAAAATAAAAAGTAAATAAATAAAAAAAGAAAAAATGTAAAAAGCCCGACGAAAACGTAAAAAACGGACTAAAACATAAAAAATAGACGAAAACGTAAATAAAAGGACGAAAGTACAAAAAAAGACGAAAACGTAAGAAAATGAACAAAAAAACAGGGTAAAATGTAAGAAAACGAACGAATACCTAAAAAAGACAAAAACAGACGAAAATTTAAAAATAATGGACGAAAACGTAAATAGAAGGACGAAAACGTGAAAAAATGGACGAATAAGTAAGAAAATGGACGAAAACGCAAAAAAACTTATGAAAACACTATAATTTAGTGGGTCGACCCGACCCAAACCGTCTAACCCATGACCCGTTAGACCCATTTTTAAAACATGACATGTGTGACCCATACCCATTTGACCCATGACCAATTTGACCCATGACCCAAATCGACCCAACCCAACCCGTTTGCCACCTCTACGAAATACGAAGGTCCAAAAATTTTAAACTGACAAATTTCCAATGATCGAACAATCCAAACAGCCTGATAATAATAAAACCTTCAAACACCAAACTGATCCACAAATTTCAAATACATATATAACTAAAATATTAACTGACAGATATCAATTACGATAAGATGGCAGGCAAATAAGCAACAAGCTGCCCTGCAACCCCCTTTTGGATGGCAAACCCAATCCTAATCAACATGAGTTTTGTGTCTTAGGAGTCGACAAATTACTTTGCACAACCCGTTAAACCCTTGTAAAAAAACTCCCATGTTTTCGGAGCTAGGAAACCAAATGTATCAAAAGCAAAAGGGAATCACTTGATGAATGACTCTAATAATTCAAATGAGGAATTAAACTGTTGTGCGTTGGGATGGAGCCAAATTATGTTTAAATTATTTTCAATATAGCTTTGTATTGTATTTTGGTATTTTATATGTATTTATGGAGATTATAAATACAATCGTTGTTACTTTAATGATAGTTTGCAACTTATAATGTCTGTATTAATAGTTTGGCTAAGATATATGGATCCCAATAAACTGTTAATCAAAGTTCAAGCTAAAGATTGTAATGGGCATCTTTTCGTGTTCTTTGTGCTCGAGTATGCATGCGTTGAATTGTTCATCATTTATGGCAAAACATTCTAAATACATCATCAAGTGCATTCTCTTAATTACACATGACCACAATATATAAAATTTCAGAAAGGAAAGATGATTGAATTTCGCATGTGAAGCATTACAAAAAGTGATGCCATTCTCGAGTAATTTATCCGGGTTTAGAGAATCTACTGGTATTCACTGGTACAAAAAGTTGTATTGGTCACGCCAGAAATGTGTGACGATATGCATATAGTCACACACGTTTTTTTCGTTGTGTGTCACCAAAGGTCCCGCCACTGTAGGTGGCATATGGTCACATTGTTGAGCTCGTGGCCTTTTCCATCTAAAAACTGTGACCAAAGCCCCGAATATGTGTTACAAATTAGGCACAAGTTTTGTTGGATTAGTCATAATCAGTAACCGTAAACACTTTATAGTCACACGAATATTTTTTGAGAGAAACTATTGTTCATCCTTTGGCCATACAAATATATAATATATGTGACATTTGAGATGATTTATTCTATTAAATGTGTATTTTGTGTGACTATTTCCCGTCCTGTGGCCACATGAATATTTAATAAATGTGACGTTTGTGATGATTTAGTCACACAATGGGTGTTGTTTTTTTGGAGTTAGTCACATACAATTAAGGAAACTGATGAGTGCTCAAACACTCATCATTTTTGGTCAAATCTGAACTGCAAAACATACAAAAACACTCAGAAATGCATCAAAATACTAAAAATATTTCAAAATTGTGTTTTATATGTTTTAGATGCAAAATGAGCAAAAACAAATGAAAAACGTACAAAGTTTGCAAAATTGGCAGTTTCAGTCCCCCAACTTTCAAAAATTGGCAAAAATAGTCCCTGAGCACTTATTTGGAAAGAAAAGTCACCAAAGGTCCTTTTGAAATCATAAGTTGTCATATTTAGTCCTTTGGTGAAAAATCTCAAAAGTTTTGGAAATTTACAGTTTTGGTCCTTGGAGTTTCAGTAATTAACAGAATTAGTCCCTGGTGGGATATTTTTGGATGAAAAATCATTTTTTTTCCTTGAAAACTCAAAAGTTATCACATTTAATCCCTGGATGAAAAGTTTGAGGAATTTACATGTTTGGTCCCTGAACTTTGCAAGTTTGGCATAATTGGTCCCTGAAAATTTTAAAATGGAAAATTTACTTTCATGGCCTTGGACTATTCATATGTGGCAGGAATCACCATCATGACAAATTTGGAAAAGTGCCAAAACAGCCCCCTGGAATTTCAGATTTAACATGTTAGGTCCTTGTGATTTCTTAAGCATAAAAATAAATAAACCCAAAACCAAAACCAAACTAACCTAATCCAACCCCACCCAAAACTGATCCAACACACACACCCCCCAAGCCCAATCCTCCCAAGCCCACTTCAAAAATGTAACTCCCTGCCCCATTTTTTTTATTATCTCCACAGGGTCAAAACCAAAGTCAAACTTCACCCCCCCCCCCCCCTTCCCCACTTGCAATACATACCCTGCAACACTCAACCTGCCACCCCCCCCTCCTCCAGCTCACCAACCCATCCCTAGCCTCCACAACCCTCCAAGACCATTTAATGCCCATAAATATCTCCAAGCAACATCCAACTGTCCCAAGACCCAATTTGGCGCCAAAATCGGATTTAAAGGTCAAGATGAATTTGATGAAATCCAATGGTCAAGAAACATGTGGGAAGGAAAGAGAAACTCCCTGGGAGCTATAAAATAAAGAAAAAAGAGGAAAGCACAAGTTAAGTAGTGTAGTAGTAGTTTAATTAAGGTAGTCTTAGCTCGTTTTTATAAAAATTCTGTTTTCTAGTGTACTTGGTAGCCTTAAAATGTTGTAATAAGTTAATTCCTTGTATTTTAAACCTTTTTCAAGTTTTAATTCAAGTGTATCAGTTCCACTTCAGTTTATGCTCACTTTCATTGAGAATTTCATTTTTACTTAAATGTTACTAAAAGTTGTTGTTATCGATTTGTTTAGACTCAATTAAGTTGTTGAAAAGCTTTTAAAAGGTTCTTAAGCTTTGAAACAAGTTTGACAGTCAAGTACTCAAAAATAGATTAAATATATGAAAATGGGTATAAAATACAAAAATCATGGTAAGAAAGGAAGGAACAGTGGAGCATGGTTAATTGTTGATGATTATGGTGTTTAGAACCTCAAGGGAGGTATAGGTTTGTGGTTTGGTTCCCTGGTGCCATTTCTCATGAGACTGCCATTGTGAGCTATTTCTATTTTTTGTTTGCATTCAATGTTATATACTTAATTCATTGCTCCTTTCAGTTTATTTAGGTTTATCTAATGTTAGCATAAGTTTAGAGTCTGTTTCATAGTTTAGTTTGTAGGTTTACCTTGTAAAACTCATGTTAATCATCTGTTAAGGGGGTGTTTGGCATAAGCCTTTAGACAGTGTTGGTGTTGATATTTTGACCTTAGCCTTTTTGTTCATTGTTCTTAATATCACATTAGTCCAAATTGACCATTGTGTGGCCTGTTTTGAAGGAAAAGTCAAAATTCCACTCCCATTCCCCCATCAGTTAACTGTCATGGGTTTTAGGTTCCAAGATCATCCCTATTAGTTCATTAAGTGTTTAAACTATCTTGGATCATTTTAATATAACTCATAACTTCATTTAGACTCAGTAAGATGTGATCAAAATCCAACAAAGTCAAATAAGCAAGTTTCATTGAAAAGTCAAATTTGCATTTCTCAGGTTTTTCCAAAAGTTGCAAGATTTAAATTGATTTTTGTGTTATTAGTTAGGCTCTGAAACTTGTTCCTATTCAAAGTATACTAGCTCTATTTTAAGATTCCACTCTCCTTTTATTTTTGCAATTTTTTCCCTAGGCTCCACATGCCTCCAAAGTAGGCTGCAGGGGGCATCACTCCCTTGCTGCAGCAGTTAACACCCCCACCACCACCACTTGGTGGTGGTTTTCTGACCACCACAGTGGTCCACAACCCATTATTTTGGTTCCTTTAAACCCCCCTCCTACCATACTTCATGTTTTGACCATTGTTTTGACCTTAAACCTTCTGGGACCCACCTGAATTTAGCCAAAAATTCTGTCCCATTTCTGTGCAGCCAAGAGGTTTGCAAAGTGCTTATTTGTGCTTATTGGCTTATCCAATGGTCCCAATGTGATTTTTCTTGCTTAAACAAGTTCTTATAACTTATTTGGACTAGAATCAAACATTGTGGGTCCCACTTAATGCCATTTTAGCTTATTTTCATCCTTGATCAAACAAAGTCAACTGTCAAGGTTTTTAAGCTCTCAAGTGCTTATTTTTAGTTTACAAAAAAGTTGTTTTCATTAAAGTTGCTTGTTTTTAGGTGTAAAATAGTTTTCTAAAATAAAAATCCAGAAAAATCAATTTAATATTAAGTGATAGTTTCTATTTAATGTAATTTAAATTTTATTTTTCATTTTTAGATTTTTATTAAGTACTTAGCATTTTTATATTTTTATTAAATTCCTATTATATTAAAGTATTTATAGTAATTTTACCAGATTTTTTTTTTATCATTTAGTATTTAATAGAATTAATATTAGTTTTATTAGAAATTAATTAATAATTAAGTTTTTAATAGCATAATTAGTTTTTATTAAGTAAGACCTTGTTTTTATATTTTTCCTAGCTTTTATATAACATAATATAATTTTAGGAATTTTTCTATAATTTTTACTGTTCATTTTCTATTTTTCTTAATTTAAAATAGTTTAATTAGATAATTAATATTTAATAAGTAATTAATTAATATAAAAACCACAAAAAGACAAAAATACATATTTTTAGTTTTAAAACTTATTTTTAGTTATTTTATAATTTTAAAAATTTTATTTTCATTTTTCTAGTACTTAAATAATATTATATTGTATTTAAGTATTTTAAATATTAATAATTAGTATTAATTAGTATTTAATTAATAATAAATAATTAATTAATGTAAAAATTAATTTTAATTTTCTAAAAATTTTCTTTTATCTTTTAGTTTGTAAAAAAGTCATTTTCACCCCCTGGGTGTTTTCAGATTTCAGTTTTCACTTTTTATTTTGTACGTTTACGTTATTTAAAACGTGAACGTACGCGTTTTAGGTTTTAAACGTTTCTGGTTTTTTCCAAATTTCCAGTCTTGTTCATATAGCTTGTTTAAGCTATTTCATTATACAAATCAGTAGTGTAATCAATCTCAAACCCCTTTCTGTCCAAATTCACCCGATCACAAACCCGTTTAATAACCATCACACCTCGTCGGGACATAACGACCCGGGGAAACCCTATTCTTCATCAGTTATCTTGCACTTTCTCCTGGGTTGACCTATTGACCGCACCCAGTTGACTGGTTAGTTTAGGAGGAGTCAAATTTTGGCGCCGCTGCCGGGGAGGTGTGCGCGCTATTCTAAACGGTTTTGCGTATTAGTGAATCGGGATATACATCCATTGTATATTTACCATCCTTGTGTATATTTTCTTCAAAACAGTTCCTGAAAACTTTTTAAACTCAGTTTTCAACGAACACAAAAAACACAAAAACATTTTCTTTTCTATTTGTACAAAATGTCTTTCCAAAAACCCAAAAATATTCGTCTTTACCCTCTCACATCTTTGATTCTTCATCCCTACCCCTCCCAAACCTTTTGATTCTTTCTATGTCTCTTCCACACCTTCTTACTTGCCATTGGTGTGGTAATCCTTATAATGGTGGCAATTGCCCCAGTTGTGGCATGGTAGAGTCAGGAAACGGGTCTGTCTATAACCAAGATCCCTATTCCTACCATGACACCACTGATTCATTCCACTAGCTACCACACCATCAGTCTTAGCAGTTTTACTGTTGTGAGTACTGTGGTGGTTCACACTACAGTTATGATTGCCAATCGGGAAACACGCTTGTCTATGAGCAGTTTCCTGATAACGGTTATGACTCTAGCACGTACAACCCACAGCCACATCAGTTTGACTGTTGTGATTACTGTGGAGGTCCACACTTCAGCTCAGATTGTCAAACGGGTAATCCATATCCTTGTGACAATTTTGACACATCGTATTATGACGAACCTCCATCTCCACCAATTCCTCAAAGTCTTCTCCTTGATCTTTTGAATTTAGTAAAAGACTTGAGAGGAATAACACATACCCCAGATAATCCAAACCAAAAATCGATGGAAGAATTGTTAGCTGACGAACAGGCTGCTAAAATAAATTCCCAAGATGCTTATGAAAGATCTATTAGGGAATCAATAGCAAAAGAAAAAGCAGCCAGATCTAGCTCTCGATTTCGTTTCATTCTCGATGACAGTGATGATGAGGATACACTTGATATCCTTGGATTTTATAAAGATTCATCAGGTTCATCAGATGAGATTCCATCAGTTGAGATTCCATCTCAACCTACTCTTATCACACCCGAGGTTCCCACTCACTCTTTGAGCATGGGGGACGAGCATCTTGACACTGTTCCTGAAAAGGAATTGGACGAATTCATAAAGTCTAGTGTTGAGGACCTTGTCCAAATCCCAAGAGAGTCACAGAGAATTCTTGATCATTTGTGTGATATTCCTCCTCCTCTTGTCTTCCCGAATGATGATGTTCAGATGTTCTCCGATACTACTGACGACGATTCGTTATCTTGTGGAGACATCGTTTATGTGGAAGAATTACCTTCTAAGCTAGTTAGCTTAGAAGAAGAGAATGATGAGATTGACACTAAAATCAAGGATGAAGCACTTCGTGCAACATTATTGAATGTCAATCTCCTCATTTCTAAAATCGAGGCTTTCAAAGAGAAACCTATTTCATCTCCTATCCCCATTAAGGATAGTGACATTTTCTCCGATGATCCTATTCCGGAGTTTGAAGCCTTTACTTTTGATCATATGGGAGAGAAGATTAGTGGCAGTACCACTTCTCATTCTCAAATTTCTCTCCCCGAATATGATTCATTCACCTTTGAGGAGTTCTCCGGTGAACTCACTCATATCATATCTCCACCAGAGTATGATAACTTTCACTTTGATCTAGACAAAGATGATCTTTGTGTTCCGGAGGGAAATATTCTCAACCTTGAGAATTTGATTGATATCAAAATCCCAACCCTCCCACCCATATGTCTAGATCATACGAGCTTAAATGATGAGATTCATGATACACCAATCATGAATTCTCTTTTTGATGATGATGACTTTATCTTGATTGTCATCAAGATCTTTCTACCTTTCTTCACCTACCGGGTGACTTCTCCTATTCTTCATTCCTTCGGGAATGAAGACATTATCTTTGACCCCGGCATCACCGCTTATAGTTTATACTATTTTAAGCCGGGATTATATCTCATCGGTGTGGAACTTTCACGTGCTTCAAATGTTTGTCCAAACATTTTGAATGAAAGTCCGATGGAGATTGTTTCTTCCACATCATGCTTCCCCAAGGACAAATGAATTCGGGGTCGAGTCAAGCTAGCGACTCGGTAAACAAAAACAGTAGCGTGCTTAGGGTTTTCACCCTAAGTGTGGGGGAGTCCCCCATGCTATGGTTACAAATGAAGTGAAAAACAAAATGGTGTCTTCCACGCTTAGCTTGTAATCTTGCCCTTTTACGTTCAAAGAGTCGGCATAATAGCCGGGACTTTGAATATTGAGGACAATATTCATTCTAAGTGTGGGGGGTATTTCGTTATTCTAGCGAATTTTATCACATTTTACTATCTTATACCCCCGTTTTTAGCCAAAATTTCAAAAAAATTTCAAAAAATTTTCACTTGTGCTTCAAAATTTTTGTGATAATCAGTCCGCCATGTCTAACCGACAAAGGGATTGGCTAGTCCAGGAGCAAACGGCTCTTGGTAAAGATATCTCAAATCCGTTGATGGCTCGCAATTTGCCCAAAATTGTATGGTACCTCAACTCGCCATATCCCATAAAGCGAATGAGTTGGCTAGCCCGCAAGATTATGGCTTGTGGTAAAGGCAGTGGAAAATCCATAATTGGTAATCAGCTCACCAAAATGTTGACTATTCCATCAAGAGTTGGCTAGTCCACAAGCAAACGGCTTTTGGTAAAGACTAATCAAATCCGTTGACAGCTGGTGGTTTGCTCAAAATCACACGGTTATCAGGTGTGCCACAGTTCTTACATCTGGCTACTCCAGAAGTGATGGCTTTTGGTAAAGAGTTTAAAATCCAGCAAGTTTTCAAAACAGTTTATTGCTAGGGACTAGCAATAGTTTAGTGTGGGGGATTGATGAGTGCTCAAACACTCATCATTTTTGGTCAAATCTGAACTGCAAAACATAAAAAAAACACTCAGAAATGCATCAAAATACTAAAAATATTTCAAAATTGTGTTTTATATGTTTTAGATGCAAAATGAGCTAAAACAAATGAAAAACGTACAAAGTTTGCAAAATTGGCAGTTTCAGTCCCCCAACTTTCAAAAATTGGCAAAAATAGTCCCTGAGCACTTATTTGGAAAGAAAAGTCACCAAATATCCTTTTGAAATCATAAGTTGTCATATTTAGTCCTTTGGTGAAAAATCTCAAAAGTTTTGGAAATTTACAATTTTGGTCCCTGGAGTTTCAGTAATTGACAGAATTGGTCCCTGGTGGGATATTTTTGGATGAAAAATCATTTTTTGTCCTTGGAAACTCAAAAGTTATCACATTTGATCCCTGGATGAAAAGTTTGAGGAATTTACATGTTTGGTCCCTGGACTTTGCAAGTTTGGCATAATTGGTCCCTGAAAATTTTAAAATGAAAATTTTACTTTCATGGCCTTGGACTATTCATATGTGGCAGGAATCACCATCATGACAAATTTGGAAAAGTGCCAAAACAGCCCCCTGGAATTTCAGATTTAACATGTTAGGTCCTTGTGATTTCTTAAGCTTAAAAATAAATAAACCCAAAACCAAAACCAAACTAACCTAATCCAACCCCACCCAAAACTGATCCAACACACACCCCTCCAAGCCCAATCCTCCCAAGCCCACTTCCAAAAATATAACACCCTGCCCCGTTTTTTTTATTATCTCCACAGGGTCAAAACCAAAGTCAAACTTCACCCCTCCTTCCCCACTTGCAATACATACCCTGCAACACTCAACCTGCCACCCCCCCCCCCCCTCCTCCAGCTCACCAACCCATCCCTAGCCTCCACAACCCTCCAAGACCATTTAATGCCCATAAATATCTCCAAGCAACATCCAACTGTCCCAAGACCCAATTTGGCGCCAAAATCGGATTTAAAGGTCAAGATGAATTTGATGAAATCCAATGGTCAAGAAACATGTGGGAGGGAAAGAGAAACTCCCTGGGAGCTATAAAATAAAGAAAAAAGAGGAAAGCACAAGTTAAGTAGTGTAGTAGTAGTTTAATTAAGGTAGTCTTAGCTCGTTTTTATAAAAATTCTGTTTTCTAGTGTACTTGGTAGCCTTAAAATGTTGTAATAAGTTAATTCCTTGTATTTTAAACCTTTTTCAAGTTTTAATTCAAGTGTATCAGTTCCACTTCAGTTTATGCTCACTTTCATTGAGAATTTCATTTTTACTTAAATGTTACTAAAATTTGTTGTTATCTATTTGTTTAGACTCAATTAAGTTGTTGAAAAGCTTTTAAAAGGTTATTAAGCTTTGAAACAAGTTTGACAGTCAAGTACTCAAAAATAGATTAAATATATGAAAATGGGTATAAAATACAAAAATCATGGTAAGAAAGGAAGGAACAGTGGAGCATGGTTAATTGTTGATGATTATGGTGTTTAGAACCTCAAGGGAGGTATAGGTTTGTGGTTTGGTTCCCTGGTGCCATTTCTTATGAGACTGTCATTGTGAGCTATTTCTATTTTTTGTTTGCATTCAATGTTATATACTTAATTCATTGCTCCTTTCAGTTTATTTAGGTTTATCTAATGTTAGCATAAGTTTAGAGTCTGTTTCATAGTTTAGTTTGTAGGTTTACCTTGTAAAACTCATGTTAATCATCTGTTAAGGGGGTGTTTGGCATAAGCCTTTAGACAGTGTTGGTGTTGTTATTTTGACCTTAGCCTTTTTTGTTCATTGTTCTTAATATCACATTAGTCCAAATTGACCATTGTGTGGTCTGTTTTGAAGGAAAAGTCAAAATTCCACTCCCATTCCCCCATCAGTTAACTGTCATGGGTTTTAGGTTCCAAGATCATCCCTATTAGTTCATTAAGTGTTTAAAATACCTTGGATCATTTTAATATAACTCATAACTTCATTTAGACTCAGTAAGATGTGATCAAAATCCAACAAAGTCAAATAAGCAAGTTTCATTGAAAAGTCAAATTTGCATTTCTCAGGTTTTTCCAAAAGTTGCAAGATTTAAATTGATTTTTGTGTTATTAGTTAGGCTCTGAAACTTGTTCCTATTCAAAGTATACCAGCTCTATTTTAAGATTCCACTCTCCTTTTATTTTTGCAATTTTTTCCCTAGGCTCCACATGCCTCCAAAGTAGGCTGCAGGGGGCATCACTCCCCTGCTGCAGCAGTTAACACCCCCACCACCACCACTTGGTGGTGGTTTTCTGACCACCACAGTGGTCCACAACCCTTAATTTTGGTTCCTTTAAACCCCCTCCTACCATACTTCGTGTTTTGACCATTGTTTTGACCTTAAACCTTCTGGGACTCACCTGAATTTAGCCAAAAATTCTGTCCCATTTCTGTGCAGCCAAGAGGTTTGCAAAGTGCTTATTTGTGCTTATTGGCTTATCCAATGGTCCCAATGTTATTTTTCTTGCTTAAACAAGTTCCTATAACTTATTTGGACTAGAATCAAACATTGTGGGTCCCACTTAATGCCATTTTAGCTTATTTTCATCCTTGGTCAAACAAAGTCAACTGTCAAGGTTTTTAAGCTCTCAAGTGCTTATTTTTAGTTTACAAAAAAGTTGTTTTCATTAAAGTTGCTTGTTTTTAGGTGTAAAATAGTTTTCTAAAATAAAAATCCAGAAAAATCAATTTAATATTAAGTGATAGTTTCTATTTAATGTAATTTAAAATTTATTTTTCATTTTTAGGTTTTTATTAAGTACTTAGCATTTTTATATTTTTATTAAATTCCTATTATATTAAACTACTTATAGTAATTTTATCAGATTTTTATTTTATCATTTAGTATTTAATAGAATTAATATTAGTTTTATTAGAAATTAATTAATAATTAAGTTTTTAATAGCATAATTAGTTTTTATTAAGTAAGACCTAGTTTTTATATTTTTCCTAGCTTTTATATAACATATTATAATTTTAGGGATTTTTCTAAAATTTTTACTGTTCATTTTCTATTTTTCTTAATTTAAAATAGTTTAATTAGATAATTAATATTTAATATGTAATTAATTAATATAAAAACCACAAAAAGACAAAAATACATATTTGTAGTTTCAAAACTTATTTTTAGTTATTTTATAATTTTAGAAATTTTATTTTCATTTTTCTAGTACTTAAATAATATTATATTGTATTTAAGTATTTTAAATATTAATAATTAGTATTAATTAGTATTTAATTAATAATAAATAATTAATTAGTGTAAAAATTAATTTTAATTTTCTAAAAATTTTCTTTTATCTTTTAGTTTGTAAAAAAGTCATTTTCAGCCCCTGGGTGTTTTCAGATTTCAGTTTTCACTTTTTATTTTGTACGTTTACGTTATTTAAAACGTGAACGTACGCGTTTTAGGTTTTAAACGTTTCTGGTTTTTTCCAAATTTCCAGTCTTGTTCATATAGCTTGTTTAAGCTATTTCATTGTACAAATCAGTAGTGTAATCAATCTCAAACCCCTTTCTGTCCAAATTCACCCGATCACAAACCCGTTTAATAACCATCACACCTCGTCGGGACATAACGACCCGGGGAAACCCTATTCTTCATCGGTTATCTTGCACTTTCTCCTGGGTTGACCTATTGACCGCACCCAGTTGACTGGTTAGTTTAGGAGGAGTCAGAAACAGTGGCCAAAAGTGTTAATAAGTGTGATCATATGCTGTTTAAAGTGTAGAAATGTGTATTTTGTGTGACTGTTGATCATCCAATGGCCACGTGAATTTTATGTTTGTGTGGCCTTTTGTAATATTTAGCCACACAATGCATGTTTGTTTTGGGTATTTAGTCACATACAATTAAGCAAACAGTGACCAAAAGTGTTAATAAGTGTGACCATATGCTGTTTAAAGTGAAGAAATGTGTATTTTTTGTGACTATTGATCATCCAATGGTCACGTGAATTTTATGTTTGTGTGGCCTTTTGTAATATTTAGTCACACAATGCATCATGCAATTAAGCAAACAGTGGCCAAAAGTGTTAATAAGCGTGACCATATGTTGTTTAAAATGAAGAAATGTGTATTTTGTGTGACTATTAATCATCCAATGGCCACATGAATTTTATATTTGTGTGGCCTTTTGTAATATTTAGTCACACAACGAATAAAGCAAATAGTGACCAAAACTGTTAATAAGTGTGACTGTATACATCTTTTAGTCACATTTAAGAAATAAATATATATCAAAACAAATTCAAATATATTTCAAAACAAATTCAAATACAATAAAATTGTAAATATAAAATTCATATATAACTCTATACCCTAGGACCTCCTTTTATACACCAAGGAGCCCTAGTCGGCTTACAATACTTTCCTAAGTATCTATAATCTTTTTCGTAAACAACTAATACATATCATACAAGCAATACTAACTATATGAAACAACAATACTAACTTATAACTAACAGTTGTAACTAATACACTAGCAGCATTAACTTCGAGCAGTCTTAACTTTGTACTAGCAGTACTAACAGCAGTACTAATCTCAACATCATGATATTATCCGTCACTGTTTTAAGTAGAAAAGACAAAAGTTAGAAGCACATACAAATATAGTAATATACAATACCCATTTTAGAGATTAGAAAAAATTTACCCACAGCCGACGGAAAAAGCGGTCTGATGTGTCATCTGTATTCAAATACCCATTTTGCTGCAGTTGTAGAACAAAACGAGCAGACAGCTTAGTGTTATTAATCTATATGACTTTAATGGGGATCGCAAACAGTCACAATGATATGGTTAGAAGTTACAGTATTACGAAATGCAAAAAAACATGTACCAGTCCAGAATAACACCTAAAACCTAAAATGGTACAAAAGGTTAGTAAACCAACTTGGTATACCTTATCTTGGAATTCTTTTTCTGCTTCAGAAGATTCAAATGCATTGCCCTCATCCCAGCTGGCAGCAGGATGGTTAGCTACCTTTTCCATTAAACAAGTTAGGACCCAGAATGCTAACTTGAAGAAAGGGCTTTCTTAGAAGAATTCCCACTTACACTGAGTTATAACCATAAATTGAGCTTGAAAGTATTATAAACATAGAGCCTGAGAAAAACGCCATTAGTTTTACCTGTAAATAATAATCGTCCATTTCTTCCTTTATCTGGTGACGTAACTCATCCTATAAACAGATGTTATGAACTGTAAGAAACCAAGGCACTAATAACGCTGCATAATATAAGATCTGCCAACCATGAAACAGTAAAAATATACATGGGTTGGCTTTGGTGACTGAGATGGAGCATACCCACACCTCAATTTAATTCCAGTCCCTCGAAAATGAACTGTGCCAAAAAATCTAGATGAGGGAATTTTTAGCCAGGCATCCCATGTATCATCCTCACCAGTGAAAATAGCATGTAGCCCCTGCAAGAAACAAGTAACGTGCTTAATGCTAACATAAAAGACGAAAAATTAGATGTCGCAAATATAAGTTTAGCATCAAAAACCAACATACCGGGGCAGACCCTTGCATATCAACTCGGGCAACAAATAATCCAGATGGTTGAAATGTTCTGTAGTGCCAAACCTGGAACGAATAAATGTCATACACATTACCAAGCAAGCAAATCACTAACATTTGGTACAAATGAAATAGTTTTCACAAAAAGCAACCATATTTGAGTTAATTTCCTATATAACAGATGCTATATTAATCTTTTAATAGATCACTTACGCGACTGCGATAAGCAAACTCCAACTGTTTAGCAACATCCTCCAGGAGTGGAAACCAAGTAAGACTCCCTTAACGAGCAAAACAGTGGCCTCTTATGTAACCTCTCGTAAATTTCCCTTACGATTAGTAAATGCACATGAAGAAATAAAACGATGTTATGATAACTTAACATCATTTTTATGGGTAACAAATTTTTTTTTTTTTTTAATTATGGCTTGATATTGGAACCACTACGATAACTGTGATTGACCGTTTACCCAGGAACGATGCTTACACACAACCTAGATAATCTATAATTATTGCGAACTATAAAGTTATATAAAACATTTATATTTATAACTATACGTTTCGTCTAAATACCGTATACTATTTATATATTCCCCGAATCTACGAAACTTCCCGAGAACGCTCATTAATATTTTTGAACCTCGACACGATATTTGAAACACACCATGTGGGCCCCCAACACCCAATGGGCCACGGATACACATTACAAACCAAACGGACTCCTTTTCTTTCTTTGGGCCAACACAAACCACAAGCCCACAAACTAAGCCCAAACGCACCCTTGTATTTATTTTCTTTCTTTTATTTTTCTGTCGCGACCAAGCTCCAAACCACCCTCGTTTCTCTCAAATTCGACACATAACACAACTATGTTTTCACATCTCTTGATTTACCTTGTTGCTAAGAATTGAGATTGTTATGTCTCGTTCCATGCTTTGCTCGTTTACTACCCAAGAAAGGACCCAAGCAACGAACCAAACTCACCCTTTGAAATCCTACTAAACGTGTCACAACATTCCTCATTGCCTCCCCTGCTCCCCAATAACAAGTAAGCTAACACTATGCTCAATGTTCATTGTCAGGAATGAATAAAAGATCTATGACACAATCCTAGCTTTGTAAGTAACCGATTGGACAAGAGGGGAGGTGCAAAACATTCGTATCTATCCTACACTCAAAAATCACGTGAACCTACCTTGCATATACCTTTCAAAACTCGCTATATAAACTTTCCCATGCAAACTCAGATGTCACATACACTCATACGTACCACATTACACCAAACATAACGAAGAAAGGATTGTTGAAGGACGAACAGATTGCTCAAGTGTACCACGACTCAAGTGAACCTAGGACTCCAAGCTAAACGTCTCTTGGACCTTTGGTGGAACGTGAAGTGAACCACGAAGCCCTCGTACCCTCACACGATCCCTACACTACGTTTTACTCCACCTTTTAGAGGTGAGGTGAGACTTTAACTTTCTTTCTATTTATATATATACGTACACTATGTTTTGTGCACAAACGCTTGCTACTAATAACTCGTAAATTATGAACACAACATACGTATTTTATATATCGTATCATTAGTTAACTAAATCACTAACGAGACACTATAA
This sequence comes from Artemisia argyi, assembly GCA_030686995.1. Taxonomy (NCBI): domain Eukaryota; kingdom Viridiplantae; phylum Streptophyta; class Magnoliopsida; order Asterales; family Asteraceae; genus Artemisia; species Artemisia argyi. Next base: position 139,130,596 of record CM060685.1, read on the forward strand.
AAGAATTGAACTCATATTAACGTATACACAAGTAATATCACACGTTTCTAAGTAAGTCGGACCTATACGATTTCTACTAAAACACTTAGAATATTTTTCAAGTTTTATAAGTTTTGCGTATTGAGTCTTGGCCGTGTACTTTGGCCTCGCCATTTTAAATTTCGACACATGACCACCTATTATTTTTATACGAACTAATTATCTACCTGACAAGTTAACGAGACTAATAAATAACTAAACCAAACAACTTGATTTTGTCACCAAAACGAACCTAAAGCAAAACGCTATTTCAGAAAGTTTTTAAGGAAATTAAAACTATATATGGGCCGTTAAGCCCAAAAAGCTATTTTTAGCTTATTACGATAAGCTGAGTGTAAAAGCTGTTTCGAAATGTTTTTAGAACTTAAAATGATGGACTTTGATAAACCTAGTGTTCCCTCAAACCCCTTGGATCACAAAACACTAACGGGCCCTTAATTTTGGATCGTATGGCCCATTTAATGAAAAATAAGGAGATTCAGCAAATAAGCTGTTGAAATAAGCTGTTTTGAACTTTCTGAGCTTATTGGAATAATAAAAATGTTAAGTTTTGAATTTGGTAATTTTTGGACTAATTTTGCAAAATTTCGTTAACTAGGGACTAAAATTGTCAAACGTGTAAACTTTGGGTAAAAATTGTCAAATCTATTTTCTAAGGGTATAAACTGTTAATATTGAAACTAGGGATTGAAAAATGTAAATATTGATATAATTGGACCTAAAATGTAATAATATATAACTTTCGACTGACGACGTAAATATATTCCGTTAAGGGTAAAATGTGTAAATTGGAGAAACTTAAAGGATCGAATAGTAATATTGATTTTTGAATAATAAGTTATATATATATATATATATATATATATATATATATATATATATATATATATATATATATATATATATATATATATATATATATATATATATATATGGGGATATGTCAGCTACACCTTGATGTAGGCAATTAGCTACACATCCCCTTTGTAAAAAAATTTAAAAATGTACAGTTCAGCCCCTGCAGTAAGTCGCAGGGGCTGAACTGTACATTTTTAAAAGATTTTACAAAGGGATGTGTAGCTAATTGCCTACACTTGGATGTAGGTAAGATTTCCCCATATATATATATATATATATATATATATATATATATATATATATATATATATATATATATATATAAAGAGTAAATAGTCAAAAAGTCAAGAAGTGAAAAGCTTAAATTAATGTTTTGCCTAAATTACCCTTAATTAATGCATTTCACACTCTTTAATACTTCTTATTTAAAACTTAATCAAAACTTAAATGAAAATATGAAAACTTACATTACACATTCAATTTTTTTGTCAACTTAAAAACATGGAAAGTTAAATGAATAATTAATAAATGAAAACATAAAAATGCAATGTTTTGAAAATCGGGTTCGAAATCGACCCAGTCGAGTCACCGGGTCAACTGGTTCGGCCGCCGGGTCAACCTGGTTTTCAATTTATTATTATTTTATTTTTTTGACCGGGTCAACCGGTTCGACTGCCGGGTCAACCAGTTCGACCACCGGGTTAACTCGGGTTTTTATTAATTTTTTTTGAAAAAATGAAACCCGGCCGGGTTTCGAGAACCGGGTTGACCCGGGTCACTCAAAACCCTGCGGGTAACACCGGTTAACCCGGTTTTAGAAACCCGAGTTGCTTTGACCAGTTTTTTTGGCCGGAACCAGTCGAACCGATTAACTCGGCCGGGTAGACCCGGGTTTCAAAACCTTGTAAAAATGTAAAATTGTTTTGTCAACTTAAGAATGAATACACACGTATATAAAAATAAACTTTTAAATACTAGATGAGTAGCCGTACATAGAAACGAAATTTTATAGCGGCAGATAGTTATAGTGTTATTTTGGTTAGACAAAACGTTACATAAACCACTTAACCAAAATATCATTGTAATTAAATGCCGCTATAAAATTTCGTTGCTATGCACGGGTACTCGTCTAGTATATATATATATATATATATATATATATATATATATATATATATATATATATATATATATGCATTATTGTGGTGTACACCCTTAAAGTGGAAAATAATAGGTATACTTATGAACCGTTATATCAAACTTGATTGATCAAAATTATATTTAATTAAATGAGTGGCAAAATTGTAATAAAATTGAAAACTAGTGGCATTATGTATCAATTTAATAGAATTAAAATTTTCTTCTAATACGTTATTTTTGTTATTTCTTTTTAAAAATTTTCTGTTGACTTTCAGTTAAACATTTTGATAGCCTTTGACTAATTCTTAACAGCATATTTTATTTAATTTGTGTCAACCAAATTGATACATCCATTTTTTTTTTTTTTTTTTTTGAACATAATTGATACATCCATTTATACATACTTCTTTGCCGTCTCACTTTTTTTTTTCCCCCTTTTTTCTTTGTGTCAGCTTCATCCTTAATGGATATATTTACCAGACGCTTTGTATTTATTTGAGCACAAATGTGCAGCTTCTTATGATATCTCCTTTCTTTATTATTATTACACGGTTCTTGACTTTCTCTTAAATAACTACAAGATGATGCATACACACACAAAAAATTGTGTAGATATACAGTGACACAGTAAGATTTTGTATATTTTTTTGATACATTTATAGTGACACACTAAAAGTTTGTATAGATATATAGTGACACATTAAAATTTTGTTTATCTTTTTTTATACATTTATAGTGACACATTAAAATTTTAATACATTTTTAGTGACCCACATTTAAATTATAGTGATACATTAATTTTTTTGATAAATTTATAGTGACACATTATAATTTTTAGTGACACATTAAAATATTAGTTTCCTAATTAAATGACATACTTTTAATGACAAATTTTAGTGATTTACGTTTGTATTATGATGACACATTTTTTTTTATTGAAACTGTGACCAACAATAATCCTATAAGATTGAGAACAAATGAACAATAGTGGCCTCTAAAACAACTCATACACCAACTCTATAAGATTGAGAACAAATGAACAATAGTGGCCTCTAACTCATACACCAACTGAGTCTTATAAATGATATGTGGTCTTGTAAAAGATTAATAAACGAGTGGGGTTCACAAGCCAAACATCGACTATGGTTATAGATCCTTTATCAATGGTCACTTGTCAACTAATACATAATCTACAACATAATTTACAATGATCTGTGTTCTTCTCTATACATCAATACAACATAATCTTCAATACCTTATAGGCATAATCTAATACATCAACTAATACATAATTTACAATACCTGATAGACATAATCTAATTACTTATACACCACGAGCATGGTTATAAACCTTTGCATAAAGTTCCTTAAAAAGTCTCAGTTTGAAATCTTTACATATGGCTATAGATCTCAAAACCGCGGCTCGGGATCGGATTTAACGTCTCATGAAGAGATCTTGACATCGATGAAGATTGAAATTAAACCCATATAAGTAGTTAAAAAACCAAGTGAAATGATTTATTATAACATACCCCGCGGTCGGTTTTTATCTTCGATACAGATCCAACGGAGGTCGGTTATAGATCTAAAAAACGGTTTTTGGTTTTGGTGAGGAGAAACGACTCGTCGTCATTTGTGGTAAATGAAGAAAGGTCATCGTGGGTTAAAAATATCTAAGAAGATGGCCAAAGCAGATTTTGTTTTCATTTTGTGAAAGAGAGAAATTTTGGTGGAAAAAAATGTTTGTGCTTGTTTAACGAGAGAGAGAAAGAGAGATTTTAATGTGGTGGAAGATGTTAGGTGATAAGTTTGGCAAAATACTCAATATACCCTTATGTTTTTACTTTTAATTTCTCATTCACATTTAAATCTTAAATTCCACATGACATGTCAACTTCCAAATGGCAAAATTCTATTAGTGCCTATTATATCCTACTTTAAAAGTGTATACCACATGAACATAATTCTATATATATATATATATATATATATATATATATATATATATATATATATATATAGGGTGAGTTAAAATAAAAAGAGATTTTTTCATAAAAAGGATAAGAAGAAATATTGACCATTGATTTGTAATTAACGGACCAGATCAAACAACCTTAACATCAATACTAATTAAAATTGCATGGGCAAAATGGTCATTCAGCAAAAGACATCATCTCAACAACATCAAATTCCTCTGATCTGCCATATCAAAAATTTTATTCTCTCTCTAACTTTTCTTTCTCTCTCTAAAAAAGAACAATTAAACTCTGATTTCACAAATAATCATTCAAAAATACATCAAAACTTCTTAAATTGGATATGCAGTCGATGATTTGATTGACAAAAACGGTGTTAAATGGCAATGGAAATATTACAGGTAATGATTTTTTTAACCTACTATTGATTTGTTGATCTATCACCTGTTAAAATGTTCATATTATTACGTTAAAAAAAATGTTCATCATATTTAATTGTAAATGTTTTGTGCATAAAATGGCTAAATGTGTATCAATGGTCGTAGATTGTTTCTAAAAAATGTGATATGTTTGGGTAACTGTGAGTTATGCGATTTTATACTGATGTGTGCTTTAAAAATGGTCAAAATGTGCGACAATTATAGTTGGAAGTTAGTAAAAGTGGGATACGTTTGGATAATCTTGATTTTTGTGAAGTGGCATTGGTTTGTGCATTAAAAAATTGGCTGTGTATGAAATATCAATGGAAGTAGTAAAATTAAGATCGTTTGGTTAATCATGATTTATGTGAAATAACATTTGTTTGTGCATTAAAAAATTGGCTAAATAAGTGATATAATTCGTATGTAGTTACTAAAAGTGTGATATGTTGGATACTCGTGAGTTGTGTGAAATAAAATTGTTTTGTGCACTAGAAAATGGGCAAAATGGGCATTTTTGTAGAAAGTTATTAAATGCGACATTGGATGGATAATTCATGAGTTGTGTGAATAACACTCTTCTATGCACTAAAAAATGGCCTAAGTGTGCATTAATTTTTGTAGGAAGTTAGAAAAGGTGCGATACGGTTGGATAACTAGTGAGTTGTATGAAATAACATTATTTTGTGCACTAAAAAAATGTTCCAAGTGCGCATTAAGTTTTGTAGAAAGATAGTAAAAGTGCAAAACGGTTGGATAATCCATGAGTTGTGTGAAATAACACTGTTTTGTGCATCTGAATGGCTAAATGTGCCTTAGTTTTCATAAAAAGTTAGTAAAAGACATATCCTTAAACAATCAACACGTCTTTTATGAACTATCAATGTCTTGTGCATCAGAATGGCTAAATGTGCATTAGTTTTCATAAGAAGTTAGTAAAACATATATACTTGTACAATCAACATGCATTTGTATGAAATAACACTCTTTTGTGCATCTAAATGGCTAAATATGCCTTAGTTCTCATAAGAAGTTAGTAAAACACATATACTTGTACAATCAACATGCATTTGTATGAAATAACACTCTTTTGTGCATCTGAATGGCTAAATATGCCTTAGTTTTCATAAGAAGTTAGTAAAAGACATATCCTTAGACAATCAACACGCCTCTCTATGAAATACTATTGTTTTGTGCATCAGAATGGCTAAATGTGCATTAGTTTTCATAAGAAGTTAGTAAAACACATATACTTGTACAATCAACATGCATTTGTATGAAATAACACTCTTTTGTGCATCTGAATGGCTAAATATGCATTAGTTTTCATAAGAAGTTGGTAAAAGACATATCCTTAGACAATCAATATGCATTTGTATAAAATATTACTGTTTTGTGCATCAGAATGGCTCAATGTGCCTTAGTTTTCATAAAAAGTTGGTAAAAGACTTATCCTTAGACAATCAACACGCCTTTGTATGAAATATTACTGTTTTGTGCATGAGAATGGCTAAATGTGCCTTAGTTGTCATAAGAAGTTAGTAAAAGACATACCCTTAGATAATCAACATGCCTTTATATGAAATATTACTGTTCTGTGCATCAAAATGGTTAAATATGTCTTAGTTAGATAATAAAACACATATCTTTAGATAATCAACATGCCTTTGTATGAAGTAGCACTTCCTTGTGCATGAGAGTGGATAAATGTGCATTAGTTTTCATAAGAAGCTAGTCAAACACATATCCTTAGATAATCAGCACATATTCATATAATTTGACCCATTAGAGATAGAGTGTAACCCAAATCGACCCATTCTCAAGTAACTGGGTTGAAAAGGACACCTCTGGCCCTTTAATTGTCTTATTGATAAGATCAGTAACTATTTTCAACTTTAGATTAGTGATTATTTTTACTATATTTTTTGTTTCTAAAACATTGAAGAAATCTAATAAACTCAATTATTGGTTTGCTTCTTTAGGGGTGAGTCTTGAAGAAACCACTGTGTGAAAGTTCTTATTTGGGATCATGGATGCTTTGTAAAGTCTGGATGACCTGGTGTGCGGAGACATTTTTTTTTCAAAGTCAGGGGTCATGATCTTGGTAATCATGCACCTTATCCATGAAAAAAGTTTTGGTTGTTCGTCAAGTTTTCTAAGCTAAAACGGCCGGCTGGATTTGGCAAAGGAGCCCCTTCTTCTTTTCAAATCGAGATATGCATTCTCTAGAAGCCGTTACTGTTAGGATACAACGATTGTTAACCAATGTGAAGAGTTCTTTTTTACTAGACATTATGTTTAGCTTCAGGAGGCTAGATATTTTTAGGAATTTGACAAGAGTTGTAATTTTTTGAAAATTTTGAAGTAAAGCATTTGCATATTTGTTGCCAATAAGTTAACAATGGGCATGAATCAATGTCATGCATTTTACTATATTTTTAGGTGTACCTTATTACATTAAACTATAGAAAAATGTGTTTCCAGTCGAGCAAGTGTGACTCGTGACACACGATCTTCATTTTTATTTAAGAAAGTGTATGTTATACATTAGAAAATATGTTTCTAGTTGAAGGATTGAGTTTCTTTGGCCAACAAGAAAGTTCAGTTTACATAGACGAACTAAATACTTTACAGCAGAAGTAGGTCTCATTCCGTTTTTTCCTTATTTGAAAGATATGAGTCAATGGAACTTTGATCGGAATAGGTCATTTGCATTGATAAAATTGGAATTAAGATTATACACTGTAATAGAATGCAATATCTACAAAAATTTGACTTTCGTAATTGATACATCTACTTGACAAATTGTCGTTAGCATTTTAACAAAACTAACAACTACATGGCCTAAATTATGGATTCTCTGTCTTGTGTTTTAGAATATCCAGCCGCACCATACCGACCAAAAATAGACCACGGTTTAGCCTCTTTCTGATATGTAGGCCTCGAATCGTTATGGCTATCAGAAGCATGACGCCTAACGGTTGCCTGTATCCGTAGAGGTTACATTCTGAGCATCTTATGTGAACCTTTAATTATGCTGTGAGAAGTCGACATGTACATTAGGAGTTGTTTGATGGCTTTGTAAATTGTGAACATTCGAAGTTTGTATACCTGTTCATTAAAGAGTTGAAACCACAATCCATCAGTAAAGGATAAAGAGACATGTCATATCTTGTTACAGTGAGAATTTCTTAGGATGGAATATAAAATTATATTAGTTTATTTATTAGAATCAGAAAGTAATAATACCTTATCATCATCCCAGTTCACATGACCAAGCTTCACCTTCCCTTGCAAGTTCTTTGCAACCTTCTTCCACTCGAGAGCAAGCTTCTTGCAGTGCCACACCTTAATAACAAACACATAAGAAAAATTAACGATAGATGTTGGAAAGGATTTTGTATTACATAAATATATTTTGATGCAAATATAAACCACCAAAATGTAGCATCCATTTGAATACGCAATCAGTACATAAAACTGAAGAGATAAAAGCGAGCAAGTTCCAATTATCTTTCTAAATTTCATAAATCTATATTATCAATCATCTTTCTAAATTTCATATCTGAGTCATCAAAAGGGTACCTTAATAAGAGGTATGTTGTTCGTTTGTTGTAAGTTTATATCAGTAGTAAAGTTAGTCATTGAATGCCCCCAAGTTTCAATGTGTTAGGAAAATCGCCCTTGTATCTATGATAAACAGCCAACGCCCTTTCAGAACATAGGCATGGAACTGTCAAATAATAAATCTCAAGAATTAGAAACACAGTTAACTACTTGAGCTACACCGTAACATCAGATCAGTATATAAGATATATAAAAAGATGTACTTCAAGATCATTCAGACCATTTAGACCATCAATTGCAATGTTGGTAAACCGCGTCTGCATTGAGACGTCAATTTAATCTGATCAAACACATATTCAACAAAGCTTATCACCGACTTGTCCTGACTCCAAAGAATGCAACTCAACTGACAGTGACAAAATGCCAACTTTAATACACTAATAAGACTATTTTGTGCATCAAATTACATGATAACATAAATTTGTGTATGAAATGCACAAATAACACTATTTTGTGCATCAGATCTGACTATAAATACAATTTTTTGCATCAAGTACATCAATAATGCTAATTCATGTACAAATTACACTAATAACAATAGTTTATACATCAACTTACACTAATTGTGATAATTATTACTGTAAATTGCACAAAAAACACTCATTTACATATCAATTTACAATAATAGCACAAATTTATTATCAAAAACACTAAATTACAGCAAAAAAAGCATTTTCTCATGTCGAACCGAAATTGATTTTAACGCAAAAAAATACATACCTTTATTATCACTATTATTAATCACTATCATTTTGTACAAATTTGAAATTGAGCTTACAAACCCTAATTGATCGAATAACAGGGAATGGATTGTGATTATGTTGATTGTGTGTTTGTGTCTGTGTGAGAAGATAGATCATGGAAGAAGCGAGTTTTATTAGATGGGTTAATTAGAATTCTTATTAAATAGGTTAATTAGGATTAAAATTGAATGAAAAATTACTTTTATACCCTTAATAGTTTGTTAGGATTATAGTTAATCTCATCCCTTAATTTTAAATCTAAGGGTCAAAAATCCTTCTTATTCGTTTTACAAAAAATTCTTTTTTTATTTGATCTCACCCCTATATATATATACACACAAGCCTTTCTTTGCTGCCACTTGAATTGCTGCCACCATAACCAGCCTCTCTCTCGGTTGTTATGGTGCGCTAGGTGGTTTTGGTTGGTAGATTTGTTGTCGGATTCAGTGTGTTTTGTTGTCGGATTCAGTGCGCAGGGTTGATGGTTTTGTTGTTGTTTATAGTAAACAACAATGAACTACCACCATGATAGGTCGCATTATATCTAAGGGTTGGTCGCGTATGTTTTGTTAGATCTAAAGCGTTCCACCTGTTTTCTAACCGATTTGTTTTTGCAGTGGTGTTTAGCAACACTACAGTTAGTTGGTTGTGGTTTTCGTTACCTATGATGTTTGTTTGTTTCAGCGGGTTTTGATCAGTTAGTTGGCTGTGAGTTTGAGGCCATTGATATTGTTCGAGGCTGATAAGTTTATGGTGTTATTCTAAGGTGCTTTATATGTTTTGTGAGATCTTGAAGTTAACTGCTTAAACTTTTTAGTTTTTTTTTATAGCTGGTTTCCTGTTGAGCTTACTTTCATATTTATCTTTGCATGAGTTTGTGCGAGGAATGTGTTTCTTTATAAAACAAAGAGGTTGTGATAAAAAGAAAATTCATAAAATGGTTAATTGTTGCAATCTTAGAGATTAAAAGGTTGATTTGTAAGTTTTTTATATTCTCTTTTTCAAAAAGATTTATGTTATTTGTATTTAAATATTTTCAGTGCGCAATCAAAACAGTGTGTATTTTCAAATACTCCGTAATTGTTTTGTTTATTGGTTGGTATTTAATCTTCAGACTATGGTTTGTTAGCTTGTGTTGTTGTGTCAATATTTCGATTTATTGTCTTATATCACGACTATTTTGGTTTTTTACTCATGAGATAAGATGTGATTATATTCTTAGAGTATTATCTTTCGATTTGAGAGATTATTTGATAAGATTATTTCTCTGTTTTGGTGATGGTGAATTTGATCATCAGCGGGGAACAAAATTCGAGACACACTTTTGGAGAAGTTTAAATTATAGGGAGATCGACATAAAAGAGTTCTCTTCAAGGACCCATGGACAAAGGATTCAGGATGTGTTATTTCGAGTAATATGTGATATTTCTTCTATAAAGCCCAACACTAATTTGTGAGTTTTGATAGATATGTTTGGTGAGTTTTGTAAGTTTTCAGTATTTCACTATTGTTCAAATGTAAAATATGTAGGACAGTACTCCATAATATAGTAGCTAGAGTAAATATATGTACATACCACGTTAAGGCCCAACATTAATTTGTTATATTATTATCATGTGTTAAAATTATTAAAAGAAAAAGTGTCCTCCACGTACGTTTGGACGTAGTATAGTTGTTATACCAGCTTTCTAAACCAATGGACACATAAAGTAGTATAGTTTGCTAAAAACCATGTAACAAATACGAATTTTTAACGTGTAACAAATGGCGAGCCAGGACTCAATTGTTTGTGTAACCAAAAACAAATTTAAAAAAAATAAAGCACACACTCACACAAATAAAAAGGCTTAAAAATTCACCCAACACACTTGCCTATTATAATTTTTTTTTTTTTTTTGTTCAAATACTAATATTAGTAACCAACATATTCTTTAAAATGAAATTAATTTATGTATTTAATAATATAAATGATTGTAACCGAAAACATTTAAAATACAATTAAGTAAATAATCATTATTAACTTTCGGTTACACAGTTTTAAATTCAGATTAAATTATAGGTTATTTAGTTTAGTATAAAAATGACCATTAACAGAGGATTAATTCATTTTAGAAAGTGAATGTGTAAAATTTGTTAACATGCTGAAAGAAGAGATGTTGACTTGAGATGGTGAAGTCAACAACGACGTTTTTGCAATACTAATTTGACATTGTTTTTGTCTTCACATAATCACCAACTACGGCGCGTCATCACTATTACCGTGTACCAAAACACCACCATTGTTGTTTTCTCTCTTTTTGGTTTCGATGCATTTCACATGTACTACTATAATGTATAAAGATTATTGTGATGTTTCAAATGTATGTTATTATGGGTTATTTGGTTACACGGGTACCCACCGCCGCAACGCGCGGGTACCCGGCTAGTATATATATATATATATATATATATATATATATATATATATATATATATATATATATATATATATATATTCAGTTTTCGGTTTAGATAGCCAAAATCATATTCAAACCAAAAACTGGATTTTTAGTTTGGTTTTGACAAATTCGATTTGGTTTGTTTTCGGTTCGGTTGTTGGTTTGTTAGGTTTATTACCCGAACCATGAACACCCCTACATAAAAGTGTATAGAACATAAACCTAGCCCAAAACACACGCACAGATATACACCCTCTTAATCGACGATTGTTGGAGGATCAAAATTCAAAAAGAATACCAAATAACCAAACCCATTATAATCGAGCTATTGAGTCCCAACTTACAATTGGGCTACTGGTTGTAAAACTAGCGACGTCCAGTTAGCCTTGAAGGAGACGAATATAACAGTAAACTACTGAACTACATACATTTCAGACTCTCTAGTCTCCACAGTATCATCTGCTTTGTCGTTAAAAACTGAAGTCTATAATTTTCTAATTTATAATATTTGAATCTTAAACATAAGGCAAAGAAAGATCAAAGGCGAATGTTTCATTTCAAAGGCTTATCCAAGTCTAAATATGTACACCATTTCACTTGACATTAGAAAGCCTTGTTCACCAAAAACCTGATGGCAACATCAAAGATAAAATACCAAGATAATTTACAAAATCTTTTAAACGGCAAAAAAACTGTTAGCCACTGACATGCTCCAGGCCAGCACAATTTCCTGTCGGATCTGCCATCCGGTCACCTTCAATGTGGGTCACCTTCAATGTGGGTCACCTTCAGCTTACCCTCTCCACTGCCGCCACTAAGCGCATTGTCAGCACCACGAGAGCTACATTTACAACAAACAAATTTCATTGGCACCGCATTACAGTCAGGAATACCAGCGCATCGAGTATGTTGCCATACACCGCATACATCACAAGCCAGCATCCTCTCACCATCATCGTCCTTTGCCCCACAACTACAATCCAGAATCCAAGTCTCCTCCCCTCTCTCCATTCTAAACCTACTTAAATCAGTATCCCCAAGACACTTTCCACGAACACCAACAATCTCTGTATTTGACCCGACCAGCAGCTTGATTTGGGTGAACTCGTCTACACCTCTACATCCAACAACCTCTTCTACTTGAAATCTTCTTAGAATCAAATAAACATCTTGAAAAGCCTTTGAGGCTTCAACTTTAAGATCGTGAACCGTGGCTTCAGGGGACAGGACTATGTGTTCCGGAGGTAGGTACACAGGACTGTCTTCGGTTTCTTCAGTGAGTTCAGGCGTAACTGTGAGTACTAACGAATCTGGGTTTGCTTTAGACATGAAGTGCTCAGGGTGGTAGTTCTTCATGAATTGCTTGCAATCAAGAATTTTCATTGCTGAGTTTACTGCTGTTGTCCTTTTGGAAATAGGTATATGATGTACCATGGATTGAGGATGGAGCAAAGCTTCATACAGGTATCTTAGATCACGCAACAAATGGTCTTCAGACGGGCAATTAGGTTTTGGGCTGGTATCTGTAGTAATTCTTGAATTTGAACTAGTACCGGGTTCAAGCCTACATCAATCCATCACACAATTCACAGTTAGATTCAGCAAGAACGTCCAGAAGGGCCAAAAAAGGTTTGTTCAGGCAGGTTGTATCGACAATCTTTACAAAACTAAATTAAATCGTATATTAAAGATTAAATACATCATTAGTTCAAATTCAAAACCCAATGAGTACAAAGTTTAGTAATAACCTGTATTCAAGTGCGCCAGAATCTGGATTGGAACGGGCATTAACCACCATACCATTGGCTGCTTGTTTCCCTTTAAGTTCCTTGAGGCAGTGATCCAAGACTTCAGGACAACCAACTCTACAAACAGCCCCTCGAAGAGAACGCCAACTGACCCAAGTTGACCCACTGACTGCTCTTAAGACTCTAAACATTGCTTCTTCAACACGTATAGCATCACTAGTATTCCAAGCACACGATACCTTCGATTCGTTTGGTTTAACTTTCTTTGGGGTCCTAAGATCGACCTCCGCACGGTTTTTGTTGGCATCATGTAGTAAGGTAGTTACGTAGCGGAAAAGATCTCTAGTAGTTACAAGTTCTTGATCGGATAATGACTCGTAAAAGGCAATCAAGTCATGTAATTGTGTCCTAGGTTTACGTCCTTGTGAAGTTAACAAAGATAAGGGGATATTTGCTAGGGTTTCAATGGCATTGTTGTATGCTTCACGAGAAATACCATAACTTCCAGTACCAAAGTCATAACCCCAATCAGCATACCATGGATGCCCCTTAACTACAGAGTGAAGTAACCGAAACTCCAACCCATATTTCTTTGATACATCCATGACACTCACTTCCCTGTTTCAAAAATATATGAGAAGTTATTAAACACAGGAAAAATCAGGCCTGAAGTTAAAGTTCCGAAAATTTTACAAAGATACAATTCGCCGACATATAGCATTTCACACGTTGCATTTTATAAAAGATCCCATCCAAGAGGGTTAGTTTGGTAGTTTTTCCATCTTATAATGTAAAATGTCTAACCTGACTCCAAGAACTTTGCAAATGCGATCCCAAAAGTCCATGATATGACGGCCTGAGAGGACCTGGGACCCACCTTCTCGGCCATTTACTCTAAGAAGGTGACCATGTCCGTTTGCATGGATTAGACCATGTAAAAGATGAGTGGTATCTTCCAACTGATTATGCATCCAGTCTTCTACATCTTGAGCAGTCATGACATAGTTGCATGATTTGCACCTGCAATACACATCTAGATTATTGTGTATACACGTGATATGTGATGCCTTACTATGGACAAATGTTGAGTCTCCAGTTTATACATGAACCACTATTGTTATTAAAGCCATGTATTTTACGATTTAAGTTGCATATAGCACTTGTTACAAGTTTAACATCATCACTTTCATACTTACAATATAAATCCTTGGTTGGAACTTATTATGGGATATTCACGGAATGAAGAAAACAAATGGTACTAAAAGCACAAACATATACAAGATTTTCTTGTTTATGATCTCAAGTTATGTTGAACTTCGTAAATAGGATAAGCAAAAATTAAGAAAAAATGGTAACAGACGCACAAACATACACACGCAGAGAGCAGACCTTGATTCAGACATATGGAGGGAAGCACCACAACCAGCACATGGCTTGTTGTAGCCACCAATAGAAGCCCCATCACTCTTTATAATGAAATGGTACCTCTTGCCACATACAGGGTTGCCGCTCCAGCCTTCATATATGAAGTATTTGTTTATTAGAAATTATCTTCATAAGTGTTGTTGTAAGTAATAATGGAAAATGCACATGAGTGGGCAAAATATTATGAGTAGTTGCTGTACACATAAAAGAATAGGGATATTTTCTTCAGGAAATATGTTCTAATGAATATGAGTATATTCACTATGAAATTATTGTGTTTAAAATCCATATATTTAAATTACTTTTAAGATGATGAAATTAAAATTTCGTTTCGGCTCCTTTTAGTTGGTTTGAGATAAACATTAGGAGTTAAGAGACTGTTTTTGGCTTAAGATAAATTTTATATTTTCTAGATAATAATTCATTTCACTTTACATGATAGTTTTTATATTTATAACTACAAAGGGTTCAAGATAACAGGTTGTGTATCCGTACTTATCACCAAAGCAGCTTTGTAGTTTCTCATTTATTTGATATTAAGGACACTTAAATAATTCATAGTCTGATAGTGAATTTCAAAGTAATGGTATTCCAACTCTAAGAAACTAACACTTGATTTTTCTTAGTGTTGTTCAGCTTATCTTTAGGGTAGGGCCAAAGACAACAAAAAATGTCAATTAAAAAAACTCGGTCGTTTGTATTAACTTAAATATGAGCTTATCGTCTTATTGAAACTTAGATATACATACTCTTTTTTCCGGCTTACGTGCTTATCAACCTAAGCTTATGACTATAACCTAAAGTGATAAGGCATAAGCTAAAAAAGGTGAGCAAAATGACTTTTCCAGACCCCAATGAGTTGATAAGCCAGAAAATAAGCTAATCTAAACACCCCTTAACAGTTGAGTACCTACATGCACATTCTCTCTTTTCAAGAACCTTTCTTATTTGAAGACACATTTAATCTTTTAAACAAAATACAGCAACAAAAGTGAAAATTACACTTGGAATACGCGTCACAAGAAAAGAAACACATAAAAGACATGGCGTTAAAGTATGAGAATCAATAAAGTAAAAGGAAGAAACCAAATATAAAATAATAAAATAACCAAAAGATACTCTTTGTCCACCCACAAAAAGTACATAAAATTAGGCATTGTTCCGATTAGCTTATTCAACGAGTTACGAGGTTATTTGAATTTTTTTTTTTTAAATCCGTAACATCACTTTTTCTGACTTATATATGATTATCAACTTAAGAATAACCATAATTAAATGATATCGTTAAAAATGACAGACCAAAAGTATTTTCTAACTCAAATAAGCCTGGCAAAAAAAAGCAAATCTGAACACCCGATATCTAAAATCTCAAAAAACAATAAAGAGTGCCATATAATAACAATTTACTTTCAAATTTGTTTAGAAGTGAAATCCTTTATTACTCTTATAACAGCAACTTTAAAATTATGTCTCTGACACGACACAGTTTGCTCACGTGCCGCACCTTGACAACTACCAAAAGACCCTAACCAAGTCAGCAAAATATATGACGGTGGGACAAACTTTGTTTGTTGGTTGCAGAGACGGAACGGGTGGGGTGGGGTGGGGGAGGGGTGCCCACAGATTTTTTAGCCGGAGTTTGAGTTTTGTAAAAATAAAAAAAAAAAAAAAAAAAAAAAAAAAAAAAAAAAAAAAAATGATTTTCCATAAATGCACCGGGTCCCAAAAAGTACGTAGTCTTGTTTGATTTTCCCTAAATGCACGTGATGGTTTTGTGTTCTCGTTTCGTCCCTTGTTGGTAATACAAAAGTAGCAATCCGCTTCTAAACATATTTGATAGTAAATTGTTAATCTATGGTTTTACCCCAACAATAATCTAAAAAGGACAAAAGTAAATTCATTAATTAGCAACCAACTCTCTTGAAAGTACCCTTTTAGTACATGAACTAGAAAAGTGTTTCATTTAAATGGTTACAAACTTTCAAAAAGTGTTTTTATGTCAATGAAATATGCATATTGAAACACTTACTGAAAATTTATAACATTTGATAGAACAAATTTTAGTTCATGTACTATAATCATGCTTTATAATTTGAAGAAATAACGTTGTTACTTACATTTAATAGGCTAAACCAGCTAACTTATTTAATCACACAAAATATCTAAAATCTAAAACAATAAACGTAGTAAAAAACTTTTCTAAAAGTATTAGACACGTAGCAAGTAAAGAAGACCCACGAATGTCCTTGTTGGACCCACTATGTGTCCTCCTCAATTATATCTAACTCAGATAACATGTCCCACTAAACCACTACTTTTATACTGTATCACTTTTTGAGTAAATTGCAAAAAACCTTCTTGTAGTTTGGCCAAATTGCATGTTTGGTCCATATAGTTTGAAAAGTGCAGTCGACATCTTTGTGAAAAACCTTAAGTCCAATTTCGTCCTTTCTAAGACTATACTAAAACACCATTTTGTTATGCCTATTTAAGAAGGGAAGTGATACTTACACCACTTTTTTTTATGCATACACCACAATGTTACATCATTAATACACATGTTACAACATGCTATATGCTATATGCATAATTGTGGTGTGTGCATAAAAAAAAAATGGTGTAAATATCACTTCCGACATTTAAGAATGAAGTTGATTAGGGTATTTTAGTAATTTAGTTTAAGAAAGGACAAAATCGGACAGGTTTCCACAAAGATGTCGTTTACACTTTCTAAACCATACGAACAAAACATGCAATTTGACGAAACCACAAGGACTATTTTTGCAATTTACTCTTCCATTTTAAAAAAATACCTTATAAAACATCTCTAAAACCAAAATTAACCAAAAACTAATAAATATAATTAATTTCAAACCCTCCCATTATTATATCATTATATTAACCTAGTCATCTAGATTAAAAATAATTTAACACCACTAATTAACACCATCATTAATTAATCACCAAACTTCCCGCCAATGCCAGCTGTCACACTAAATAAAAATAAAAAATAACAAAAAATAAAAAAACCCAAACCGAGTCAACTCACCAACAACTCGGCACTGATCACAATAAACCGACTTAGATCTAGCCACATCTTCCTCCACCACATCAAGAACCACAGACGCCACGTCACCGCTGACGTCATCATCACCAACCCTAAACAAGATCTGCCACGTCAGCAGATGCGGCAACACCCCACTCGGCCCCGGTAAGAGCGCGTGACGCAGCAGAAACTCTTTAACGGAGGTCCTAAACGGCCCTGAAGGCGTCACCTCACCGGCCGTGACCTCACGCGCCGGGAAAGATAGGAAATCGTTCAGATCTGCGGTTACTCGTCTCTTCATACGCTTTAACGGACGGCCGTTAACTACCATGGTATAGATTTCAACGGTTTTATAAACTTTTAACGGATGGAAAAGATTAGGGTTTGGTTTTTAATTTTTTTTTATTTTTTTATAAAATAAATTGGAAATTTTTGAAGGGAGTGGAGTCGGTTTCGGAGGGAGGGAGAGAAAATTTTGGTAAAATTTAAAGGGTGGGAGTGTTTGGATGGAATCTTTATATCCTTTTGTTTGACTATATTTATTTATGGTACTTGTGGTACAAGATGTGTAGCGTATTGTACAATACTGTATAGCGTGTGGTCTATTGTATGTGTTGGAAAATGTTTTTATGTATGTTTCATCTCGATAGGATTGTTTTAAAAGTTACAGTAATTACTTGGAAAGTATGTGTGGAATATTCGAGATTTGTGTGGATGACTTAATGGTTAAGGTTAGGAGTTAATGGGGAGTCTATTTTTGGATATGTTGTCCATGTCTATATACAATGAACTAGCGGGGTCCCGCGCGTTGTGGCGGGTGCGTTTTGTGTTTTGTATTTTGTCGGTTGTACGGTATAATTAATAATTTTGTTATTTGAAGTATGCATATGTTTACTTGGAAGCATAATTTGTTTATATTTACGGATTTTTTTTTTTTTTTTTTTTTTAGCGTTGCAGTTGAAATTTTTTTTGCTTGTTTGTTTTCTCGGTATGTTTTTTTGTTTTTTTTTTTTAAATAAACAAATTTGTATAAGAAATTTATTTTTATTTTTTGTATTTTTTTTTTTAAAAACAAATTTTCTTAAGGAAATTTATGTTAAAAAAAAAAAAAAAAAAAAAAAAAAAAAATATATATATATATATATATATATATATATATATATCTGTACCGAGTACTGTAGCGACGAAAAAAAAAAGTATTATTTTTTGTATTTTTTTTTTTTTATTTTTTTTTTTTTAAAAACAAATTTTCTTAAGAAAATTTATGTAAAAAAAAACAAACAAACAAAAAATGGTCCGAGTACTGTAGCAACAAAAAAAATTACTGTAGCGAGTACTGTAGCACTGTAGCTTCTACAGTGGTTTGAACGTGTCATTTTGTGGTGACTTGCCTGGGTTTTATAATATATATATAATGAGTTTTATAGTGTGAATTGTGCTAAATTTGGATTTCGAATTAGTGTTTGAATTTTGTATTGGGCTTATTATTATTATTTATTTTTATTTATTTATTTATTATTTTTTTCCGTCTTTTCTTTAGGATTCCACTGCACGAGTTAGTTTTATATTCAAAAAGGAGTCGGAGCGCAAATTGTGTCCAGACTCCTCTTCAATTTTATGTAAATTTATATGTTTCTAATGAAAAGGGATGGTTTATAATAATACTAATAATAATAATAAAGGTGTAGGGCCCAGGTAGTTTCGAGGCTCTCCATTAATTTCTTGTAATTCTATGGTTTTGTTGCTAATAATAATAATAATAATAATAATAATAATAATAATAATAAGAGTAAATTTCATAAATCGTCCCTGTGGTTTAACGGGTTTAACGGATTTGATCCCTCGAAAGATTTTTTCTCGGATCCTCTCCCTGTGGTTTATACCCGTAACAGGTTTAGTCCCTCTGGCTAACGCTCGTTTAATTATCCAGTTAAGTGGTGTCACGTGACCATCACGTGAGGGGTATTTATGTAATTTCACGTTTGGCGCTCTTTTATGTCATTAAGATAGCGGGTTTAGGGATTTATAACACATTTTCTCCCCAAATTATTTCACCCACCCACTAAAACTTATCTGATTAAACCCTAAACCTAAACCTAGAAACTGTTAATCCCTAAAATTTGGTAGCAAAATCAACAATGTTGTGTCAATGGAGGGTTCGAAAAAAGGGAGAAAAAGCAAACCCCTATCAAGATTATCGTAAATGTTTCTCCATTAATAACATTTGGTTTAAATGATTAATGTTGTAGTTGTAATTGTTATTGGGTATTTTTTTTTTTTAAACAGGTAAATTCCCTACAGTTTTTTGTCTTGAGATTTACCACGGAGGAGCATTCACAAGTCCTCCTAAGATAAAGTACAAGGGTGGGAAGGTAAATTAGGTTGATGATATTGATGCTGATTTATTTTCTGTTGTTGAAGTTAGTATCATGATGGAAGAGTTAGGTTATGAAAATGCATCAATGGCCTATTATTATAAGAAACCTAACACTGATTTGGACAATGGCCTTACAAAATTAGAGATTGATAAAGATGTTTTGGATATGTTGAATTATGTTGATAAGTACAAGGTTATGAAAGTATATGTTGACCACTCTGTTTCTAAGGAACCCAAAAGTGTTGATGATGGTCTGGGTATTGGTCAGACCAATCAACCAAAGGATCAAGATAGTTTAGGAGATGATGATAATGATGTCGAAGTTGATGTAAGTGGGGATGAGTGGTTGCAGAATACGTTAAAGAAGTTGCCTAGATTGTCTAAGAATGCTAAGAAGGATAGTAAGAAAGACTTAGGGCAGTCTAGTAGGAATGAAAGCATAGTTGTAGAGGTTGATAAGGATGGTGAACATGCTAAGGAAAATGGTGCAGGGCAGTCTAGTATGAATGAAACCATAGTTGTAGAGGTTGATAAGGATGGTGAAGATGTTAATGAAGATGGTGCAGACACTTCTGATAGTGAACAAGGTTCAAATACTGAGCAGGATTTAAATAGTGAAGAAGGTTCAGATAGTGATGACTTTGAATTCATAGTTGATTAAGAGCACATGATTGATGATGCAGAGGTTAACATGGATGAATTTTACAGGAACACAAATGGTAATGTAGAATGGATTGGATGCACAGACATTACAGAAAAGGTAACTGTTGTTGATGATGAAACAGTTGATGAAGTTGATAATGAAGCTTTTGATAGTTTGAGTGAATCAGATGAGGAAGTTGGTGTTAGGAAAAAAGCATTGAGGATGGTGGCTAGAAAGCAAAAGGCTAAAGTTGCTAGTGGTGGTCCAATCTGGAAGGAGAATTTTTTGTTGGACAACAATTTGCAAATAGTCAACTTATTAAACAAATGGTTAGTAGAGTGGCAGTGGAACAAAGGAGACAGTTATGGTTAAAAAAATGACAAAAAGAGAGTGAGGGCTGTTTGTAGAGGTCAAGTTCCAAACTTTGCAAAACGTGAAATGGGTTCTGTTAATGGGCCAAGTTATTCTAAGGGCCCAAAAGGAGGTAATGAGTCCAAAGGTAAGTCAAAGAAAAAAACTAGTGAAGAAAATATTTTATGTCCTTGGGCTTTGCAATGTTCCAAATTGCCAAATGAAGATACTTGGGCTGTTAAAACATTTGATGATACCCACACTTGCTTACAATCCAGAATCATTAAAAAATGCACAACCACTTTTCTTTCTAGGGATTTAGAAGAAACTATTAAACCAAACCCTAAAATTCCATTGTCTTCACTCAAAGAACGGTTGCAGAAAAAATTTGATGTAGGAGTTTCAAAGCAGAAGGCATTTAGAGCTAAGAAAATGGCTAATGATAGGGTGATTGGTGATTATACTAAACAGTTTGCATGGTTAAGAGATTACTGTGTGGTATTAAAAGAAATGAATCCGAATACTACTATTAAGATTGAGGTACAAAGGAATTCAGAGGACATAGGTGGGAATGAAAGAAAGTTCAAGAGGATATATGTGTGTTTAGGTCCATTAAAAGAAGGATTCAAGGCAGGGAAGAGAGATTTATTGGGTCTAGATGGTTGTTTCATGTCTGGTCAATTCCCTGGTGATGAGGCGAAAAGTGTACCGCTTTTAAGGGGTCATTTAAGCCCGAATTCGAGATTATTTGATCAATTATTGCCCTAAATCGTTCCTTTTGTCATTTTAGGTACGTTTAGAGAGAAATCTGGAAAAGAAAGCATTTTAGACGTTTTTGGAGCATAAAAGTGAAGAAAACGGCAAAGTCTCAAAATTCCTTGCTGGAACAGTACCTGATGACGTCAAGGGTTTATACATGACGGCGTCAAGAGTGGCAAAAGAGGTGGAAGTGGAAAATACACGTGACGATCCAGAAAGTTTTTAGGCTTATTGGCCTGACGGCGTCACCTAGGCCGTCAGGGTCCAAATACACGTGACGGCCTAGAGCTCATTCCTACATGACGGCGTCAGAAATGGATCTAGGCAATACGAATTTCATCATGGCGGCGAGTTGACGGCTTCAGAGGTTAACACATGACGCCGTCAGGATGCATAGTCTATATATATTTTTTCAATTTTTCATTGTAAACTGTGGAACTTTGTGTGCAACTTTGAGGGAATAAAACCCTAGACGAATTTTCCAGCTATTTGAAGGGTTTTACCCCTTTGTTTCTTCCATGTTCAATTGAAGATAAGTACTTATTCAAATCATTCAATATGTCTATGTGTTGTGTGATTATATCTTACGCTTGTCTTCTCTTTAACATGCTAGGATAGGTTTTTATTGTGTTTGCTTAGATGTAGTGAAACCTAGATGTTGATTATGGGTTGATTGTTTGTTTATAATTGTTACGGATGATTGTATTCGATGTTAGGCTTAAGAAAACTGGCAGACTTCCATTGGTAACTTGCTTGAACGTCTTAAGAAAAATGATCGGAGGTGTACTACGATTTTTGGTTGTATTTAATACGTAAGAGAATTATAATGATCCCATGTTAGGAGCTTCTAACGGCTCGACATAGGAGTGAAGTAGGATCTTATAGAGTTAGGGAATATTGTACACGGCCCTACGACTAGTATTAAGGAATATAACCCGTCATCCACGCAATTGTAACAAGCTAATCAACCTGTAAAAGATATATAGGGAGTAATGAAATCTAAGTAAGCACAATTTTTCTCATTATTGTTTCCACTACATTAGTATAATAGTTTAATTTCCATTTCTTTTATTTTATTTTGATTGCATCTTTAGTTAATTGGGTTAGTTGGCTAGCAACTAATTCCGCCCACTCCTTCAAAACCCGAGATTTTACTTGTTTTCTATAAAATATAAAAATACAAAAAGAATCATCCCTTACCTCTAGACCTAGTTTTGTAGGCTTTATAATCCTAGCGACACTATTCCTGAGTTGAACGATCAATCCCCCGGTACTTGTCACTATACTATACTACAACGATCAGGTACATTGCCTGGTGGGGCTTGTAAGCTTCTCAAGATCCCTTGAGAGGTAAAACCTGTTGCGAGGGCGCAGTTCCCACGTATCAAGTTTTTGGCGCCGCTGCCGGGGAAATAGTTATTGTCTAGGTTAGGATTTCTTTTCATTAGGTCTACTTGCTAGATTCCTTTCTAGTAAGATTTTTATTTTTAAGGTTTTCTTTAGTCTATCTTTTTCTTCGTGCCTTTGTTAGTAAATTAAATTAATTGACTATTCCGTTGGCCATTATGAAAAACACGAATCCACCCCTTTCCCCTAGTGAAATGGCTTTGTTGCGCGAACAAATTGAGAATGAGATTAGGGAACTTAGAGAGCCTAATAGGTTAATTATTGTTGAGCTCGATCATGCATTTAGTGACCTAGCGACCGCCTTGTATTCAAATAAGGACCTAGGATCTAATGATTTTGAGGATGTTGTTGAGGAACTTGAGGAAGGGGAGATAGATCCAAAACCGGATGATTATTTCAATCTATATCCCACTAAGGAGGAAACAGCATACTATAATAATCTTGTTGATAATCCTCGACCTCCTTTTGCTAGAATTGACCCTAAGATAAAAAGAGGTGATCCTAAGAATGTTAAGATACCATGTATGATTGGGTATAAGCACATTGAAAAAGCTTACATTGATTTTGAATCTCCAATCAACATTATGTCCTCAAGTGTTTACAATGATATAGTGAAAATAAGACTTGGACCTACAAAAGATCCCAAATACCCCGGTGGAGTTTGTATGAAGGAAACTGATAGGATCACATATAGGATGCCTAATAGAATGAAGAAAATTCGTTTCGTGCCTCGATTTGATATGGATAACATTGGTGCATTTGAGGACATCAATGAAGAGGATAAGAAAAAGGGCATGGACTACGTATTGGAGAAGAAGAGCCTTTTCTATAAGGATTGCTTAACTTTAGGGCCAAAATATAAAGTTGATAGGGAATTTGCCAATAGGATTATAGAAGCAATTGAGAAAAAGGTGGTTGGTCTCTATAAAGAACATTTACTATCGGAACCGGAATACAAAACTAAGATTGGAGATGACCTAGAAAATGAGACCAATGACGAGGTCACGTAATAGCCCATGACCTTGAGTCTAGCTACAAGACTCGTAAATAAAGAAAAGCGCTTCTTGGGAGGCAACCCATATTTTGCGTGTTTTTATTTGTTTGATTTTCATTTGTTTAATGTTATTTGTTTCCATATGCGTGTTTTATTTTTATTGTTGGTAGATCATGTTTCAAACTAAATTGTGAAAATGCTTTATTTTGTTGTTTAACTTCGTCTTAACTTCATATAAAGGTATTTTGCAAAAGTTAAGTGTAAGGGAAAACCCCAAATTTGTTTATAAGAACGAAAATGATCATGATTCGCCACAATATTAAATGAACATGTATATTAGTATTTGTTAGAGTCAAATGCTTGTATCGAGTCATAATGATGTTTTGCAGGATTTTCCAGGAAATAGGACATAAGTTTTTCCAGAAATTTTTCGGAAACATAACATAAAGATTTTTGCAGGTCACTTCTGACGGCGTCAGGGTTTAACACCTGACGACGTCACGTGTAAAATTCTGGAAATTTTGCGAATTTTGTTTTTCTAACGGAGTCTTAAAAGTTTTTGTTGACTCTTTAGTTTTATAAACTCCAGGAAATCTGCAAACATTCATTTCACAAGCATTATATCTTAAATTGTTTTCTAGGATTTGTTAGTATATATAGATTGCCGCCGATTTTACGCGAGGTTGCCTTGATTGTTTTCTCAGGTTTAACAGGTTATATATGACACGAAGATGATTTATATTTCTGGAAGGGAAGCTTTAAACGTTCATTTTCTTGGAGGAAGATCTAACCTTGTTGACACACTATCCACACCGAACGAATCAGGGGAGTATTTGTTTTCATTATTTTACCTATTTTACTTTTACAGTCTTTAATTGAACATTGGGGACAATGTTCATCCTAAGTGTAAGGGGAAGGTAAATGATGATACCTTATAGGATACAATTGCACTTGAGTTTGTTTGTTTAATGGTAGGTGTGTAATAAAACTAAGAGAAATACTTGTTAGTGTAATTTTAGCACCAAATTTAAAATTTTTACAACATTTAGAAGTGAAACTTTAGCTTTAACAAGTGTCTCATGGATAAGAGTTGTATGACTAGCACAAAACCGTACCATTCAGAAAAATTTTCCACCCAAATATGTGAGGTTCGCTGATTGATGCTAAACAGTCAACTTAAATTGACCAGGTAAAAGGTCAACAAAGTCAAACTCTCTAGACCAATACTCCGTGGATAGTATAGTGTGTCCCCGGGTCGTTAAAGTCTCAGCGAGATTGAAATGGTGTTATTTGAAATCGTTTATGAGTGAGTGGCACTGAGGACAGTAGCCCATATGATATGGAATTTATTTTGCTACTGTTATTTTGGTATTTGTACAATGAGATAATATTCACAAAAATCAGATATACAGGTATATGCACAAATTCACAATTAGGATCACGTAACAGACAGAAAGTGGGATTTGGTAAATTACAAACTACAGGGGGTGATTTTGAAACTTTTGAAACTTAAAATTAAAAGAAAATTGAAATTGAAAATGAAATAATAAAAATGATTATTTTACTATTTAAATATTATTTAATTAATTAAACTAATTAAAATCTAATTTAAATTAACTAATAATTATAAATATTACAAATTAAACTAAAAATTTGCAAAAACAATTTCTAAACTTAAAATAGAAATAAATATTTAACCATCACAAAAAATAAAAATAAATATTTTTGTCTTTTTATGGATTTTTTATCAATTAAAAACTATTTAACTTAATTAAACTAATTAAACTACTTAAAATTACATTAATACTAAATTAACTTAGAAAATTATGAGAAAATTTATAAAATTATTTAACCATCACAGGAATCCTACAAAATTATAAAAACTTCTAAAAATTATGTTTAAGGCTATTCCACTAATTAATTACCTTTTAATTAACTTAAATCTAATTTAAATATTTAAAATAAGAAAAATGGAAAATGAACAGTAGAAACTGAAAATATATTTTCTAAAAGTCTTAACTAATTTATAAAACTTAGAAAAATTATAAAAACCTACTGTTGTTACTAAAAATTTAAGAAAACTAATTAATAACTAATATTACCTATTTAATTAATTAAACTAGTTTTAAATCTAATAAATAGTAAACAGATTAGGAAAAATCTAAGAAAATTATTTTAACTACTTAAAGGTACTAGAAAATTTATAAAATTATAAAAATGGACAAGTGCTTATAAATAAGCTAAAATGAAAATTGAAAAAGATAATTTCTATTAAATAGAAGCTATCACTATTTTTATTTTTGGTTTTTTGGATTTTTTTTCTTTCTGACAGCTAAAAGTTAGATGAAAATAAGCTACTTTTGTAAAACAACTTTTTATGAAGCTTGAAAATAAGCAGTTTGCACCCCCTTTTACTTAAACAGTTGACTTTTGTTGACTGAGCAAAAATAACTATAGGTGGGGTCCACAATGATGAAACTAGGTATAACTAAGCTAAAGTTACTAAAATAAGCCAGAAACAACAATCAATGAGCACAAATAAGATGTATGGGATGAAATAAGCACTTTTGCAAACTGAAAGTTAACTCAGAATGGGGACAGACTTTGGGGTGGATTCCAGGTGGGGTCCACTTGCTCCTAGGTCAACCAAAGGGTCAATACTTGATCCCTGGTAGGAGGGGGGTTGTCAGAACCAAAAATGAACCAATGGGGTCCACTATGATGGGCTGTAGCCACCACCAAAGTGGTGGTGGTGAGATGGTCTGTCTGGTGCAGGGGAAGCCTTCTTCCTTGCAGGTGTGTTCCAGGGCTTGTGGAGCCCACACAAAAATTCACAAAATTCTAACAAGTGTGAGACCTTAGAGAAGAGCTGATAGACTATAACTACAACAAGTTTCAGGTCCTCAATCCAAACACATAAATCACAAAAATTTCTTGAATATTTGGAAAAATCTGAGTTGCAAACTTTTGACTTTTTAGGAAAACTTGCAAAGTTGACTTAGGTGAGGTTTAATCCTATCCTACTGATTGATTAAGCTAAAATAAGTTATAAGAGACCTAAATTATGATAGATTGTCTAACTATGCATTGAAAATGAGTTTTGTGGGACAAAAATCCTTGACAGTTAGCTGTTAAAGGGTTTTGAAATGGATTTTGACTTTTCTAAGTACAAGGCACAATTTTAATGGTCAATTATACTTAAACTAGTCCAATGTAACTTGTCCCAACCAAAAACAACAACACTGAGTGTTCTAACCTTAGGCAAACACACTAATCCAAACACCCTTTTAAATGAGACTGTTTTGTGTTTTATGAAGCTAGATCCAGTTTTAACTTATGAAATCACCAATTAAGCTTGTAATCTGATGTGTGAAGTCTATTTGAGCACAAAAATACAGATTATGACCACTAATACATGAGATTACACTAAATTAGCTATAATGGCAGTTTAGAACAAGTAAAATGAACAACAAAAATTCTAAGCATAAACTACTAATTTTGAAACACAAACTTAATTAATAACACTTAGTACACACAAATAACACAGAATAATAAGCAAACTACCAAGATTATAAGATTTTCAAATTTTGAGAGGAATTTCAAATCAAGCAAGTCTTACAAGTTATCCCTAGCATGAACAAGGGATTTTCCACAGAAGCCTATCTTTAGATAGGCCAACTCCACTTCAAACCTTGCCCACCAATGCTTCTCAATACCTGAAAACAACTCAAAAGCATACACAGTTGACCAATATTGACTTTTTTATATTTTTGGTTTTTATTGACTAGTACTGAGTTTTAGTGTCTCTACAATCTTAAATAAGCTTAAGGGATCCTAAATGAGCTTAATTCAGTCCATGTTTATTGATACAAATCACCACTAAGCTTGTTGATAATTTCAGAATTGGGAATAAATAGCAATAACTCAAAACAGAACTGAGACTTGATTTTTATAACTGAAAAAGTTTTAAATTACAACAAGAGACTGCTACAATGCTTGAATGAAGAAAATTACAACTGAATTTGAAGACTTAATTAAATTCGACACTAAATTTAACTAATAAAACTACACACTATTTTCCTTGCATTCTTGAGACTTTTATAGATGTTCATTAGGGTTTCCCAACTCCTCTGAGCAAATCCCAACTTAAATTTCAACCATTGGATTTCTGAGATACCTTAATCCATCGCCACATGTTTTGGCGGGAAATCCGTTTCTTTGCAAATTGGTTCTGATAACAGACAAGGGGGGGTGGTGCATTAAATGCTTGAGGTGAGGGTGTTTTTTAGTGGTTTGGGCGGTGGATGTGATGGGGTGGTGGACTGGTGGTGATGGGATGGCCAAGTGGGGGAGTGAAAGCTGTGGGGGTGATGGTGTTTGACCATATTTGACCGAGGGGGTCAAACTTTGACCCCGTTTGTATTACTTTGGGGTGTTGGTGGGCTGTGGGTGATATGGGCCTAAAAAAAGGGAATGGACTGGGCTAGGTAGTATGGATTGGACTTGGGTGTTGGTTTAGAGTAGTATTTATTTAGGTGCGGTTTGGTTTAAGATTTCACAAGGACCTATTTTGCAATTTACCGAAAGTTGAGGGGGGGGAACTTGGCACTCTTCCAAAATATTTCAAGGGGTATATTATGCCAAGTTATGAATAGTATAAGGCCCTGGAATGATTTTTCCAATTAATTTTCACCAGGGACTAAAACTGCCAAACTTTCAAACTTCAGGGACCATTTGTGTAATTTTCACCAAACTTTTCCACCAAGGACCAATCCTGCCATAAAAGGTTAGTGCAAGGACAAAATTTATTTTTCTCAAAGTTTTTAATATCCCAGGGACCATTTTTGACAATTTTCAAAGTTCAGGGACTAAACTTGACATTTTGTGAAAGTTTGCACCAAAGGACTATTTGTGTAACTTTTTGATTTAAAAGGACCTTTGGTGACTTTTTCAAGTTTTTAGAACAACCAGGGACTAGATTTGACAACTTTTGAAAGTTGAGGGACTGAAACTACCAATTTTGTAAACTTTGTGCGTTTTTCATCTGTTTTTGATATTTTTGCATTTGAAACATGTAAAACACTTTCCTGGGATATTTTCACTATTTTGATTCAATATTGAGTGTTTTTAGATGTTTTGGCAGTTCAGAAAAGGTAAAAATGATGAGTATTTACACACTCATCATTCGCCTTTAGATTTGATAGGAAAAGCATTCATTATTAGTGCTTATGAGTGTACCGGTAGCATTTAGATTCTAGAACTTGCGTTAGTGATGCATCCCCAGACCGCTAGTGAGACTACATTCGTGTAGTAGGATTTACTACATGATAAGAGGCATTAGGATCACCCTTGTGTTTAAACCCGTATCATAATTACTTGACCATTTAAGTCATATTACTTGACTAGTAAAATTAATTAATTTTTCCCACACCTTAGCGTTGTGCTCATTTTTAGTACACGAAACCCCTAGTATACCCCTCCGAGCATATATTTTCGTTTCTAACTTTAAGCATTTTACTTAAAGGAAGAATTTGTTACAACCCACCCAAATGTGCAACCAAATCGCCTCAGCCTTCCTTGTATGCACTCATCTTTAGTGCACTATTGTTACATGTTTAAACCCTTAGTTAATTATCTAATTGGTTACATGGTTGCTAAGTCGAGTCATATCTTGTACATATTGTTTTGGGACGATTGGGACTCATGGGTAAAGTACTTATGTTTTGGAGTAATGAGGAAGAACATCAAATTATTACCCCTATATGTGCGTTAATCTTAAAAAGTACTCCAAGTGTTTTGATTATCTTGATTCGAGTGATTAGAGTAGTTTATTGTAAAGTATGTAAAAATTCAAGTGTAAGGGGAATGTACATTCTCTATGATGTATTATTTTGGATGGTAGGGTAAGAGTGTGTGCAAAAAAAATAAAAATAAATAAATAAATAAATAAAATCAAAGAAAAAGAAAAAAATATATATAAAAAGAAAAGAGAAAAAACATACGGACTACCATCCCGTTTCATTCTATGTTTATTTTATGTTTTTGTTATTTTTGATTTATTAGCTTAAGTCGAGTCTAGTCTTGGCTTAGCAACGCCATATTGTACATGTAATTAACCAAGATGATTAACTCGTCACCAGTAAATATTGCCTTTATTCAACAAAACCGTGTTTTCCATATCCCTACACCTAACGTTATAACCCTTTAAAAGACCTCTTTGATAGTTTATCCTAGGTGCTTACGCCAAGTGGTGGAGGTTTGATCCTTTCCCAAACCTATGGTAATCTATTTGTTATGACAGGTAGTGAGAGATGTTTTCCATTTCCATATTGTGATATATACTTTACTACACCCGAGAGATGTGAGTATCTAAACACTATTTGTGAGGTGCTAGTGTATGACCTCCGTGCTTGTTTTTTGTTTTTAGTGGAACGATTATTTGTTGTAATTACTTTTATATTAGTGTTAAATGACCCCTAACTTGTATTTTGATTAGAATAAAAGCGCATTTGCTTGAGGACAAGCAAATCTCAAGTGTAAGGGTATTTGATGAGGCGAAAAGTGTACAGCTTTTAAGGGGTCATTTAAGCTCGAATTCAATATTATTTGATCAATTATTTCCCTAAATCGTTCCTTTTGTCATTTTAGGCACTTTTGGAGAGAAATCTCGAAAAGGAAGCATTTTAGACGTTTTTGGTGCATAAAAGTGAAGAAAACGGAAAAGTCTCAAAATTCCTTGCTTGAACAGTACCTGACGACGTCAAGGGTTTATACATGACGGCGTCAAGAGTGGCAAAAGAGGTGGAAGTGGAAAATACACGTGACGATCCAGAAAGTTTTTAGGCTTATTGGCCTGACGACGTCACCTAGGCCGTCAGGGTCCAAATACACGTGACGGCCCAGAGCTCATTCCTACATGACGGCGTCAGAAATGGATCTAGGCAATACGAATTTCATCATGGCGGCGAGTTGACGGCGTCAGAGGTTAACACATGACGCCGTCAGGATGCATAGTCTATATATATTTTTCCAATTTTTCATTGTAAAGTGTGGAACTTTGTGTGCAACTTTGAGGGAATAAAACCCTAGACGAATTTTCCAGCTATTTGAAGGGTTTTACCCTTTTGTTTCTTCCATGTTCAATTAAAGATAAGTACTTATTCAAATCATTTAATATGTCTATGTGTTGTGTGATTATATCTTACGCTTGTCTTCTCTTTAACATGCTAGGCTAGGTTTTTATTGTGTTTGCTTAGATGTAGTGAAACCTAGATATTGATTATGGGTTGATTGTTTGTTTATAATTGTTACGGATGATTGTATTCGATGTTAGGCTTAAGAAAACTGGCAGACTTCCATTGGTAACT
Organism: Artemisia argyi; assembly: GCA_030686995.1. Taxonomy (NCBI): domain Eukaryota; kingdom Viridiplantae; phylum Streptophyta; class Magnoliopsida; order Asterales; family Asteraceae; genus Artemisia; species Artemisia argyi. Next base: position 139,161,953 of record CM060685.1, read on the forward strand.
TGCTTGAACGTCTTAAGAAACATGATCGGAGGTGTACTACGATTTTTGGTTGTATTTAATGCGTAAGAGAATTCTAATAATCCCATGTTAGGAGCTTCTGACAGCTCGACGTAGGAGTGAAGTAGGATCTTATAGAATTAGGGGAGGAATATTGTACACGGCCCTACGACTAGTATTAAGGAATATAACCCGTCATCCATGCAATTGTAACAAGCTAATAAACCTGTAAAAGATATCTAGGGAGTAATGAAATCTAAGTAAACACAACTTTTCTCGTTATTGTTTCCACCACATTAGTATAATAGTTTAATTTTCATTTATGTTATTTTATTTTGATTGCATCTTTAGTTAATTGGGTTAGTTGGCTAGCAACTAATTCCGCCCACTCCTTTAAAACCCGAGATTTTACTTGCTTTCTATAAAATATAAAAATACAAAAAGAATCATCCCTCACCTCTAGACCTAGTTTTGTAGGCTTTCTAATCCTAGCGACACTATTCCTGAGTTGAACGATCAATCCCCCGCTACTTGTCACTATACTATACTAGAACGATTAGGTACACTGCCTGGTGGGGGTTGTAAGCTTCTCAAGATCCCTTGAGAGGTAAAACCTGTTGCAAGGGCGCAATTCCCACGTATCACCTGGTCAAATTTTGACTGCAGTTGGAGTAGATCCAAACAGTGGAATATACCCAGTTGCTTATGCAATAGTTGAGGCTGAAACCAAAGATTCTTGGAAGTGGTTCCTAGATTGTCTTGGGGATGATCTTGGACTTTTTAGAAACTCTAATTTCACATTTATATCAGATAGGCAGAAGGTATGCTTTCTTTTAATCTTATTATAGTTATTTTTAATTTTTTGTTATTTTTATATTTTTTTTATATAAGTTATCAACATGTTTGAGGGTGTGATACCTGAAATTGCTGAGACATTTCCAAGTGCAGAACATAGGTACTGCCTTAAACATATCTATGACAATATGAAACTATCTTGGAGTGGACAGATGTACAAGGAATTATTGTGGAGATGTGCAACAGCTACTACCATTCATTTGTTTGATAGACAAATGGAAAAGATGAGAAGTCATAGCAAAGAGGCTTATGAATGGTTAAAGAAAATCCCACCACAACACTGGGCTAGGTCTCACTTTTCTGGTAAAAGTTTACTTTTTATTACCAAGACTTAACATATGTATGACAGAATAATAACATTTTTACTTATGATATTACAGGAAGGCCAAAATGTGACATCCTGTTAAACAACATGTGTAAGGTATTAAACAGGCAGCTTGTTGATGGAAGGGATAAACCAATCATAACTTGTTTGGAATTCATAAGGGAATACCTTATGAAAAGGATTGTCAATGTTCAGAAGGTTATTAGCAAGTGTGATGGACCTCTAACACCTCATGCTACAAAATTGTTCAAGAATATTGTCAAAGATGCTGGACAGTTAAAGGTAAGTATAAAATATTTTGCAAAATTCATAGTAGAAAGTTAAACACTTGTTTAAAAAGTTAGGATAACTAGACATTGTTGTACTTGTTATAGGTTGTTTGGAATGGTGGTGACCTGTATCAGGCTACTTGTCCCTGGGGATCACAGTATGTAGTTAATATGAAAGACAGAGTTTGTAGTTGTAGAAAATGGGAGATTAGTGGGATACCCTGCAAACATGCAGTTGCAGCCATATGGGATATGGCTAGCAATGGAGTAGAAACAGCAATACCTGAGGCTTGTTGTAATCCATGTCGTTGGTTGATAACTTGGAAAGAGATGTATAGGTTTAAAATTAATCCTGTGGAAGGTCCTCATTCATGGCCAAAATCAGATTCACAAACTATTATAGTCCCACCAGTGTATCACAAACAGATTGGAAGGCCAAGGAAAAAAAGGAGAAAGAGTGCAGCTGAACTTGCTGATGCAATGGAGAAAAGTGGAAAGCTTACAAGGGTAGGTAAGAGTGTGACTTGCAATTTGTGTAAGCAGGTTGGTCACAACAAAAGGACCTGCAAAACAAAAAAGAATGTTGGTGGTTTACAACAAGGAGCACAGAATGTTGGTGGTTCACAACATGCTGCAAATTGTGGTGCCATGGTTTCACAGTCTACAAAAGATGGTGCAATTGGTACACAAGCTTCAAGTACAAGAGTTAGAGTACATGCTTCAGTACTACATCCATCACCAACAAAAATGATAAAGAGAAGTGCTAATAGATTATCTTAAACTTGTAATGTTATGTCTATCTTAATACTTTGGATGTTTAGTATTTATGTTGTGTCTGCAATACCACTTAGGTATGTTATGTCTGTCTTATGACTTATGGTATTTTGGTATTATGTTTGTCTTGTCATTTTTGGTATTATGTTTGTCTTTCAAGACAATATACTAATTCCAAACTACTACTAACAATGACTTCCAAGCTGGATGTAATTGAAATATCATCTGATTCATCCTCACTCATGTCTACTGACAGTGGTTGGAGTAATTATTTTCCCCCAAAATCAAGTGCTACAAGCTCTGTTAAGAAAAAGGGACATGCAAAGAAGGTTGACTCAATGACAAACAAAGGTTCAAGTAAACAAGGTGTGTCAAAGAAGGCTACATTGTCACACACTGCTGCTATTCCACCTCAGTCTCTCACTGGTAAAAGAGTTCAATTCCTAGGCCTTGCCAATGACAAAAATTAGGAAGAAATCAAAGCAAAGCAGTTTGGGGTAAAAAAACCACCAAGTGGCACAGGACCAAGTGCGGCCAATAAAGGAAAAGGGAAAAGGACCATGGGCTAAGTTTATGACTTTCTAATGTCTTTTGTTTACTATGTATGTTTCTACCTTTTGATGCTACTTTAACAGCAACTATGTAATCAAAATATGCATCTATGTATGCTCCTTATGTAATCAAAATATGCATCTATGTATGCTCCTAATAACAGTTATTTCTCAAGCTGAAAATGCAATTTTTCATTAATCTTAAAGCCAAAATACAACTTGAAATACAACTTCACTGACTGCTAAACTACCCATTACCAAAATACAACTTGCTAAACTAGCCATTACCAAAATACAAACTGATAACAAGCATAACCTACTTCTTAAACACCAACTGATAAAGAAAGAAAAACACCCAACTGATAACCAACAACTTCTTGAGTCTTTTAGCTTCAACAGTTTTTCCTTGAACTTCTCCTTGTAGCCTATTCATTGAATTTAATAAACCTGGTATGATTTGGACAGCCCTATCACACATAGGAGGATCATACCAATCTATTATCCCATGGCTTGATACCTATTATTGAGAAAAATTAATTAGGTCAAATTAGGTCACATTGGGGGTTTTTTTTAATTCACACGAAATGTAAAAACTTACTCTTTTACCACAACAATAAAATCTTCTACCAGGGTTGTATGGAGTCCATGATGTTTTGATTATGGCTGGTGCTCCACATCGATTGCATCTCACCATGGTTGCTGATTACGTGTGCGTGTGTTTGAATTTTGTTTATGTGGATGAAACACTGGTAAAACATACATATATAAGTCAAGCCAAACGTGAAATTACATAAATACCCCTCACATGATAGTCACGGGACACCACTTAACGGGATAAACTAACGAGCGTTAGCCAGAGGGACCAAACCCGTTACGGGTATAAACCACGGGGAGAGGATCTGAGAAAAAATCTTTCGAGGGACCAAATCCGTTAAACCCATTAAATCACAGGGACAATTTATGAAATTTACACTAATAATAATAATAATAACAACTTCTTGTAATCGTTTGAGTTTCTAATAAAGTGAAGTAATAATTAAAAAAAAATAATGTTGATATAAATAAATGACTAAAAACGTTATTTATATCTTTCAATATCTCTATATTTTGATAATCACAAAACGAAAACCCATCAAACCAAAGATCATGACGTAAAAAAGCATTTAGTAGTAAATACTCACTTTCACCATCTAATCACTTAAGGTATGGATAAACAAAATGTCTAATGCATTATAAGATCAAAGGAACATTTTTCTTAATCACTAGATTTTTTATAAAATGTCACAAAACATTTTATATCTTTTATAAAACATTTTTGGAATTAAAAGAATATGTTTAATTCATCACAAATTTATGAATTCAAATTTTTAACCAAAAATGGCAAATCTAATCCAGAAAAAGTTTGCTCACAAAAAGACAAGAAAATCCAACGTTTAGGAGGGCGGCCCCCTTAATTATACTAGGCGGCCCCCTTAATCGTTAAGGAGACCGCCCCTTAATTAAGGAGACCGGCACGCTCCAGAACAATATTTTCTAGCCCTTTAAATACTGGATCATTCCACATATTTTTCTCACCTTTTTGCACTAAAATCTTTCTGATTCAAACCTCCATTTCTATCTCAAAAATCCTTTGATCATATAATTCATAAGTCTTTGTTTCTAAGTGATCCAAAGCTTCATCCACTCAAGTGCAAAGAGAAGAATACTTCTATCTATCACGAATAGAAGTATTACAACTTAGTATCAGCTTTCTATCTAAGTTGTTTGATCATTTCATCTTGTAAATCATTCATTCTTTGGTGTATAAAGTGTATACATTGGTTAGCTAGATTTAGATATAGGATCTAGATTTGTTGAAGGTGTGAAGTGGCATTAGAAGTGAAGAAGTAGAGGTGCATAGGATTAGTGGTAGGAGATATAAGAAGTGGTAGTATATTGTAGTAGAGATTAGTAGTGAAGACAAAGAAGTTGAAGCCTTAAAGTTGAGAAGATTTAGAAGCCTAGAAGTTGTGAAGAAGTATAAGTCTTGAAGTAGTGGATAGATCGAAGTTGTGAAGGTGTAAAGAAACAAGTGGTGTGAAGAAGTGTAGAAGGTGTGAAAGAGTGTGGAAGAAGTTGTGTTGTGATTATAGTTGTGAGATTGGTTCAAGCTACGATTAGAACTAGACATTTAGCTTTGTGTCGTTAAATTGGTGTAAGCTAAGGTGTGTACGGTTTCTACGCCATAAGGGAGGTTATTGACTTAGTGAAGAAAACTCTCGAGCTCGGTGCTCGGGGAGTGGAGTAGGGCAAGGAAGGTGTCCTTGTAGCCGAACCACTATAAATCCTTCGTCTCTCGGTTTGATCTTTCCATCTCTCACTCTTTGTTTACTTACTTGTTAGCATTTCGTATATAGTTATAATTGTTTGTGTTGTGCATATATTGATTTCACACAAAGATCAAACTAGGTTCCATTCACAACATTAATTTTATATAAACAAACCAAAAGGATATACTCATATTAAAACACATATACATACATACATATATATATATATATATACATATATATATATATATATATATATATATATATATATATATATATATATATATATATATATATATATATATATACTTATATGTGATATATGAAATCATAATTCTTACTCAACATTCTATATAAGTAGTGTTTATACGAAAAGTGTGAATAAACTAGTATCTATATTTTGTATCAAAGATTTTTGAAATTTGTGTCTATTCTTTAAAAGCAAACTTTTATAAAACGAAAAAGACGTAAAACTATTCAACCCCCCCTTATAGTTTTTCACAAATACGTATACATGAAATTAGGCTAGTTAACCCTCTTGATTTTAAGTCTATTATCATTCTTCTTATTCATCATTTATATTGAAAATCATCTTTGATCAATAGTAGAATAATTACTATTTGGACTAAATGACTATTCTAGTTGCATTAATAGATGTGCTATAATTAAGACTTGTTAGCATTCAAAACTATGATGAGTTTAGTATATATATACATGTTTTAATCTTGTATCTATAGATGACTTTATCCCTCTCAATCCTATTGCATTAAGATCATTAGAATTTACCATCACTCATCCATGTTGATGGATCTTAACACCTTGAACTTGTGTTAAATTGATACTTTGAGTTATATCACTAAGTATGCGGAATCTACTTAGTAACACTTAGAAGTTTGATTGTGAGTAAGACAGTTGTATATGAACAAGAACAATGTATGTAAACAAACTATTAGCTCCAATATTATTAATGATAATAATACGAGTGATCTTGATATCACTAGGGTTACACCTTGAAGCTCTAGAAAAAGTATATCAAACCTTTAACCTAGGATCTCCTTTTATAGCACAAGGAGTCCTCTTCTACAAGATAAGTATAAAGCTAATAGAATAAGATATACACAAGATCTATTCTATATTTATCTAAACACGTTTCCTAACAGTTATCTAATAAGCAGTGGTAATATATGTTCTTGCAGTGGTAATGAGTTTCCACTGCAAGTACAATCTTCTGCAGTTGTAACATCTTCTCTTAGCCGTGGTAACTGTTAGTATAATTCCCAACAATCCTCCCCTAACTTATGATTAATACATAAATCAATAAGTTTCTTCAAGTATTCAGTAAACATGAGGATATGGGAATTCTTCCAAACACTTATCTTTTTCTTCTTAACTCTTTATCAGCTCTCACACTTTGATCATAAATCATTTGTAGCAAATCATCTATGACTTCAGTTCTTTCCCAGCACCTAAGCTTCTCTGACAACATCACTGTCAATACTCCAGCTCTCAATGGATATTCTTTCTCAGCCAGCATAAAGACATCAACTCCATCTTGAGTAGAAACATGATGCACAGAACTTGAATCATAGAATTTCCACAAAGTTCTTGTACCATGAGCTTCAAATCTCCAATATCTATCACTTGGGTCAGGTTCATATACTCTTCTGAAGTGAACCCATAACTCCTTAGCCTTGACATCAACAAGTTCATCCTTTTTAAACTGATCTTGAACAATCCTCCACAAAGTATCCAAGTCTTCTCTATCACAAGATCTAACAATATCTTCAAAATCTCTGCACATGCTTGTGACATTTCCAGTTCTGATGATCTTCCAAGCTACACCAAAACTATCAGAAAAGATCTCCCAACCAACAACTGGATATTTTGCTTGTAGAGGTTCAATATTAAGTACATCAGTCTCTATAAACAACATATTTGTAACTTGCTCTTCTGTCAACTTGCTAGGACCCTCTTCTGCTTGAGATGATTCTTGAGTCTTCAACTTCTTTGCATCTTTTAATCTAAGACTCAATCCAGACCTTTTTGTTTTCATAACTATAGGTTCTTGATCCATTGGAATGAATTTACTATCTTGTCTTTTAATTCTGTAGTAAATACCTTCAATTTGATCATGTGACATTCCTTTGAATTGACCCATCTTCATATTACCAACATGGCAACAAAAAGTCTTCATCTCAGCAATGATCTGTGCCTTTGTAAGCTTTCTTGGCTTCTTTTGACCTTTTCTAACATCCCCAATGATTTCATCAAGAGCCTGCTGATTCTTCATTTGAATGAAATCTTTAAGTTGAGCAGACTTTTGGTCTTCATTCAAGGTTGTATTTGCAATAAGTTCAATGGCCTTCTTTCTGATTATTTGATCATTGTTAATCAAATAGTCAATCTCTTCTTCTGTAGGCACATAAGTGAATAATGGAGGTTTCTCATGTATGACAGTTGGTGAGACACTTGAAATTGGTTCTGCCATAACAGCTTCAAGTTTATCCAACCTCTTTGCTTCCATAAACCTAGCAACTTCATCTTCCTCTAGCTTTCTCTTTCTTTCATTCTCTTCTGCTTGTTGTTGCTCTGCCAATCTTGCATCAAAATTAATTTGAGCTTGTTCTTTCTTAGAAATCTTTCTTGTAAGCTCTTGTTCTGAAGCAGTCACAATAGCCTTTCCTTTAACTGATCTTATTATGGCAGCTTCGTCCTCTGCAGTGGTAATTTCTTGAGTAGCAGTGGGAACCTTTTCACTTGCAGTGGTAATTGGTTGATCAGTGGGAACTGGTTCTGCTTCAGTGGAAATTGGTTGAGCAGTTCCAACTAAATCATCAAAATTAAAACCAGCATCAACATCCATATCTTCAAAATCCAATTTCCTCCCTTCAGTCTCAGCTACATCATCTTTTGCTTGAGCATTATCAGAATCAGTGAGCTCAGCAAACTCTTTTCAATTTTTTTTAACTCCTCCCCTTAAGCTCTGCATCTATTTTCCTCCCCTGTTTGGAAGAATCTCCCAAAGCTTTAGTAGAACTTGCAGAAAACTCATCCTGAGGTGAAGATGATGAAGATAACACAACTTTAGCAGATCTTTTCTTCTTGAGATTCTCAACTTTAGTCTGCAATCTTTGAATCTCATTCTTCAAGTGATTCAGCTCTGTGGCATGTTGTTCTTTGGTCTGTGCCATATCTTTCTCTAGAGCTTGAACCTGCTTGACTAACTTGGTACAAATTTCCATCAATTCAGGTAGTTGCACACTGCCTTCATCACTTCCAACTGTGTAACCTGTTGGGAGAGGTGAATCATGAGGCATGGATTCAGGCTCTTCCCTAGTTGGACTAGGATGAAGCCTTGAACCACCACTGCTTGTTCCTAAACCAAAAGGTTCAGCAACATGAAAAATTTAAGATAAGAGAAGTTGGCTGTTTAGACCTTCTCTCATAAGTGTGAGTTACAGCAGGGGTATGGTGAATTGGTGGAACAACAATATTGGGTGTGTTATGGGATACAACTGGGATGGTTGCATCTTAACCCTGTACTTGAGCAATTTTAGCAAGCATTTGAGGTAAAAGTGGATGAACCTCCCCATTCCAAAGATCTGAAGCCTTACACATGTTTTGAAAAACTTTTGGCTTAAGACTGGAAGGTTCATAAATTCTATTGTGAGGGTGCAGTTGAAACTCATTTAACACTGCTTGCACAAACCTTGGATACATCAAAAATTTATGTTGACTCTTTACATTGCCTTTCATATTATTGAAAATAAACTTTGAAAAATTGAAAGTCCTATCAGTTGCCAAACAAACCAAAGGATAAGCCATGGTTGATGCAAATTGTTCATAAGATGTTTTCTTAGGACTTAGGCAATGTAAAAGAGTGTGAATTAAAAATCTCCAATGGGGACAAAAACACCCTTTTCTGAAAGTAACTTTTTGTTCAGATGTATCATACCCCATTAAAGCAATATTAGTGAAAATTTCTGAATTAGGTAATGTGATGATACCATTGAGATCATCCAATTGGAGAATTCTCCTCAAGGATGACTCAGTAACATCAATAGTTACCCCATCAACTGTGGCTCTTAGAGCATCCACAGATTCTTGTGTGTCTCCCTGTTCAAGAGTTATGGACTCCACAGTGTTCCAGAACTGTTTGATATGAGAGACATAGATTGTGGGATTAATAGTTAAGGCATACCTTATATGAGTTGTGTTTAGAAAATCGACAATCTGATGAAAAACAGGGCCACTCTTCTCGTTTGACTTTTGTAAGTAGGCCACTTGGTTGTGCTCCTCGACAAATTTTAGAATCGCCATGATATTTGCGAAAAAGAGAATAAAAGTGTTAGTAATCAAAATAAAAAGCAAGCCGTATGATGATCAATTTATACTAATAGGGTTTGAGGAGGTTGCGCAATGTGAATTATCTTTAGAAAGAATTATCTTTGGAAAAAGAATAATTTATAATAAGAAAGTGGATAATTCACAAAAGATTTTACCCTATTAATAAGGAAAGACGGTTAATTTTACAACGACTAGTAAAAAATGGATTACTGACACAACAGTTGTAATGGCTAGTTCATCAGTGGAAAAATTACTCTTGCAGTGGTAACTAATGAACTAGCAGTGGTAAAATTTTCACAACATATCAAAGAGCAGTGGTGAATAAAACATTAAAATTTGCTGCTCTTATCATAGTTTTTAGCAAACTACCAGCTATCAACGGATTTGATATGTCTTTACCATGAGCCATTTGCTATGGACTAGCCAACTCTTGATCACTTGGATGTATGGTGAGTTGATAACCTAGTTTTTGGTAAACTATCAACCATAAACGGATTTGATAAGTCTTTACCAGTAGCCGTTTGCTCTGGACTAGTTGATTCTTATGTGGATTAGACATGGTGAATCAATAACCATTTGTTGTGTGTCCATGATACACACCTTATTACTCCAATGACTCCAATAATATGGGTTGAATGCTGCAAACCAAAGTAACTTTCAACTTAACCCATAATTATTAACCCAAAGTAACTTTTTAACCAAGTTACTATTCACAAAAATATCTTCCAAAACTCAACCCGATAATAACCAAATTTACTCCTCCAACCTACCAAACCAGGTAAGAGTAAATATTCTTCATTAATTAGAATTCGACCTTGACTTTGCTTATAAAAGGGGGCTCAAAACTTTTATCTCTCATCAACAAACAACTTCAACAACACAAACCCTTAATCAACACAATGAGCTGGTTCCCAATAGTCTACATATCTTTTGATGATTCTTCTGATGAGGAAATCAGCTATTGTTCAAACTCAGAGGATCATTCAACAGGATGGAGTGATTACTTCCCACCAAGTGCAACCACTTCCACAGCTTCCAACAAGCCAACCAAAAAGACTGAAGCTTCTCCTGCTCCATCTTTGGAGTTCTATTCTAGTTCTTCCTCTGATGATGAGAATGATCCAACCTTTGATCTTTCCAAAGAGCTTCCAAAGGCCCTTACAACAGCATTGAAGACTGCCATAAGCAACATGAAGTGGCCTGCTGTTGAGAAGCCTACCCAAGCACCAAAGCCTCCCAAGCAAGTTCTGGGACTTGCTTGTCCAAGGAAACAACTCTCTTTTGATGACAAGAGAAAGAAAGCTTCCAAAGGCAAGCATGACTATGAAGGAAAAGGAAAGAAACCTATGGAGTAGGTGCTAGGTTGTAGGTTTATGTTTTATGGGATGGTTTTTTGTTTTGGTGACAATGTTTTCTTGATGGTTGTAATGTACTCTTCTGATGATCAATAAAAGTACTTCTTTCTTCTTGCTTTTATCACCAAACTTTCCACTGTTGTATGTTAATTTCCACTGTGCTCTTGATAACTCTGCATACAAATTAGTAGAAAACCATACATACAATACAAACAATATTAGTACCTAAAAACTATCCTGCAACACTGAAAAGTATTAGACATCAAACATTTATGGATTTAGCATTCCAATACCTGTTACCAAGTATTGAAACCTACCCACATCAAGCCCTTTTGTTAATAAATCAGCATAATTGTCATCAGTACGAATCTTGACAACATTAATAAGCTTTTTCTCAAAACAATCTCTAATAAAGTGATGTCTAATTTCAATATGTTTAGTTTTAGTGTGTTGCACAGGATTTTTAATAATGCATATGGTACTACTATTGTCTATATAGATAATGGTGTTCATGAAATTGTACCCATAATCCAATAATTGATTCTGAAGCCAAAGGATCTGAGCACAACAACTAGCAGCTGCAACATATTCTGCTTCAGTGGTTGAAGTAGCAACCATAGTTTGCTTCTTGCACTGCCATGACACCAATCTACATCCAAGAAATTGACATCCTCCAGTAGTTGATCTTCTATCCAAACTTGCACCAGCATAGTCACTATCTGAGTATGTGATCAATTCCATTGGAAAGTCTCTTGGATACCATAATCCTAGGTTAGGATAAGTCTTCAAGTACCTAAAATCTTTTCCACTGCTGTCATATGTGATGTCTTTGGAGTCACTTGAAATCTTGCACAAGCACATACAACAAACATAATGTCTGGCCTTGATGAAGTAAGATACATCAAAGAACCAATCATAGATCTGTAAGTGTGAACATCAACATTAGCACCACTAGTATTCTTCAACAATAAGTGAGTGGTCTTGTCAGTAGGGGTATTAGAAGATTTTGCATCAGTAAACTTGAACTTCTTAATAATCTCAGCCACATATTTGTCTTGACTGATAAATATGCCTTCCTTACTCTGTTGTACTTGCAGCCCCAAAAAGAATGTAAGTTCTCCCATAGAACTCATTTGAAATTCATCCTTCATCAGCTTCTCAAACTCTTTGCACATCTATTGTTTAGTAGACCCAAAGATAATATCATCAACATATACTTGCACAAGTAGAATATCACCCTTGTCTTTCTTGATGAACAAAGTTTGGTCCATCTTGCCTTTATGAAACCCATTATTCAATAAATAAGTAGCTAAGGTTTCATATCACTTCCTTGGAGCCTGATGTAAGCCATAAAGAGCCTTAACCACTTTGTGGAAAACTAGAAGGGGGGTTGAATAGTTTACCGATTAAAATCTTTTTAACTTGTTAAGTTAGCTTTGAAACTTTCCGTTTGATCAAAGATATATGCACAAACACAATATATAACATGCAAGTAAATGAAAGAAACGATCAAACCATAACACGAGTATTTATCGTGGTTCGGCTACAAGGACTCTTTTTCCTTGCCCTATGTCCACGCCCCGAGTATCCAACTCGAGAGTTTCTTTCACTAGTCAACAAGCTCCTTTCACCGGCGGAGAAAACCTTACACGTCGCTTATACTTTTACCGACACAAAGCTAAATGTCGAGTTCTTTTACAAGGGCACAACAACTCCCGTTAGTTCTTTTACTAGGGTACAACAACTCCCAACACTCTTTGTATTTTGAGGACTAAAATACTAACCGATCACTACTGAAAATACACAATCAAATGAAGTGTAAACTACACAAGTCTACACAATGCTAAGCTAACAAGTCTTGCAACGTTGTGTTGAATACTTGTTACTTTTAGTAAGCTCGTGAATCTCTTTGCTACAAAAAGAAACTTCACATATGAAATGTTAAGAGGTTAGATGAAAGAATGAAAGTGTGTGTAAAAATATAATGTCAAGTGATGAGCCAAAATTCAACTTGTGGCTCAATATTTATAGCCAAAACCTTCTGCAGGTCTGGCGGATCAGGCGGACCCCTGAGAAGGGTTCCGCCCGTGTACCTCCAGGGTACCGCTGGGCTTGCAGTTGGTTTTTGCAATAAATCTTGCAAACCAAACAAAGTCACATCTCATTACTCTTGCAAACCAAACAATGTCACATCACATAATATCAAGTCAAACACTAAACTTGCAAGCAACATCAAAGTAAGTCAAACACATTTCTTTCCATAAATGTATAATGACAAAACTTGCCATAAATGTGATGTGACAATTCTATTTTTAGAAAATAAGAAGTGTTGTGTTTTATGAAATGTAAAATGTAGCAAAAGTCTAGTTTATGCAAGTCTTTAAAACTAAGATTGTGTTTTACTTAGAAACAAAAGTTTACATTTGTCATTAACAAAACTTAGCGAAGATCATAAAATATAAATAACGTTTTTAGGCAATATTTGTATTAACAATCTCTCCTTTTTTGTTGATGACAAAACATAAACATTGTTTTTAAGTAACTCACAAAATCTTGGTTTTTAAGACTTAAAAAATTAATATTAAACTTGTTTTTCTTAAGTTATGAAAATCATATTAAGTTTTGAAAGTTTAATATATTTCTCCCCCTTTTTGTCAAAACAAAAAGAAGAGTGGCGAAGCGGAATAATACCAATGCTCCCCCTTGGTCAATACTCCCCTTAAATGGAGTGCCAAGATGGGAAACATGGATTTTGGACCCTACAAAAAAAATTGTTAGTTGGTGATATATATAGTCAAGAATGTAGTTACCACACACATTGCAACCACAATGAGAACACAAACATGATCAACCAACAATGTACTAAAGTGAGTAGAAAGAAATATCATTCCAAGTAAAATTTTGACTTTTAAAAGTCAAAGGACAAGAAATGAGAACTATTCTTCTACTTCTAAACAAAAACTAAAAAATAACCAAAAAAAATAAAATCCTACTTTCCTAAATTGGGGCAAACGGCCTCCAAGGATTGTCTAGGATTTTTTGGGGTGGGAAAGAGCATCCAAACGTTCTATGACATGTTGGAATGTAAAACGGGTTTCATTTTGGAATTGGTTAAGCAATGTTTTGATGGTTTCACCCATTTGCTCACAATTTGAGCAAGCATGGGAATGAGTGGGTTGAAATGGGTTGGTTTTGATTTCTTGGTTTGAAGGTTGGTTGGTTTTTGGTTCTTGGGTGGAGGATGGATTTGGTATTGAGTCAAGCAAGGTGGTTTGAAATTCCATTGCTTGATGAAGGTGGTTCTCAACCATGCTTTGGATTTCCTCATATGAGGGGAAGAAAGTCTCAAAGGTTTGGGCTTGAGAACGTGGTGGATTTGGGGGATCATTGTTTTCAAAGTTTGGTTCTCCATATAGAGGACCATGGATGTCATGGTAGATGGGGTGAAACAATAATGGTTTAGGTGGATGGTACACCTGTTGTGGTGGTTGAATGTGGTTAAAAAGGTTATCTTGGTCAAGAATTGACGTTGGTGATTCATTTGCAAAAGGTGGTGGTTGTGTAGGTCTTGGTGGAAGATCATTAAGATCTTGGACAAATGGGTGTGGTGATGTGGGAGGAGACCCAAATAGTTCCATTGGCTCAATTTTGGGTAATGGTGATGGTGATGAAGTTTTGGATGGTTGAGTTGGAGCACTTGGTGGAGTTGTGTCAATAGGTGATTTAGTTGGTGGTGGAGTGAGCTCATTTGGTTCATTGGGTGATGGTGATGGAGATGCAAGGTTCAAAAAGTGTTCATTTTTTATGGGTAATGTGAATTCATCCGAGGATGAGGAGCTTAGGTTGATGGGTTGATTGGACCATAGTGGTTTAACACTAATCCGGGCGGTTTTCCGGATGGGTCTTGATGGTTGAGAGGTGTTTGTTGACTTAGTCATGGTGAAAAATGGTTTATAAGTTTCAGAAATTGTGTTGAGGAAGGTGTGATTTGATGGTGTTTAGGATGGCTTAATTTATAGTGTTGATGGATTATGGAAAGGAGTGTTTGGATTTGATGTTAGTCCATACAAAAATGGAGGTTTCTAATGATTTGGAAAACTAATTGTGGGTTGTCAAATCATGGAAGTCAATCCAATGAAAATGGTGAAGTGAGAAGACAAGTTTTGCACTAAATGCTTAGTGGTTTTGGTGGATTTGTGGTAGTATAAATCTCAGGGATTTCAAGGATCCCTTAAAAGGGTTCATTCCTTTATGTTTGAGGGGTCCTTGAGGTTGTTATGGCTAAATTTGAATTTTGGCGGGAATTGGTTTTGGTTAAGTTTATGGAAGAATGAGTATCCTATTATGCTAAACACATTACAAATAATGGGTTTCTACCTAAAAGGATTGGATTTTGGTGTTTGGATGTTGAATTGGTGAAAATGAAAACAAAAATTCTGCAGGTTGCTGGCGGCACCCTCAGAATACACAGGCGGAACCCATTTGAGGGTGCCGCCTGGTCCGTTGGGCCAATTATGGAATTCCCAGAATTTACACTGGCGGAACCCAATATTGGGTACCGCCAGACCCAAAAAAGTTGGCAGTCCGCGTTTTTGACCCGCGAGACGATTTTCAAAATTTTCGAAAACTCCTAAAATCAAAAAGATAAGACATTTCTGGTTGGGCAATGCAAAAAATAGACACGTAAACATGCATTCATAGGACTTTGACCTTGAGGTCGAGAATTTCACTATACTTAGTGAAAATATCATAAACTTGAAAATTTGACAACTTGCCAAGAGTTGTCTACCTGCATCAAAGTTAGATACTACATGTTCCAAATTGTATCAAACATTGTACAAACACACAAATTCATCACAAATATTGTTTAAACGACCAAATTTGTTTAAATAGCACCTAGTGCCAAACACTCCTACACACCCACACTCATTGACGGTCGATCTTGTTCTTGAGCTTTCCAAGGAACCTTCCAAGATTCTTAAACATCCCCTTTGTTTGCTTGAACTCCTCCGACTCATTAGGAATATCCGAAAGTTGAGAAAGGTATTCGAGAGGAGGGAGCCTAGAGTTTGGCAAATTGTCATCTTCACTCATTGAGGAAGACGAAGATGAGGTAGGAGGATGTGGACGTTTTCCTTGGGCTTTGTACACTCTCTTATCACTTAGTGGGACAAAGATGTGTGGGATGAGAGAGTAGTTAAGGCGAAGACCGTTTGGAGTTGGTGGAATGGGTGAGATGAACCTAAAGAGACGGGTCAAGAGCATTCCATACGGCATAGCCGTTGTGCCATGCACGGGAATGTCGGCCATTCTCTTGGCCATGTCATTCCCCGAGGAGTTTGCTCAAATGTCATTCCCCGAACGGGTTCTCCTAGTGGTGGTGGTCCTAACAAAGAGGTGGTCATGGAGAACGTCTTTTGAGACAAGGGGTGTGCCATAAGGGTGGATACGGTCATGAAGGTTGTCAAGAGTTGAGAGGGAGTGCAAGTCGGAATAGAGGCAAGTACCACGGTTTGGAACACCTAGGATTTGAGCAAACTCCTCAAGAGTGAAGGAGTATTGATGACCGCTAACCCTAAAGTTGATAGACATATGACCATAATCATCCGTGGAGAGGACACATGATGCATAGAACTCTAGAATGAACCTAGGACAAATAGGCTCGTCGATATTCAAAAGACACTCAAAGTTGATTGTGACAAAATTGGCGTAAAGGTTTATGCCTTCTAGGAAAGACGGGTCAATGGTTCTACCCTCATAGACATAGTGTTTTTCTAGGGCTTTGAAAACGTTTACTTGGTTTGGGGTAAGGCATTTGGTTTTGTGGTGTTTTGGTAGGTACTTAATGGTGTCCTTGTGGTCGTAGTGGGTTAGAGGAGGCATGATGATTCCTAGAACAACAAAATTTCACATTTTAGTTTACGTAAACCACTATTATAATATGGATGTTCTAGTGTGTGCCTATATGAAAACAATGTGGAGGTGCGGTTATCTTGACTCATTTTGATGCTTCAAAATCGTTTTATGCAAGTTTTGTTATAAAACAAAAGATAACCCAAACACTCCTAGTTCAATGTAGCTTCGTTTGAATGTACCCGAAAATACATATTGGTTATGTATTCCCTTTAGCATTCAAGAGACATTATGCAAGTGATGTTTTAAACATAATGTTTTGATTTTGTATTCTCAATGTGAGACGAAAAAATATTTGTCCTACTTGTGAGAAATTTTTGGAAGGATTTGACATGGGGAATTTTAGCAAACATGTTTATACTAATTAAAGATGCAATTCCTAACTATGGGAAACATGATTAGTTTTATTAAACACCTAATCTAATGCATGAGTTTTTCAAGTTAATGCATAACCCCAAGTTTTTGTTTTTGTGCAAGAAATAGAATTCCTAGACTCAGATCAGGATTGTAATCATGTTTAGAATACTTACAATGATGATTTAGTTGCAATGTAAATGAATGGAAGACCAAGAATTCGTAGGTATGGATGGATGGTAAAGTGAATAGTAGTAGTTTGGAAGTGGTGGTATGAGATAATGGGTGTTTGGTTTAATATAAACAAAGAAAATGATTCTGCAGGTCGACGGACACGGCGGAACCCTGAGTTGGGTTCCGTCCGTTATGGCTGAGGGTTCCGCCGACCCTGCTGAGAAAAATGGTTTTGGATTTGTTTTGATTTTTGTGATTTTTGTCTAATGTCCAGAACTACAATGTAGGTTCCATGAGTCCTAAGCCTAGCCTAAGAAGATTAAAAGGTTCACGTTTAAGAGGTTTAGTGAGAATGTGGGCTATGTTGTCTTCGGAAGAAACTTTCTCAATTGAGATATTTCCTTTTTGAACGTTGTCACGAAGGAAATGATGACGGATTTCAATATGTTTGGTACGAGCATGTTGAACCGGGTTTTTGCTAAGATCAATGGCACCTTTGTTGTCACAAAGAATTGTGATGTCGTTGAGTTGAATTCCGTAGTCGACAAGAACTTGCTTCATCCAAAGAGCTTGTTGACATGCCTTTCCGGCCGAAACGTACTCGGCTTTCGTTGTTGAGATAGCAAGAGCCGTTTGCTTCTTAGACAACCATGAGGTGAGACAATGTCCAACAAAAGTACAAATACCACTTGTGCTTTTTCTATCGACATAGTCACCGGCATGATCCGAGTCGGCATACACTATGGTGTCTATTCCCGTTCCTTTGGGATACCATAAACCTAAATGTGTAGTGCCCTTAATATACCTAAAAATCCTTTTAACGGCTTCGAGATGAGTAGTTTTAGGATCTTCTTGAAAACGAGCACATAGACAAACACTAAACATAATGTCGGGTCTACTAGCCGTTAGGTAAAGTAGACTACCAATCATACCTCTATATTTAGTGCTATCTACGGATTCACTTTCCTCATCCTTGGTGAGTTTAGTTTTCGTGGACATGGGAGTTTTGATAGGTTTCGAATCTTCTAGTCCAAATTTCTTAAGCATGTCCTTAATATATTTAGATTGGTTAAAGAAGATACCATCTTCTAGTTGTTTGATTTGGAGTCCTAGGAAAAAGTTGAGTTCTCCCATCATACTCATTTCAAACTCGTCATGCATGATTTTTGAGAAATCCACACATAATTCTTGACAAGTTGATCCGAATATAATGTCATCAACATAGATTTGGACTATGATAATATGTGAATCTTTCTTCTTAGTGAAGAGAGTATTATCAACTAAGCCCATGGTATACTTATGGTCAACTAGGAATGTTTTAAGTCGATCGTACCATGCTTTTGGAGCTTGCTTAAGTCCGTAAAGAGTCTTTTTAAGTTTGTAAACGTGATTTGGTTTTTCAAAATCGATGAAGCCCGGTGGTTGAGCAACATACACTTCTTCATTAATGACTCCGTTTAGAAATGAACTTTTGACATCCATTTGAAAGAGTTTAAAATTGTGTACACATGCATATGCAAGTAAGATTCTAATTGACTCGAGCCTAGCAACCGGAGCAAAAGTTTCATCGTAGTCAATGCCTTCTTGTTGGTTATATCCTTGTGCAACTAGCCTAGCTTTGTTTCTAGACACAATTCCATTTTCATCCATTTTATTTCGAAATACCCATTTTGTTCGAATTATAGTTTGACTCTTTGGTTGAGGAACTAATGTCCATACATCATTCCTAACAAATTGGTTTAACTCTTCTTGCATTGCAATTACCCAAGACTCATCTTTAATTGCTTCATTAATATTTTTAGGTTCAATGGTTGACACGAAACAAAAGTAGTTGCTTTCATTTTGAACTTTTGACCTTAGTGTTCTTTCGTTAATGTTGCCAATGACACTATCTAATGGATGACTTTTAGATTCTTTGACATTGACAATTTCTTTGTTAAATAGTTCATCTTCTTTGTCATCACTTAAAATTTCTTGATTTTCTATTGCTTGGCTTTCAACTAAGTCATCATCTACCAAAGGTGATGTCTTAGAGGGAGGTGGACTCTCGTCAAATGTTACGTTCAACGATTCCTCGACTCTTAAGGTTTCTTTGTTCAAAACAATGTATGCTTTACTATTTTGTGAATATCCAAGAAATACACCTTCATAAGACTTTGGGTCAAATTTGGTGAGATAATCCTTGGTGTTAAGAATGAAAAATTTACTCCCAAACACTCTAAAGTATCCTAATGTAGCCTTTTTACCTTTATATAGTTCATAAGGGGTTTTATTCAAAAATGGTCTAATTAGGACTCGATTTAAAATGTACGTTGAAGTGTCGACGGCATTACACCAAAACTTTTGTGGAATGTTTTGTTCATTAAGCATTGTTCTACTCATCTCTTGCAATGTCCGGTTTTTACGTTCTACTACACCATTAGATTGAGGAGTACGTGGAGCCGAAAAGTTATGAGTTATACCAATATTATCACAAAAGTTTCCAAATTGAAATTCATTATCAAATTCACGACCGTGATCCGTTCTAATAGACACAATATTAGACCCGACTTGATTTTGAATTTTCTTACTTAGAATCTCAAATTTATCAAAAGCTTCATTTTTACTTTTCAAAAATTTTGTCCAAGTATATCTTGAGTAATCATCAACTATGACCAAAGTGTAGAAGTTGCCTCCATAACTTTGTATAGCGGATGGACCAAATAAATCCATATGCAAAAGTTCTAGACACCTAGATGTAGAAACCAAGTTTTTAGCCTTATGGCTATTATGGACTTGTTTACCGACTTTGCAAGCATCACAAAAGTGTTGGTCATATTTCAACTTAGGTAGGTTTCGAACTAAGTCTTTGGAGGAGAGGTTTTGGATTAGTCTCATCTAATGAGGTAAGACAAAGTTTGTCTCTAGATGTTGGATCCATCTTCATGACATATACGTTATTCTTAAGGACACCTTTGGCTATGGTTATACCATCTTTAAGTATTTTACTTCCGTTTTCACTAAAAAGAACATTATACTTATTACGAAAAAGTTGACTAATACTAAGGAGATTAAAACCTAAGTTATCAACATGAGCTACATCATCAATAAAAAGAGAGTCATGAGAGATTGTACCTTTTCCGATGATTTTGCTCTTAGCATTACTACCAAACGTAACATTACCTCCGTCACATTTGTAATAAGAAGTGAAGAGGCTTTTGTTACCCGTCATGTGCCTTGAACAACCGCTATCTTTAATCCATTCATCCGGTTCCAAACAAACTTTGAGGCACACCTATTTTATGAAAAACACTCAAACATTTGGTCCCCAATTTCTCATGGGTCCATTTTGGTTAAGCAAGCCATTAATTTGTTCCAAGTATGAAAATAGAGCATAAGGGTTCCATGGCATATGGTTTGGAGTTTGGTAATGTCTAGGAGTGTTTTGGTTCCAAACATGTTGGTAGTTTGGTCGAGCGTTGAAGTTGCTCTTTGGAAAGGGGCGTTTGGGAATTGGAGTCTTAGGTCTTGGTTGAGTAGTTTTAGCTCTAAATTCATTTTTACTAAATCCTACTCCAGTTTTAAACATAGGTTTTGTTCCACTTTTGTATGTGACTTTAACAAATTTTGAACGATCCGAAGTGGATGAGGTTACTGCTACAGCAGGCCTGGCGGAACCTTCGGGACCAACGGGCGGAACCCTAAATTGGGTTCCGCCTGATCTGCAGGCTGCTGTAGCAATTTTTTTTGTTTCTTGTGCAATCTTTTCTTGTTTCATTTGACCCGTTGAAGTTTCTATTTTCGTAAATCCTAGTCCTGTTTTATCAAAGGGTGACTTTTGAAGTTTCATAATTTCATCCGCACAAGAAATGCTCTTATCGAACTTCTTAAACTTTGTGGTTTGTTTTATTAGATCATTTTGAGTAATTTTGAGTTTCTCAACTTCTAATTTAAGCTCTTCACATGATTTGCAAGGTGTGTCAATACCTTTACTCTTTTCTAATCTCTTAGCTTTTTCTTTTAACTCATAAACTTCATTTTCTAAAAACTCCTTTTTAGTTTCAAAAATTTATTTTTGTTTATGATTTTTAAGCTCAATTCACAAAGTTTGTTATATTTTTTTTGTAAAGTGTCATCATCAATAGAGGAGTAAGATGAGTCGGATAATACCTCATTTGAGTTGTGAGCCATGAGAGCAATATCGTCATTCTTTGGCTCATCGTCATCTCCTTCATAGTCACTCCAAGCACCACCCACGAAAGCTTGTTGAGGTTTGCTCTTGGGTGGTTTTGGACATTCTCCTACAAGATGACTTGTGTCTCCACACCTATAGCATTTTCTTTCAACCTTTCCTTTCCTATCATCACGATCTTTTCGGAAAGTTTTCTTGTCATCTTTAGGTTGCCTTACAAATTTTCCTCTTCTACGAAAGAACTTCTTGAAGTCTCTAACGGCCATAGCATATTCCTCATCATCACTATCCGAAGTAGATTCTTCATCATCACTTGATTGGACTCTAGCTTTCAAGGCAATGGACTTAACTTTTTCTTTCTTGCCTCTAACTAGTTCCGAATCTTTTTCCATTACCATTTCGTGAACTTTGAGGTTTCCAATTAGCTCATCAAGTGACATGCTTGAAAGATCTTTGGATTCTTCAATTGCCGTCACTTTTGCTCTCCACTTCGGATGGAGTGCTCTAAGAAATTTCCTGACAAAGTTCTTACTACAAAAAGATTCGTCAAGTACTTTAAGTGAAGTA
Organism: Artemisia argyi; assembly: GCA_030686995.1. Lineage (NCBI taxonomy): Eukaryota > Viridiplantae > Streptophyta > Magnoliopsida > Asterales > Asteraceae > Artemisia > Artemisia argyi. The sequence goes on from CM060685.1 coordinate 139,183,914, forward strand.
ATAATAGTATTAAATATAGCAAAAGCATTATCAATAATCTCATCTTCGGAAATAACAAATTGTTCATATTGTTGAACAAGAAGATCAATTTTGTTATCTTTAACTTGTGAGTTTCCTTGATGAGTGACAATTAAAGATTGCCAAATATCTTTGGCGGTTTTACACAAAAAGACTCTTTCATATTCTTTCTTAGGCAAAGCATTGTAAAGCATCATTTTAGCTTCATTATTTTTACCTATTAATTTCTTTTGATCATCATCTTTGATGTTAGTAACTACGTTATCACCATCAATAATTATATACCACAAATCTATATCTTTAGATTTCACGTAAGTTTCAAAACGGTTTTTCCAATATATAAAACCATTTGCTTCAAAGAGTGGTGGTCGTTGCATAGATTGCCCTTCTTTGTAATTTTCAAAGTCCATGGATCGTTTCAAGTTTTAAAACACAATATATTTTAAAAGCTTGAGTAACGTAGCTCTTGATGCCAATTGTGGAAAACTAGAAGGGGGGTTGAATAGTTTACCGATTAAAATCTTTTTAACTTGTTAAGTTAGCTTTGAAACTTTCCGTTTGATCAAAGATATATGCACAAACACAATATATAACATGCAAGTAAATGAAAGAAACGATCAAACCACAACACGAGTATTTATCGTGGTTCGGCTACAAGGACTCTTTTTCCTTGCCCTACGTCCACGCCCCGAGTATCCAACTCGAGAGTTTCTTTCACTAGTCAACAAGCTCCTTTCACCGGCGGAGAAAACCTTACACGTCGCTTATACTTTTACCGACACAAAGCTAAATGTCGAGTTCTTTTACAAGGGCACAACCACTCCCGTTAGTTCTTTTACTAGGGTACAACAACTCCCAACACTCTTTGTATTTTGAGGACTAAAATACTAACCGATCACTACTGAAAATACACAATCAAATGAAGTGTAAACTACACAAGTCTACACAATGCTAAGCTAACAAGTCTTGCAACGTTGTGTTGAATACTTGTTACTTTTAGTAAGCTCGTGAATCTCTTTGCTACAAAAAGAAACTTCACATATGAAATGTTAAGAGGTTAGATGAAAGAATGAAAGTGTGTGTAAAAATATAATGTCAAGTGATGAGCCAAAATTCAACTTGTGGCTCAATATTTATAGCCAAAACCTTCTGCATGTCTGGCGGATCAGGCGGACCCCTGAGAACGGTTCCGCCCGTGTACCTCTAGGGTACCGCCAGGCTTGTAGTTGGTTTTTGCAATAAATCTTGCAAACCAAACAAAGTCACATCTCATTACTCTTGCAAACCAAACAATGTCACATCACATAATATCAGGTCAAACACTAAACTTGCAAGCAACATCAAAGTAAGTCAAACACATTTCTTTCCATAAATGTATAATGACAAAACTTGCCATAAATGTGATGTGACAATTCTATTTTTAGAAAATAAGAAGTGTTGTGTTTTATGAAATGTAAAATGTAGCAAAAGTCTAGTTTATGCAAGTCTTTTAAACTAAGATTGTGTTTTACTTAGAAACAAAAGTTTACATTTGTCATTAACAAAACTTAGCGAAGATCGTAAAATATAAATAACGTTTTTAGGCGATATTTGTATTAACACACTTTATATACTTTATTTCGGTGTTGAGGATCTTCAAAGCCTGGAGGTTGAGAGACATATACCTCCTCATCAATAGTACCATACATAAAGGCACTCTTAACATCCATTTGATAGACTGTAAAGCCCATAAATGATGCATAGGCTAAAAAAAATCTAATAGCCTCAATCCTTGCAACAGGAGCAAACACTTCTTCATAATCAATACCTTGCTCTTGAGTATATCCTTGAGCAACCAATCTAGCTTTGTTCCTGATTACAATACCTCTTTCATCTTTCTTGTTTCTGAAAACCCATTTAGTACCAATGACCTTCATACCATCAGGCAAGTCACAAAGAACCCAAACCTTTTGAAGTTTAAACTGCAGTAACTCTTCTTGCATAGCTTCAACCCAGCTAGATTCTCCTAGAGCCATATACACATTCTTAGGCTCCACCTGTGAGAGAAAACAGAAAAACAAACACTCATTCTTCTTACTATGTTTCTTGGACTCATACACTTCACTTATGAACCCATGAATATCATTTTTCTTTGTCTGTCTTTTAATCTTCACACCTGATTGAAGTTCACCAATAACATTATCAAGTGGATGCACTTTGTGAATTGAAGATTGTGATGTGCTAGGAATATCATATGTTGTAGGCATGTTAGAGATCTCTACATCATCACTTGGTGATTCCTGAGAAGTATGTTCCACATTTGGGCTGACAGTGGAAACTTCTAGTGTAGCAGTGGGAATGGAGTTACCACTGCTAGTAGGAATATCTTTATGAACATCAAAATTCACACCATCTGCATCACTTGTCTTTTCAGAATTATCAACAAAGTCCCAAAGTGGCATAACAATTTGATCTTCATCATCTTTACAAGCTTCATCTTCATCAATGAATTCTTCTGAATCTACTAAAATCATCAGTCACAACAAGACAATACTTCTTCAAATTTATGCTGCTCACAGAAGTAGGACCAAACAAGTCCATATGCAGCATAAAGAGTGGATGATCAATAGAATTGAATGCTTTGGTCTTGCATGAAGCTCTGTGTTGCTTTCCTTTGAGACAGGCAACACAAGTCTGGTCATTTTCAAATCTTTTCTCTGGTAGACCTCTGACAAGTCCATCTTTCACAATCTTGTTGATGGTCATGAAGTTGACATGACCAAGTCTTTTATGCCAAAGCATTGATTCATCCAAAGTGGCTTTAGCAAGCAAGCAAGTAACATCATTATGAGCCACTATGTTCTTCATGTCAATGCTATACAGATTACCTTTTCTAGGGATTTTAAGCAAAATGTCACTTTCATCAGGAAGCTTATAATCCTTAGATAAGATATAGCATTCATCTTCTGTGAATAGAACGCTATGCTTCTTGTCACACATCTGTGACACACTAAAAAGGTTGTACTTGAGTTCTTTCACATACTGCACATCTTTAAAATCAATGTTTCCAGCCTTCATTGTTCCTTTGCCAGAAACTTTGCCACCAATTCCTCCTCCAAAGCTGACAAATTGTCCATCATAAGGTTGAAAGTCTGAAAGATAGGACTTATTGCCAGTCATGTGCCTGGAACATCCACTATCTGAGTATCCTTGATCATTTGTAGTCTTTGAATGTCCCTGCACACAAAATAAAGGAATTAGTTCCTTTTGGGGACCCAAGCCACAAATGACTTGGATCTGCCTCGTGTATCAATATAATTATATCTATCAAAGGTCATTGATACACCATTGGGATTGTTTGAGGTGATGGTTCCTTTTGGTTTCCATTCTCAACGTGCTGAGGCCTTAACAGCATTTCCCATATTTACCCTTTTCTTGTTAACAGACCCACCAGTGGTAACCTTTGGCCTTGCAGTGGTAACTGCTGGCTTAGCAATGGAAACTGCTTGTTTTGAAACTTTGGGTACCCACTTCTAATTATTGTTAACTTTCTTTTCAAAATTGGTCTTTCTCCCTGTTTGAGTAGATTTAACAAAAGTAGTAACAGGGGGCTTAGGGTAAACTCTGTTTTTATTTCTGGCAGTGGCAACTGCTGGTCTAGCAGTGGAAACTGCTGGTCTAGCAGTGAAAAGTGGTTTAATGCCAGAATGAAGCAAAACAGACCTGGGAATCATCTTGCTAAGTGGATTTGGGTGAGTTAAATTATTAGCATTTTGTCCATTCACCCTAGTATTCCCAAACACTTCCCTTCTTCCCAAGTGGTAGGTACAACTATAAGACAAATGGTCAAAGCTACCACATATATGACAGGGTTTGTTATTAAACACAAAATCACTACCAAATTGCCTAGATTTAACATGATTCCAACTCCTCATATTACCCCTAGGAGTTGGTGACCTACTTCTGTATATCTCTGCATATCTAGTAGTGGGCCTAGTGAAATTAGGTTGTGACCTAGGCTTCTCTTTGACTACATCAGGAATACTTCTTTTAACCTCCACTTTAACATTCTCAGGAACACTAGGTTTAGACTCAACATTTAAATTTTCATCTTTAAGAGATGAGTCACTAGCACTATCAAATATATCAACCTCAACCTGAACCTTTTCAATTTCATCTGGTTTAAAAAACTTTGGTCCATAGGTCATAGGTAGTTCCTGGAATTCCTCTAATCCTGTGTGAGCTAAGTCAATGCCAGGAGGTGATGGAACACCTCTTAGAGGTGGTAGAACTGTTTTGTATCCAATTCTGATTTGGCTTTGCTCACAACTTGGGCTTCCCAAATTTTGTCAATACACTTGGATTGATGATCCAGTGTTTGCTTAGTTATCATTATACTCTCACTAGCCATCTTAACCTTTTCTAGTTCTTCTCTAAGAACCTTATTAACAGCAACCTGATAATCTAAGTCTCTTCTTAATACTGCAATATCATCATTGAACTTAGATTCATTTGCCCTATAATGCTCTAACTGAGTTTCTAAAACACCTAGGCCTCTTTTATGATTTGCAAAGTTATAATTAGTATGAGTTAACTCTAGGCATTGTTCATTAAATTGTGCTTTAATTTTCTCATACTCTTTTAAGGCCTTACAGGATTTAGAACAAGCATTATCAATTTGTACCTCAGAGTCAGAAAAAGCCATTAGTGCAAGCTCAGTAGCTACCATTGCAGACTCTGAATCATCTTCCTCATCCTTGGTCATAAAGCTCCAATCAAAGCTCACTCCATCAATAGCCAATAGCCCCTTTGGCTCATCAGTAGTAGGTTCCTTCTTCTTGTCCTGCTTATACCAAGTTGACCTGTTGTCAGATTTCCTTGGCTTCCTGCTCCGTGGCAAAGTGCCCCTTCTTATGACAATTATAGCACTCTACCTTCTTTTTGTCAAAAGCTACTGTTTCATTGCCACTGATGTTGATCTTTCTTCCAGTCTTCTTCCAAAACTTCTTTGTCCTTAAGCTTAGTAAAGCTACTTGCCATTTAATGTCCATCTCCTCCATATCATCCTCATCAATTTGATCCAAATCCTCATGATTGAGAATTGAACCACCCACTTGACTTGATATAAAGGCATAAAAAGTAGTATCACTAAGTCCTGCAATCTGTCTCTTTGAGCTACCAGTGGAAACAACAATGTTAGCACTGTCATCGTCACTATCACTTTCTTCATCTGAACTATCATCAAGAGATGATGATATGAGTGCTACACTTCCTGAACTTGAGCTTATTTTGCCAGCTTTCTTCAATCTTTGTTCAATAACCTTGAAGTTATTGTACAAATCATTAAGTTTCATGGTCTCCAATTCTGGCTAATCTTCCCACAAAGCAACATTGGTTCCAAACTCAGAGGGTAAACTTCTTAAGAACTTTAGATTAAGGTCTTCCCTTTCCACCTCTATCCCAAAAACAGTGAGTTGAGTAACAATCTTTTGTAGTCTTGTGAAGATGCTATCATTCATTACTTGTTGAACCAAAGTTTTCATAAGTCTGCTTCAGCAAGGTCTTTTGAGTCTTCTTGGTGGAATCATTACCACCAAAAACTTCATAGATCTCATCAAAAAGAGTCTTTGCAGTCTTGTACTTGCTGAATGCTAGAACTTGGTCTCTGGGAAGTGTCATCAGTAACAAACCTCTGGCCTTGAGATCATTCTTCAGCTGAAGTCTTTCATCATTAGTAACGGGTCCAGTGTTGACCTTAATTACTTCCTTGCCACCAACCATCTCTGAAGTAGAACTTGGTTTGAAAGAATTTCCAACCATAATGATCTCCCAAAGTGTGTAGTCTTGGACCATAAAAAATTGTTCGATCATCAGCCTCCACATCTCAAAGTCATTCAACTTAAGCTTTGGAAGCTTAGCAACAATGTTTGAGTTACTGGTTTCTGTCTCCATTGATTCTTCTGAGTGAACTAGAGTCTTCAAAATCAAAGTATCAAAGCCTATCTCTGATACCACTTGATGGATCTTAACACCTTGAACTTGTGTTAAATTGATACTTTGAGTTATATCACTAAGTATGCGGAATCTACTTAGTAACACTTAGAAGTTTGATTGTGAGTAAGACAATTGTATATGAACAAGAACAATGTATGTAAACAAACTATTAGCTCCAATATTATTAATGATAATAATACGAGCGATCTTGATATCACAAGGGTTACACCTTGAAGCTCTAGAAAAAGTATATCAAACCTTTAACCTAGGATCTCCTTTTATAGCACAATGAGTCCTCTTCTACAAGATAAGTATAAAGCTAATAGAATAAGATATACACAAGATCTATTATATATTTATCTAAACACGTTTCCTAACAGTTATCTAATAAGCAGTGGTAATATATGTTCTTGCAATGGTAATGAGTTTCCACTGCAAGTACAATCTTCTGCAGTTGTAACATCTTCTCTTAGCCGTGGTAACTGTTAGTATAATTCCCAACACATGTCTTTAATTGCCATTAAAGAAGATTATATGTGACAATGGGCTCAACTGATTTTCTTGAATATGATAAGATTCTATTTCAAATCCTTCATTTGTGAATTCTTGCTATCAAAAATAAAATGTCATGTTTAAAACCTCTCGCTTTGAAAAATTATCTTTCAAACATCTATCTCATCTTTCTTCAAATAACATATTTAACTGTAAGCTAGCATAACTTTACTTTAATCAAAATCAAGATTGAAAAACTTTCTTATCCAATTTGTCAACATGTTATGAAGCAAAACTCAATCTATTTTACTCTAATACACACTTGAATCTATTTCAAAGCATTGCTAAATAAAACTAAAAACGTTTTATTAAAAATATATTTGATTATCTCATATGTGTCATACACTTCTATGGAAATGACATTCACAATTTAATCAAATCATTTCATGAAAATCATGGTTTGCCCTAATGGATCTTGTTTGTAACAAGTCTTGAAGTACATACAATCATATCTTCCCATTTGTTACTTGTAAGCACTCATCAATATGTTTGTACTAGCTTACATATTATCATTTTCATATAGTTGCATATTTGACTAGTATGTTTTATTGCTTCCTTGGTTGTTTAACTTAATTGGCCAATAAGTAGATTGCATGTAAATTAGATATTACTTGTCTACTTTATCTATTTTTATAACATTCTCTACATTTATGAGTAGTAAATCCTATATTGCCTCAAAGAGTTAAACTTACTTAAATCCAAACCAAAAAACACAACATTTCTAAAAATTTTCTGCCAAAAACCCAATTCTGGCATTCTGAAATTCACCAGATGGGCGGCCCCCTTAATTATATAAGGCGGCCCCCTTAATGATTAAGGGGACCGGCCATCTGATGGTCGGGGTTACTGTTTTCTTTATCACTTTTTGACCCTCTTCACCCTATACTTCCCAAAATTCACAAACATATTTTGTCCCATACTATACCTTACAATTTACCTTCCTAAACAACATTTTTCTTACACTATAAATACCTTTTTCCCATCATAAATGCAATCACATCCAAACATGTCATCCCCCAACAACTAAAAACCTAAGGTTTCAAGAACCGCAAGGATCTCCGTCAAACCCGTTTGGAGGAGGAAACTTGATTCTTGTCACAACTCAAGTGATGTTGTTCCAAGTCAACCAACAACTAAACCTCAAATCCACACTAATGAATCATCTCACAACCTATCATCCACTCATGCCCTCATTAATGCTTCTTCATATGATGAGCATGCTCAATCCCAAAAAAACAATCTCAATCTCTCAATCAATACTTCACATGTTGCTCATTCAACAAAAACACCTTCCACTCATGAAGCACCTCTTCCACCCATATCATGTTTTCATGATTACCCAAGCTCAATCATGTCTCCACCACCAAGAGTACCACCACCACATCCTACAACCTCACATGCCATTCCTATGTTGCATGTTCAAACCTTCACCCAAGACAACTATCATGCTCCTCCACCATCACCTTCCTCCGAACACTTGAAGTTCGTTGAGGAGCTAAAAGAAGCTCATGAGCTTAGTGCTCTTTTAGCATTACATCTTGCTCAGCGCAATTTGGATCCACCTCAATCAAGCTCACCATCATCACCACACAACATTAACCAAATTGAGAAGTATGTTAACAATTGCCCTTGTTGCATCTTCCTCCAACAACAAACAATTGCATTGAATGAGCACTTTACTTGGACTGAGTATCTTCTTACTAGATCTCAACAAACACCATCACTTGAACAAAATCAAAACCCTCAACCAACAAACCCAACTTCAAATTCGACACCTCCAAGCTCTACATCTCCAAACTCACCAACATCCATGAAACCAAAAGTTTACCTCCATTAAGCCACCAACATGATCCCCATTTACCATTCTTGCCCAAGCATTCTATATGCTTATGTTTCTTATTTTTCAAATAAAATACCTCAACCGTTTTGGGATGCAAGAAAGTTTAATGACACTTTTTGTTGGCACAATAGGATATTCTACTTGATTTAGAATTCTAGCATTATGGCTTATGTAACAATGATTCTGTGGTTGACATAATCATTTTGAATTATTGAATGCTTTTATATGTGTTTCAAATTCTCCTTTGCCATGCTTGTTATTTGTTATTAGTATGTTATATATTTTTGCTTGTGCTTCTAATATTTTTCTTGCAAGAATTCCATAGCTCGAACCCTTGGTGCCCTCAAACGAGGGGGAGCATACATCAAGGGGGAGCTTTTATCTTATCGGCTTAAACCTTTTTGATTCTACAAAAAGGGGGAGAAGTGAATACAAACTCACTAAATACTTGTCTAAAAATTAATTTTTGAATTTAATGAGTTTAGGTTTTGTAATCATCAAAAAGGGGGATTGTTGATATAAATAAATGACTAAAAACGTTATTCATATCTTTCGATATCTCTATGTTTTGATAATCACAAAACGAAAACCCATCAAACCAAAGATCATGATGTCAACAAGCATTTAGTAGTAAATACTCACTTTCACCATCTAATCACTTAAGGTATGAATAAACAAAGTGTCTAATGCATTATAAGATCAAATGAACATTTTTCTTAATCACTATATTTTTTATAAAATGTCACAAAACATTTTATATATTTTATAAAACATTTTTGGAATTAAAAGAATATGTTTAATTCATCACAAATTTAAGAATTCGAATTTTTAACCAAAAATGGCAAATCTAATCCAGAAAAAGTTTGCTCACAAAAGGACAAGAAAATCCAACGTTCAGGAGGGCGGCCCCCTTAATTATACTAGGCGGCCCCCTTAATCATTAAGGAGACTGCCCCTTAATTAAGGGGACCGGCACGCTCCAGAACAGTATTTTCTGGCCCTTTAAATACTGGATCATTCCACATATTTTTCTCACCTTTTTGCACTAAAAACTTTCTGATTCAAACCTCCATTTCTATCTCAAAAATCCTTTGATCATATAATTCATAAGTCTTTGTTTCTAAGTGATCCAAAGCTTCATCCACTCAAGTGCAAAGAGAAGAATACTTCTATCTATCAAGAATAGAAGTATTACAACTTAGTATCATCTTGCTATCTAAGTTGTTTGATCATTTCATCTTGTAAATCATTCATTCTTTGGTGTATAAAGTGTATACATTGGTTAGCTAGATTTAGATATAGGATCTAGATTTGTTGAAGGTGTGAAGTGGTATTAGAAGTGAAGAAGTAGAGGTGCATAGGATTAGTGGTAGGAGATATAAGAAGTGGTAGTATATTGTAGTAGAGATTAGTAGTGAAGACAAAGAAGTTGAAGCCTTAAAGTTGAGAAGATTTAGAAGCCTAAAAGTTGTGAAGAAGTATAAGTCCTGAAGTAGTGGATAGATCGAAGTTATGAAGGTGTAAAGAAACAAGTGGTGTGAAGAAGTGTAGAAGGTGTGAAAGAGTGTAGAAGAAGTTGTGTTGTGATTATAGTTGTGAGATTGGTTCTAGCTACGATTAGAACTCGACATTTTGCTTTGTGTCGTTAAATTGGTGTAAGCTAAGGTGTGTACGGTTTTCTCCGCCGTAAGGGAGGTTATTGACTTAGTGAAGAAAACTCTCGAGTTCGGTGCTCGGGGAGTAGAGTAGGGCAAGGAAGGTGTCCTTGTAATCGAACCACTATAAATCCTTCGTCTCTCGGTTTGATCTTTCCATCTCTCACTCTTTGTTTACTTACTTGTTAGCATTTCGTATATAGTTATAAAAGTTTGTGTTGCATATATTGATTTCACACAAAGATCAAACTTGGTTCCATTCACAACATTAATTTTATATAAACAAACCAAAAAGATATACTCATATTAAAACACATATACATATATAAATATATATATATATATATATATATACATATATATACTTATATGTGATATATGAAATCATAATTCTTACTCAACATTCTATATAAGTAGTGTTTATACGAAAAGTGTGAATAAACTAGTATCTATATTTTGTATCAAAGATTTTTGAAATTTGTGTCTATTATTTAAAAGCAAACTTTTATAAAACGAAAAAGACGTAAAACTATTCAACCCCCTTCTAGTTTTCCACAAATAATAATAATAATAATAATAATAATAATAATAATAATAATAATAATAATAATAATAATAATAATAATATAAAAAAATAATAATAAAATAAAATAAAATAAAATAAAAAATATGTTGATATAAATAATTGACTAAAAATGTTATTCATATCTTTCGATATCTCTATGTTTTGATAATCACAAAACGAAAACCATCAAACCAAAGATCATGACGTAAACAAGTATTTAGTGGTAAATACTCACTTTCACCATCTAATCACTTAAGGTATGAATAAACAAAGTGTCTAATGCATTATAAGATCAAAGGAACATTTTTGTTAATCACTAGATTTTTATAAAATATTACAAAATATTTTATATCTTTTATAAAACATTTTTGGAATTAAAAGAATATGTTTAATTAATTACAAATTTATGAATTCAAATTTTTAACCAAAAATGGCAAATCTAATCCTGAAAAATTATGCTCACAAAAGGACAAGAAAATCCAACGTTCAGGAGGGGCCACCCCTTAATTATACTAGGCGGCCCCCTTAATCATTAAGGGGACCGCCCTTAATTAAGGGGACCGGCACGCTCCAGAACAGTGTTTTCTGGCCCTTTAAATACTGGATCATTCCACATATTTTTTTCTCACCTTTTTACACTAGAAACTTTCTGATTCAAACCTCCATTTCTATCTCAAAAACCCTTTGATCATATAATTCATAAGTCTTTGTTTCTAAGTTATCCAAAGCTTCATCCACTCAAGTACAAAGAGAAGAATACTTATATCTATCAAGACTAGAAGTATTACAACATAGTATCATCTTGCTATCTAAGTTGTTTGGTCATTTCATCTTGTAAATCGTTCATTCTTTGGTGTATAAAGTGTATACATTGGTTGGCTAGATTTAGATATAGGATCTAGATTTGTTGAAGGTGTGAAGTGGTACTAGAAGTGAAGAAGTAGAGGTGCATAGGATTAGTGGAAGGAGATATTAGAAGTGGTAGTATACTGTAGTAGAGATTAGTAGTGAAGACAAAGAAGTTGAAGCCTTAAAGTTGAGAAGACTTAGAAGCCTAGAAGTTGTGAAGAAGTATAAGTCTTGAAGTAGTGGATAGATCGAAGTTGTTAAGGTGTGAAGAAACAAGTGGTGTGAAGAAGTGTAGAAGGTGTGAAAGAGTGTAGAAGAAGTTGTGTTGTGATTATAGTTATGAGATTGGTTCTAGCTACGATTAGAACCCGACATTTAGCTTTGTGTCGTTAAATTGGTGTAAGCTAAGGTGTGTACGGTTTTCTCCGCCATAAGGGAGGTTATTGACTTAGTAAAGAAAACTCTCGAGTTCGGTGCTCGGGGAGTAGAGTAGGGCAAGGAAGGTGCCTTGTAGCCGAACCACTATAAATCCTTTGTCTCTCGGTTTGATCTTTCCATCTCTCACTTTTTGCTTACTTACTTGTTAGCATTTCGTATATAGTTATAATTGCTTGTGTTGTGCATATATTGATTTCACATAAAGATCAAACTAGGTTTCATTCACAATATTAATTTTATATAAACAAACCAAAAGGATATACTTATATTAAAACACACACACACACACACACACACACACACACACACACACACACATATATATATATATATATATATATATATGTATATATATATATATGTATATATATATATATGTATATATATATATATATATATATATATATATATATATATATATATATATATATATATATATATACTTATATGTGATATATGAAATCATAATTCTTACTAAACATTCTATATAAGTAGTGTTTATACGAAAAGTGTGAATAAACTAGTATATATATTTTTGTATCAAAGATTTTTGAAATTTGCGTCTATTCTTTAAAAGCAAACTTTTATAAAACGAAAAAGGCGTAAAACTATTCAACCCCCTTCTAGTAATAAAAATAATAATAAGCATACAGAGAAAGAAACAGAAAAGCAAAAACGACACGACAAGCATATAAGAAGCATACAAGCAAAAAAAGCATACAGAGAAAATGAAACATAAAAGCAAAAACAAGACAACAGGCAAAAGCAAGAAAGAAAGCTAGCAAAGACCAAAAAAAGCAACGTAAAGGGCCTAAAGCTAAGGCAAAGCAAAAAGGGCAAGCAAAGGGGACAAGCAACGGGGCCTAAAGCCTAAAGGGCACAAGCTAAAAGTCTAAAACACCTAAAAAAAGAAGTCAACCAAGAGGCACCTAAAAAGCCTAAAATGCCACAAGCAAACCTGGACCCACGACCCAAAGGCTAACCACAAATTTTAATCCTATCTCTCCACGCCTTTCTATCTGAGGTCATGTCCTCGGACAAGTAAAGCTCCTCCATGTCGAGCTTAAGTCTATCCTCCCATCTAAGTTTTGGTCTACCCCTCCTTCTTTGACCGTCAACTATAAGCGTTTCAACCCTCCTTACCGGCGTTGTATGTGGTCTTCTCCTGACATGACCGAACCACCTCAACCTACCTTCTCTCATCTTTGAGATAATATATTCTACTCCAAGTACAGACCTATACACCCCGTTCGGGATCATGTCAAACATGGTTTTACCATAAGTCCACCTAAGCATTCTTAGTTCCGCTACTTCTACCCTGTTTGCTTAAGCTTTTGTGATAGGTCAGCACTCTGACCCGTACAGCATAACAGGTCTAATTGCCACCCTATAGAATTTACCCTTTAGCTTAAAGGGTACTTTCCTATCACATAGAACTCCATACGCCGCTCTCCATTTCGCCAAGCCTCTTCCAATACGGTGGTTATGTCGTTGTCTATCCTCCTTGAGTTGTGGATCACCGAACCCAAATATCTAAAAAACTCCTTAGGTGAGAGGATCTGATCTCCAATACAAACTTCTGTTTCATCATTGTGCCCGATCTCGATCCTACTGAAAACACATCTTAGGTATTCAGTCTTCTCCCTGCTTACTCGAAGGCCATTGTCCTCAAGGGCCTCCCTCCAATGCTCAAGTCTGTTGTTTAATCCGTCCGCCGACTCTCCTGCTTACTTTGGGCGATTGTATCATTATCAATTTTGTACATGAGTTGAGATCAATGTATAACCAAAATTATCTAAAGATCCAATAAATTAATCTTAGACATTCAATTTTTATCAAAATAACAAAAACCCACTTTCATCTCTTTTTTAAAAATAAAATATCTTGCAAACGATAAATCATCAAGTGAAAAAAAATACACAATCACGACGAGTATTTTTTACCTTTCAATAGATGGGCACTTCAATATACTTTCGACGAATTCTTTATTGTTTTTTTTTTTCAATTGTGTCTGCAAAAATCACATTTGATTTCATAAATCATTTCTCCAGACGTAACTGAAAAGAAATCGGAAAAAAAAGTTCGACAAAAGTATATCGAAGTGCCCATCTATAGAAAGATGTTTTAATTCTCGTCACGATGTTATGATTCATTTTGCGTAATGATTAACAGTTTGCGAGATATTTTATTTTAAGTAAATGGTGAAAGATTTTTTTTAATCAAAAAATGAATGGTCATTATTGGTTCATTGTATATTAAGAGAATATTGGATTTAAATTTAACCTCTCTCTTTTGTACGTAGCTTTTTAGCTAATTGTATTATGAAAAATATTCATTGTAAACTTCAAAATACATCCCTGTGTGGTTTACTCAATTTCGCACCATATATCACTCTCGAAAAAGTTGCAACAAATACATCCCTCCGTTAGTAAAAGTGAACCAGTATACATCCCTCAGTTAAAATAAGGACTAACGGTGCAAACTTTTTCTCTGTTATCTCCTAACGAGATAGAACACATTTGCACCATTAGTCCTCTGGGTTAACGCTATTTGCACACGTTTTCTACAAATTTTTTTCGTTTTCGTCCGTTTTTTTACGTTTACCTCCGTTTTTTACGTTTTCACCCGGTTTTCTACGTTTTCTTCCTTTTTATTTTTTTAATTTTTAATTTTTTTTACTTTTTCGTCTATTTTTTTTTTATGTTTTCGTCCGTTTTTTACGTTTTCGCGTGGTTTTTTACGTTTTCATCTATTTTTTTACGTTTTCGTCCGTTTTTAACATTATTCCTCGTTTTTTATGTTTTCGTCCGTTTTTTACGTTTACGCCCGTTTTTTACGTTTTCACCCGGTTTTTTACATCTTCTTCCGTTTTTTTACGTTTTCGTCCAATTTTTTTATGTTTACTCCCGTTTTTTTACGTTTTCACCTGGTTTTTTACGTTTTCTTCCGTTTTGAACCCGGTTTTTACGTTTTCTTCCGTTTTTTAATGTTTTCGTCCATTTTTTTATGTTTATGCCCGTTCTTTTACGTTTTCACCCAGTTTTTTTTACGTTTTCTTCCTTTTTTAACGTTTTTGAATATTTTTTTTTACGTTTTCGCGTGTTTTTTTACATTTTCGTCCATTTTTTTATGTTTTCGTCTGTTTTTTACGTTTTCGCCTATTTTTTTTACGTATTCGTTTGTTTTTTTATATTCACGCCCGTTTTTTTACGTTTTCACCCGGTTTTTTACGTTTTCTCCCATTTTTTTACGTTTTTGTCCGTTTTTTACGTTTTCACCCGGTTTTTTATGTTTTCTTCCATTTTTTACGTTTTCACATGGTTTTTTTTTTTATGTTTTCTTCCGTTTCGCCTGTTTTTAATGTTTTCGTCTGTCTTTTTACGTTTCGCGTGTTTTTTTTTTACGTTTTTGTGTAAACTTAAAAAAAAACTTAAAAACATACAAAAACTTAAAAAATGGGTGTAAACATGAAAAAACATACGAAAAGTGTAAACATGAAAAAACATACGAAAACTTAAAAAAAACAGACGAAAACGTAAAAAAATGGGCGAAAACATAAAAAATTGACGAAAACGAAAAAAATGGACAAAAACGTACAAAACAAGCGAAAACGTAAAAAATGTACGAAAACGTAAAAAAAACATACGAAAACGTAAAAAGAATAAGAAAACGTAAAAAACCGGGTGAAAACGTAAAAAAAGGGAAGAAAACGTAAAAAAACCGGGTGAAAACGTAAAAAAAACGGGCGTAAATATAAAAAAATGGACGAGAACGTAAAAAAGTAGGCGAAAACGTAAAAAACGGACGAAAACATAAAAAAATGAACAGAAACGTAAAAGACACGCGAAAACATAAAAAAATATGCGAAAACGTAAAAAAACGAAAGAAAACGTAAAAAACCAGGTGAAAACGTAAAAAAAACGGGCGTAAACATAAAAAACGGACGAAAACGTAAAAAAACGGAAGAGAACGTAAAAAACTGGGTGTAAAAAACGGAATAAAACGTAAAAAACCGGGTGATAACGTAAAAAAACGAGCGTAGACGTAAAAAAAACCGGGTGAAAATGTAAAAAAAACGGGCGTAAACGTAAAAAAACGGACGAAAATGTTAAAAAAAAATGGGGAAAAAACGTAAAAAAACTAACGAAAATATAAAAAAAATGGACGAAAACGTAAAAAAACATGCGAAAACGTAAAAAACGGACGAAAACGTTAAAAGAATAGGAGAAAAAGTAAAAAAGCGGAAGAAAACGTAAAAAAAATGGGTGAAAACGTAAAAAAATGGGCGTAAACGTAAAAAAAAACGGACAAAAACGAAAAAAAAACGGAAGAAAACGTAAAAAGGACTAACGGTGCAAATACCGTTAACCCAGAGGACTAACGGTGCAAATGTGTTCTGTCTCGTTAGGAGATAACGGAGAAAAAATTTGCACCGTTAGTCATTATTTTAACTGAGGGATGTATATTGGTTCACTTTTACTAACGAAGGGATGTATTTGTTGCAACTTTTTCGAGAAGGATGTATGGTGCGAAATTGGGTAAACCACAGGGATGTATTTTGAAGTTTACTCTGGTTTTTAATTTGTTATCAAAATTGATAAATCCTTTTATTTAGAAGTTAAAGTTAGAAATTATAGTTAAAATATACCTAAATGGTAAGTTTGATTCTTAAATTCAGTTCCATTGTCTGTTCTAACTTTTCTGACTGTGTTGCGAAGCTGAACTTGAATTTTCGTAAGAAAGGTGATAATCATTGGAGGTGCTTGATCTTTAATTCGAAGGAAATAGACCCAAGTCCATCGTGAATAATCATCAACAATTACTAGAATGTAGCATTTGCCATTGATCGTCTGCACGCACATTGGGCCACACACATCCATGTGAAGAAGTTGAAGAACATGATCAGTACTGTGTTCAGCTTTTGGAGGGAAATCTGCACGAGTGCTTTTTCCTTATTCACATGCAGGACATAAGTGATCCTTGGAGTCACGAAATCTGAGAACCCTCGACTAGTTTGTGTTTTGCAAGATCAGTCATGGTTTTGAAGTTCAAATGAGACAGTAGTTTGTGCCATAACCATGATTTTTGTCGAAGTTGCTTTAGAAAGTAAGCATATCAAAGAGGAAGCAGTCATATCAGACATTGAGATTGTGTAGAGACTTGTTAAAAGAACCATAACAAAATCAAAATAAATAATATGATATTGTCATAAGAAATTTTGGTTATTATTGTTATTAAATATTAACCTTTGGTAATATTTTGGTTAATAGTTACTTTTGGGGTTCGTAATGACAACATGAATTATTTTTGAGGTTATGCATTTTTGACAAGATCAGAAAAAACCATTATCAAGATTCGTTTAAATCGTCAAAAATGCTAGTTTCTAGGTATTAACCCGCAAGAAGTAACTACGGATGATGACATCAAATAGTTCTGATATTCAAGTGCCAATTTCCTCCTAATATACTCATTATTTATATTGTTTTTAAGGGTATATGCTTTGATTTATTTATATTTCGTTTCCAGGTTATTAATGAGCATAGGAGCTAAAGAGACGCGTAATTGGAAAAGAACTTGCAAAAGATACACATTCTAGTATGCTGAAGAGAGCTACGGCGTAACTCACACTCTCCTTTACGCCGTAGCTGGGAATTCAAACATGAAGACCAAGTCAACATTGATCAAGAGTCACGGCATAACCAACTCATAAGGTTACACCGTAATCATTTGAAGACTTAGAAGAATTCGATAGCCATGAAGGCTACGCCGTAACCATACTATGGAGTTACGACATAGTTAAGGAACAATACGTGATCCAAGAGTATGGCAAGATTATGGCGTAACCACACTAAAGGATTACGACGTAAGTTAAACCCTAAGGAGCTACGGCGTAACTAGTTACCACAACTATGTCGTATCCAATGTTAATGGATAAGATCGTTTCATGATAACACTATTTATGGCGTAACTAACTCATAGGGTTACGCCGTAGCTGTGTCGGGCCTATAAATACCAGCCTTAAATTCTGCATTTCACATAACTTTCACACCACCAAAAGTCAGAGAACGAAGGGAGGTTTTAGAGGGGCAATCTACAGCAGCATACAGAGCATTTCCAAGGGAGAGATCACACCATAACAACAATAAGTTTTAGCTATCATTGTTTTAATTACATTTTCGAATTCATATCTTCCATTATCATGCAATACATTAATTTTGCTGTACTTTATAACATGATCCACTAAGCACCTTTGGTGCTAGCCTAGTTATGATTCTTATATTGTTTTGATTATGTTCTTGTACTTTTATTATTGCTTCTAGTGTGTGCATGCTTAGTTTATCGTTGATCCTCTAGTTTCGGTAGTTTAAAAGAACCAGTTGTACTTGGTACTCTAGGAGAATCGACCAAAGGACCCTAATGTAGTTAGGTTGTGAGGGACTACCAATCCCTTGTGTGCTAATTGACCACAGGATCACCCTCCGGGTTGGATAAACTTAAGAAGTTAGAGGTGTGGTCTAAGATCCGATAGGTCGAGCCACACCAAGATAAATCTAGCATGTAGTGGTACTTAATGACTCAAACTAGTCTACCATATGTCCGCTTACTTACGAAGAGTTGTTCCAATAATATCACGTCTACCTAAACTAATCTATGAGATAAAAAGTGGGTGTGAGCACTTTAGAGTAAAGAGAGAAATGAGAGAATAAACACAAAGTCTCGCATTGATAGTAAGAGGAACACACACCTCATAACCCATGAGGTAGGGGTATTTATAACCAACATCTAACTAAGCATGCTATCGCAGATATACAAGTTCTGCGATAGTAAACATGCTGTCGCAACATACAAAATTAATACACTTATTAAAACACCCCTTACATAAGAAATACAAATTATCAAGCATATTGTACAACCAACTTAAACACAATTCCTGCATTAAATGTCACTAATACAAATAATAAAGCATATTATACAAATATTTAAGCCCGAACATGCAATGGGCCAAATGGGCTCGAGCCCGAACGGGCACGGGTCAAACGGGTTTGAGCCCGAACGGACACGAGCTAAATGAAATTTTTGATATCCGTAAATTTATTCTCAAAAAAAATATAATAAACTAAAATATGTTCACATATTGTACAAACCAAGCAAACTACTAAACAAAAACATAAAATAAATAATAAATAAAATAATACAAACTAAGCAAAATTTCATCAAACTTTTGCCATACAAAACTAATCATTAAAGCTATTGCCAAAAAACGTACAAATAAATAAATTATTAACCGAAAAAAATTAAATTACAGGGTGCCCGCAGCTGCATCGGGCGAGGACCCTGCTAGTAATCAATTAACACACAACACAATAATAAACATATTTACAAATCATATCTACTCCATCAAAATCCAAAAACCCTGTTTTATCACACAAACTGGGCACACACACAACTACACAAAAATCACATATTCACAAAACCCACTAAATCATTCATATAAAAAAAAAAAAAAAAAAAAAAAAAAATCCTTTACACAATATTTCGATCTCAACCCAGATCCTTTACACAATTTTCATCTTCTACACAAACTCGGATATACATGTGGTAAAATTAATTTCCTTTTCACACCTGTATATCCGGTTATCAAGAACAAGAAAGAATTGAGGTGTTTTGATATTCGGTTATCAAAGCAAAAGGAAATGACAGATCTGGTAAATAGAAGGGTTAGGGTTTTTAACTTGAAGGGATTTATGAAGAGTTGTTAGGTGGCTGTGGTGAAATCCGGCGAGATTCCGGCGATGGTGGTGACTGTTTTTGTTGTGTTTTTGTGAACAAAGATATAAAGGTTGTGTAGGAGAGGGGTAGTGGACTGACGATGATTTATTGAAGAGTTAGTTGAAAGTTGTATAGGCGAGATTCCGGCGATGATTTATTGAAGAGTTGTGTTTTTGCCGAGGACGTTTTCCGGCAAGGTGGCTGGACCAAGTTGGTGATCTGGGTAAATAATTAAGAACAAGAAGTATGTGTAAATAATTAAGAACAAGAAGTAACATTTTGATTGTAGGTTTCAATGATACCAAAGAAGTGATTTGATAAACAAGGTTGCAACTTATGGTTTTAATTTTATAGAGCTCCAGTTATATTAATTGGTTATATTTTGAGATGCATTTCGAACCTAAGCAGATGGTGGTGATCGTATATGTTTTAATATTTGTATATGTTTTAAATGACTATACTTTTTAGCTAAAGGACAAAATAATAAAGTCGCCGGTCACAGTCGCTCAAGAAATTAGTGGGGTTAGTTGTACTATGAAAGTACATAGTGGGGACATCCAAAGTGACACGTGTCACAGTTCTGGTAGAGTTGCCCAAGAATTCTTAGGAGAGAGTCGCCCATGAAGTATTTGGGGAAGTTGGATTTTTTTGGAGCATATGAGGTACACACGTTTGCACCTTTGGGGTAAATCAAGAATTTCCACTTAATAAAATTCCTAGTCCCATTGGCTTGCTACATAGGCCATAGACTATTGCTAACTTACAAGCCTATTTAAATAAGCAACTTATTACAAAATATAACGACCAACACTTGATAATTAATTACAAGTAATCCAACAAATTTATTGGCTATTGCTCAGTCTATGTATGTGTTATGTTCACCACTTTTATCTAGCTTTGGCGGAGATCATAGATTGTTTAGGATGTGATCATTTAATGGATAGTCGTGAGTTGTTAAATGTTGTCATGTTGTGTTTCCCCCAAAGACTACTGGTTATCTAAATAGTCTCAATTGTGTTTGGACGATGCTCAGTGGCTCGATTTCTTTTTGAAGATTTCTAGCTATTGCCTCATAAGTTTAACTTTATTACCGTAAGCCCAAGTTTTCAGTTGACAATAATATATAGAATAGGGGAGGATGTAATTAGAATGCTAGGTGGTAAGATAGTTTCAAATCATATATTATCCATTATCCATATATTACATTTGGCGTGGGATGCACTGTTCCTTCGCTACAGTGTTTGTTGTGAGTGGATACAGTAACATATATTTTATATTAAGGTACTGTAGCAATGGTACTGTAGCAATGGTACTGTAGCGTAATGTAGCAATGCTACTGTAGCAGCGTTACTGTAGCAATTTTTTTTTTAAGTAGTCTTTTGCAATTTAGTCCTTGAGCCTTAAGGTGTGAAAAAAAAAAAAAAAAAAATAGCACGGGATTTCCGCAGCAACGCGTGGGTACCTACACTCGTATATTACATTTGGCGTGGGATGCACTGTTCCTTCGCTACAGTGTTTGTTGTGAGTGGCTACAGTAACCTATATTTTATATTAAGGTTACTGTAGCAATGGTACTGTAACATACTGTAGCAATGCTAATGTAGCAGCGTTACTGTAGCAATTTTTGTTTTTTTTTGTTTTTTTTTAAAGTAGTCTTTTGCAATTTAGTCCTTGAGCCCTAAGGTGTGAAAAAAAAAAAAAAAAAAATAGCACGGGATTTCCGCAGCAACGCGCGAATACCTACACTCGTTACGTACATCGAAAGTCTCTGTTAAATAACACTTGGAATATATTATGTCAGGTATACACGCAGGGACGGAGCCATGTAGAGCTTGGGATGGGCCATGGCCCACCCATGTTTTCTTATTACTATCAAAAGTATGTGTAATTTTTAATGTATTTTCTTCACTAAATTACTTGGCCCACCTAAATTAAAAAGAAATGCCCATTCAAATTGATTAAGGAAGTATTTCACTGGTTATTCGATAGTGTTACTGATAAGATCTACGTTAAAAATTTGTTTCCAATCATCATATTGGTTATTTGGGCGTTTGGTCTTTGCTTATCTAAAAAAGTTATGTGATTATGTCTTATTTTTAAGGTAAAATAATTACTCGTCTTGTTTTTGTTTGACGTTTCTTCAACGTTTTTAAATGGATCATTTTTACTTGTTCGTAAGTTTTCATAATTTAGATATTAGATAGCGTTTTAGACGATTTTAATGATGCAAAAGGGTATTGTTGTGTGTGGGTGAAATGGATATCTTTCATTGATAAAATGTTATAATTTACATGTTCTTTTTACAAATTCTTTTTTATTTGTTTGGCCAACCCGACTTTAAAATCCTGGCTCCGTCACTGTATACATGGATACATATATCAAATAACTCGAAAGAGAAATAGTACTCGTAATATCACTCGTTGACGTGCATAAAGCAGTAAACCTTACATTACCATAAAGTTGATACAAACATTAGACAATGAAAACAAGACCTAGCCATGCATGAAATACACGTCTTTCTTGCACATCAAGTAACCATTATTTAAAACATGAAAGAAAAAAACGAACACATTTGTGCAATCAATACTTTAATTGGCCTTGTTCATCAGATGAGTCACCAGTGGTGCCAGGTGGTAGCCACCTACGTGGAGGAAGCGGATAATGCCAATGAGGTGCAAATGGTCTCCTTGTTCGTGGTATTGGTTTATGTGGAACCTTTGTTGATGGTGGTTGAGTTCGTATAGGTGGTGGCATAATGCTCGGGTCAATGGATGGTGGTGTAAAGTTTGGGTCAATGGGTTGTGGCATGTTGGATGGTGGCATGTCGATTGGAAGTGCTGGTGGTTGATCATCATCATTGGGTGGTGGGATATCTATTGGAGTTTGTGGTGGTTGTTCCTCTCCAATGGGTGTGTCGTCGTCAATAGGATCTTCAATTGGTGGTGCATCAACATCTGGTGGAGGCATGCCCACTGGGCTCTCTGGTGGTTGATCATCAATAGGTGCTTCAATTGGTGGTTGATCCTCGTCAGAGAATCGTGGTGGTGGTTGGTCATCATTAGATGATGGTGCTGGAATGTCTTGGACTGGTGGTGATGTTGAGGGAGGAGAGGGTGGTGATTGGATATTGAGTGGTGGCGCCATGTAAATAGGTGCTTTTGGTGGTGGACTGTTGTCTGGTGAGGGTGGTGGACCTTGTGGTGTAATGACACCTGATGGTGGTGGTTGTGAGTCAATAGGTGGTTCCATGTATGGTGGAGGCGCCCTAATAATAGGTAAGGTTGGCGGTGGGGTTTGGAATGGAAAAGATGGTGACGACAGTGGTACTCCAGGAAGTATGGGTGTTCTGCGTCCCAGGGGCAATGGTCGTGGCCGATGATGAAATGGCGGCAGATAGTTAGATAAGGAAAGGTTTGAGGATGTTATAAGCACACTAAGAAGTAACACTAGATAGTGTAGAAGAGCCATTTTGTATGTTTTGTTGTTTGATGAATAAACTTGCTCGTTGAGTATGCATTTTATAGTGTCTAATAATAGCCTTTAAAAGGGTCTCCCTTAATTCAAGCCCATGAGAGAACTATGCTACCAAATACTTGACCAAAGCTTTAGCCGATAGTCCACTAGAAATGCACTTTGAATGAATGATGGTTTCATAGGAATAAAACATGTCCGAAAATACAAGACATTGGTGATTGCGAGAGACATAATTTAATAAAGTTAACCTTTTGTAATAATAAAATACAAATAAAGTTTATAGTAATTTCTTCCCATTTACAGTTTTTATTGTTGATGATATAATGAATTGGGCATGTGATAGAAAATATCATATATGTAATATAAATAATATGAAGAACAGTGAGAACTTTTCTGGCACACAAAAAGAAACTACAATTATTTTGAATCTTCTTAAACGTACTTTTTATTGTAAATTTTGGTATTAATCAATTTTTTTTTTTTTTTTTTTTTTTTTTTTCAATATGATGATGAAAGTATTAATCAATTTATTTGTTCGTTAATGATCACTGTTCAAAACTATTGGCTAGCTTTGGTTTATCTTTCTCATATATTATCTATCTTGAAGACAATAGAATTGACTAATTATATACTAAATAGTGATTGATAAACAAATAATGTATAGCTAGAACGGTACTAGCGCAATGCGGTGGCAGGTACATGTGACTTTATTTTGCGTTATTCGGTTATTCGGTTACACATTTAGTTTTCTTTATACTTTATAAGTAGAGATGATAGAGATGGTTAAACCAAATAATTTTAGTTTGAACAACCAACCTGCTTCCTAACAAACTTCCTAATCAACTTGCTTTCTAACAAACTTCTTAACCGACCTGTTTTTTAACCAATTAATTTTGAAATCCTTCCATAATAATCAAGTAAAAATCTGAATTTTAAACATTTCTAATTATAGAATAGCCTCAAAAAAGTATATAGTAGTATAGATAAAATGTGTTTTCAATAGAATTCCATCAATTATCATCCTTCTCTTCTATATGTTCTTCGACTCTTTCAAGTTCTCAAAACCAATGAAAATTAAAAGGAGATTAACTATTTTCTATTTAAAAAATATAAATGCATAAACTTTGATGGAAATGATGGAAAAATTATATTCGGAATTCAATTTATATGTCAAAATAAAATAAAACTACTATTATTTCATTTTCGTTCTTTAATACCATGTTATTAACTTCTTTTTAGCATTTAGGCGCAATTTAGTAGGATGAGAATATTAGAACTACAATTAAATATATGAACATAGTAATATCATGTTTAGTCAAGAAAAGATCAAAACTTATAAATAATAGGGTTTTAGTAGTGTTTATTTGAGTAAATTATAAACATTTAGCAAAAAATAGTAAGGGTGAACATATGGACGATAAACGTGTTCACCAACCATATTTGTTGGTTGTTATTTATTTGACGTAAAAAAATAGACTTTGGATGATTTTAAATTTGTCTCATTTGTTACTGGGATTGCTTGTTTTTTCTACTTCTGTTTAAAGATAAGTACTTAGAATATGCTTAAAAATAAGTAATTTAAAAAACAATGTTTGGATTTGTTTGTTTTGTAAAAGATGCTATATTAGTAGAAAAAAATAATAATAGTGATAAAAATATCCAATATGCAATTAGTAAGAATTTTTGTTGAATATGATAGTAACAACTTATTTTAATTTAATATAAAAAATAAGCAGTGCCAAACAACTTGTTTTTACAAAGCATATACCTTTCTAACATGATATCGAAATAAAAATATGCTCGGCAAACATTATTCAAAATATTAATGGAATACTCAGATGTAATAAAAGCTGGATACAGTTATACAAATTTATGGAGAAAACCAAATAAGTCTTGAAAAATAATGAATGACTGGCTAACTAAAACGAAATAAAATAGGAGAAGCCAGTGATCTTTGCATGCAACCTTGGTATAAAGGTTATTGGTAAAATTTTGGTTGAAAACGTAGGATGAATGACCCTGAATATTAGAAATACGAATAGTAACGGGCAAACCGGCAAATAATATGGAGATCATGGTTTATAAGCTAATTTTTTTAAATGTAAATAAAAATTTGAATGCACATGTGAAATGTTTGTACTTTGTACTGTAAAACTCACTTTAACAGATGGTTTCTCACTAAGCAAAAATTTGGTTCAACTAGTTACACCAACACTTCACACTTCAAATGAAGACTTCAACTTTAGCCGAAAACATGAAGTCAAGTTCAAGAGATGTTTCTCATCAAGTCCTGAACTAGACGGCCAAGAGACGTAAGATGAGCCAACTTCCACTACAGCGGCTCTAGTATCTTGCCGCTCATCTCTTTCACTTTCGTCCTAACTTATTTATCCTCCATCAGTCGCCTTACCCACACTTACTCTATCTAATCTGCAGTGACTATGAGGCTATGAGCCTATGACCGTTTGGTCCTCGTCATACATTTTCTGATAATCCAATTACTCCACTACCATTTCAAATGCATTAAGCTGCTGCTCAGCATATATAGGCCATGCTGCAATGAGACACAAACCCTCCGATTGCTCTATGACCAAGTAACGATCACTTTGCCATGTCCATTTGTTCGCTCCAAAAATCCTTCTGGCAATACCACACTTGGATCATCGTAATCACTAGGGACTTGTGATCCTTAGTCAGATGCAGGTCGACGTAGGGACCTGTTTGACGAAACAAGGAACGAGTACTTCAATATCCGAGGGGTTCAGAAGTGAAAAACACGTATGTCAAAATATGAAACCAAACAACCAGACCAGAACCTGATCGTGATCCGCTTATCATGTTAGACACAATGTTTTTCACATATTTGCAGTGACTGCGCTGATGAATCCCTTAAAGGCAGTAGAGGAAAGTTTTAAGCCTTCAATTGGTGGAGGTGTTTTGTCTTGAGGGATTTCAATGAAGTATACACGATCTATGTACTTTATAGCTAATGATTCGATATAGGTAGTGATAGCTGAGCCAGAACCGTCCGTAGTGATGGAGCTACACCAAATTTTTTGAGAGGGCCATCGATGCAATCCTTGAATAATGGGTGGGCCAAAAGCTAAACTACAGTTTTTTTGCACATGAAAAGCATAGAAAGTACATGTACTACAAGAACTTCTAGGAGGGCCACCACCTTTCTATTCTTCGAGTAGCTCCGCCTATGACCGTCCGGTTATGAAGAGATGCTTATCTCGGTTCAATAGTAATTTTTCAATCCTGACAGTGGATGTGTCCAAAAAGACCGAGGAAGCAGAAGAACCGAAAAACCGAGCCGGTACCGACTTGGAACCAAACCAAATATTAGAACCATGGTCCGGTTCTCAGTTCCTAGAATTTCAAAAATTCGGTTCTGGGGATGGAACCTGATGGTTCTCGTACTTCCCACCCCCTCCCCCCCAAAAAAAAAAGACCGACTCTTATTTCGAAACTCCGTAATCTAAAACCCAAAACTCATCTAGAATCAGAACACTAACGTTTAATTGACTCCAAATAACACCAAATTATTGATTCTTCAATTACTAATAGGATTCAAAATTCAATATCATCATCAATATGGAAGTAAATTATTTAAAATCATTTTTTCGTTTCATCATGATCATGTGAATTGAAATGGGAATTATTTATTAGAGTCATTATCGGATTAAAGACATGAACAGTAACTAGATTTATTATATTAGGTGCACATGATACTTTCGAATAATTATAAAATTATATTTTTTTGTTTTTGATTATGTAAATTTGAACGGCTGGAATTATTGTTGTAGATCTTATTTTGTGTTTGCATGGTTTATAGCATGTCCTTTATGAGTGATTGACAATGAATATTGAATTTTTTAAACAAACTTTGGTACTTGTGGGGAATTACCGAGAATTCCCGTACCGGAACCGAACCGAAAAACTTGGTACTGTTCTCAGTTCCACTTTCTCCTTATTTTCGATTCTCAGTTCCTCCGGTTCCGGTTCGATCCGGTTCCAGTACCATGGAACGTTCCAACCCCAGGGGCAGGGATGAATATGAGGTTTGCAGCTGTATTCACCTTAACTTTTTGTACATAAATAGTTTGCTTGTAGTTTAATCAACTTATGTATATGTCACATTTCTTGTTGATGATCTTAATTGAAGCCATGTATGCCCAAATGGACCATTTTGTAGATCTTGATATTGGTTAAGACTTGTGGTTGGAATAAAACCTTAAATGCCATCTTTATTCTAAAAATTAAATGAACCGGCGGGAACCAACTCTACATTGACATCACAGACATCGTCCGCGTTTTTATAATTCGTTTACTGTAATACTTATTGTGTTAAACATGATCGACATCGTCCGGTTGTAAGCATCTGAACACACTTTAGGACTGTCAACTCATTTAAATTTAGGGTACATTTTTAGTAATATTTATCCAGTTTACCCCAGGGACAACATATAATCGAAATCGACCCATTTTCAGGTAAATGGGTGATTCTAGATACACCCTAACTTAAGATAATATTAGGGAAGAGTCAACGACCTGTATGCGTATATACTGCAACACATTGCGAGAATACGAAAGCGATCACATGTATTTGTTACAAGTGTCACATCTGGCATAGATTCATAAAAGTCTAAAACAGCAAACAAAAGAACACCAAGAAACAGAAACGAATGTGCAGGAACAAAATTAACAAATAGTCTAAATTAGCTCAAGAAAGCTAGAAGATGGACCAATAAGAACTTAAACAAAAAAACATATATAAAAGACCATAGCTGCTAGAGGTGGTAAAGTTGAAACGGTCTGGATCCGATAGGGTTGATCATTGACATAGTTTAATCACTCAGTTTCATAATTTAAAGCAAATCAGATAATGGCATACAAGAATTTTTCTTAATCATAGACCAAAGTGATTCAACTAGCTAAAACGACACTTGAAAACAATACTTCAACTTTAGCCAAAAACACAAGAACTATAAACTCAAATTCAAGAGATGTTTCTCAATAAGTCCTGAATTAGATGACCAACAGATGCATACGATGAACCGCCCTCCACCATTGTGGCTCTACATTTCTCACTAATCTCTTTCACTTTCGTTCTAACTTCTTTATCCTCCATTAATAGTCTTATCCCACTTTCTATCTCGTCCGCACTGACTATGTCTATATGGCCCTTATCAGCACTACGATCAAACATATTCTTCTTATAATCCAACTTGATTTCCACAGCCAGTCCCAGCTCCACCACCATTTCAAATGCATTAATCTGTTGTTCAGCATAGATTGGCCATGCTGCAGTTGGAACACCAAACCACAAACTCTCCAACAATGAGTTCTGTTGGAATATATGAATAATAATAAACTATAAACATATAAGCATCAAAGAGTACGCAGCGGAATAGATCAAATACAAATAATAAATTAACCGAATATAAATGGATGCGTACCTCTTTGTGATTTCTAGCAAGAACAAGAAACCAATGGAACAAGAACTATAAACCCTAATTGGGTTTAATGGTGGATCGACTAGGTTAGTCGAATAGGGCAAATCACCTTGTTAGCAAAAGTATGCCAACACTTCGTTCTTGAACACACGTATTAGTAGCGTTTCAATAAGAAAAGCTAGGTTCTTAATTCACAAGCAATCCAAACACAATGTTTAGAAGATCGCGTAGGAACCCTAGAAGGGTGTAGTTGATCAACTAAACAAGAATGGTTTTGAGCTTAGAAATCTAGTAGGAACCCTATAAGGGTGTAGTTCGATTTCTAACTCAAGAGGAGAAAGAGAAGGAGATTTGGTTTGCAAGTGAACCAAGGGATGAATGAATGAATGAGAGGAGGTCTTATTATATAGCATTCAAGAAACTTGGAGCAAAAGCCAACCCCTAACCCTAAGGAGAGGGTGGCCGGCCATGGGTCACAAAGCCCAACCCGAACCGGACTTTCACTCTTTTCAAATCAAGTCCTTCATGTTTCGTCCAACGGTCGTTAGGTACTGTTAAATGCTCATTTCGTGAATTTAATAATTATTCGTCACTAAAACAATAATTATTAATTAATTGAAACTCATACGCAAAGTGTGCAATCCCGAAGTCTCGAGTTCGAGTCCGGTCATGATATATTAATGTATCATCCGTCAAACTAACAGCTCCCACTCGGATATAGATTAATGTAACAATGACAATTGTTAGTCTAGCATAACACGCCAATGTCCCCAGAACGATCTCGAGTATGGTTTCCTGGAAAAAAACCACCTTTGATGATTCATCATCATACTTATCCTTTTGATTCTAATACTATGTAAATATGGATATGGATTGAAGTCATTCCATAATTAACTAGTGTTTCTCGTTATTTATGATCAAGCAAGATTACCAATTCATCTGAACGCATTCCAGATAGACCTTGGGCATGGCCATGCAAACATCTTGTTAATCCTACGAGCGGCCAAACAGTATTAAACTTCAAAACAAATTTGAAGGAACCAAATCCTGTATTGACTACAAGCATAACCTATGAACTTCGCATCACCTCTGAAAATAATCCTTATAACTACCAGTTACGGATAGCGTTAGATTATCTCACAGAAAATGAGCTACATCCACAGTAGTTACCTGGTATCTCAAGTCTGAGGATAAATATTCATGATTTACTCTAATGACAACATCCATAAGTACAATCATGTAATTGAGATTTTGTCCTATATCCAATTTATCCAGTATTGAATATCATGTGAATTTGGCTTGTCTACGCACCAATATAATTTATATATATTATACCAAATCTCACATTTGTCTTAGTTCAATGATACTCCCACATCATTAATTGACAACGAACAATTTAGAATAACTTAAGTTATTCATGGATTAAACATGCAAATATAGGATACAATATTTATGAATATAAATAAACATAACACAATACTTCATTTCATTCGAATAATTATTGTTTACAATCCTTTATCCAAATACTAAATAGATCAATGCATGAAAATTCTCGTTAATGAATTTTGTCTCAAGTAATACCAATCATACTTGTTGACAATTATGCCTCAAGTAATCATACTTGTTGACAAGGCATTATTCAACTAACTTTGATCTATCGGAATTTTGAGAATACTTATTTCAATAATGAAATTCTTGTATATGTGCATTCAAATAATTTGATATAACCACATAATACATCATAAAATGTGTATGACATCCTCAACATACAATTTATGATAATTAAACTTCCAAACCTTTAAAGTTTAAAGTATTCTTATTCTTTAACGTATAATGCAACTATGCTTTCCGTTAAGCATAACTAGTACACATGGCTATTAACAAGGATGAAATCTTCCATGACTAGTATTGAGTGTCATCTCAATTTATATTAGCATCATTGTATGCAAACAACAATATTCTCTTTTCCGTAAACTTCAATGTGTAATGTTTTATTCCTTCCAAACTTTCAAGTTTGTTGGCTATGACAATTTTACAAATTGTTCATTTATAGAATCTAGAAATTGTTCCAGGCTGAGGATGTGATTCTATATCCAAATATATTCCTTTAGAATATTCATTACACAACTTATCTAATATCTTTCATTAGATATCAATGTTGTCAAATCATCTTTTATCAAAGCATGATATAACAACAACATGATGTACATGAAAAATTCTTGTGTCCAACTTAAATTTCATTCATGTACTACATATCCATTTAAACTTTCTAAATGATATATCATGTTCTATTAGATCCATTTACCGCACATGTTTACATTAATAAACATATATTCAAGGTTGTATGTTTTACTTATTAAATCTTTCAAGTAAAGTTTCATTCCAAGTTATGACTTACCATTTAACTTATATAGAATATTACTTCCTATATGTTATACAACATATATGATTTAAATAAGTAAACATAATACTCCCACTAGCTTTCAGAATTACTTAGGAGTTATCTTATTTTAAATTATAAATCAAAACATAGATTTAATATTTAAACATAAGATTTATCTCCTTGATGCATGCATCTATCCATACTTGGATTCTTGCATTTTGTATACTTTCAAAGATTAAATGAATTCATAAAACTCTTAATTACTCATCGTCCTCGCTTAAGTAATTTATAAGAAAGAGATTTTATAATCCATTGTCAAATTTCATATTCATAAAAATGAGTATGACAATTACTATCTTTGTAATTTTAATGTGCTTAGAAAAAAGTATTCAATCATAGTTAATTACATAAGTATGATTAATAATCTTGTCATAAGACATACATTAAAATATGTATACAATTTTGTCCATATGTTTCTTTATGCAAAGATTTAAACCTCTAGGGTTTTTCTTCTCTTGCAAAAACTCATCTTCATTAAGATAAACCAAATTTTCAAAGTTGACTTATCTTTATGGACAGCATCTTAACATTCATAGTATGAGCAATTTACCATAATTATGATTAACAGGCTTACTTTGATCCTGTAATTCATAATTCTCAGCATATTAATTAAATATATGAGACATCCCTACGGATCTATGAATGAGAGTTTCATCATGTTGAGATTTAACCTTTACATTTCAAACCTCATCATGATTTTCACTAGTGTGGTTTTAGAAGATTATATATTTTGTAATTTTGATCTTTCAAGATCTAAACAAAACTCCCACTTGCCTTTTGTATTTTATAAATACTTTAGCAAGATGAGCAACACTAAATCGTTCTCATTTGGGATATTACAAAAATATTTTACAGTTCCTGACTCTTGTTTGTTAAAACTACTTATTAACAAAATCAGAACTTCATTTTAAGACTTTAATGTGATTCATCACATTCCATAATGTCTTATTTAATCTTCTAGGTTGGAGTCTTATTGAGTATATTCAATCCATACTCAATTTTCTAACCTTGACAACTTTTGGAAGAAAAGAAGTCATATTTATCTTTTAATCAAACAATATAACAAGAGTTTGATTTTTCCTAACTGAACACACCACCAACTTGTGATGTTTCATTAGAATTAATATTGTGAGACAAACTAACAATATGTAAGATAAACTTATTCCCTTTGGCTTACCTATTTACCAACTAAGTCAACTTAATGGTACAATAGAATTTCCAAGCCAATTGCATGCTATATAACATAAGTACCTTTTGAACAAGTTACTTCATGTTCATGTCTTAAGAAGACATAAACTGTTATATTCCCACTTTACGTTGTACATTGATCAACTCAATGATTTCTTGTTTGAAACATAACAAGTTTAACGTCTTACTTTATTATAAGTCTTGTAATAGTTAAAAGACTTCATGTTTATAAGAAGATATAAACATAAATAACTAAAGTATTTGTGAACACCACCACTTGGTTTCAATAGTAATTTCAAGTTAATTTACTACTTCATTTGCTTATGTCATTTTATGAATTATCCAATTTAAGAAACTGCAAACTCACATAATTCCATTATCATCAGTTGATCTGCTAGTAATGAAATCATGTAGTTTACCTTTCTATTGCAATCTAGGCAGGTTACACCCTGACGTAAATTGTAAATTCAAGTGTTTCTTTTAATTTGAATATCATAAGACATAAAAGTAGTCTTATAATCATGACACATGTTTTACATAAGATAATCTTACACATTAAATGTATAAGTCCTATTAGAACATTGATCTCTTACCTTGCAATTAAGAGAATCCTATAATCATATTTCTATGTATTGTTCCTTTGCACACAATAAACAATTCTCCCACTTGTGCATTGAACAATATCATGTAGTATATAAACAACACAACAAACGTTTGTTTATGTGATTCAATATGATTTGTGTCATAAGTAGATGTAGGACTACTTTGTCTTATCAGGAAACGCAAATGGCTATCCTAAGAACATGAGTGTCTACAATTTGAAAGTAATTATCTTGAAGATAATTTGGGCTGCTACACAGAATTTAAGTCTTGTAGCTCCCACTGAATTAGAGAACATAACAATAATTCTATATTCAGTAAACAACACAAAGCTCCCACTGGATTTGACAACATTGTACGTGTTTCATAACCAGTGAAAACAATTTGCTTGTTTTTACTTTCCTACACATTTAGAAAAACCCATACGTAATAATTACTCAGGTTCTAAAATGTGTATTCTACTATGTTTATGATGGATTATCCATCAATGATATTAACTTGAAGAATTTGAGCATGCAGCTTCTTCCTTAATAGGCCTACCATCCCCATAATGGTATGTAGCACCTTTAAAGCACAACAACTAGATAAAATACTAGCTTTGTCTTTTACCAATTTTGCGGTAATCTGTCCAGCTTCTAATAACTCATATTTTCCATTTAACCAAATGCCTTGTTTGTTATAGAAGAATTCATTCACCAAATAAGAGTAATGAAATTTCTATGGAAAATAAGATGTGCTATATCCTTAAACATTAAAGATAGCTATGAGTTATATATTAGAATGTAGACAATTCTAATGTTCCTATTATACCTTTCTCAATCATGAAAAGGAATAGGATTGAGTCTTATTCTTTTCTCATGGAAAATAGACTTAGGATTGAGTCTTATTCTTATGTTCCTATCAAACCTTTCTCAATCATGAAAAGGAATAGGCATTTCGGTAAATTTTTCTCAATCAAACATTATGTTTGAAAGCAAAATTATATCAATTTAACAATTTAAGACCAAACCACGTTTACGGCTTTAATGTTGCATTAATACGTTAAAAAGAATTACAAAATTCAATTTTAGTATTTTCGATAATTAAATTTTCAAGAAAATTAAATACCCATGGTTCATAATCAAATAACCATTTAATTTTCACTGAAAAACTAGGATCCAAATTGACATAAGTTCATCACATCAGTTGATCTGCTAGTGATGACGTTATTTACATTATTTGCCAACCACAGTTGCAATGTAAACATGTTTTATCCCCATCTTCTTATACCTTGAGTGATCAGTTCCCACTATCAACTCAATTAAGTTAACCAATTTAAGAAACAACAAACTTACATAATGACACCACACCAGTTGATCTGCTAGTGATGAAATCATGTAATTTGCCCTTTCATTGCAATCTAGTCAGGTTACGCCCTGGCGTAGATCCAATTTCAGGTGTTTCCGTTTCATTGGATGGCATATAACTTAAATTTAAGGGTAGTATTTTTTATGTGTGTAATCAAAATATATGTACAAAGATGTCATGCATTCATCTTGTAGCATATGTTTCATGTAAAAAAACTTTTACTCATTAGTTTCTTTACGAGCTTAAATCTCAAAACTTTTGATTGAGGCGTTGAGAAACTTACAACTTTGCCTTAAGTGCTTCGTAGTTATCATGGATGTTAGGTAAAGACTAAAATATGACTCACAGGCGAGCGGTAAGCCAGAATGGAGGCTCACTAAGGCCGCAATTTAATGCGTAGCCATCCTTATACCCACTTTAATAGTTTGTCATAATTAGTTCCACCTTTCAACCACTTAATACAGTCGCGATCAATCATTCAAAAGTCCAAGATTTATTAAGTAAGCTCAAAACAAGATTTCACCATTATTAAGTCCATTTAATATTTTATTTATAGAAATTACCCTTTGTTACTATCATGTTAAAAACATATAAAACAAAAGTAATAAAATAAAATAAACAAACAACAACAATAATGGTCATGCTAAATTAAAATCAATATTAAAACACACTATTGATTTAATACACGATTAATGGGGTCTTCCCTAATCTTATAATTAATCAAATTTTAGTAATCTTTATTCATAATATTTACTAAACAATTTATCAATTATAAAAGAATAGCATAATAAGCATGAAATCTTAAAACCAAATCATCATAATCCAAGACAACACATGCATGGTTTGTCATGGATGCCCATATTGCACATACTATAGCAAATAATCATGTCAATCAAGGAACGCAACCAAACGGCATATAACAATATCCATACACATAAATTACATGCAACCTAGGGTTTCTACAAGTTTTTATTACATAATTCATCAAACCCTAATTTCTTTTTTAAAAAAAACTTTCGACATATATATAATTAATTAAATAAATTCGAAATAAAAATAAAAACTAGGGTTTATGAAAAAAATAAAAACATAAGAACACCAAGCATGTTATAATCAAATGATTCAATTTTATGTTTTTCGGTAATTCATTATAATGTATTAACGGCTCTTGATGCCACTGTTGGAATATATGAATAATAATAAACTATAAACATATAAGCATCAAAGAGTACGCAGCGGAATAGATCAAATACAAATAATAAATTAACCGAATATAAATGGATGCGTACCTCTTTGTGATTTCTAGCAAGAACAAGAAACCAATGGAACAAGAACTATAAACCCTAATTGGGTTTAATGGTGGATCGACTAGGTTAGTCGAATAGGGTAAATCACCTTGTTAGCAAAAGTATGCCAACACTTCGTTCTTGAACACACGTATTAGTAGCGTTTCAATAAGAAAAGCTAGGTTCTTAATTCACAAGCAATCCAAACACAATGTTTAGAAGATCGCGTAGGAACCCTAGAAGGGTGTAGTTGATCAACTAAACAAGAATGGTTTTGAGCTTAGAAATCTAGTAGGAACCCTATAAGGGTGTAGTTCGATTTCTAACTCAAGAGGAGAAAGAGAAGGAGATTTGGTTTGCAAGTGAACCAAGGGATGAATGAATGAATGAGAGGAGGTCTCATTATATAGCATTCAAGAAACTTGGAGCAAAAGCCAACCCCTAACCCTAAGGAGAGGGTGGCCGGCCATGGGTCACAAAGCCCAACCCGAACCGGACTTTCACTCTTTTCAAATCAAGTCCTTCATGTTTCGTCCAACGGTCGTTAGGTACCGTTAAATGCTCATTTCGTGAATTTAATAATTATTCGTCACTAAAACAATAATTATTAATTAATTGAAACTCATACGTAAAGTGTGCAATCCCGAAGTCTCGAGTTCGAGTCCGGTCATGATATATTAATGTATCATCCGTCAAACTAACAAGTTCCACCCACAATGAGTTACGAACCCTCCGATTGCTTGGTGACCAAGTACCGTCACCTGTGGAGCCCACCCAATCACCTTCCCAATTCCAGCCGTTCGTTTCAAAAATCCCTCTGGCAATGCCACACTTGGATCATCATAATCAACAGGGACTTTTGATGCCTTATCAGATGGAGGTCGACGTAGAGACCACAAGAAACGGTGCCCACTTTGCTCTAAAGCGTGTGCGATTTCTTTCACTTGAATCTCATCAAAACATCCCATACTCCCGAAGCATAAAAACACAACCGAGGAGGTCGGTTGAATGTCCAACCAACTGATGACATCATCAGCCAACTGTTTTCCATCACCTTCTAGGTTGAGTATCGGTCCCACCGAATACACAGGTGGGACGGTGTTGTCTTTAGACAATGACTCGATAGCGTGTGTTTCTAGTTCTAAGCATGTGTTAACGATGATTGCTTTCGCCTCTTTTATCCTACGGGCAGACCACATAAGAAAGTCCAGCCCTTCTTTGGTCTGAATCACTGTCGGAAAAACCTTCGTTGGGACCTGTTTGACAAAACCTGGGATAGATACTTCGGTATCTGAGTGCGTCAGCTCAAAAACATCTCGGTTCTCATCATCATAGAGTGTCTGGATATATAATTTAAATCCAAGAAAACCAGCATTAGAAGTAAAGTACATGTAGGTTGGAATATGAAACTCGTTAGCCACATCTATCATACATATGCAAAACATGTCGACAACAAACCCAACAACCCAATCAGAATCCGAACCGGGTCTGCTTATCATGTCGGAGACAATGTTTTTCACGTATTTGCAGTGACTGCTTATAAATTCGCTAAAGAAAACAGTGGGAGATTTCTTGTCACTAGGTGGTTGAAGTGTTTTGTCTTGAGGGAGTTCGATGAAGGATATGCGATTAATAGGTTTTTTAGCTAGTGACTCCAAGGCAGAACCCGAGCTAGGATGGCTGATGATAAGTAGGGTTATGGATAGATTTTGATCTCGATTCACTAGCAACTTAGCGATCTCTATGGTGGACATGATATGACCAGCCCCAGGGCCAGGGATGAATATGAGGTTTGCAACTGTATTCGCCATTTCTTTTACTTTGCTTGAAAGTGTTCTCAGCTTATGTTACATGTGAAAATTCTTGTAGATTTATAGATTGAACTAGTGATGTCATTTCATTGTTGGCATGTATGAACACATGGACCATTTCGTATATCTTATGTTATATTGTTGAGAAATGTTAGGGCACAAAGAAAGTCTCACAAAAAAAAATCCACAAACTGATGTGGTAGAGACTGATTGGTTTAGTAAAAGAGATGAGAGAGAAACTATTAAACAGTACACTAACAAAACGATGACACGTTATCTTATGAATGTTTTTTGTAAGAGTTTCTTTGTGGTCTAGCATACCCCTATATTGTTCATGACATGTGGGGTATTGATACCTCAAGTGTCACCTTTAGTGTGCATTACAGAATGATCGATACACATGCAGTAAATTTTTGTCATCTTAGTTTCCCGATATACACATTAAAATCTCTATAAATTAATAATGTTGCAATCGGAATATTTTATATAATGTTGCAATCGGAATAATTTAACGAGATATTATTATATTGATAAATTAATAATTTATTTATTAAAAATGTTTTACGTATAGTATTTAAATTTTCATGTCCAATATACTGGTTACAATGTATACTAGTTAGATATCTCTATAATCAAATAAATAAGGAAAGGGGCGACAATTTAGCACCAGAATCCAGAGAAAGAACTTCAAATGTTTAACCATTTAGCTATGGACGCGGCTGAGAGATCCCTTTTCGTTGACAAGAATAGAAAAATAAATTAGAAAAACAAGTTCGAAATAATATTTTTTGAATCCACATTCACAAATTAATTGAATTTGTCAACTTCATTGTTTTTTAATAAGTAAAAAGTTAGTTTCATTGGGACAAGTTCCAATTACGTATGACCTTAATTGAATTAATTGAATTTGTACAAGTTTCAATTACTTATTACCTTATATATATATGGAATTTTTTAGTGATTATTACTTTATATTTTGTCGAGACCAATATATATATATATATATATATATATATATATATATATATATATATATATACACACACACACACACACACACACACACACACACATGCTGAGGTGTTCAAAAAAATTATTATCTTATTATTTTATAAATTGGTGTCTAAATTTGTATTGGTCCCAAGTTGGATCAGACAAATTACTATTGATATTATCGAAGTTATTAATTTATCGAATATTAATTTATAAAATTTTTACCATAAATACAATCCAAAAAACAGACAAGTTATAATGTAAAAGAAATAAATTGAAAATCAGCCCACATGCCAGCTTTTTGGTCTCATGAATGATTCGGTAATAGACATTAAATTGGGTAGTTCAACTAATATTAAAGATTACAAATCAGGTGGTCGGTATGTATATATATATATATATATATATATATATATATATATATATATATATATATATATATATATATATATATCTTGCAATTGATATTTTCGACGAATAATGATACTTTTACTGTGAAAATATGTTTAAAGTTGGTCAGAATATTTTTACAGTCACGATAAAGAGGCCGTTGATAATATTTTCCTCAGTTACGATCCAATTAATTCATAATACAAAATTCTAATCCGATCAAATGATACAAAATTTCATTCTACAAACTCGGATATGGATATGATTTTTTCTGAGTTTTATCCATAAAATTGAAATCCGTCATTTTGGCGCCAAAATTCATTTAAATTGTTTGGGTAGAATTTTGCAGGTTAGTGTATTAAGGTATTGAGTATAAAATTCACTCTAATGGCTGGTTAATTTCTAGTTTAGAGTTCTATTGTGTTTTCCCGGC
Organism: Artemisia argyi; assembly: GCA_030686995.1. Taxonomy (NCBI): domain Eukaryota; kingdom Viridiplantae; phylum Streptophyta; class Magnoliopsida; order Asterales; family Asteraceae; genus Artemisia; species Artemisia argyi. Next base: position 139,222,998 of record CM060685.1, read on the forward strand.
CCAATTGTATGAACCCTAGTATATAATGAGGTCAAAGAAAGAAATTAGAGTTCGTTAGAAGTTCGAGAATTCTATCTATACTATTTCAAAAATTAAGATAAGGAGCTTCAATTATTGAGTGACATGTGTCACTTATCAACTAAAAAATCACATTTATTTTCAAATTGGAATATCTTTTTATCTATTATTTTTTTTATGATCTAATTTCACCATATTTTTAAAATTTTATGCTTTTTAATTCAACATACATTTTGATATATTTTTATGAGTTTTTAGTTTTTACATTTTTAATGGATTTATTTTATTTTGATTCAAATTTTTACAACTTTAACCTTTGTTTCAATCAATACAATCTTAATTCGTTAAAATCATATACTTTGGGGGGGGGGGGGGGGAGTGTTTGATGGGTAAGAGATTGCGATGGTCTTTCTATATGCGAGAATAATGATATCACAGGAAAGCTACGAGAAACCCAAGCAAACACATACAACTAACACATATACATTCGGAGTGTTGTGAAACGAATTCACTAACAGGGTAGGGAATTGCGGGGAGAGTTGAGCTCGCAATTCATTTACTATATTTATAATATAACTATATTTATCGCCGCCGCTGTGCGCGGGTATCCAACTAGTATACAATAATAGTTCAAAAGCAGATAACAATAGTGTTTTTAAAACCGGTTCAACCAGTCGAACCAGGTTCGGCCAGCAAAATGGGTAAAAAACCGGGTTTTTAAAAATAGCTTAACCGGTTAGACCCGCCGGGTTTTAAGTGATCCGGGTCAACCCGGTTCTCGAAATCCGGACGAGTTTGGTTTTTTTCATTTTTTCTATAGAAAATAGGGTTGACCTGTTGGTCAGGTTGAACCGGGTTGACCCGATGGTCGAACCGGTTGAAAAAAATAGTCTTTTTAATAGAAAACCAGGTTAATCCGACGGTCGAACCGGTTGAACTGCACTGACTTGACCAAGTCAATTAAAAACCCGGTTTTCAAACATTAGATAATAAGAAAACTGCTTCAAAAAGAATGTAGATGTAGATGAGAATAAAGTGGAGATTATAGAAGATCAAGGGGAAAAGAAGGGACACAATGTGAGTGTGGACTAAAAAGCTGGGGATAATTTATTGCATACAGATGATAATAAGGAAATGGTGGAGGATAAGGAAGTGAATAGGGTGTCAAAGGAGACTGTTACTGAGAATATGCTCGATGCAGAGGTGAATGTAAAGAGAATAACAAGGAAAAGTCCACTGATCACGTACCTGCTGACCTTGTAAATGATGCTAATGACAATGTAAGAAATAGATCCTTTGTTAGTGTAATTGGTAAGAAGGAGTTGGAATGTGATAATAGTTTGAAAGCCATACCTACTGAAATTGATAATGAAGGTAATGAATTTGTGATATTTGATGATATGTTAGTAGCAGAAGGATGCAAAAAGTGGGAACTTGTTTTGTGTCAATATTTTGTGGGGTTTAGAATGTCTGTGCATGAGCTAAGATACAATTTAAAGCGAAGATTGACCCTGAAAATATTCCAGTGTGGATTAAGCTCTGTAATGTACCATTGGAAGCTTGGACTACTAATGGGATAAGTGCACTTGCAAGTAGAATTGGTAGACCAATGGTTATGGATTCTATGACTGCAACAATGTGTAAAATGGGAGTGGGCAGGGAAGGGTATACTAGGTACTTGTTGACGTAAATGCTTGTAAATCTTTGCCATAATCAATTGAGATTGTGTACAAAAATGATAAAGGATAGAAAAAATGTGCAGTATATGTTGTGTGTTTCGACACTAATAAGTGTGGAAAGAACGTGATCAGAGTTGAGGAAACTACTAAGAAAGATAACTCTGGTGATGAGGAATTTGTAGAAGTGAGAGGTAGGAAAACTGAAGGTATGGGAGGAGTGGAGAAGAAACTAAACTATAAACCAAAGACACTCAACCTGTTAAATAGGTAATAATGCAAAGGGTAATGTGAAAGTCAAACCTGTTCCAAAATTTGCATATCAAGCTAAAAATAATATACAGAATGATGGACTGAAATCCACTTGTAAAGATGCTAGTAAAGAGGTGAATAAAGAAGCTGAGAGCTTTGCTGAAAAGAAAAAACAGTGGAATGTTAAGGATGATGTTCTTGCAGCTATGAAGAGGTCTGCTAATAAATTCTCTATTCTGCAAATGTATGATGAAAATGAGCAAAATGAATTACAAGAATTGAGGAATTAGGAGGTTGTGGATGAATTTTTGAATAAGAAAATAAGTCCAACTGAAGCAGACATGGTAAGTTGGAATATTGATATGATTGCCTATTTCAAAAGTAAAAATGAGAGTCTGGTGGACAAAGGAAAGAAAACAGTGTCAAATGACAAAGTTAATGATGTAGAAGAGGAAGATGTTCTTAAAGATGATTATGGTATTGCTAAAACTCTAAAAGTATGGATGGGAATGTAGTGGAAGGTATGGATAAAGAGGTATTGGTGGAGAGTTGAGCTAGTCTATCATTGTTTTTATGGATTTTAGAATTGGTTCTTGGAATATCATAAGGCCAGACAATCCGACAGTTAAAGGCAACTTTAAGGTGTTTGGGACTTTCATCTATGCAGCTAATGGTGATAATGAAAGGAAAGAGCTATGGAAAGATTTGGAAATATATAGAAGAATTGTGGGAAGTAACTCATGGTTCATTACAGGAGGCACGAATGTTACTTTATATCCAAAAGAGCACTCAGGTGGTTCTAATATAACTAGAGACATGAAGGATTTTAAAGAGTGTGAGTTAATCAAATTGAAGTAGAGGATATTAATAGTTCTGGACTGTTTTATAAATTAATGCAAATAAGACAATGGCATACAAGAATTTTTCTTATTTATAGACTAAGTGATTCAACTAGCTAAACCGATACTTGAAAACAAGACTTCAACTTTAGCCAAAAACACTAACTATAAACTCAAATTCAAGAGATGTTTCTCATGTAGTCCTAAATTAGATGACCAACGGATGCATACGATGAACCGCCCTCCACCACTGCGGCTCTACATTTCTCACTAATCTCTTTCACTTTCGTTCTAACTTCTTTATCCTCCATTAATCGTCTTATCCCACTCTCTATCTCGTCTGCAGTTACTATGTCTATATGGCCCTTATCAGCACTATGATCATACATATTCTTCTTATAATCCAACTTGATTTCCACAGCCAGTCCCAGCTCCACCACCATTTCAAACGCATTAATCTGTTGTTCAGCATAGATTGGCCATGCTGCCGATGGAATGCCAAACCACAAACTCTCCAACAATGAGTTCCACCCACAATGAGTTACGAACCCTCCGATTGCTTGGTGACCAAGTACCGTCACGTGTGGAGCCCATCCTATCACTTTCCCTATTGCAGCCGTTCGTTTCAAAAATCCTTCTGGCAATACCACACTTGGATCATCATAATCACCAGGGACTTTTGATGCCTCAGATGGAGGTCGACGTAGAGACCACACAAAACGGTGCCCACTTTGCTCTAAAGCATTTGCGATTTCTTTCACTTGAATCTCATCAAAACATCCCATACTCCCAAAGCATAAAAACACAACCGACGAGGTCGCTTGACTGTCCAACCAACTGATGACATCATCAGCCAACTGTTTTCCATCACCTTCTAGGTTGAGTAACGGTCCCACCGGATACAAAGGTGGGACGGTGTTGTCTTTAGACAATGACTCGATAGCGTGTGTTTCTAGTTCTAAGCATGTGTTAACGATGATTGCTTTGGCCTCTTTTATCCTACGGGCAGACCACATAAGAAATTCCAGCCCTTCTTTGGTCTGAATCACTGTCGGAAAAACCTTCGTTGGGACCTGTTTGACAAAACCCGGGATAGGTACTTCGCTATCTGAGCGCATCAGCTCGAAAACATTTCGGTTCTCATCATCATAGAGTGTCTGGATATATAATTTAAATCCAAGAAAACCAGCATTAGAAGTAAAGAACACATAGGTTGGAATATGAAACTCATTAGCTACATCTATCATACATATGCAAAACATGTCGACAACAAACCCAACAACCCGACCAGAATCCGAACCGGGTCTGCTTATCATGTCGGAGACAATGTTTTTCACATATTTGCAGTGACTGTTGATGAATTCCCTAAACCAAACCATGGAAGATTTCGAGTCACTAGGTGGTAGAAGTGTTTTGTCTTGAGGGAGTTCGATGAAGGATATGCGATTAATAGATTTTTTAGCTAGTGACTCCACGTAGGACGTGATAGCCGAGCCAGAACCCGAGCTAGGAGTGGTGATGATAAGTACGGTTATGGACAGATTTTGATCCCGATTCACTAGCAACTTAGCGATCTCGATGGTGGACGTGATATGACCAGCCCCAGGGCCAGGGATGAATATGAGGTTTGCAACTGTATTCGCCATTTCTTTTACTTTGGTTGAAGTGTTCTCAGCTTATGTTATATGTGAAACTTCTTGTAGATAGTATTGATTGAACTAGTGATGTCAATTCATTGCTGGCGCATGTATGAACACATGGACCATTTCGCATGATGTCAATTCTTGTAGAGTGTATTGTGAGACGTGTCGTGGCGGCATGGCCAAACCTCAAGCTTTAGCTGTCAAGGCGAAACTTTTGCGTTTAAAAGGCGTGGCATAAGACGACATAAAATATGAAAATATTTATATATTTATATCATACTAGCTTCATAACCCGCCCGATGGACGGGTTCGCTTCATAATAATATAGATAATATTAAGAGGAAGAAAATAAACATTGATAAGCGCAAAACATATAAATTTTTTTAAAGAACATGTCGGTTTTATAAGTAACAATGAGTTACAAAAGCGTTGAAAAAAAGTTATATACACATAATTATGAGATCAAGATAATTGTTAACGTAACAAACATAATAAATATTTGTGTTTAAAAGATAGATCGTTTAAAGCCGACCTTGGGCGCAAGGTACGACCATATGTGGCACGTTTGTTAGATACAAGCAACGGAATACGCTTTTTAGTAGTATGAATACTGAATGTTATCGCATTGGAACTGTTACTATTTAACGTTTCAGAAATACAATTACTGAAAATGCTATTATCTTTATTGAAACCGTTTGTACTTTTCTATAATTAAATGCCATATAATCGATACTCATATATGCTAGATTACTTGTTTCATTAGCAAATAAGTTACAAAAAAAAAAAAAAAAAAAAAAAAAAAAAAAAAAAAAAAAAAAGGTATTCAAGCATAGTTCAAATACAACTAAACAAATTATTGTTAATATGTATATTATTATAAAAAAATATGTATTCAAGCATAGTTAAAATACAACTAAACAAATTAATTTTAATATGTATATTATTAAGAAAAGTTGGATTTAGGCACATAGGCAATCAAGTGCATGGTTGAAAAAATAAACAAATACAAAAAGGATAACTTATAACTATCAGCTTCATATCAAATCAAATAAATATACTTACTCTTTGCTTTGTGTGATCAATATTATCATCCCCAACTACTCACATTCCGATCAAACAAACGAATAAAAATACGGAGAAGGATCAAAAGTCAACAAAAAAGTTTAAGGTACACATTATAATCGAACTCTGTTTTTTGTTAATCTATGTTTCGATTGTTCAATATATGTTGTCAATAAATTATAAATTTCGAGATCATCTAATATGCCATATGCATGTGTGATCGATGTAGAAGTATGTAAATAATATGCCATATGCATGTGTGATCTATGTATTCAAGCCACTCTTGATATATGCATGTGTGATCGATGTAGAAGTATGTAAATAATATGCCATATGAATGTGTGATCTGTGTATTGAAGCCACTGTTGATGATGGTGAATTGTATGTGATTCAAATGATGGTTTAACAAAATTTAATTTGTAAAAATGGGTTGTGATCATATTGGGTACTAATCTGAACAAATCACACAAAAATAGTTTGTTTTTCATGAAGATGTGATAATAATCTTATATAGAGTAATAGCAATACAAAATCAAATTTTAACGATTACCTAGATACAATAAAGGGAAGCAGAAACTTATAGTTACGAATTATCAGCTATCAATACAAAAAGCAATACTCCGAATATATTTATTCAAGCGTACGTTGGTCTTTGCTGCTAGCCTCTAGAGTCAGGGACTTCATTATGCTTATGATGTTTATAATATGCCACTTGCCCATAAAGATCGTACTTATGAAGCATCTTAATACTTGACATACGCATCGATGCATTGGTGGTTGACATCTGATCAATGTTACTCGGTTACCCATAATTAATGTTTTCAAATTAGTACCCTTCATATTGTCCATCACTTCCGGTAATTCTGCATTTGCGGGTGACATTTTTTATTAAATAGTATAATATTATTACAGGGCATAAGCAAATGCCTGGTTTTCCAACTTCTAACTTTATCTTGAGTTATAAAAGTAGAATATGTTATCTAATTGACTTACCAAAAACAGTGTTAGTAGGATTCCATGTGATTTGGTTTCTAGCACACTTGCCTACTATAAGCTATGTATCGCTGCAAGCTACACAAGATGGGGTAATATTGTTACCCTGTTCATTGGGAAGGATCTCATCATGATCGTGCATATTAAACCACGCATCTACACAGGAGAATGTCGTTTCCAAATGAATACTGGTTGCTCTATGTTTTAACTATTCATGACATCTTGAAATACATAGCTGTCGAGAAAAAGCAAGAAAAACTCAAAAAAGATACAGAAAATGTGGTGAATTACATATACTATTTTCTGTAAGTTGGTAAAAAAACTCAATCAGTATCCTTGTTACAAGTTTTTCAAGCATATCCACAAAGAACATATAGCAGTTTTCGGTCAACCATTTGATATTTGCAAATTTTGTAAATGTTTATCTGTAAAAAAAATATGTTATATCGATCCAAAAATTGTAGGTGATTTGATTTACACATCTTGTGTTGTGTTAAATTTTTTGTTAGTTTATGGTCGTATATGTGTTTGTTTACATGTGGTATAGTATTATCTACATGTCGATACAATAACCATTAAACTACAATAAGCGTTTATTGTCGTATACTTATATAGATGTTGTATAAGTCGTATACAACATAAGTACATTAGACTGAACTTGTTCATATTGCAGGTACAAAAAAAAAAATAAAGAAAACAAAAAATCATCAAATGGATCAACAATTCCTTTTCCAATTAGACTTACAAAGTAACCCAGGATATCATGTATGAAACGTACATAAACAAACATATATATGTAAAGAATTTATTTATTTATTTTGTTTGTATTTTTTTTTCTTCTCTGTTGTAGTTAGTTTTATTTGATTGTATTGGTTTATTGATTCGTTTGGTGTTATTGTTGAATTGTGTGCAGAATTTACCAAGGGTGTTCAGCGAACATTTTTACAATGGCGAAGAATACGTATTCATCCATGGCAATAACAGGAAAAGGTACATATGCTTGGTCAAGGATGACGGAAACAACATTCAGCTGTACGGCGACGAATGGTCTAAATTTGTGGAAGATAACGTCCCTGCAAGCATTAGAACTTTACACTTTGTGAAGGAGGCGGAAAGCACATTTTACGCAACAGGTTATGATCATGTAGGAATTGAAGGTCCAGGCTACGAAAGACGTGTTGTGGGCAACAGGGTGGCTAGGTGTTTGGTTAGCCGTACAGTTGATGGACAGGTATATATTCTGTTTTATTTACGTTAACAAAACGCACATAAAATTAATGTCAATAATAAAGATACTTAACTAACATAATCATATATAATATAAAAGTAATATATTAAACTGGTATTGCAGATCCTACCAGGGGACTTCTTGCAGGATATATGGAAAGATAGATTCAAAATTTATGCAAATGGCATGAGGGTTAAGGTTAAACATGAAAGGGTGCAACTTAATGTGAACAGCGCCGAAAGGTCAAACAGATTGTTTGGGAGTGGATGGGACAAACTTGTTGCCGATTTGGAAATTGATGTAGGACAGTTGATGGTTTTCACAAATTTGGGAGATTACAAATTGAATATGGCGTTATTTTTCACAAATGGTAGGTGCATACATGAAGAAAATGTTCTACCAACAATGCTGAGGCTGCCAGCGCGTGAAATAGCACCATATGCAATCAAAGGTATACACAATGTTCATATTTATATTGTGAGATATAATAGTGAAAATATAAATACATGAATTATAATAATTAGGAATTTTTCTTTAACATTAAACACAGACAAGAGATCAAAACACATTTGTTCATGGGAAGGACATAACACTCACGAGAACGAAAACAATGTTTTCTATGCTGAGCTAAATGGTCCTGTTTGCGACTTCTACCAGCTGGTAAGTAGATAATAGTAAAATGTTATATAATAAATGTGAACAGCGTTTACAGGAAATTTTGTTTAATTGGTGTTATTTTATGTTGTGAAAACATTATATGTTGATGACAGACAATACCATCCGAATACTGTGGGCCTCACATGATGCACACATACAGCAAGGCATTGCTTATGCACGACAATGTAAGGTTTCCGGTTAATGTTAAAACGATTACTGACAATAGCAAACCAGGAAGGACAAACCATGTGAAGGTAACTGGCAACTGGAGGAAGTTTGGAAATATGTGTGGGTTCAAGCAGCCAAAAATGATGCGAATAAAGTTGATGAACACAAATGTGGAGGTGGTCGATGGAGAAGAAATTAAAATTGCAACATTACATGTCTATTAGTTTGTTTATGTAATGGAAAGTCGTATCGTTAATAGGACGTTTAAAGTATGTTATGTTTAGGACTATGAACTTATATTAGTAAGTCGTTAATTAGGATTATCACTGAAAGGTTAAAGCAACAGAATACTTGTTTGCTAATTTTGGTTTGTAATGAATCATCCTTGACTATGTTATATAATCTTGGTTAGTAGACGGATATCTTATTTCACGACATTTTATGCTCATGTTTAAATATAAAGTATAATGATCATGTTCTTATTGAATTATGTAATCTGAATGTATTGATAAGTTGTTGAAATTGGCAAACAGTTGATAATAACATAAACATTCATAAGCGCAATAGATAATAAAAAAAATATAAAATTGTTTAGAGAACATGTCGGTTTCATAAGTAACAATGCATACGTTTAATGTACAATAAATTAATGGTTACTCAAATACGCCCTAAGACTTCTTTATATACGACATTTGAAGTGTAGTTGCAATAGTTGTCGTCTTTATCTAAACATAGAACCTTCAATCCTCGCTTGCTCTTGACTCTTGACATAGCGACGTACAGTTGACCGTGTGAGAATACAGGCTTCGGCAAAAACAAACCAACCTGTGACAAAGTCTGTCCTTGGCTTTTATTAATCGTCATACCAAAACAAACTTGAATTGGAAACTGCCTTCTATTCAATTTGAACGGCATCTTAGTCTCTGAAGGGCTAATAATCATACGTGGAATAGCGCAAATCTTACCAATTTGGCCACCAGATATAATCTTTGCTTCAATTACATTGACTCCCAGACGTTGTACTTGAAGCCTTGTTCCATTGCACAATCCTGCTTTTTGATCAATGTTTCGCATTAACATTACCGGAGTACCAACCTTTAGCTTTATTGTATGATGCGGAAGACCGGACATCCTTATACCGTTAAGGAAATCTGTCGTGTATATAGAGTCATCAAAATTGGTATCTGCATCGTCCAAAGCAACAGAATCTGATGATTCGTAAATCGTCTCGTCTCCTACCAGTAAATCCAGCATCCGGTCATTAATCCTATCAACCATTTCATGAGTTGGTGCCAGAATGGCCCTTTCTTGAAAGAAGTGAGGGTTCCATAGGTTTTGGTGTAGATTTGGGTATGTTTCACCTATAATTGATCCAACATGATCATCGGACTCTGGAATCAACATTGCATCTGGAAATACAACTGTCGCATGATCTTCATTCTTCCCACCAATTTTTCCATTACCAATGTCTAAAATCCAATCCGCAAATTCTTGTATCTCCTTTTTTTCAGATTCAGTAGATCCAGAGCTCAATCGCATGCTCACTGTCAACCTCATTACTTTGCAGTGTTCCCAAAGATAAGATGAGTTAATTGTGGCATGTACGACTTGATTACGGCTGGCATTAGGAATGACTGGAAGAATCTGTCTAAAATCACCACCAAACAAAACAACTTTTCCGCCAAAAACATGTTTAGATGGTTCTCCTTGGTCTGATCTGCAAATGTCTCGCAATGTTCTATCAAGTGCTTCATAGCAATATGACTGTATCATAGGAGCCTCGTCCCATATTATGAGCTTTGCCTGGCGTATCAAATCAGCAAGGTCACTGTCACCAGCTATGTTGCACATTGAATCTTCGAGTATATTAATTGGAATTGCAAACCGAGAATGTGCTGTCCTTCCGCCTTCCAACAAAAGAGCTGCAATACCACTTGATGCCACATTTAATACTATATCACCTTTTGAACGTAAAAAAGCAGACATAGTTTTGTAAAGGTATGTCTTCCCCGTGCCACCGTATCCATATACAAAAAACATTCCACCATTGTTTTTGTCAAGCGCGTCCATAACAGTTGAATAAATACCCTTTTGTTCCGATGTCAAGCTAGCGTACAATGTCTTATGTTGCTCTTTTAATTCATCTTTATTGTACGCTGTCTCGTCATATATCAACCTGTTATAACCTTCCATCGTATATTCGTTATTCGGATATGGCATTTTCAAAAAAGACTTTAAACTCTTATTGTTACACAGTAGCATGTGTTCAATATAAGTTAGACATATATTGTATTTCTGAGTGTCTAAAAGCTGCAACTATGCAATGTTAAATTACTAAAAGTTAATATACAAATGTGTTATATGTTATGCATCTACTTATTATATACTCTTTTAAAATTGCAAGGTTAGAATTGCTTTTGAACTTTTAGTTGTAATGTCAAGACTATATAAGTTGTCAATTGAGCATGCTATTGATCTAATAATATAATAACTTAGTTAAAATGCAAGTGAGGATCACGGGAGTGTGCTTGAGACATGAGAATTCAGTTGGTAGTATACCAAATATTGTATACAAAAAAGTTAATTTAATTGAATTCAGTTGCAGCAATTAAGCATTCAGTTGGATCAACTTAAATTAAAAAGCATGTTAGGATTATGGTACTTATCTAATACGGAGTAATATAATAACTTAGCAACTAACTTTTCTATATGTAGTTGCAATTAAATGTTCTTTCCTAAGCATTCACTTGGCTTTCGCTGATCCACGATGGTTATAATTAGCAAGTAACTGTTCTATATGTAGTTGCAATTAAAAAGTCCATTATGTCAGGTTGAACACAAATGTGTTATATGTTATGCATTTGCTTATGTAAATATCAGGTGTTATATGCATATGTTTATGTGAAGTATATAAGGTGGTATAAATTAATATAACATACCAGGATTATTGTGCTTTATGCGCTCAACATTCTCTACGTCTGCAGCCAAAACATGCCAAGTTTTTTCCCATACGACCTCCGGCCGAGACATACTATCTGTCATGAGTAGCATGACAAAGAAAGATCTCAAATAATCGCCCATTCCCCATTGACTCGCTTCCAAAAGCCCATCAATGTACTCCTTGTCATCTTGCAAAAGACCGTGAGCATAACATGCATCTCTATATGTTGGATACTCCACATCATCATATGTTCTGATCTCTTCAAAACTACGTGCACCTCTCACCTTATTTAGCAATACACGTAAGTAAAAATATTCACCCCAAGAAGGTGGGACGTGATGAATCCTGCCTAAACTCTCACCTCTTTGTCTTAGAGTCCAAATTCTCTTTTGCGCATTCCACACATAGAATTTAGGAATCTCAACATATAGCAATGTTTGTGCAAATGTATCAGTCTTGTTTAATTCCATCCACTGTAGAAACTTGGTCTCATTAACTGATGATTTTTCAAGTGTGTAATCAATCCTATCACTTTCATCAAATAAGACGGGTTGTTCATTCTTCAAATGAAATGGCAAACGTTCAACACTTGGAGTCCTATAGTGAATGTCAAATCCATAAATACGCCAAGCTGCTTCACAAGCCGAAAGATATCTACAATCATAGAAATCTTTAATTTCATCGATTTCTTCGCCATCTATAGCAACAGTAACCCTGTCAGGACCTTTGTTGATATACTTGAACAAATACTTGATTGACCCAACTTGGTTGCACCATTCCACATTGATATGTGATTGGTACCGCTTAAGCAAGCCTGGGTTGTAAGGAACAACAAAACCGTTATGCAAATCTTTTCCACCTTTATTGATAGTGTTTCCGTCATTTCTTCTCTTGTATATTGCATAACCATTGTCATCAATGACTGTCGTTTCATTAAATTGCTTAGGAAAGCTCTTGGTACATTTGAAATCAACAGTGCAAGGACAGCTTGGATTATCAACACCACATGGGCCATGCATCATGTGATCCGTAACAATCTGATACAAGTTAGGGTCCTCATCCTTATTTGGTATTTCCGCTGATATATACTTATCGATATTTGCTGTTGTGGTTATCTTATCTTCCGTTTTAAGCCATAGTAAGATGTGAGCGTGCGGTAGTCCTCTCTTTTGAAACTCAATCGTGTAAACAGCTGCAAAGTTACAAAAATACATTATGTAATTAATCAATAAGATAAGAAAGTATAATATGTGAGACATAAAGTAAAGATGATCAAGATGTATACTGAGGTTACCTCCTTTAACACGTCCAAACGTCCGTCGATCCTTTAAATCATGCATAAGACAGTCCAGCTTAATTTTGAATGCGCGTGTAATTACATCCGGTCTGTCCTCAGATTTCAAACCTCTCTTAGCCATAAAACGATTGATCTCAGGCCAATTAGGGTTGCATGTAAAGGTTATGAATAAGTCTGGATAGCCATAAAACTTGCAAATAGTCATTGCATCTAAGTAGTTCTGCATCATATACCTGGGACTCCCGGTAAATGATGACGGCAACCCCACTTTTCTGCCACGCAATTTAACCCCGGAATCAGGATTCTCTGCAAGTTTTGCAATCTTAGCGTACGTTTCACTTCTAAGTTCCTTATTATTCTTTTTATTAAATGACATCCTTTCAGACTCAATCATTGTGTAACCATCTACAATAAATTACTGAAATAGACGTCTTCCGTTTAGCATCATAGAGAATTCGTTTGGCCTTTCCTGTATGCGATAAGCAAACCACTATTTCATTGTAACACGTGTTCCTTTGTTTTTTTCATCATAGTCCGTTATGCCGAAATGGAATATATTAGTGCGGTAACCATCCTCGGCATAAGGAAAAAGCAAAGGGCATTGCATTGCGAGATAGGAGGGATGTAGTTCACTGATCCGCTTAAGATCGCCATCTTGTCTATGTAGAATAATATCCCTTTTGTTTTTGGTTTCGTCAAAGTCTCCAACTATTAACGCAGCCACCTCGGATGCAGTAGGTAGATTATATTCTCTACCATCTCGCGTCCTTGTACCAATAAGCTTAAGCTTCAAACTTTGATCATCCTTTGTCCTGATACGTTCACCAGCCATACGAAACTCCTTGACCAACGGATTAATTGAATCAAGCATGTCACGTATATCTGTAGTTAGTTTCTGATCTAACTCATTTGTATTTGAAGACATCGAAGGTCCATTGCTGTTAAAAAAAATTGTATAGTATTTGGTAAGTACAATTTGTTAATGAAAATACAAAGTGTATGTGTTAATGTAAAGAAAAAAAAATATAGTTGTAATAAAAGTTGCACCTGACAGCTTGCATTCTGTTCTTAATCTCGTTCTCAGTATCGAAGATATACAATTGGGAAAACTTTGGCTCCTTTCCTTGCTTAGGCAAAAGAGTACCTACTAAATGGTAATTCTCACCTTGTATTCGATAGCAATACGGACCACGTCCAACATTAATGGAAGTGTCTTGTTTAGCACCCATGGAAGTGAAGGCAAACATTGAGTTATAATGCCTGATATTATCTATGAATGACGCACTTTTAGGGTGTTTATTCGTAATAAGTTTTTTAAGCAACTCAGGTGGCTGTTTAACATCTTGTCCCAACTTAACCTTGCCTCTACCGCAACATATTGAATGCGATTTGGAACTGGTATTTGTTGCACCTCGGATAGCCTCGACATGCCATACCAGTGCTCCACATGATTTACATGAAAATGTTGGATCTCCATGATCAATGTAATCTGGCATATATGAGTATCGATTATATGGCATTTAATTACACAAAATTACACACTTGAAGCGTTACACATGAGTAATATTATTGAAAGTTATGGAGTTTGTATTGTTTACCTTTGGAAATTCCAACAAATGCGTGTCTTTGTCCAGTTTTATCAACATATTGCTGAACATCATTGAAGTTAATGCGACGTGCGGATTGCCTGGTAACCATTTTGGATTTAAGCTTCTGAGAGTTATTTGTATGTAAAGACGTCTGGCCATGTGACACAGCATCCGGATTAGAAGTTGTTGAACCTGAGACATAACGTACCATTACATCCGTTTGATGTTTTAAAGTTTAAAACCAAATATAATGACAATCTATAAAAATATTTAAAATGATACCTAAATTGAATTTGATGGGAGTATGGTTGCGAAACCTTGAACCATTATTGTTCCGTATAAATGTCTCTGTTAACATCTCTAGCATATAAGCAATGTAGATATAGAAAATAATTTTATCTTGATATGTATGGAGTGATTTTACTATTATGATCATAAGGTAAGTATCATTTGATGTTTTGTCGGTATTTGCAACACCACAAACCGAACCATTAACCAATGGAGGTAATGAGCCAAGAGTCGTAACATCCGAATGGGGTGTACCTGATGTAAGTAATATCGTCAAAAATTTAATATACATGTGATATAATTTTCCTATAAAATTAATGCAAAAAAGATAATTACATCTTGAAACCGAATGTCCCCCACGACGAATTGTTGAATCCATCGACATTCCAGAAACATCGCAAAGAACTTTATGAGGTTGAGTTGATGCCGGGGATAATGGCGTACATGTTCTTTTTCCTAATACAAAAAAGATTGCCATATTTTTTATTAAAAATAAAAGTATTGACTAAGAATGCGTAAAAATTAAATTTTGTTATAACATGTATATGTTTAAAAGAACCCAGTGGGATATATACCTTTAGATACACTCTTTGTATTTTGAGTATACATATTGGATGATTATGTATTGTAGATTTAGGAGGTAATGAGCCGAGAGGCGCACCATGTTGAAGTGGCGTACCTAATGAAAAAATAAATGGTATGAATATAACTAACACAAACTATAATTTTCATAAAATATTAATTAAACTATAAATGAAGTAGGTGTTGAAATGTATGTTTTACTCGTACATCGTTTTGATAAGTCAATTGGTGTTGCAGAAACAGAACAAACAACTTTATGATGTTGACTTGAATCCGGAGATAATGGTGTAGATGTTCTTTTTCCTAATATAGAAAATAACTTAATGAGTATAAAAACAGTAATTACTTATAATGTAATTTCAAATTATTTATAAATACTTCATGATGAAAAGTAAACACTAAATTGAATACCTTTAGCTCTTGTTTCAGTGTGGCCATTACTAAGTACTGAATTACGTGTTTGAATGCTTTTTTGTAACTGTCGTCCAACCGTTTGAACCGGAAGTGCATGTTGATGTGTTTGATTAGCAATGTTATCGACTGAAGTTTGATCTGCAATTTAAATAACGAAACAAAATTCACTTATTCGATAATCAACATAAAACGTACTTATAAAACGTACTTATTCTAATTTCCTTCAATGGTAGTCTTGGTCTCCCTCTTTTGTTTTTGGAGTTGAGTAACTCATTACGCATACCTAACAAATAAAATAATAAATAAATATAAATGTATAATAAAAGATGAAAATTTAAAATGACTGAATTAGTATTTTATAAGTTAAAGATTTAAAATCTTGTTTACTTTCTGTCATTGGAACTTTTGTTGCCTTTCTTCCTGGTAATCTTTTGGACAAATCCACTAATGTTTAACCGGATACCGGAAATATTAACAAATCAACATATAAGACTTAAACATGCATATACAATCATAGAAAATTAAAAATATCATATCAAATGTATTTCATTCTTATGAATAACAAATAAAATACCTTTTAGTACCGAAATTCCAACGTTTGGATCTCCATGATTAAGTTGATCTTGTTTATTTTCTTTCATGAAAGTCGAGATTTAAGCTCAATTGTTTTGTAATTTTTTAGAGAAGATGTTGATCGATCCTTTTTTTTTTTTTTTTTTGGGATTCAGTTTATGTTTTTCAAATAAAATACAAAATTTACGTTTCAAATTATTATCTATGTTTTCCAAATATAAAAACATTCATGAGCAATATTAGTGCCTATAATTTTGAGAAGATGTTTTGTGATTTATATGTTTTCCAAATATAAAAACAATCAAATGAAATATTAGTGCCTATAATTTTGGGAGATTTTTTATTTTGTATACAAATAAGTTATTTTATACATAAAATAATTAACATATATGTGCCATATTTATTTAAAATCAAAATTAATTTAATATTATAAACGAAATTCTTCACATAATATATAAAAATCTTCACATAACTCTACTCCCATCTTTTCAATTTGCCTCGAGACGTTAAAAGTTCATCATTAGACGCCATCTTCACCACCGGTAATGATTTGTTCATAACTTTTACTCAAAAAATATTAGATTTGTTGTTAAGAAAATCGTTTAAGATCTAACTAAGTTGTGTAAGATTTTTTGTTGTTGTTCTTTGATCATAGTTTAATACATTATTAGGGATGTATATATATATCTGTCTCATAATTTACCATTTTGGTTTGTATAATCTGATTATATTGAAACATGATGTACCTATTAGCAATCACAATAGGTATTGGTTAGGTTTGAAATATAATTGAATCTTTTATCCATTGTTAGGTTTTAAATAACAATCACAATATGTAATTGGTTACTTGTTTTATTGTTAGTATGTTTGAATACACATAAACAATACAAATAGTATGATCAGGTTCTATAGTTAGCAGTTTAAATTGTGAGAAATATTGGTACCTAAAACAAATTAATATGTTAATTGATGTTTACCTCCCAACTTGAAGACGTCTATATACATTTTGATGCTATTGTTGGCGTAAATGTTTAAATATAAGTTATCTAACTTTGTATTCATTTATAGGAAAATGGGCATCGAATTTGTTATAATGCAAGATAAAAATACCTTTTCGGAATACCAGGTACATAATAATTATAAATTAATTTAGTATTATATAATGTCGACTGAAATTTACTTGATAAGATAACCATTTTCCGAATTTTATTGGAAGGTTTTGCCTGATGTTTACAATGAAGAGGCATACAATGGTTTCAAAGATATATACATCATTAGCTCAGATGGAATCCGCTACAAAGTATCCTTAAACACTCCGCGAAACGGCCCTTGGTATATAAATGGAAAGAAATGGACAGAATTCTGTAACCAAAACCTGCATGAGAATGTTGAAATGTTGCACTTTGTTGAAGTAGGGGAGGATTGTTTTTACGTAACGGGATACAACAGTAATGGAAAGGAAGTGGCAGGTTATAATGGCAACAGGTCTACCTATTCAAGGTTCAGAACTAAAGTGCTACCTGAACCACATTTAACTCAGGTATTGGAAATTTAAATTTTTTAATTTGAAATTCATAAAGTATATGATATTGGTAGTAATAGTTTGTATCAACAATTTCGTCATGTTTTAATGTTATCATTTTGTACGCAGTCAATTCCTGCAGAACTGCTACAAGGATTCAATGAACTGGATGAAGTAACCATTCAGGCAAATGGAGTGAATTACCATTCGTATGTGCGTCATATACAAAGACGTGGTCATAACGTCTATCATTTCTTGGGTGATACATTTAATAGATTGGTTGAGGCTGTTGGTCTTGAAGCTTGGACAACATGTGTGCTGACTAAAGATAGGGGTAAGAACCTATGGTTTGATGCCTTTAACGATGACGGGAGCATCATAACAGAAGTTGTTTTTAAAGGAGCAGCTACTTTGAGGAAGACGCAACCAAAACCAGATTTCTTTGAAGAACATAAGTCATAGTTTATGCTTTTTGACAATTGGTAATTTTATTATACTGTGTCATGCAATTGATTGGTAATTTGAAAACATGTTTACATTTGACTTGTAGAGGACGATAGGATGAAACATATTTGCTTGTGGCCATTCCACATGGAGCATTTTGGTGAAAAAAACAGGAGCTTCTATAAAAGTTATGCGGCCATAGAGTGCAATAACAGTTTGGTATAGTACCTGCACAATTTTATTTATATAATTTTAATGACGTAGTGATGGTAGGTATAATAATGTTATTTGTAAATTGCAATAATTATAGGCAATACCGGCCGATTTCCTAAAGCGCCACCCTATGCACACATACGACACGGCACTTATCATTCACCAAGAATATAGAGAATTTATGAGTGTCCGCATGGAACCGCACAAAGAAGCTCCTAACAGAACCAATCATGTTAACGTGCATGGGAAGTGGAAGTTGTTAACAGCGGCATGTAGATTTCCGTATACCAAGATGATCAGGTTCAAGTACATGTCTAATGGGGAAAATTTGGATGCTGAAGAAGGAAAGAACCATTACTTTCCGATATTCCATATATGTTAATCATCTCTATGTTAAATCTTTTGTTTAGTGGTAAACCTTTGTAATTTGATGAAGCAGCCACGTATTTATATGTGTTTGATGTTGGTTTAAAAACCTTCTAGGATAAACATGGTTTGTTTTGTGTTTTGTTGGATACAATGGTATGTATCCAGGTCTGTTTAATACAATATTATGATATCGTATGTTGGTTTAGTATGTTCAATTCTTGGTACTTATAGTTGGATTTTTCTGATGCATATGTTAACCATGTGATTAACAAATAACTTATATGGAAGTTTAAATGAATATATTTAAAATCAAATTGTGTTTTATTATTTTTGTGTTATATAGGATGTCTTAACGATGAAATATATAGTAATTTTAGCTTCTTAATTATTCATTCAGAAAATAGAAATTATAATTTAAGTTTGTTTTTTATTCAATTGCGGAGTTGAATAGTGATGATTAATAATTATGGATAATTCCGTTTTTATGAATGCAAATATAAAATAACAAAAAAATGAAACTAATTTGTGAAATGATACAAATATATAAAACATATTAGTATCAAAAATAAAATGATAACAATTCTTTATTTAGAACATGGACAAATTATGATAAAAACGACTATCAATTATCACTGTCACCATCGCTGTCTTTACTTTCATCGACTAAAGGTCCATCATCAATGAAATCGTCTGTATAATCGTAATCATCGGTAGAATCATCGAGAAAGTCGTCTAAATGTGGTAGATCAGATGTTGATTCACCAAAAACGTCTTCACCATCTACAGCATCTTCATTCGCTTCATTGTCAAAAAAATTACCCATATCTTCATCAGTTGACTCATCAATAACAGTATTAGTTGGTTTTTTTGCCTTCAAACTACCAATTTTTTTCTTGGTACGACTAAACCTAATGGGCTGCTCATCATCAAATTCCTAACAAAACATAAAAAAAAATATAAATTATTATATATAAACAAATATCCGAAATAAATAAAAATAAGGATTTTAATTTTCATACAATTTTTTTATCTTTTTCATGTTGACTTACGAACTGGCCATTTTTCATAAGTCTGCGTGGTTTTTTTGAGGCAGGCACATCCTGCATGTTGTTTATAATATATTAACAAAAAGGAATAATGAAAACAAATTATTATATTATAAAATAAAAAGATAAAGAACTCAAATGTTTAAAAAGTAGTGACACTTTTACCAACTCATCATCGGATATAACAATGATGGATACACCTTCTTTGGCTTTTCCAGTTGTGATCTTTGAACGTATTTCTTCTTTTGTAACCTAAAAAACATGTAAAAATCATATGTCGTATACGTTTAAATTGAAAATTATTTAAAGTTAATTGTAACAAATAATATAATTTGAGATAAACAATTTAAATAAATAAAATTAGTATAAATACTTAACGAAATAAATTTTTGGAATCAACATGGAATAAAATAATGGTATATTGACATTACAAAAAAAAAATTGTTGAGTATATTTAAAATATATATATATATATATATATATATATATATATATATATATATATATATATATATATATATATATATATATATATATATATATATATATATAATTCATCACTTTTTGCGTGATGTGTTTGTTTATAAAAAAAAAAATGTAACAACAACATACTAATTTTGTGCTAAACGATTACCTTATTTGGTATACTATCACCCATGGCTGCATACACTCTGAAAAATGTTTTCTGTTTCTGAGATGAGGAAGGAGTCGTATATATAATCACAAAATCATTCTAATTATGTAAAGGATATAGTTGAGTTTATATGTGAAAGTTTGTTACGTTTTTAATTATGTATTTCAATTAATAAGAGTGATTTTCGTATAATTGATTGTGTTAGATTTCATCATATTTTGAAAGTGGATGAAATGATAGGATGCTATTATTGTTTCAATCATTTTAATTATGTAATAGATATACTTGAAAATATATGTGAAAGTTTTTTATTTTTTTAACATAGTTCAAAATAGAATATCTGTGAAAGTTTGATATATGCAGATATTTAGTTTTTTTAAAAGTTTGAATTGACATATTTTATAGGAAATAGTTAATATAATTATTTGCTCATAATGATGGTGAAAATCCGATCATATTAATTCCTTGTAAAATCATTATAGAGGGATTTACGTTTTATTACAATTATATAATATATAATTGATTGTGTTACTTTATATAATATATAAAGATTAAAATTATATACTTAAAAATTTAAAATGATATAATTGAAAATGAATAGTTACTGCATTAAAAGATTTTTAAAAGTACATGATTACAAAATTAAAAGTACTGAAATACAAAATAAGAACTGGAATACAAAATAATAATTTCTTAGAAGCTAAAAGTCATTGAACTTGAGATTTTTTACGGTTCAAAAGCCAAGTGTGCTTCTTTGTAATGAAGCCCATCAAAATCATGAAATTTTTCATCAGCATCAGTTTGAAGCTTAAAAAAACAATTTTGATAGAACAACAACAAATAAATATGAAATTACTTATAAATATGAAATTACTTATAACAAATACCATAAAAAGAGAAACAGCATCAACATTGTTTAACAAATAATCTCAGATAAACAAATAAGACCAAAAGTGATAACATTGTTTAACAAATACCATCTCCATGGCTTTCAGAAAAATAACAATTCTTTCATGAAGGATAAATACATGTAATCCTTCATTAATTATTAAAACAAACAACCTTGTTTATTGCAAATACTAATTGAAAACATAAAGCAGACAAAAGATAAACCATGGAGTGTGGAATGAGACTTAATCCTCAGGTTCAATCTTGACTTGAACCAGCTCTTGATTGTATTTGCCTGTTTCATCCTCGGGTTCACTGTCAATATCATCAAGATCAACAACCACACGTCTTTTTTTGTCTGCACTACCTGATGAATCCAAATCAGGTGACTCCAAATCAACCACACGGCTCTTCTTTGAACTAGAACCTGATGAACTTCCAGCTGATTGCAATGTTCCAGAAGGTGACTGCATATCCAACACACGGCTAACACTTGGATCACCCATGTTTATCTTCTTGATAAGAGTAGCAGGTGTGTTGAACTCCTGAGTTGGAACATAATAAACAAATATGTATACTCAATTGTAAATTGGGATAAAAATGTATAATGGTTCAAATAAATTGAAATGATATATATATATATAAGATTACCTCATCAGGCACATCTTCCGTGATTTCTTCTTCAAAAAAGTCTTTTTTAAAATGGTTGATGAACTCATCATTGTCCGAAAACGCATCACAACGGTAGGTGTGATTGTTGTAGTTGACGTTGTACTCGGAAAAGTATATCTTAAATAGACATTTTTTTCCAACTAATGAATCCAACTCCTGTGGCCAGTACTCATCAGGGTCCATTTCGTGTTGTTCCATCAATGCCCACGCAGTATGGCCTGAAATCTTGCAAAAGTTGTTGTTAAAGAACACCACCGGCGCAGAGCCGGTCTCATCAATTAGCCTTACAATCACCTTAAACCTGTATTCAGAGTGTATGAAATATAAGATATAGTTTGTAAATTACGCAAATGAGTTAACCTTAAGATCAATGAATGCTATAGATTTTTGGAAAATCAATACTTTATGATTGTTACCTGGATGCAACTTGCACATTGCCATGATCCTCACAAACAAATGCAGGCTTTTTATTCCTTCCCTCAACAATGTCAACCCTTTTGTTACACTGTTTACATGCTGTATAAGCCCAGCCATGCTCCCTATGGAGTCTATGAATTGTTGCGTACACTATACAGTGAGAATCCTACATTTTAAAAATAATAATGTGTTTAAAATAATATCGCAATAAAAGATAATTATCATTATCATGCTTTATGGTTTTTATGGTAACATACTTACCGGATCACAATCACGAATGCCACCTATCATCTTTTTCACACTGCCGTGAAAAAACTCAGCAACAGTCACCAACTTCTGTTCGGGTGCGAAAAGTTCAATCTTAACCTGGTTCGCATCATAGCCATCACGCTGTTGAACCCTAAAAGACAAAATAAAAATAAGAAATATATAAGTAATGTCACCAAAAATGTTAATTTATCAAGAAGTGTAATATTGAACAATATAATCAAATCACATAGAAACCTTGTTCTGAATTCCACAATTTCAGGTATGTCCTGGTTTATATATATCTTTGTGCCAAACAGGGCATTGTGGACGGCGGCATCCCCTAAAAAGGTATATTGAACAATATAAAATAACATATAGCAAGTAAATAATTGGTGTTTAATAAATCATAAAATTATTAATAATATGAAAACATTGCAATTACCATCCCAATACTTGACCTTCCCAAGCTGAAGTATAACAACACAATGTCCAATTGAATCTCGCTTGCTTGCATACTGATCCCACATGGTCGCCCATGCATCCCAGAAAGTAAGGTTCAATGGTTCACCCCTGTATAATGAAATAGATCACATATTAATGAAATTGAGTTTATAAACATCACATGGTTAAAATGTATAAATAAATAATTAGTCTATAAATACTCACTCAGCGTTCTCAACAACGATTGTACGACGTATTTTTTTGCCTGCAGCGGACATGACAGGAACAATGTCCCCGATACCGATCACCGAACCAATTACATCTGTTCAATTTATTATGTTAGTACTATAAAAGTAACATAATTAATAGTCTAATAATATAGATATTAAATAATTATTAAAGTACATACCAACGGCATCATTATCATAATATTGGTGATTCACCGGATCTTGCAAATGGTTGAATGGTTCAAAAATGAACCCATGAGTGTTGTTGTCAAAAGGTTCCACTCGAGTGACAGTGGTATTCTTATAGAAACTAATTTTATACCTATGAGGCAACAATGGTAGTTTGCCTCCATTCTCAGCTATTCCAAAATTGGAAATGATGTAGCACTTCCCTTCCTCAAAAAGAGGTTCGAAGCGGAACATAAATTCTTTTTTGATGTACACCTGTATCCTTGAATTCTGCAAAACAATACATTTTATAAAGTAAACATAAGGAAACAAAATAGGAAACAAACTAATATATTGTAGCTTAAATATCATTTGGGTAAATGATAGGTGCTATATAATGGTGAATTTATGCAATTGAATGATGGATATATTGTCTAATGCTCTGTTCTTCATGGAACAGATAATACTTTTGTGAGATACATAAGCTACTATTGGCCGTTAGAAGAGAAAGCTTATTATCTAAAAAATATACAAGATTTGTATGAATACGGAATATGTAAGATATCATACCTGGGCATCTTGCAAGACAATATCCAGGCTGTAGGGATCATGAGCAGCATTCAACCTATGCGAATGAAATACAGATATGCACCTAGCTTGAACAGATATGTCATCCAACATAGGATCCACATCTTTGATAGGGGTGATCTTTTTATCCTTGCCATTTCCTGATATACAATAAATAAATACCATAAATTAATATGTTTTATGAATAACAAAATAAAGTTCATGTATGAAGAGAACTTCAAAAAATCAATATAATTGCAATAATTTCAAAAAAAATATAAAACATTGTTATTAATTTGACTGACAAACCTCCTGATCCACCAGAACATCCAGCACCCTTTGAACCTCCAAATCCTCCATAACCTCCAGTACCTCCAAAACCTCCATTTTTTTTTTAAACTGCTACCTAGACCAGTTGGTGACTTTTGATAGCCCATGTTACCATTTCTTTTGGTAGCCCATGAATTTATAGCATGTTTATATTGTTTTGTAGAGTTTAAACCAAAATTGCATGTTGCTGCGTTGGTTGGGCGCATCTGGAATGAATGAACATGCTCGGGTTCGAATCCAACTTGTGACACATTTTTTTGGTATAAAAACGAAATGTAGCTGCCACGTGTAGCTGCCAAGTAGGACAAAAGGTGATGACTGGGCATATGACTCATATTATCCAGTCAGCACTCTCTTTGGTACAACTTGTACAGCATCATGTGCAAGTCGAAACTTGTCTCATATATATGTAAAGATATCATAGAGTTTATAAAAAGACGTGGCATAAGACGTAGCGTGACGGCATGACCAAGCTTCACGCCTTTACGGGGTCTTTGCGCGTCTTTTAGAACCATGATCTTATATCTATACTATATATAAAAGATAAAAGAAAAATCAAAAAGTGAAAACTTAAAACTAATTTAGGAAACTAATTTGTTCTTTTACTTAAATGGAAGGCTGAAAACTAATTTAGGAAAATTAAAACTAATGTATCATATTTCTTGAATATTGAAATTAGCTACTCCCTCTGTTTCAAAATTATTGTCCATATTTCCCTTTTAGGATGTGTCAAAATAATTGTCCACTTTCTTTTTTAAGTAAAGACTAAAGGATATAGTAGGGAAATATTCTCTTTGAGTTCTTGAAAACTAAAGTGACACCACTTTTATTAAACTATGTGATTATTGTCTCCTTACAATAGTTTTGAGACGGATGGAGTATTAAAAATTGTTCTTTTACTTAAAAGCATTATGTTACAACAATTCACAGTTACATTTTTGATTTTTTATGTTGTATGAATAAATGTTAAATGAAACACCTAACCAAAATATCACAATCATAATTATGTGTCGCGATAAAATCTCGTTGCTATGCACGAATACTCATCTAGTTGTTTATAACATGTGGGGGGATTGATACCTAAAATGTCATCTTAGTCTACATTAAAGAACGACACACTAAATTTTTGTCATCTTAGTTTTTTTCTATACACAGTAAAACCTCTATAAATTTATACTATTGCAATCGGAATATTTTGTTAATTTAATGAGATATTATTATATCAACAAATTAATAATTTATTAATTTAAAAAGATTTTACGTATAGCCTTTAAATTTCTAAGTTCAATATACTAGTTACAATATATACTAGTTAGAGATCTCTATTATCGAACAAATAAGGAAAGGAGCGATGACTTGGCACAAGATATCCGGAGAAAGAACTTCAAATCCGGATAAAGAACTTCAAATGTTTAACCATTTAGCTATGGATGCGGTTGAGAGATCATTAGTCGTTGGAAAAGAAAAGAAAAATAAATTAGAAAAACAAGTTCCAATTAACATTTTATGAATATACATTAACAAATTAATTGAATTTGTCAAGTTCATTGTTTTTAATAAGTAAAAAGTTAGTTTCATTAGAACAATTTCCATTTACGTATGACCTTAATTGATTTAATTGAATTTGTACAAGTTCCAATTACTTATGGCTTTTATATATATATATATGGAGTTTTTTTAGTAATTATTAATTTATAGTTTCGTTGGAACATATATATATATATATATATATATATATATATATATATATATATATACACACTGAGGCTTTAAAAAATTATTATTTTATTATTTTATATATTGGTGTCCTAGTCGAAGTTAGGCTAGATAAATTATTAATTTTATCGAGTATTAATTTATAAAAAGTTTTAATGTAAATATAACCCAAAAAATAGACAATTTATAATGCAAAAGAAATAAATAGAAAATCAGCCCACATGCCAGCTTTTTTGTCTCACAGACATTAAATTGGTAGTTCAACTAATATTAAAGATTACAAATCGGGTGGTAAGTAGTCATTATTAATACCAACAGGATATCTATGATTTGTGGCGGTAGTTACCTTGTAATTCATTTTTTTGGCGAATAAATGTATTTTTACGGTGACAATATGTTTAGAGTTGGCCAAAATTTTTTAACAGTCACGATAAACTAATGAAATTCTGAGGCCGTTAATAATATCTTATCTAAGGTTACTCTCAAAATTTATTTTTTTTTCGTAGTTTTGAAAGCTCAGACATAAATAAATAAAAAATTTAAGTGCTTGGGTTTAGATTGTATCATGTGATATAATAGTAGTACTTTTTGAGTGATAGACCGATTTAAAAAGAATATTAATTGTATGTGTTTATGCTTTAAATAATTGTAAACAAAACAAATGTTTTAAAACTCGAGTCAACTCGGCCGGTTCAACCAGTTAAAGCAGGAACCAGATGGGTGACCGGGTTGGATGTGACCGGCTTTTGCTTGTTTAAGAACCAGATTGAGCTGACGGTTTTCAGTTGACACGAGTTGACCTAGTTTGATTAACCCGGTCAGGTCATACTTTCGTTTCAAAATAAAGTACGATAACAAGCTTTTTTGTTTCTTAAATTTGCATGCTTCCAATAAAATTGAAGATAAAAACAGGATATGTAGATGACAATATTCAAAGTTTCAAACTTAAATTGACCATATTCAAACTTAAATTTACATGCTTTCAATTAAGGAAAATGTGATGTTCAGAAAAAAATTAAGGAAAATGTAGTTCAACAAATACAAAGTGGTTTAACTTCCTCTTATTATATTTCTCCTTCTCTCTCCTCCAACAAATTTTTCGGCCTAAAATCCTCCATTAAAAGTCTTCATTTTCCTCACTGCAATCAAATTAATTCATAATTCAAAATTCTAATCCGATCAAATGATACAGAAGTTCATTCTACAAACTCCAATATGATTTTTTCTGATTTTTATCCATAAAATTGAAATCCGTCATTTTGGCGCCAAAATTCATTTTAATTGTTTGGGTAGAATTTTGCAGGTTAGTGTATTGAGGTTAACGTTTTGAGTTCCTGAGTATAAATTTCACTCTAATGGCAGGTTAATTTCTAGTTTAGAGTTCTATTGTGTTTTTCCCCAGGTCGTCCCATGAATTTTTGAGGGTCATGGATTTCGGTGCCCCGTGCCATCACCACAAAGAAACCCTTAAACACACATACAAAATACACATGTATCACTAGTGCGTGAACTAATTAAACTCAAGCCTCATGTTCTGTATATACATATAATAAAGTGCATGGAATTTTGTGGCCCTCGTTAAGCGGTGGCCCTGTGCAATGACACCTCTTGCACTTCCTTAAAGCCGGCCCTGGAATTATATAATGAGCCTTTCGATAAGCATGTTATATATAAAGTGTCACTGTTTATAATATATAATGCAACTAGTTATCTAAACGTTCTAGCATATTACTCATTTAAGATATTTTCCATCTAAATACTTTTTTCTTCGTGAAAAATATGTCTACACATGCATATAATTATTAACGAGACAAATTTAGGCCCCTAAAAATTTTTGGGCCCTCCCACCTTACACAGATAGCCCTGTTTTTCCCCAAATTGTATGAACCCTAGTATATCATGAGGTCAAAGAGAGAAATTAGAGTTCTTCAGAAGTTTGAGAATTCTATATACAATAATAGTTCAAAAACAGATAACAAGAAAACTGCTTCAAAAAAGAACGTAGATGTAGATGATAATAAAGTGGAGATTATAGAAGATCAAGGGGAAAAGAAGGGACACAATGTGAGTGAGGACTCAAAAGCAGGGGATAGTGTATTGCATACAGACGGTAATAAGGAAATGGAGGAGGATAAGGAAGTGAATAGGGTGTCAAAGGAGACTGTTACTGAGAATATGCTCGATGCAGAGGTTGTGGAGGATGCTGTTGTGGAGAAATGTAAAGAGAATAACAAGGAAAAGTCCACTGATCAGGTACCTGCTGAACTTGTAAATGATGTTAAACAAAATGTAAGAAATATAGATCCTTTGTTAGTTTACTTGGTAAGAAGGATGCAAAAAGTCGGAACTTGTTTTGTGTCGATATTTTGTGGGGTTTTAGAATGTATGTGCCTGAGCTAAGATACAATTTAAAGACAATGTGGAGCAGTTTTGGATTTAAGGATATCTTTGACTGCAATAATGGTGTGTATTTCATGAAATTTCATGGAGTAATATGGAAGGATTGAATATGGTGGCTAATAGTGGTCCTTGGATGGTAATAATAAGCCTTTGATGGTACAAAAGTGGGATATTAATATGAAGTTAGACAAGACTGACCCTGAAAACAATCCATTGTGGATTAAGCTCTGTAATGTACCATTGGAAGCTTGAACTACTAATGGGATAAGTGCATTTTCAAGTAGAATTGGTATACCAATGGTTATGGATTCTATGACTGCAACAATGTGTAAAATGGGAGTGGGCGGGGTAGGGTATGCTAGAGTACTTGTTGAGGTAAATGCTTGTAAATCTTTGCCAGAATCAATTGAGATTGTGTACAAAAATGGTAAAGGAGAGCAGTATTGCAAGAAGAGTGTAGAGATAGAGTATGATTGGAAACCTCCTATGTGTAGTATATGTTGTGTGTTTGGACATATGACTAATAAGTGTGGAAAGAATGTGATCAGAGTTGAGGAAACTACTAAGAAAGATAACTCTGCAGCTATGAAGAGGTCTGCTAATAAATTCTCTATTCTGCAAATGTATGATGAAAATTAGCAAAATGAATTACAAAAATTGAGGAATAAAGAGGTTGTGTATGAATTTTTGAATAAGAAAATAAGTCCAACTGAAGCAGACATGGTAAGTTGGAATATTGATATGATTGTCTATTTCAAAAGTAAAAATGAGAGTCTGATGGACAAAGGAAAGAAAACAGTATCAAATGACAAAGTTAATGATGTAGAAGAGGAAGATGTTCTTAAAGATGATTATGGTATTGCTCAGAGTATGGATGGAAATGTAGTGGAAGATATGGATAAAGAGGTATTGGTGGAGAGTTGAGCCGGTCTATCATTGTTTTTATGGATTTTAGAATTGGTTCTTGGAATATCATACGGCCAGACAATCCGACAGTTAAAGGCAACTTTAAGGTGTTTGGGACTTTCATCTATGCAGCTAATGGTGGTAATGAAAGGAAAGAGCTATGGAAAGATTTGGAAATATATAGAAGAATTGTGGGAAGTAACTCATGGTTCATTACAGGAGGCACGTATGTTACTTTATATCCAAAAGAGCACTCAGGTGGTTCTAATATAACTATAGACATGAAGAATTTTAAAGAGTGTGTTAATCAAATTGAAGTAGAGATATTAATAATTCTGGACTGTTTTATAATTTAATGCAAATAAGATAATGGCATACAAGAATTTTCTTGTTTATAGACTAAGTGATTCAGCTAGCTAAACCGACACTTGAAAACAAGGCTTCAACTTTAGCCAAAAACACTAACTATAAACTCAAATTCAAGAGATGTTTCTCATGTAGTCCTGAATTAGATGACCAACGGATGCATACGATGAACCTCCCTCCACCACTGCGGCTCTACATTTCTCACTAATCTCTTTCACTTTCGTTCTAACTTCTTTATCCTCCATTAATCGTCTTATCCCACTCTCTATCTCGTCTGCAGTGACTATGTCTATATGGCCCTTATCAGCAATACGATCATACATATTCTTCTTATAATCCAACTTGATTTCCACAGCCAGTCCCAGCTCCACCACCATTTCAAATGCATTAATCTGTTGTTCAGCATAGATTGGCCATGCTGCCGATGGAACGCCAAACCACAAACTCTCCAACAATGAGTTCCACCCACAATGAGTTACGAACCCTCCGATTGCTTGGTGACCAAGTACCGTCACCTGTGGAGCCCACCCTATCACTTTCCCTATTCCAGCCGTTCGTTTCAAAAATCCTTCTGGCAATACCACACTTGGATCATCATAATCACCAGGGACTTTTGATGCCTCAGATGGAGGTTGACGTAGAGACCACACGAAACGGTGCCCACTTTGTTCTAGAGCATTTGCTATTTCTTTCACTTGAATCTCATCAAAACATCCCATACTCCCAAAGCATAAAAACACAACCGACGAGGTTGGTTGACTGTCCAACCAACTGATGACATCATCAGCCAACTGTTTTCCATCACCTTCTAGGTTGAGTATCGGTCCCACAGGATACACAGGTGGGACGGTGTTGTCTTTAGACAATGACTCGATAGCGTGTGTTTCTAGTTCTAAGCATGTGTTAACGATGATTGCTTTGGCCTCTTTTATCCTACGGGCAGACCACATAAGAAAGTCCAGCCCTTCTTTGGTCTGAATCACAGTCGGAAAAGCCTTCGTTGGGACCTGTTTGACAAAACCTGGGATAGGTACTTCGGTATCTGAGCGCATCAGCTCGAAAACATCTCGGTTCTCATCATCATAGAGTGTCTGGATATATAATTTAAATCCAAGAAAACCAGCATTAGAAGTAAAGAACACATAGGTTGGAATATGAAACTCATTAGCTACATCTATCATACATATGCAAAACATGTCGACAACAAACCCAACAACCCGACCAGAATCCGAACCGGGTCTGCTCATCATGTCGGAGACAATGTTTTTCACATATTTGCAGTGACTGTTGATGAATTCCCTAAACCAAACCGTGGAAGATTTCGAGTCACTAGGTGGTAGAAGTGTTTTGTCTTGAGGGAGTTCGATGAAGGATATGCGATTAATAGATTTTTTAGCTAGTGACTCTACGTAGGATGTGATAGCCGAGCCAGAAGCCGAGCTAGGAGTGGTGATGATAAGTACGGTTATGCACAGATTTTGATCCCGATTCACTAGCAACTTAGCGATCTCGATGGTGGACATGATATGACCAGCCCCAGGGCCAGGGATGAATATGAGGTTTGCAACTGTATTCGCCATTTCTTTTACTTTGGTTGAAGTGTTCTCAACTTATGTTATATGTGAAACTTCTTGTAGATAGATAATATTGATTGAACTAGTGATGTCATTTCATTGCTGGCATGTATGAACATGGACCATTGCTGGCATGTATGACATGTGGAGGTATTGATACCTCAAATGTCATCTTCAGTCTGCATTAAAGAATGATACACTATTTTTGCATCTTAGTTTTCCACCATATAAATACAAGTATACAACACAATAAACAGAACATTTTATAATTTAAAAGAAAGGGTAAAAGAAAGAAATAGAAAATCAACCCACACATGCCAACTTTTTCGTCTCATAGAAGATTTGGACAGAGATATTAAGGAAAGCAGTCATAATCAACATGTGGTGGTTAAACTGCCAATGTGAATTAGTCCAGTTTCTATACTTTTATTATTAATTATTGAAATATAATTACAAAAACCATAATATATAATAAAGCAGACTAAGAGGTTGTAAGCATTTAACCAAAAAAGACTAAGAGGTTGCAAGCATTTGAACACTTTTAACTCGTTTCATTTTAAGCAATGTTTTTAAGCATTACCCGTTTGACCCCTACAAACCAAATCAACCGTTTTGTAAGTAAAATGGGTCCAAATTCCCACCTCTTGACACAGCCAATCTGGGTACTTTGGGTCCTCGGCAGGGCCGGACTTGGCAAAAAATCAAAGGGAGTCAAACTAAGGGTTTTCACTGGTCGGGTCTATTGGTTTGGGTTATCCATTGGTCTATGGACTCAAGTGAGTTTAAGTCAACATATTTAATTTATGGACTTTAAAAAAAAATTATAGAAGCAAAATTGTATGTGAAGTCTTAGCTTTATTTATTTTATAAATTATGTATGAGGGCAAAAGACTTTTTAGATAAATTTAGACTAAGCACCAAAACTGGATGGTGGCATTACCTGAGAGAAGACGCTTCATCGGGAAACTTTTAATGAACAACTTCCAGTTTCATATCATTATAAAGTTGAGAACAGCCAGTGTTAGCAAATATACATGAAATATGAGCAGCCCCAGTCTACAAGGTCACATGAGTTAAGTACAACAATAAGTGACATCGCTAGTTAACCTCAGAAAATGATACACATAATATAGTTTTATTTTTTTTATTATTTATTTATTTATTTATTTTTTCGGGTAACAATGGTTTCTGACCTTTTAGCCGACTAATCCACGGGGTTTGAACCCACCGCTGCACAAACTCAAACCGGGTAAAGCTCTTTCTTTTCAGGAGGTTGGCATGACACTTCAGAATTGTTTGCACATAGCAAGAATTGAACTTGATAACTCATACATCTTAGAGTGATAGTCACAAGCCCTTTTGCCACTACACCACCTCTTTATAAGTGATTCAACAGTTTAATTACATCAATGTCATTTCTAGAGTTATCAGTCTTGTAAACTCGAGTTCTTGAGAGAGAAAAAAGAAAAGAAAAAAAAAAAGAAAAAGAAAAAATAGCAAGAATCAAGACATAGAAGGATAAGACAAAAAATAGATGAACAATAAAAACCTTTTGATTGTTGATTAGTAGTTTTAAGTATACAAACTGAATCATTCGTATCATATAAGATTGTGTAGTTTCTAAAAGATTTAAATCGGCGGGGATAAGATAAGATTGTGTATTAACTAAAGACTGAATCAAGCATGTTGTAACTTGTAAGCATCTAAACACCAAGAAACAGAAATGCATATGCACGCTGAACAAAACAAATAGTCTTAATTAGCTCAGGTAAGCTAAAAGATGAACGACTAAGAATTTATAAAAAAGAAGAGATAAACAGATATAGCTGCTAGAGGTGGCAAGATGGGAGGGTTCCACTGGTAGTTGGGTGATAGAATTACATACAGGTCCGGGTCTGATAGGGTTGACCATAAGCCTAAATTCCAGAGATGTTTCCCGTAAAGTCTTGAATTAGACGACCAACAGATGCATAAGATGAACCCCCCTCCACCACAGCGGCTCTACTCTTGTCACTCATCTCTTTCACTTTTGTTCTAACTTCTTCGTCCTCCATCAATCGCGTTATCCCACACTCTATCTCGTCTGTAGTGACTATGACCGTATGGTCTTTATGATCATCAATCGCCTTAGCCCACACATCCCTCTTATAATCCAGCTTAATTTCCACAGCCAAACCCAGCTCCACCACCATTTCAAAGGCATTAATCTGCTGCTCAGCATAGATAGGCCATGCTACCGTTGGTACACCAAACCACAAACTCTCCAACAATGAGTTCCACCCGCAATGAGACACAAACCCTCCAATTGCTTGGTGACCAAGTAATGCCATCTGTGGAGCCCACCCTATCACTTTCCCTATTCCAGCAGTTCTTTCCAAAAATCCTTCTGGCAATACCACACTTGGATCCTTATAATCACTAGGGACTTTTGATGCCTGATCAGATGGAGGTCGGCGTAGAGACCACACGAAACGGTACCCACTTTGCTCTAAAGCCCTTGCAATCTCCTTCACTTGAATCTCATCAAAACTTCCCATACTCCCGAAACATAAAAACACAACGGAGGAAGTCGGTTGACAGTCCAACCAATTGATGACATCATCGGCCAACAGTTTTCCATCATCTTCTAGGTTGAGTAGCGGTCCTACTGGATAAACAGGTGGAATGGTGTTGTCTGTAGACAATGACTCGATCGCGTATTTTTCCAATTCAAAATATGTGTTAACGATGATTGCTTTTACCTCTCTTAGTCTACGGGCAGACCACATAAGAAAGTCCAGCCCTTCTTTGGTCTGGATCACGGTCGGAAATACCTTGGTAGGAACCTGTTTGACGAAACAAGGAACCAGTACTTCAGTATCCGAGTGGGTGAGCTCAATAACATCTTGGTTCTGGTCATCACAGAGTGTCTGTATATACAGCTCAAATCCAAGAAAAGCAGCATTAGAAGTGAAAAACACATATGTTGGTATATGAAACTCATTAGCCACATCTATCATGCACGTGCAAAACATATCGATAACAAACCCAACAATCACACCAGAGCCCGATCTGTCTATCATGTCAGACACAATGTTTCTCACATATTTGCAGTGACTGATAATATATTCCTTGTAGAAAGCAGAGGAAGACATCGAGTCACCAAGAGGGGTTTTGTCTTGAGGGAGTTCGAGGAAGGATATTCGATTTAAAGATTTTTTAGCTAATGATTCGATGTAGGTGGTTATAGCTGAGCCAGAACCCAAGCTTGGAGGGTTAATGATAAGAATGGTGATGGCGAGATGTTTATCTCTGTTCACTAGTAATTTTGCAATCTCGACGGCGGACATGATATGACCAATCCCTGGGGCAGGGATGAATATGAGGTTTGCAGGCGTATTCGCCATATCTTTTGGTACAGAAATTGTTTTTTTTTTAAAAGTTTGTTCAACTTAAGTTTATTTGAAACTTCGTGTAGATAACATTGATTGAGCTAGTGATGTTATTTCATTGTTGGCATGTAAGTCAACATTTTGTATGGTCACATAATTGAGCATTTTTTGTGAAGACTTTTTGCGTGGAATAAAACCATAAGTTTGCGTTTAGTTTGGGAAAACACCCTTATCTTCCACAAAATATTTTGTGGAAAACAAGGATCGCGTTCAAATAAGCATTTTTCATCAAAATGTTTTGCAAAACACAAAATCCCTTATTTCCTAACTTAACAAGAAAAATTACAAAACAAATTTTAGTAGTTTTCCTTGTTTTCTTTTGTAACTCACAATCCTCCCCCCCTTCTTGAAAATAGAAAATACAAACATCACTAAACGCGTTTTCTATATTTTCAAGTCTTTTGTGAAGATAAATTTCCCTTCCAAATTTTTACAAAACTAGAGATAGGAAACAAGTTTTCTCCAACTAAATGTCAACATCATTCTGGAAAAAAGAAATAAGATATCTTCATTGACATCACAGATTTCCACCGTATAAATGCAACCCAAAAATCAAAACTATGATAATGTAAAATATAGTATACTATAAGACAATCAGCCCTCATTCCAACTTTTTGTCTCATGCAAACTATGGTCATAGAATTGAGCATTTCAGATAATATTAGAGATTACCTGATGGGTGACATGTAGGCCAACAGGCTATAATTTATATGTTCTGGTTAAACTCGTATTGAAATTTATATAGTATAATTTTATCATTAGTCCATGAGCTAAAGTGAGTAAAAAGCCTTGAACTTTATTTATTTATCAAATTCTCTTGAAATTGAACAAGCAAACCAAATGGGACTCGAACTTATAATCACATGATCAGAGATTCCACCCTTATCCAACACGCCACAGGCACAACAAATGTTAAAGTCTTGACTTATTTTATCAGTTTTTATGGGGGTAAAAAACTAACTTTAAGGAAATTCACATTGAGCACTAAAAACAGGATGGGGGAAAGTGACCTCTAGGCCCACCAGGATAAAACTAGTAGCATACAAATAAACCAACAGCACTGAGACTGGTATTTTTAGCACTGATCTAAACAACGGCACTGATCTAAACCAACGGCACAATTTTGTCAAGTTTCTATAAATAATGGATGTGTTATTCATCAATACAAAAACAACATTACAAATTAATAATCTGAATCTTCAATTACCTATAAATTATGTTGATAGTCTAAACTAGAATGGTGATCACAGTATACATATAAGATACCCGTCTTAGATACAGAGAGAAAAGGTAGCAGGATTAACAAACCATGAAGATAACCAGCATCCTTGGTTATCTCTGTCTACCTAATTTTAATCCATCACATAACTTTTTACATAAAAGATAACAAATTCATTAAATAATGAATTTTCTATTCAACATAGAGGAAATCGCAGTTCCAGAAATCCAAGGAAAAACATGTATACAAGTGGGTTTCATACATGTTAACAAACGCAATAAAGAGAATGAAAGACTAGAAGAGGATATATGTAGCTGACCTCAAATGCTAGGCATATCCCAGTCACCCCAGACACTCAGAAATCCATCCTATTTCTGGTACACAGCAAGATGTAGATGTTACACGTCGACTTAAAACCAGCAAATCACGAGGTACACAACCACTACCAATACTTACTGTAAGGGTCTCCAGTCTCCACCGCAACCTCATGGGGAAACTGCTCTCATTGTCACTTAAAAAACAGTAGTGGAAGTACTTAGTATCCCACAACTTACGCTTATAACGGTTTAAACTTCTCACTCTTCTATTAATGCGGGATGGGTTGTTACTGTAGAGTCAGGATCCTTCATGTCACTATCCAAAACATCCAACATGTGATATATCTCATCACCAGTCAAGTGATTTTTGTCTCTTGACACGAAATAATCCGTACGACCACCATTATCAATCCAGCTGTACCCAATTTCCTTCAGCATTCCTTTTTCATACATCTCTTTCCTTAATCTATCAACAAATTCCCAATTTCCTTCCTCTGCGTACATATTAGATAACAATACATGATAACCTGAAGTTTTATTTCCAACGCCCATTTCAACCAACTTATTGGCAACAACTTTTCCCAACTGAAATTCCCCATGGGTTCTACAAGAGCCCAAAAGCGATCCCCAAAGTCTATAATGATTACCCTTTTCACCCAATCCGTTAACAAAATCATACGCTTCTGACACCCTCCCAACTCTTCCTAACATATCTACAACACAACAGTAATGCTCAAGTGATGGAACAATATTATAGTCATCCTCCATTGACTCAAATATTTGAAGGCCTTCATTTACAAAGCCAGAATAGCTGCAGGCAGATAGGACCGCAACTATTGTTACGGAATCAGGTTGTACGCCACTTTCTTTCATTGACTTAAACAAATCAAGAGACTTTTCACACATTCCATGTTGCCCGTAACCCAATATCATATTTGTGTATGTTACAGCGTTTTTCTCAGGAGAAAGAGAAAATACGTTCTCAGCATATGCAATCATACCCAATTTGGAATATGTATCCACTAAAGCAGAATGCACAAAAACATTATGGTCTAATGAACGTCTAACACAAAATGCATGGACTTGTTTAGTTAATTGTGCACTTCCTACTATACTGCAGCCTGGAAGGATTGACGCTACAGTAACAGCATTTGGTGGAATACTGTGATCAAGCATTTGCCTGAAAATGCCAAAAGCTTGCTCGATTAATCCATTTTGACAGTTCCCAGCGATCATTGTGTTCCATGTTGCTTGATCTCGGTCATTTGAGCAATTTCTATCAAAAATATTTTGGGCCACATTAATAAGACCAGATTTCGCATACATATCAATGAGATAACTTTCAATTCCCTCGAAATAAATATTATGTCTAAGAAGATACCCATGTGTCTGTTTTCCAATTTCTTTGTTTCTAAGATTAGATGCTGCCGATAGCAGAGCAGTAACTGTGACATCATCAATCATAAACCCTTGCTTTTGCATATCGTATACAAGCATTAAACTTTCATCGTTCATCCCCTTCTGCACATAAGATGAAATCATAGTGTTCCAAGTAACGATATCTTTTTCATTCATACTGTTGAAAATTTTAACGCTTTCTTGAATGGAATCGCATCTAGAATACATGACTACAAGTGCATTCATAACAATCACAGGTAAAACCGACACACTCTTTACAATATACGCATGTATCTGCTTACCAACGTCCAAATTCTGCAACTGTGAAGCTGCAGTCAAAACCGAGACTAGAGTCACATGATCAACATCAACATCATCCGACGCTTCTAAAGCTCGAACAAAAAGCTCAAGCGCGTCAACCGGCATATCATTCTGGACATAACCACCAATCATAGTATTCCAAACCTCTATATTCCGCTCTAAACTACTATCAAACACCATCCTCGCAGATTCAACACTCCCAAGCTCCGAAAACATAGAAATCGCCGAACTCATAGCAAACACATCTCCACAATACTCCTCACCCGACTTCACAAGCAACCCATAAACCACCTCCCCAATCCTAACATCACCCATCGCCGCTACACCACCAAACACATTCACAAAACTCACAACACTCGCCTTAACACCCGACCTCATCATTTTCACAAAACACCCAACACCTTCCTCAAACCTCCCCACTTTCACACACCACGAAATCAACACATTCCACGTCACAACATTTCTCTTCGGCAAAACCCCAAAAACCCTTTTCACCCCACTATCCATACAACTAGCATACATACTCAAAACCGCGTTACAAACAACCACACTAGGATAAACCACACCTTTCAAAACATGACAATGCACACTTTTTCCAATAATGCCACTCCTCGTCTCAGCGCAGGCTTTTAAAACCGCGGAATAAGTATAGTCATCACAAACAATACCCTTTGTTCTCATTTGGCTATACAGCAGTATAGCTTCATGAAACATGTTGTTACAAATGTACCCTATGAGTATTGAGTTCCATACTACAGTTGTTGGTTTGGGAATTTGGTCGAACAGTTGGCGTGCAAGATGGGTTTCGCCTTTTCGACAGAGTTTGCTTAGGCGATATCGAATGGTTCGGGGTTGGGGGTGTTTGGTGTTGGTTAGTTTGGTGTTTGGATATGTGTTTAGTGGAAGTGGGATAGATGGTAATGATGATGACATTGTTATTCTGTTGTGTAACGGATATTTCATAACTGTCATGGAGTGGTGGTTAAAAGAGAGAGAATTTGTAGTCATGGTATATTAGAGCATCCACAATGCACAAATCATCAATAGCTTTTTACTATTATCAAAAGTCTTTTGAAAGTGTTTTTTGGCATTGTAGTGATAGCTTTTTGAAAAGCTTTATAGAAAGCCTTGCCAAACTCAAAGTTTTTCCTCAAAGTCTTTTGCATTAAACATAAGAAACATTAAATGCATTAAATGCAAAAAGTCTTTAAAAACTTTTTGCATTGTAGATGTTCTTAGGATTTGAGGGCAGTGATGAGTGTGTAAATACTATCATTTTTGTCTTATATGAACTGCCAAAACGTCCAAAAACACTCAGTAATACATCAAAATACTAAAAATATTCCAAAATTGTGTTTTATACGTTTTATATGCAAAATGTTTAAAAACAAATGAAAAACGAACAAAGTTTGCATAATTGGCAGTTTCAGTCCCTCAAGTTTCATAAATTGGCAAAACTAGTCCCTGGTCACTCAAAACTTGTAAAATTATCATAAAAGGTCCTTGGGATTCACAAGTTGTAAGAAAAAGTCCTTTGAAGTTAAATTTTACAAATTTACAACTTTGATCCCTCAACTTTGGAAAAGTGTCAAAATCAGTCCCTGGGTTATTTAAAATGGAAAATTTATCAAAATAACCCTTGAACTATTCCTAAATGACATATTTGGTCCTTTGTGTTAATATTTGATATTTACAGGTTTAACCCTTCAAGTTTCAGAAAATTACAAGAATGGTCCCTGGAGTTTGGGAATTGACAGAAAAGGTCCTCGGGATATTTAAAATGGAAAATTTCATTTTAAGGTTCTTTGGTTTATCACATGTGGCAAGTTCAGTCCTTGTAGTATCTTTGGGAAAATGCCACATCATACCCTCAACTTTCACCAATTTACAACTTTGGTCCTTTTTGTGATTTAATACCAAATAAACCAAACGGACCTTCTTATTAATAATAAACCCACCAAACTAAACAAGCCCAACTTTAAGCCCAAACCTTTTTAAGAACCGTTTTAAATAATCGTTGGTCAACCCAGTCAAACCCACCCTCACCTTCACTTTCCCTCTAAACCAAAACCAGGACACCACCTGGTATCACCCCCCCCCCCCCCTTGCACCACTTGAGCCTGCACCACACCCTTATCCTATCCCTTCACTCACCCCAAGGTCAATTAATGCCACCCCCCTCCTAGTCTAGGCTCGACAGTCCCCAATTGGCATAAAAAGCCTTTCCCGCCAAAACTAAAGGGAGAGCTAAGGTGATCCAAATGGCTATATTATTGGTGGGATTTTACAAGTGGGACCCACACAAGACCCTGGGATTCTATAAAGAGCAAGAAGAAGCTGAGGAGAAGAGTATTAGTTTAGGTAGTGTAGAATAATGTCGTATGTAATGTAGTTTTATTTTAAGATTGTAATTTCAGTTAAATTAAGTTGTCCTCAGTCAATTAAATGTAATTTGAATCATTTTAAATCTCTAATTTCAGTGTGCAAGATATTGTCAGTTCATGAAACTTTTGTTCTTCAAAATCTCAATTTCATTGGTAGTAGTTAAAAGTTGTTGTTGTGTGTTCACTTGAGCTAAATTCCAGTCCTAATAAGCTTTTATAAGCTTACAAAGCTTCTAAAACAGTTTTAGTTTAAAAATAAAAAATAATCAAAAATATTAATAAAATAGATGAAAAATAAAAAAATGGGTGTCTCTAGCAAAGAAGCAGAAGCAGGCATGGTTTTGGAATGGTTTTAGAGTCCCAAGGGGGGCATTAGGGAGTGGTGTTGTTCCTGGTTTCATCAGCTTCCATGCTTTGGACCTTTTGTAAGATTAAATTTTCCATTTCTAATCTCATAATCTGTGTTAGTGAATCTTGGTGTTTAATTATGGTTCTTTATTGTTTATGTTGCCTCATTGTAGTTAATTAGATGATACTTGATCAATAGAATAGGTTTCAGTTCAGAAATAACTTAGTTTTACTCTTACCAAAGATTTAAAGGAGTGTTTGGCATAGTGGTCTTCACCACTGTGCATTGGTCCCTAGGTATTAAATCTGGTTTGTGTATGTTCCACTAGGTAAATTTAGGTCTTAGAAGCAATAAAACCCAACATCACTTTGCTCAAAAGTCAAACTCTAAGTTTTAGCTTTCTTTTTCTTTCACTGTTGAGGATTTAAGTCCAAAGACCACTGATTTGGGTGTAGAAGTAGTTCTTGTAGCTTAATTCAGCTTCTCAGTAGCTTATTAGTTCATTTTCAGTAGATTAGAAGAGATCAAAACTCATAAAAGTCAAACTTGGGTGTTCTTAGGAAAAGTCAATCTTGCATGTTTCAGTTTTTCTCAATTCTAGCTGGATTTTTGTGGATTTTTGTGAGAGGATTTAGAGCCTGAGATTTTCAGGATTTGTAACCCCCCACCTCTACTACAATTTTCCATAGTTACTTTATTTTTAGCATTTTTACTGTGGGCCCCACATTGCCCCAAAGAGGGGTGCAGGGCAAGGTCTGCTCTGTCTCAGCAGCCTACACCACCACCACCACCACTTGGTGGTGGTTTTCTGACCAACATAGTGATCCTCAGCCCTAGGATTTGGGTTCCCTCAACCCCCTCCTACCAGACTTGAGATATTGACCTTTAGTTTGACCCCAAGGTCTGTGGACCCACCCTGAATCACCACCTAAACTTTGTCCCAGATCTGTGTCCTAGTTCAACATTCCAAGTGCTTATTTTGATTAGTACAGCTTATTTGTGCTTAATTTTTGTTGTTTCTGACTTATTGAAGTTTATTGATCTTGTTTGAACCCATTTCCATCATTGTGGGACCCACACAAGCTCAAGTGAGCTTATTTGCCTACTTGGTCAACCTAAGTCAACTGATAAGCTAAAAGGGGTATGCACAGTTTATTTTTAAGTTTTAAATTAGTTGTTTTCACAAAAAGTCTTTGATTTTAGGTGTAAATCAAGTTTGTAAAAGAAAAATCCAAAAAAAAGTTAGTTTTAAATTAAGTGATAGTTTCTATTTAATTCCATTTAAGTTTAATTTTCATTTTTAGATTTTAATTAAGTACCTAGTGTTTTTATATTTTTATTAAATACCTTATATAGTAAATTAATTTTGATAATTTTTTCAGATTTTTATTTTGTCATTTAGTGCTAATTAGATTTAATTTTAATTTTCTTTATTATTAATTAATATCAAGTATTAAATAGCTTAATTAGTTTTTATAAGGTTAAATCTAATTTTTATATTTTTCCTAGTTCTAATATAGTATAATAAGTTTTTAGAAAATATAATTTGAGATTCTACTGTTCATTTTCTATTTTTCTTATTTTATTTGTTTAAAATAAACTTAAGTTAATTAAAAGGTAAATAATTAGTTGTTTAATCTTTAAACATAATTTTTAGAGTTTTTATAATTTTGTAGGATTCCAGTGATGGTTAAGTAATTTTATAAATTTTATCTTAATTTTCTAAGTTAATTTAGTATTAATATAAATTAAAAGTAGTTTAATTAGTTTAATTAAGTTAAATAGTTTTTAATTTATAAAAAACCCATAAAAAGACAAAAATATTTATTCTTATTTTTTATACTTTCTTAAAGTTCTATTTTAGGTTTAGAAAATATTTTGGCAAAGTTTTAGTTTAATTTGTATTAGTTATAATTTTTAGTTAAATTAAAGTAGATTTTAATTTAGATTTTAAATAGTTTAATTAATTAAATAATGTTTAAATAGTATTTTAATCACTTTTATATTTTCATTTTCATTTTCAATTTTAAGTTTTGAAAAGTGTCAAAAGCACCCCCTGTAGTTTGTTAAAAACCAAAAACCCACTATTTCAGCCCGATTGCGTAAATCTGAATTGTGAATACGTGTATATATCTGGTATCTGATTTTTGTGAATATTATATCTGTGTACAAATACCAAAATAACAGTAGCAATATCATTCCCACATCATCTGGCTACTGTCCTCAGTGCCACTTTCTCAAAAACGATTTCAAACGACACCATTTCAATCTCGCTGGACTTTAACGACCCGGGAAAACACTATACTATCACCGGAGTATTGATTCTAGGCTGTCTTTGACTTGTTGACCTTGGTCAATAATAATCTGACTGCTCTGAACCAATCAAAATTTGGCGCCGCTGCCGGGGAGGTTGTTGCGTATTTTATAAAATCGTTTTAAGTTTAGTGGTTTTCAAAACCCTCCCTGTACAAATTTAACACAAATTTGTAAAAAGTTTTTGTAAAAACTTAATCATATCAAAAAAACGTTCATTAACACTTCTCCTGAAGTGTTGAGAAACACCAAAAAAATTAAAAACAATCAAAAACAAACTGTGAAGTTAAATTACTTCGTGTTCTTTAAGATTACAACCTGAAACAGTTGGTTTAAGGTAAGTTCTGACATTAAATTGCGAACTGAAGAGGAATCCATTCTTTCCTCCCGCCAGCCTGCGAGTAATCTTAAAGGGACGATTTCGGTTAACGAATCAGTTCCAAAAATATTCCCAAGTTTTCTGCACACACACCCATAAGCCTAAATCAGTTTTTCAAATTAATTAACAAACCCAGAATAAGTTCCCAAACTTAAAGATTAAAACTTGCCTTTATATCCCTGTGAGTGGTGTACCTTTTTCAAAGAAGTCATTCACTTGTGATTTCTGGTTTAAGTTCACTGTGGTTTTGCCTCAAATTTGTTTTGAAAAATTGTTTTTGGTGCATGTGCACTAAACATGTTTCCCGAAAATACCAAAAATATTCACCTTTACCCTCTCACCTTTTTGATTCTTCATCCCTTTACCCTCTATCCTTTTGATTCTCACTTCTTCCACTTATCCCGTAATTGATTCTAATGACATCTCTCGATGACGATTTCTTTGAACAAAGGGCCTATGAGAGCAACATTGAAAAACTTATGGCCTTGTCAAAGATATCGAGATGTCATGTTGATTGCGATGGACCATCGATTCCTATTCCCTCTCCAGTGAGGGAAAGGGATCATGAAACCGGGACGACTAAGGACCCGGTACTTCCCCCTAAGCTCACAATTGCTCCTAAATTGTCAAGAATTGATCCTAACCTTTCACGGTTTACGGTTAAAAGTTTGTCAAGCAAACATACAGAGCTTAGGGCAGTGACTGAAAATAACGACTTACCCAATCTTCACGTTTATCAAAAACAAAAACCCGAGACTATAACGGAAGTGGTGGAAATTGCTAGCTCTAAGAGCACACCACTTGTCCCACCTCCGGCTTTTATTCCCTGTGTTGGTTGTGGTGAGCCGCTTTTCGGTTTTCCATGTCGTTGGTGTACATGTGTACAATGTGGTAACGATGTTCGAGACGGGAGTTGTTTGTTCTGTGGATCGAGTAATTCATTTGCTTATGATCCTAATCAAAACTCATTCAACAACTCCTCAAATTTTTCAAACTACCCATCACATTCATACGAGCAAGAATCATATTATCCTAATCTCAATAATGCTTCGTATCAAAATACACCAAGCCAGACTCAACAGTTTTACTGTTG
This sequence comes from Artemisia argyi, assembly GCA_030686995.1. Classification (NCBI taxonomy): domain Eukaryota; kingdom Viridiplantae; phylum Streptophyta; class Magnoliopsida; order Asterales; family Asteraceae; genus Artemisia; species Artemisia argyi. The sequence goes on from CM060685.1 coordinate 139,267,571, forward strand.
TGAGTATTGTGGAGGCCCTCACTACAGCTCTGATTGTCAAATTAGGGATCAGTTTGTCTATGAACAGGTTCCTTGTAACAATCATGAATTTGGTTTTAACCAGCCCTCACAATACACAAACCCTCAACCACCGTCTCAGGACGAGTTAGCTAGAGCTGAATTTATTATGAATCAAACTCAATTCAACAAAACCATTCAAGATAGTATAAACTGTCTTAAGGATTTGATTCTTAGAAAACAAAAGCCTCCTGTTAACTCATTTTATTATGAGGATGAAAGTGATGAGGATGAGCCATTTCAAGAGGTAAAACCTAAGAAAACTTCAGATATCTTGCCAATGGGGGACAAGGAAGTCAAAAGCAATCCTCTTGAGGAGATTGATAACCTTGTTCCAGTCCCAAAGGTATCTGAGAAACCTCTTGAAACCGCTTCAGTAGAAATACAGGGAGAAAAGATTATGATTGAATCACTAGCAGTAGAAATCATGGAACTTGTAGAAACCATGACTGCTAGTCCTTCTCAACTCCCTCGGTCTGCTGTTATCACACCCGAAGTTCACACTCACTCTCTAATCATGGGGGATGAGCATCTTAGCATTGTTCCTAATAAGGAATCGGACGAATTAATAAAGTCTAGTGTTGAGATCCTTGTCCCAATCCCAGGAGAGTCACAGGGGACTTTTGATCATATATGTGATTTACCTTCTTCCCTTGAAAATCCAAAAGATCATTTTGAAACTTTCTCCGACTTTAATGATGATTGTACATCTTATGGAGAAGTTGAGTATGATGATCTACTTGATCTCGAAGCCGATATGGGAGAAACTGAAAATCTTTTAAACTCTAATCCCAACATCGAGCTTAGTACTTCACATACTGATGAAAATTCTTTATCTTCTGGAGACATCAGTCATGTGGAAGGATTACCTTCTGAGCTAGTTAGCTTAGAAGAAGAGAATGATGAGATTGACACTGAAATAAAAAATGAAGCACTCCGTGCTACATTAGTGAAAGTCAATCTCCTCATTTCTAAAATCGAGGCTTTCAAAGAGAAACCTATTTCATCTCCTATCCCCATAAAGGATAGTGACATTCTCTCCGATGACTCTATACCGGAATTTGAAGCCTTTACTTTTGATCCTATGGGAGAGGAGATTAGTGGTAGTACCACTTCTCATTCTCATAATTCTCTCCCTGATTATGAATCATTTACCTTCGATGAGTTCTCCTGTGAACTCACGCACATCAATCCAGAATATGATTCATTCACATTTGATGAGTTCTCCTGTGAACTCACTCATATCATGACTCCTCTGGAGTATGATGACCCGGGGGGAGATACTCTCAATCATGAGAATTTGCAACTTCCCACCCACCCTCCCGGGATGTTTTCGAGCTTACCCTTTGAAATCCAAAATCAGGCTAATGAGCCTGCCTTCGAGGTAGAAGATCTTATCATGATTTTCATCATGGTTTTCTTCCTTTTCTTCACCTACAGGGTGACTTCTCCTGTTCTTCACTCCTTCGGGAATGAAGACATTATATTTGATCCCGGCATTTTCATGTATCATTATCTTGAGCCGGGACTATGTCTCATCGGTGTGGAACTTTCACGTGCTTCAAATGTTTATCCAAACATCTTGAATGAAAGTCCGATGGAGATTGTTTCTTCCACATTCCCCAAGGACAAATGAATTCGGGGTCGAGTCAAGCTAGCGACTCGGTAAACACAAACAGAGCATGCTTATAGGGTTTTCACCCTAAGTGTGGGGGAGTCCCCCATGCTATGATTACAAAAGTGAAAAACAAAATTGTGTTTCCACATTTAGCTTGTTACGTTCTCCTTTTACGTTCCAAGAGTCGGCATAATAGCCGGGACTTTGAATATTGAGGACAATATTCATGCTTAGTGTGGGGGGGTATTCGCTATTCTAGCGAATTTTATCACATTTTACTATCTTATACCCCCGTTTTTTACCAAAATTTTTCAAAGATTTTTCACTAAAGCTCAAAATTTTTGTGGTAATCAGTCCGCCAAAGTCTAAATGACAAATGGATTGGCTAGTCCAGGAGCAAACGGCTCTTGGTAAAGACATCTCAAATCCGTTGATGGCTGGCAATTTGCCAAAAATTGTATGGTTCCTCAGCTCCCCCGCATCCTCATAAGCAAATGAGTTGGCTAGCCCACAAGATTATGGCTTGTGGTAAAGGCAGTGGAAAATCCATAATTGGTAATCAGCTCACCAAGATGTTGACTATTCCATCAAGAGTTGGCTAGTCCAGAAGCAAACGGCTTTTGGTAAAGACTAATCAAATCCGTTGACAGCTGGTGGTTTGCTCAAAATCACACGGTTATCAGGTGTGCCACAGTTCTTACACCTGGCTACTCCAGAAGTGATGGCTCTTGGTAAAGAGTTTCAAATCCATTAATTTTTCTCAAAAGATTGCTAGGGACTAGCAATAGTTTAGTGTGGGGGATTGATGAGTGTGTAAATACTCATCATTTTTGTCTTATATGAACTGCCAAAACGTCCAAAAACACTCAGTAATGCATCAAAATACTAAAAATATTCCAAAATTGTGTTTTATACGTTTTATATGCAAAACGTTTAAAAACAAATGAAAAACGAACAAAGTTTGCATAATTGGCAGTTTCAGTCCCTCAAGTTTCATAAATTGGCAAAACTAGTCCCTGGTCACTCAAAACTTGTAAAATTATCATAAAAGGTCCTTGGGATTCACAAGTTGTAAGAAAAAGTCCTTTGAAGTTAAAATTTACAAATTTACAACTTTGATCCCTCAACTTTGGAAAAGTGTCAAAATCAGTCCCTGGGTTATTTAAAATGGAAAATTTATCAAAATAACCCTTGAACTATTCCTAAATGACATATTTGGTCCTTTGTGTTAATATTTGATATTTACAGGTTTAACACTTCAAGTTTTAGAAAATTACAAGAATGGTCCCTGGAGTTTGGGAATTGACAGAAAAGGTCCTCGGGATATTTAAAATGGAAAATTTCATTTTAAGGTTCTTTGGTTTATCACATGTGGCAAGTTCAGTCCTTGTAGTATCTTTGGGAAAATGCCACATCATACCCTCAACTTTCACCAATTTACAACTTTGGTCCTTTTTGTGATTTAATACCAAATAAACCAAACGGACCTTCTTATTAATAATAAACCCACCAAACTAAACAAGCCCAACTTTAAGCCCAAACCTTTTTAAGAACCGTTTTAAATAATCGTTGGTCAACCCAGTCAAACCCACCCTCACCTTCACTTTCCCTCTAAACCAAAACCAGGACACCACCTGGTATCAACCCCCCCCCTTGCACCACTTGAGCCTGCACCACACCCTTATCCTATCCCTTCACTCACCCCAAGGTCAATTAATGCCACCCCCTCCTAGTCTAGGCTCGACAGTCCCCAATTGGCATAAAAAGCCTTTCCCGCCAAAACTAAAGGGAGAGCTAAGGTGATCCAAATGGCTATATTATTGGTGGGATTTGACAAGTGGGACCCACACAAGATCCTGGGATTCTATAAAAAGCAAGAAGAAGCTGAGGAGAAGAGTATTAGTTTAGGTAGTGTAGAATAATGTCGTATGTAATGTAGTTTTATTTTAAGATTGTAATTTCAGTTAAATTAAGTTGTCCTCAGTCAATTAAATGTAATTTGAATCATTTTAAATCTCTAATTTCAGTGTGCAAGATATTGTCAGTTCATGAAACTTTTGTTCTTCAAAATCTCAATTTCATTGGTAGTAGTTAAAAGTTGTTGTTGTGTGTTCACTTGAGCTAAATTCCAGTCCTAATAAGCTTTTATAAGCTTACAAAGCTTCTAAAACAGTTTTAGTTTAAAAATAAAAAATAATCAAAAATATTAATAAAATAGATGAAAAATAAAAAAATGGGTGTCTCTAGCAAAGAAGCAGAAGCAGGCATGGTTTTGGAATGGTTTTAGAGTCCCAAGGGGGGCATTAGGGAGTGGTGTTGTTCCTGGTTTCATCAGCTTCCATGCTTTGGACCTTTTGTAAGATTAAATTTTCCATTTCTAATCTCATAATCTGTGTTAGTGAATCTTGGTGTTTAATTATGGTTCTTTATTGTTTATGTTGCCTCATTGTAGTTAATTAGATGATACTTGATCAATAGAATAGGTTTCAGTTCAGAAATAACTTAGTTTTACTCTTACCAAAGATTTAAAGGAGTGTTTGGCATAGTGGTCTTCACCACTGTGCATTGGTCCCTAGGTATTAAATCTGGTTTGTGTATGTTCCACTAGGTAAATTTAGGTCTTAGAAGCAATAAAACCCAACATCACTTTGCTCAAAAGTCAAACTCTAAGTTTTAGCTTTCTTTTTCTTTCACTGTTGAGGATTTAAGTCCAAAGACCACTGATTTGGGTGTAGAAGTAGTTCTTGTAGCTTAATTCAGCTTCTCAGTAGCTTATTAGTTCATTTTCAGTAGATTAGAAGAGATCAAAACTCATAAAAGTCAAACTTGGGTGTTCTTAGGAAAAGTCAATCTTGCATGTTTCAGTTTTTCTCAATTCTAGCTGGATTTTTGTGGATTTTTGTGAGAGGATTTAGAGCCTGAGATTTTCAGGATTTGTAACCCCCCACCTCTACTACAATTTTCCATAGTTACTTTATTTTTAGCATTTTTACTGTGGGCCCCACATTGCCCCAAAGAGGGGTGCAGGGCAAGGTCTGCTCTGTCTCAGCAGCCTACACCACCACCACCACCACTTGGTGGTGGTTTTCTGACCAACATAGTGATCCTCAGCCCTAGGATTTGGGTTCCCTCAACCCCCTCCTACCAGACTTGAGATATTGACCTTTAGTTTGACCCCAAGGTCTGTGGACCCACCCTGAATCACCACCTAAACTTTGTCCCAGATCTGTGTCCTAGTTCAACATTCCAAGTGCTTATTTTGATTAGTACAGCTTATTTGTGCTTAATTTTTGTTGTTTCTGGCTTATTGAAGTTTATTGATCTTGTTTGAACCCATTTCCATCATTGTGGGACCCACACAAGCTCAAGTGAGCTTATTTGCCTATTTGGTCAACCTAAGTCAACTGATAAGCTAAAAGGGGTGTGCACAGTTTATTTTTAAGTTTTAAATTAGTTGTTTTCACAAAAAGTCTTTGATTTTAGGTGTAAATCAAGTTTGTAAAAGAAAAATCCAAAAAAAAGTTAGTTTTAAATTAAGTGATAGTTTCTATTTAATTCCATTTAAGTTTAATTTTCATTTTTAGATTTTAATTAAGTACCTAGTGTTTTTATATTTTTATTAAATACCTTATATAGTAAAGTAATTTTGATAATTTTTTCAGATTTTTATTTTGTCATTTAGTGCTAATTAGATTTAATTTTAATTTTCTTTATTATTAATTAATATCAAGTATTAAATAGCTTAATTAGTTTTTATAAGGTTAAATCTAATTTTTATATTTTTCCTAGTTCTAATATAGTATAATAAGTTTTTAGAAAATATAATTTGAGATTCTACTGTTCATTTTCTATTTTTCTTATTTTATTTGTTTAAAATAAACTTAAGTTAATTAAAAGGTAAATAATTAGTTGTTTAATCTTTAAACATAATTTTTAGAGTTTTTATAATTTTGTAGGATTCCAGTGATGGTTAAGTAATTTTATAAATTTTATCTTAATTTTCTAAGTTAATTTAGTATTAATATAAATTAAAAGTAGTTTAATTAGTTTAATTAAGTTAAATAGTTTTTAATTTATAAAAAACCCATAAAAAGACAAAAATATTTATTCTTATTTTTTATACTTTCTTAAAGTTCTATTTTAGGTTTAGAAAATATTTTGGAAAAGTTTTAGTTTAATTTGTATTAGTTATAATTTTTAGTTAAATTAAAGTAGATTTTAATTTAGATTTTAAATAGTTTAATTAATTAAATAATGTTTAAATAGTATTTTAATCACTTTTATATTTTCATTTTCATTTTCAATTTTAAGTTTTGAAAAGTGTCAAAAGCACCCCCTGTAGTTTGTTAAAAACCAAAAACCCACTATTTCAGCCCGATTGCGTAAATCTGAATTGTGAATACGTGTATATATCTGGTATCTGATTTTTGTGAATATTATATCTGTGTACAAATACCAAAATAACAGTAGCAATATCATTCCCACATCATCTGGCTACTGTCCTCAGTGCCACTTTCTCAAAAACGATTTCAAACGACACCATTTCAATCTCGCTGAGACTTTAACGACCCAGGAAAATACTATACTATCACCGGAGTATTGATTCTAGGCTGTCTTTGACTTGTTGACCTTGGTCAATAATAATCTGACTGCTCTGAACCAATCAGGCAGTTTTGTCATTTACCAAACAAAATTTGTTTCATTTTAAAAGGTTTTTATTTTTTTATTTTATTTTTATTTTTTCTTTTTACTTTTTATTTTTTATTATATCGCGATTAATATCGGTCACTATTCAAGTTTTGAAATTAAAGAAAAGAAAAATAAAATAAAGTCTTTGTTTACTTGGTTTATGATCACAACTTCCTTAACTACAAGCATACGACAACTCATCTCCAGTAACCAACTCACCACCATGAGATAAATATAACCCAGCTATAACATACATTGTGTATTTGTGTTCTATAGATTACTTTTGGAGTTAATTACATAAATGGTCCCTGTGATTTGTTGGTATTACGGATTTGGTCCTTAAACTTTATTTTTTATAGATATTGTCCTTGTGGTTTTGACCCGTTACGGGTTTGGTCCCTTGACCACCTTTTCTGTTACTTTGACCATTAAGTGGAAGTTTAAAGGGCTAAAATGACATAAATACCCTTTAATAGTATGGTCCCTCTGGTTTGTAAAGTATAACGAATATCGTCACTAATTTATTTATTTTTTTTATTTTTTATTTTTTTATTTTTTTATTTTTTTTTAACTATTAATATTAGTAATAGTTTTTAACTAAAAAATATTCAAAAATATTCACACGGTTCTATCCGTTTTTATATGTTTTCGTCCGTTTATATACGTTTTTCTTACGCTTTCATACTTTTTTGTCCGTTTTTCTACGTTTTCGTCTATTTTTCTACATTTTCATCCGTTTTAATACGTTCTCGACCGTTTTTATTACGTTTTCATACGTTTTTATCTACTTTTATCCGTTTTTATACGTTTTCATTCGTTTTTCTTAAGTTTTCATATGTTTTCATCTGTTTTTATACATTTTGTTATGTTTTCATATATTTTTATATGTTTTCATCCGTTTTTATAGATTTTCATTCTTTTTCATATAGTTTCATCCATTTTTCTTACATTTTATATGCTTTCATTCGTTTTCATATGGATGAAAACATATAAAATGGACGAAAATGGATAAAACATATGAAAACGTAATAAAAACAGACAAAAACGGATAAAAATGTATAAAACGGATTAAAACATTTATGAATACTTTTTAATGGCTTTTTTTTAAAAAAAAAACTCTTGACAAAGTGTTTTTTTTTTTTTTTTTTTTTTTTTTTTTTTTTTTCCGAAAAAGTTTTGAAAATATCAATCTGCTTAATTGTTTTTTTAGTGAAGTTTCTTAGTATATATATATATATATATATATATATATATATATATATATATATATATATATATATATATATATATTGAAATATGTTATTTTTTTAAATTTTTTGTCAAAAAAGATTTTGACATTTATATAAAAAAATTTGAATATTTTTCGTAGAATAAAAAAAATCAGTCAAGAGTTTTTATGATTTAAAAAAAAAAAAAATCTTATAAAAAAAACTGCTAAGAAATTTAACAAAAATCTAGTACGAAAAATTTTTGTCAAAAAATTTTATAAAAAACCTCTGTCTAAAAGTATTAATTTTTTTTAAATAAAGAAATATGCAAAAGAGTTTTAAAAATTTTGAAAAAAAAAAGAGAAAAAAAACCTTAGGGACTAAATCCGTGATACGAGACAAACCACATGGACCATATACTTAAACATACGAGGGTATTAGTGTCGTTTCAACCATCCTTGACGGTCAAAGTAACAGAAAAGGTGGTCAAGGGACCAAACCCGTAACGGGTCAAAACCACAGGGATGATATCCGCAAAAAAAAAATTTAGGGACTAAATTCGTAATACCCGACAAACCACAAGGACCATTTATATAATTAACTCTTACTTCTGGAAAGGAAGTGGAAGGAAATGACATATACTACAAAAATATTTATGTTCTTTAGATTTTTTTTGAGTGAAAATAAAGTGGAGGGTAAGAGCACATGGTGTGGAAGTCGTTACACTTCGCCAGTCCCCCGTGGCTTCTTCGTTGTATCTCGCTACGATAGCTCCCCTTTTATTTTTTTTTTCGCTACTCAACACCTCGTCGTCTGCACGGCGAGGTGAGTTCCCGTTTGTAAGTGGATCTTTTTTCTTTTTTTTCCCCTCTAAACTTGTAGTTTTAATATCTTTGTAAATGTTTATGAAGTGTGTGTATTTATAAAATGTGTGTTTTGGTGTTTGTTTGCAGTTGCAGGTTGAGAGGTAGAAGAAGAAACTCACAAGTTTTTATAAAATGTGTGTGTTGGACCGTTGGTGTGTGTTTAGTCTTTGTGGTTTTATTTATTTACAGTTTTCGTCCTTGTGGTTTTCTTATACAATATTTACAGTTTGGAGTTTTATTTATTTTTATTATTATTATTTTTTAAGTAACTAGCATTTTTATTTTTAGTTATTATTTGTTTTGAATAAAATAAATTTAATTCGGTTGAAAAATAAAGTTGTAAGTGGTAGACCCAAAATGAATAAATTAAAGTTAGTTATAAATGAGGGGGTTAGTTGTGAATATTTGTTAAAGTGATGTGTTGCTCCGTAAATGAGGAGCTAAGCCCACCACATCTTGGGGCCGGGGGAGGGGTCCCCATTTTGAGTTGATGATTGCCTTTGCTAAAATCAATATCTTTTTGTTCAACATTATCTTCTTCACGTATGTCATCCTATCTTTTACCATTATCCTACTCACCAACACATATCAATCGAAAATTTTGGTAAATCTATAATTCTAATTTCAACTACTATTAATCTTTAGAATAGTCCACCTTAATATTAATTTTTACAATATTGTTTGAATACGTTATTTAAAATACCCTCAGTTGATAGTGTAACTTGTTTTGCTTCTTGCGTTTTTTCTTCTATCAACGCTTGATTTATATTGATATATGTAAGATATATGCAGGTTCCTTTAATGACTAAAAAGTCGGTCATTGGTGACAATGAGAAGAAGGAGCCTATACATTAGACCATGATATGGTAGTAGACCCGCTGGAACATTTATACATCAAGCATATTCGAATATGGTGAAGGAGTTTGAGTAAAGCTTTTAGTAGGCAGATCACCAAAAAACAATTTAAAAATCGCCTAAAAGACAGTCAAAGAACACTTCTCTTAATGGTATGATGCTTTCATGGATCTTCGTTACCTTATTGTCACGGGCCAAATTTTGAAGAGTCTGCTTGGAAGCATGAAGCATGCTGAATGCGTGGGTTCTTGGTTTATCTGGTTGGTCTTGTACTCATGTTGGAGTACCTCAACGGTAAGGGTGTAGTACGTGCCACGAGTAGAGCACTCGATATCGCACTACACTGGTAAGAAATTGGGGCTGCTCCACTGATAAGTCAAAGGCAGGACGAAACCAGTAAACCCTATTATACGCGGGACGGATGGATGCTGATTATCGGGTTATGGACGCCGCGAGGGGTCGAAGGAATGACTCCGTGACAAGTTGTATCAGAGCAAGTTGGATCGAGGCGGACCGAAACAGAATCGTTCATGTCACTCTCCCGATGTTCTTAAAAGTGTTAGTTGCGCAATGGTGACGGGAGAGGTCTCCCAGGGTGTTGTAGACATGAGCACACAATGTCGCATTCGATGGAAGCCAGAGAGAGTAATGGACTAATCCAAATGGCGATGACGGTCGCTGCACGCTTGATCTTAAGTCGCTAGAAAGAGTAATGGACTAATCCAAGAAGGAAGGTAGTCGCTGCACACCGGGACCCAAAGAGTCGAAAGTTGAATGTCCTTTTAAGCCATGAAGCCGGTGTAAAGCTAAATCATTTGAGGGAAGTCGTTTGTCGAGGCGAATGACTATACACGAGGTCGTGCATGAATTGGTTGTAGGAGAATCTCACGAGCCAAATTCTGAAGGGTCGAGTTCTACTTGGAAGCATGCTGAATGCGTGGGTTCATAGTTTTGGTTTATCATGTTGGCCTTGTTGGAGTACCCCCAACGATAAGGGTGTAGTACACGCCACGAGTAGAGCACTTGATATGGCACTACACTAGTAGGGAGATGGGGATGCTCCGCTGATGAGTAAGGCATGACGAAAACCAGTGTATCTCTATTATACGTGGACGGATGGTTGGTCCTTATCAGGTTAAGGACGCCATGTGCGGTCGAAGCAATGACTCCGTGACATTATGCCTCTCTTAACAATAAGGGTTGAGATACAATTTCCCTAAATAGGAATCTACATGGCCTTTCTATAGATACACGTCTTATTAAATTTAATGAGATTCACAAATTTTAAATTTAATCTACTAACGCCTGCTGCAACGTTCTGGCAAAGAAAACATCATTTGATCCATTTTCTTAAAAATGGGTCGATTTGGTTTAGATTTTCGTCCCTAGCTGGTCTAAATTTTTTTTTTTTTTTGCTGGTCTAAATGGGCCAAGTTAAAAAATTTAACTATAAATAAAATGATACTTTTGAAAGCATATTTAGTACGGTAATCATTTATAAAATTAGGAAAATGGACAAAATGTAGGAACCCATCAAACCAACCTGTGTTGACTTTATTGATTTAACCTGAACATGGTTTGATCCACTACATGAATTGCCTAACTAGCCGATTTGTAATCTCAGATCAAATCTGAACTGAGTAATATAAATTTTAGCCCCTTGAAATGTCTATGACCAAATCATTCATTGGAAAAAAGGTTGGCATATGGGCTCATTGTCTGCCTTGTTCTTTTGTGCTGTTTTTATCATATGATTGTGAATGTCCATAAAAAATGCACCCCCATTACTTCATTATTTAGAGGTGGGAATTTCACCCATTTACCGTAAAATGGGTCGATTTGGTTTATGGGTTAAATGGATATATGTGAAAACATGGCTTAAAGTGAAACGAGTTGAAAGTCCCTAAAGTGTGGTCGAATGCTTAGAAGCTCTTAAACAGCTTGATTTAATAAAATAAATGTTTGTATAATTTGATTATCCATGTAATTATATGAACACACTATCACCACTATAACCAAAATATATTAGTTTTGACATGTTGCCTGACAACCCATTTTGTAATCTCTAATATTAGTTAAGGGATGTGTTAACCGGACCCTCCCTACCATGGGGGTTTCACCTACTTTAGTCAAAATGTACAAGTTTTAATGCAGACAGTACAGGCGGCGGCAGCACTGTCTTTCACAAACCCTCCCTAAAAGGAGGGTCCGGTTAACTCATGCCTGCTGCGCAATATAATGTCTATTACCAAATCTTTCATGAGCTAAAGTTGGCATGTGGGCTGTCAGGCTGATTGTCTGTTTTTTTGACTTTATACTGTATTATGTTTTCTAGGATTGCATTTATGTGGTGGAAAACTGTGATGTCAATGAAGAATGACCCCATTGCTTCATTTTGCTTTATTTTTGTTGCAGAGTGAAGATGAGATTTGAGATTTCAATCCATGGTCCCTGTGTGCATATGTGTCCGTTTTTGCCAGCAGTGATATGACATAAGCCCAATTAATATCATCTACAAGAAATGTCACATACACATAAGTTGACTAAAATAGAAACAAACCATACTTGAACCAAAAGGATATGGCGAATACAGTTGCAAATCTCATATTCATCCCAACCCCTGGGGTTGGTCATATCATGTCGACCATCGAGATTGCTAAAATACTGGTGAATCGAGATCAAAATCTCTCCATAACCGTACTTATCATCAAGCCTCCTGGCTTGAATTCTAGCTCAACTATAACCACCTACATCGAATCATTAGCCAAAAATACTATTAATCGTATATCCTTCATTGAACTCCCTCAATCCGAAATTCTTCCACAAACTGGTGACTCAAAACTTTCCATACTTTTCTTCAAAGAGTTCATCAAAAGTCATTGCAAATATGTAAACAACATTGTGGCTGACATGATAAGTGGACCAGGTTCAGGTTCTGGGCGGGTAGCAGGGTTCGTGGTTGACATGTTTTGCACGTGCATGATAGATGTGGCTGATGAGTTTAATGTTCCAACCTACGTTTTCTTCACTTCAAATGCCGCGTATCTTGGGTTTAAATTGTATATCCAGACACTTAATGATGTTCTGAAACAAGATATTATTGAGCTCAGCCACTCGAATACCGAGATACAGGTTCCAGGTTATGTAAAATCGGTCCCAACAAAGGTTTTTCCGGCTGTGACCAATACCCAAGATGGGCTGGAGTTTCTACTTTGGGATGCCAGGAGACTCAGAGATGTTAAAGCAATTATGGTTAATACATACTTCGAATTGGAAACACACGCATTCGAGTCACTGTCTGCTGATAAAACCGTCCCGTCTGTGTATCCAGTTGGGCCCATACTGAACCTAGAAAACAGCGCCATTGATGATGACCTCATCACTTGGTTGGACAGTCAACCACCATCCTCAGTTGTGTTTTTATGCTTTGGGAGTATGGGCAGTTTTGATGAGGTCCAAGTGAAGGAGATAGCACGCGGGTTGGAGCAAAGTGGTTATCGTTTTGTGTGGTCCCTACGTCGACCAAGTGTAGGTTCAACTGCAAAATCCCCTAGTGATTACGAGGATCCAAGTGTGGTATTACCAGAAGGATTTTTGGAACGAACTGCTGAACAAGGGAAAGTTATCGGGTGGGCCCCACAGGTGACGTTGCTTGGTCACCAAGCAGTCGGAGGGTTCGTGTCACACTGCGGGTGGAACTCGTTATTGGAAAGTTTGTGGTTCGGAGTACCATCTGCAACATGGCCTATTTATGCTGAACAACAGATGAATGCATTTGATATGGTGGTGGAGTTGGGATTGGCTGTTGAGATTACGTTGGATTACAAGCAGGACTTGTTTAGTGCTGGTGCTGATTGGAACAACACGGTCATAGTCACTGCAGAGGAGATAGAGAGCGGGATAAGACGATTGATGGAGGATAACGAGATTAGAACGAAAGTGAAAGAAATGAGTGCAAAGAGCAGAGCAGCAGTGACAGAGGGCGGTTCGTCTTACATGGCTATTGGTAGTCTTATTCAGGACTTTGTAAGAAACTTGTCTTAAACTTGGCTGTCTTTTGTTCTTTTTTGCTTTTGGCTAAAGTGGAAATCTCTTTCAAAAGGCTATCAAGAACTTATTTTCTCTTCATTCATGAAACCCAGTGATTAACTTATAAATATATACATCATTAGTGAAATGTGTACGATTAACGGTGGCTAGAAACAATAAGCAGATAAAATGAACTTAAGGGCATCTGACAAAAAATAAAACAAATAAAAATTGTTTGCATTGTTGGATGTTCAATTGTATTGTGACTATCCGAGTACCCGCCTAGCGGCAGCGGTGTCCAGTTTTCGACAATAATTTGGCGGCGAATAGTTTCTTTCGACAAAGAGTATTAGTAGCGTTAGGGAGATCTTTACGAAAAACTTTTAGTTTGATGGCATGGACGCATAGTGACTACTATATATAGCTTTCAACAAAATTCTTTAGCGTCGATATGCGCATGTGGCTATATTTTTCTCTGTCATTATTTTAAGTTGCAATTATCGATTTTTAATAATTATATATTCAATTAATATATTCAACTCGATCATAATGTTATTATTTAAAGTTAAAGTTTTTGTGTCATACTATGTCTTTCAATCTTTTTATCACGATGTTCAAATCATTTTGAGAGGAAGGGAAAAAAAAAATAAAAGTACCTGATATATGTTTTGAGTAACCGCTCCTACACGCAGCGGTGTATAATTTTCGACAATATCCGGATGCGTTGATACGTATGTATCCGCGCCTAGCGGCAGCAGTATAAAGTGTTAGACAGTTTCGAGGTGCATTTTGTTTTTTGAACGGCATAAAAATTGGGATTTCTTGTGAATCGAACCAGGTGCATTAATTTGTGAATGAATGTTTGTTTTTCTTTGTAGTTTAGAGGTAATATTATGGTAGCAACGCATAACCAAAACGCCAAATAATTTACTTGTACGATATAAGTGGCCTTATACATAAAATGAAATCCAAATATCTTTGAATACGCTCAACTGAAGATGATGTCATAGTAGGTTTATTTTCACTTTATGCATTGTTTTCCTTGTCTAAGATAGCCGGTTATATCTGGTGATTAAAATAGAGTATAGAGTTTTTTGTTGGACAATTACAATTTTAAAACATAAAAACATAATTATAGTACTTTTAAAAATATTTACACTATCCTCTTTATTCCTTATTACTCCTGCGTAAACAATCCGCCTCGTTCTGCTATGCCGCTTCGTTTTGTTATAAAATTTTCCACTTCACTCTCTTAACAAAAGGATCAGGTTCTTTTGTAAAAACACTTTCGATTTGTTTTATGTTTTTTACTTTCGTATCAATCGAAGAGGTTTTCCTTATATGGGTCCGACTGAGTGTGGTCTTCAATCGGGTGATATTTTTGGTACCATACCGAATTCATGAATAGTTCAAAACCTATTCTCAATTGGGTTTTGGGCTTCAAAGAAAATAAATATATTGGTGTCGAGATTGTGGATGAAGGCGAGTGATAGCAAAAAAAGCGGGTGAGAATGACAAAGAGATATAGTCTTAATAAGAGGAGGATGAACTAGTGATTTTACGAAGTGTTGTTCAATTTTTAATTGGATGGGTTTTATAAGGATTATTAATTGACTGCATAATACGAAGCAGTAGAAATGAAATGAATTGTAAATATTTTTGGCACTACTACGTTAATGTACTCAAGTTTTCAGATTGCAAGGGTTCCGTAAAAAACTCGAATTTGCCGAGCTTAAGTGCATGATTTTATATATTATGACTCAAATGTAACGTGCTTGAATTGATTGGTTAAAGTGTTATGGTTTTAAAGTGAAATGGAAATATGTTCAGGCTTGAAATTAATGGTGGGCAACAAAATCATCAGGGGATGAAATATTGTAACTGACGAAGAAAAAAAAAAAAGCAATTAATATTATGATGTAAAATAACTTTTTAAGTACAATGTTTGTGTATATATTTTTTTAAACTACAATGATGTGACAAAAAACCCCTTTATTTGTTGGTAAACTCATTTTAATTTTATAAGTACCTTTAGTTGCCTTCATTTTTTAGGCATGTCAGTGGTTTCTTTATGTAGTCTTTGTTTGAAAAAAACATGACATGTCTCAATCACCGTATTTTGAAAGCACAACCTATATTTTCAAAGAGCATGACATGTCTCGATCAGTAAAGGATTTTTAGGCAGAGTTGGATTCTGATTCGGTCAAGGCAAAAAAAGCAGTCTCCTGTCCATGCTTTTCTTTTGCAGTCAAATTTCAAAAATGGAGCTCAAAATAACAAAAATTATCAAATCTAATAACACAAATTTCATTCAAGGTTGTATCATATCTTGGGACTAAGTTTGTAGATACGCAACATACTTTCTCAAAAATACCGAAAAACGTAACCTACTAAAAAAAGTCTGTAGATCGCTAACAAACTTTCAAAATTGGCACAAGATACGTAATTTTGACCGAATTTTTACCTGGTTGACCGGTTTATAGGTAAACACTTAAAAAAAATATACATGATTGGTCCCTGTTGTTTGCGTTTGTTTTCACCGGTCATCCTTTAACGTTATTTCAGTTATAAAAGTTACTATAATAGTCCTTGTCGTTTGGGTTGACTTTCACCTTTAGTCCCTTGACTTTATTTTCATTTTTCGTCCGTTTTTATACGTTTTGGTCCGTTTTTACACGTTCTTTTTTCGTTTTTCCACTTTTATAAAAAAAAACCGAATAAAATTTTGTAAAAAATATTTTATAAAAAAAAATCAAAAAAAATTTTCTAAAAAATTTTCGAAAAAAAATATTTTTTCTAAAAAATATATTTTTTCAAAACTATTTTAGAAAAAATATTTTTTTTTCGAAAAATTTTTTATTCAAATATTTTTTTTTAAATTCGAAAAAATATTTTTTTATTCAAATATTTTTCTAAAAAAAATTTATTTTTTTTCTAAAAAGATTTTAGAAAAAAAAATATTTTTCTTAAAAATTATCAAAAAAAAAAATTTTCTACAAAATTTTTTTCGAATTTAAAAAAATATATATATTTGAATAAAATATTTCTGAAAAAAAAAATATTTTTTCTAGAATTTTTCCAAAAAAAATATTTTTTTTCGAAAATTTTTTAGAAAAATATTTTTCTAAAATATTTTCGAAAAAAAATATTTTTTCTAAAATATTTTTGAAAAAAAATATTTTTTCTCTAAAAAATATTTTTTGTCGAATTTAAAAAAAAAATATTTGAATAAAATATTTTCGAAAAAAAATATTTTCTAAAATATTTTTGAAAAAAAATATTTTTTAGAAAAAATATTTTTTAGATAATTTTTTAGAAGAATATTTTTTTTCTAAAATTTTTTTAGAAAAATATTTGAATAAAAAAAATATTTTTTCGAATTTAAAAAAAAATATATTTTTTCTAAAATATTTTCGAAAAAATATATTTTTTAGAAAAAACATTTTTTTTTGAAAATTTTTTAGAAATTGTTTTTTGATTTTTTTTTTATGAAAGTGAAAAAAAAAAAAAAAAGAAAAAAAAACGTGTAAAAACGGACGAAAAAGTGAAAATAAAGTCAAGGGACTAAAGGTGAAAGTCAACCCAAACGACAAGGACCATTATTGTAACTTTTATAACTTAAATAACGTTAAAGGATGACCGGTGAAAACAGACGCAAACCACAGGGACCAATCATGTATGTTTTTTAAGTGTTTACCGATAAACTGGTCAACCAGGTAAAAATCCGGTCAACATTACGTATCTTGTGCCAATTTTGAAAGTTTGTTAGCGATCTACAGACTTTTTTTAGTAGGTTACGTACTTCGGTACTTTTAAGAAAATGTATTGCGTATCTACAAACTTAGTCCCATATCTTGAACCCAAATTACATATATTGACACCAAATGGTAGATTTTGGATACCGCAAAGCATACATTATTTCAAAGCCTCAAACAAAATCATTGGCCTTATACAAAAGTTCAGATCTAGACATAAGTTTATAAATCTCAAAACCACCAAACAACAAATCTTGCTACAATTCTGACCAAACCCACAAGTGCAACAGATACCATATAAACAAACTAAATTTCTAAAAACTATTTTCATAACCAAACAAAAAATTCAAAAAACATATTTAAACCCAAAATTTTGGATCTACGAACAAATTTGGCTCAAATTAATTCATGCCTTCACAATAATAGAGGTTGCTAAGCTGAGTCAATTTCGCACTCAACTATCCTTCAATTCTACCTAGCCAAACTACACACTCGAAAGATCATCACAGCCGAATGAAACATATCCGGAAACCAACTATAGCCAAAATACGAAAACTAATGTAGCCAACAATTTTGATAAACAGAAGTTCAATCAACTTTTTAAAACACTAACCTAAAGACTAAAAATGTAGGCGTACGATGAAATGAAAAAGTTGAAAATAAGAAATCAATAAAACAACCCGTAGAAACATTAACATGTAGTAGCAACAACAAAGGATATTTTGAGAGCAAAAACGTTTAGAGTTTAGGCAATCCGACATAACACAAGCAATTGATATTTTCAAAAACTAAGCAAAAAATCAAATTATCAATGTTTATGCACATACCTTTGAAAAAAAAAAAAAAAAAAAAAAAAAAGTGAAACATGTATATATGTACAATATAAAAAAATTACTTCAAAACCCATATACTAAATAGAAAAT
The DNA here is from genome assembly GCA_030686995.1 of Artemisia argyi. Taxonomy (NCBI): domain Eukaryota; kingdom Viridiplantae; phylum Streptophyta; class Magnoliopsida; order Asterales; family Asteraceae; genus Artemisia; species Artemisia argyi. The sequence goes on from CM060685.1 coordinate 139,285,571, forward strand.
AAATACCAACAAAAAAGAAGGAAAAACGAAAACTTCTTTGGTTCAAACTATCAAGAGAATGTTCAGCAACATGAGAAAAATTAAACGAACCAAAAAAGAACGACAAAAAAAGATATGAAAAAGGGTGGAGAAAAAGGATACGAACCCAAAAAAAACCCCATATTAACATAAATCAACAAAATACACAAGTGAATTTAAATAAATAAAGGCACAAACTTATTTCAAATTACATTATAACAAAACCTTGTAACAATGTATATTTTACTAGAACGGTACATACGCAATCCAGTGTCGGGTACCTGTGACTATATTTTGCGTTAGTCACTTATACATATAGTTGTTTATAAGTAGAGATGGTAAAGATAGTTATGCCAAATAATTATAGTTTGAACAACTAACCTCCTTCCTAACAAACTTTCTAATCAACTTGGTTCCTAACCAACTTCCTAACTAACATGCTTCCTAACAAATTAATTTTAAAATTCTTCCATAATAAGCAAGTAAAAGACTGAATTTTAAGCATTTTCTAATTATAGAATAGTCTCAAATGTATTATATAGTAGTATAGATAACAAACTTTACATAAACTTTGTAAACAAAAAAAAAAGAAAAAAAAAACTTACACAACAAACTTTATTACAAATATCAACAACAAACTTTTAAAAGGAAATGATACATTCTCCGGTGACACCAGCAATGATCATGTGGTGGCAGCAACAATTTCAGGCGGCGAGTTTAGCAATGACGGCGGCGTCAAGGTGGCGGCTGAAAAAAAATATGCAAAATTGTTACCAAAACTCAGATCTACAAATACAATCAACATATCTATAAATAAAACTTCAAAACTTGTTTAATATATATCGATCTATAATATAACTCATAAAAACCTCAAAAGTTGAAAAACATTATGTGATATGGAGGTTTCTGTGGGGGTTTGTCTCAGTGGGCGAGGTTTTGTAGTGGCCGATCCATAGTTGAGGGATAAGTCAGTGGTGGGTGTCGTTGGTGGTGGCGTTCTTTGGTGGTGAGGGTTTATGGGTTCTTTTTTGTGAGAGAGAGGTTCGAGGTGGCAATTCGGGTTAGGTTCGGGTTAATAGGTTGGCGGGTCAGAAAATCTCAACCCGAAATCATCGGGTCAACTATGTCAACACTAACATGTTTACACATAACCCGAACCTGACCAATTTAACCTGTATATATACTTGGCTTGGCGGTTAAATAGGTTACACGGGTTGAATAGGTTAAACCTGTTTCGTGTGGACCCATTTGACCCAATTTATATACAAAAGTTAACACATTACACAAGTTATTAAACAGGTTAAACGAGTTTGTTGGTAAACCTGTTTAACCAATTTAACTCGTATACTAAGATATAATAATTTTTTTTAAGAAAAAAATATTAAACGGGTTGTCGGGTCTATCATCTTAATTTATTTTCAATCCGAACCTGACCTGTTTAATAAACGGGTTAGATGGGTTGACTCAAACCTGACTCGAAATCTATTTAGACTCAACCCGAACCTGTTAATTTTCGTGTCGGTTTCAGGTCGGGTTTCGTGTCGAGTCAGAAATTGCCACCCCTAAGAGAGGTATGAAGCTAAGGCGGTGGGAGCCGGTTTTAGAGAGAGAGAACCAAATTGGGAGGAGTGTGTATTTTTAGAGAAGAATGTAAAAAAGAGAGTAATAAAATTTTAGGTTGTGTGGGTATTTATATGGTTTCTGGCTCGGTTTTCTGAATCTTAATTATAGGTTCGGGTTAATCTTGGGAGTCAGGTAAGGAATATGCATGTTTTAGGCTTGGTTGTCTGAATCTTAATTATAGGTTCGGGATAAGCTTGGGAGTTAGAGAGGGAATATGCATGCTTTATAAGGGAGTAAAGATGAATTTCAAAGAATAATAGTGTTGTGACACCATCGTTGATTAGAGGATGTGTACTCGTGATGCTAATACTTTCCGATTAGTATCTACAAAAGGAGGTTTGAATCAATATAGCTAGCTGATCAACGAGTGCAAACGATTCGTAACTTAAGGACTAATTCTACACTTACGTTATTTTATGTTCAAATCTTAGTTACAAACCATTCGACACCGAATTGACCCAACATTGTCCCGTTTAAAAATCTATGACCAAATCATTCATTGGACAAAAGGTTGGCATTTGGGCTTTTGTTTGCCTTTTTTCTTCTGTTTTTGTCATATACTTGTATTTTCTGTGTTACATTTATATGGTGAAAAACTATGATGTCCATGAAGAATGGACCCAATTATTTCATTATCTAGAGGTTGCAATTTCGCCTGTTTACTTAAAAGTGGATTGATATGGTTTACGGGTCAAATGGATAAATGTGAAAAATACGGCTTAAGGTGAAACCAGTTAAAGGTCCGTAGAGTCTGTTCAAATGCTTACAAGCAGTTTATAAGGTTGGGTGGCCTTTGGATACATAGTCCTAAAAATTTACTAATAGGAGTAATCATTTTACAATGTATATTGGCATCCTTTAAACTTTGGGGCCTTATAAAATTTGTGACATTTCGTGCTTGCTTTATTTGCTTTATGGTTAAGAACGCCATAGATACAATATCTAAGAAAGAATTCCATGCTAGATAATCATAGAAGTTACTATGTTCATACAAAACTGAATATCACATATGAATTGTAGCACTTTTTAGTGTACCCTATCGACCCTCCACAACACTGATGGTCATATTATTCATTGAGCAATCTTTCTCTTTACTTTCACCCGAAGTTGACTTCACATCCACTCTGCCAATGACGAATGTTGGTTTGTTTGGTGTAGGTAACGACATGGTGTCGTTGAGAAGCATTGAAATCATATAAGATGTTGTTGGTCTATCTGTTGCACTTTCTTGCACACATAGAAGGGCGACATGGACGGTCCTCAAGAATTGTTGTACAACACAAGTATTTCCAAGTGTTGGGTCTTTTAGTTCCATGGTATCCCCTTGTTGCCATAACTCCCATGTCTAAATCATGAAAAAGTTAACTCGTATTTTCATCTGCTCCGTGTGCGTGGAAAATTTCAAAAAATTCAACACATGGAAACAAACAAAATAAGACTCTTCTCTGAAATATGGAAACTATATGCATACAACATGTAAAAGATGTGAGAATAGGATTGTGACTTTGTAAGTAGACTTACATACTCAATAAGATTGAAAGTCCGGTCAAGATGAATGAAGCTACTATTTCTTCTTCCGCTAACTATTTCCAGGATCAAGACTCCAAAGCTGAAGATATCGGACTTGATGGAGAAAGTCCCTTCCATTGCGTACTCCAGAGACATATAGCCACTAAATAAAATATCAATGACTTTAAATTTCAAGAAATAAGGTGACGATATTTGTAGGGACATTCTGATATTGATCATTAGACATGACAGCATATAGACCATACATAGAAATTAAAAATGAAAAGGTATAACTAAATCACTTACTATGTTCCGACGACCCTTTTAGGCATTGCCTCTGTCTCATTCCCCTTAAATATTCTTGCCATACCAAAATAAAAAAATTTAGGATTCAAATTCTCATCTAAAAGAATGTTATTTGCCTTTATGTCTCCGTGAATAACTCGCATTCTTGAGTATTTATGCAAGTATAACAACCCTTGAGCTATTCCTTCAATGATGTTAAACCTTTTAGGCCAATTTAGCTCTGCCTTTCTGTTTTCATCTGCCAGATAACGAAGGAGTAAATCACAAAAATCAATGAGTAAAACACCACTCTATGCACTTACTATACAAACATGTTTACCGAAAAGAAAGAAATCTAGGCTTTTGTTAGGCATATATTCATAAATTAACATCTTTTCTTCCCCGTGTATACAACACCCAAGAACACGAACTAGATTTGTGTGTTGGAGTTTAGCTATGAGTATCATTTCATTCTTGAATTCTACAAGTCCTTGCCCTGATCTTCTAGAGAGCCTTTTGATTGCAATTTCTTGTCCATCAATTAGTTTCCCCTATTTGGTAATAGCATTATATCATTTTTGCAGACTTAGAGAGAAAAATTGAAGAACACAACATTCCATACAGCGTGAAAGTAAAGGTAAGTTACCTTGTACACCGGTCCAAAACCACCCTGTCTGAGCTTATTTTCAAGTGAGAAATCATATGTGGCGGTCATGATAGAAGCAAAACTAAATATTAGCAAATCATTTCCTTTCCCACCGTCAGTTTCAAGCTGGTGTATATCTTTAAAGCTTTCAGAAGCTGTCAGCTCAAGGAAAAATTCATCTCTCTTCCGTCTCTCGTGGTCTACAACAAGTATTTACAACTTAACAAAAGTACTTAAAGAACAAATATATGCTTAATTAATTTTTCTAGTTTTGTACCTTGATGCGTGTATTGTGTCATATGCAGTATATGGGTAATTGCGTATTTCAAGTTTTACATTTATATTTAGCCGACTTATCCTATAACACACACACTAACGGACAGTGTATCCGATCAATATGTGTATAGTGGTAAGTAGAGTGTCGATCACTAAGAGTGGAACGTAAACCTTAATTTGTCTATAAGTATTTTAATATTCTAAGTTAGTTTTACAATCTAATCTAACACAAGGGGGTTTAGTCTGAGAGACTAGCACAGATTTGGTTTTATTAAACAGTAAATTAAAACTAATGAGAACGAATCAGCAAATAGCAACACGTACACAGATAGATAATAGAGACTATAAGAAGACCTGTCCTGATAATTAAGTAGTTTGTCACTTGTTTTATTGCTAGTTTTATATGAAGTGTATTGTAATCTGGTCTTTCTCATTGGATCACAGTATATCAGCGAGTAAACCATTAATGGTCACTTATGTCTATCCTACTTATCTAAAGACGTTAGATTAAATAGGCGAGGAGTGGATATGTCAGTTCAGTCCACGGGCTCAGCTAGACACAGAAGTTATCAAAGCACTAATATAAGTCACCAAAGACATCAACATATAAACTTTAATTAATGGGAAAGCATTATTAAGGGGAGTGTACGATGTTCCGTAGTTACATATCACAAGCCCATCAATCCTGATGAATTAAAGCTTACTATTACAATAAAACAAAACTACTTAATGAATTAAATACATGCAGGACCTTCCTACAGCTCTAATATATTTTTTTAGAGTGTGTCTTGTGAAGCTTCTTCGACTGAATTCGTCTCCTTAGGATTATGGCTCTCTTTGTGGCACACAAAATTCATATGTCCTTGGGGTATTTATACTTTCTATCTGAAGGTTAGATGCAGCGCATTGAGTAATGAGATGTGGCGCATTGACTTAACTTCGCGTGGGGTCCAAGATTAATATATTCTGGAATATTCGTACATCGCCTTTAGATGCGGCGTAACTTGATTCTTGTATGCGGTGCATGTCCTTTAGCGTCTTGGATTATTTCTGGTGAAGACTTGATAGTGATACGCCATATGTCAGAAATATGTTGCGGCGTATCTGGAGTAGGACAAGCTTGATCTTCTTCGTTGATCAAAGTTTCATATGCGGCGCATGCAAGAATTGCATGCGGCGCATTCTTCAAAGTTAGGCAATGGTCTTCGAATTCATCTAAGTATGATATTGCGGCATATCTGTTGAGAGAGATACGGCGCATCTTCTAGGTTTCAGTAGACTTTTGACATCTTGCTGGTTTTGCTCCATATTTCGTCCAAAATCGTTAAGTTTCACCAATTACTTGTTTTTACCTGAGAAATACTAAAGTAAATTCTCATAAATAATATAATAAAACAAGTCAAAAAAAATAGGATAATTGATGACAATGAAATGTACTTATTTGAGTTCATCAAATATCCCCCACTTGAACTTTATTTGTCCCCAAGTAAACTCTAGATTATAAATTATGAAAATGTATCCTCAAAGGTATTAGGATTTATTTTTATCATTAAGCACGTATTTATTTTATCATAATCACACAACCAAACAATTAACGAGTTAGAAACAAATTTAAAAATTTCAATTTAATATCGATCTAATCGTCTCATTGTTTAGTTGTGACGAATATTCTATCATAGGCTTGGCAATCATACACATCTCCCCCACTAAAGCTAAGGAATGACAAGTCTAAAGCGGTAAAAAGGGTTTTTGAGGCTTAAGGGTTAAACCTAGCTTCGTTCAAACATTTCTTGCATAAACTTAATAGATCATTATTCAACTAACGGATGGTTACTAGTATGCTTCATGGATCGCTGGCGTGAGTCCTTGACCTTTCAAATGATGGATGGTCACTAATGTGTTCCTTGGATCACTGGCACGTTACCTTCATAACGGATGGTCACCAAGTTGCACACCAGATCGCTGGCGCATCATTTAATCAATCTTAAACTCGGATGGTCACCAATTCATACACCAGATCACTGGCACGTTAGTCAATTAATCTAATACTCGGATGGTCACTACGTTATTCATACATTTAATATTCTTACTTTATATTCGGATGCTCGAAAGCTATCAACGAATACAACAATACGGTTGGGTAGGTGTAACACCCCCGAAATTTGGTACAGTGGAAGGTTAATCAAGCTTTCGGGGTGCTACGGGGATTGGTATCCGTCACAAGTCATAAAGAAACGAGATAAAGTAAACATAAGTAAAAACAAAACCAACCAAGGTTTTTAAGTTTACATTCATCCCAAAATAATACAAAGTAAGACCCAAAATAAGTTTAAAAGTAGATCCACAATAAGATATCAGAGTTTGAAATATATCCTTCAACTAAAATGCCAAGCCCAGCCTTCCAAACACAAGCATCCCAAGCAGTCACTTAATTACCTGAGAAAACACGCTAAAAGTCAGCTTTCGCTGGTGAGTTCATAGGTTTAAATTCTTAAATCAAATCAAGTGGACATAAACGCAAAACTCTTGCTAGCTAGACTAGGCCTCGTTCCACAAAACCAACCCTATAGGTGCACACTATAGTCCAAAACCAATCAAATCAATATGCATTCGCAAGGATGCGACATGTTCTTGCATTCGTAAGGATACGACATGCGCTGCATTCATAAGGATATGACATGCTCCACAACTTACCTAGTTCTATTTGCATAGCAAGTTTTGATTCAAACAGCATTGTGGAAAACTAGAAGGGGGTTGAATAGTTTTACGTCCGTTTTAAAATTTATAAAGAACAAGTTTGATTTAAAAACTTCGATTCTAGTTTATGTGATCTAAATACTTGCACTATATGAACAATTATATAGTTACTAACTAACTAAGCTAATATTGTATAAGTAAATAAGTAAGTAATGAAAAGAGTTGGAAAGATCAAACCACAACACAAGGATTTATAGTGGTTCGGCTACAAGGTCACCTTCATTGTTCCTACTCCACTCCCCGAGTCACCTACTCGAGAGTTTTCTTCACTATGTCAACAAACTCCCTTATGGCGGAGAAAACCTTACACACCAATGTACACACCACAACTTCGTCACAACTTAATCACAACCTCTTCACACCAATCTACTTCACCACTTACTACTTCACACCTATCTACTTCACACCAATCTTCTTCACACCACTCTTCTTCACAACTACACTACTTAACTACTAAACAACTTCTTCTCCCTACACAACTTCTATTTCTCCTAAACTACTTATTACAAGCACAACACAACTTCACAAATAATATACACAATATACACAACTACTCTTCAATACTTCTTAAACTTAGTTGTAGAAGGAGCATTCTTCATTTGCACTTTGGATGAGGATGGATGAGAAGGGATTGAATCACTTGAAACAAGGATTAGTAATCTAATGATCAAAGGGTTTTGGAAGATGTTTAGAGAGTTTAGATCTAAAATTTTTGTGCAAAAGGTGGTGAAAAATACCAGATTTAAGGTGGTATTTATAGGAGAAAATTCTGACAGATTCTGACACAGGAGCCTGGCCGGTCCCTTAATTCATGGCCGATCCCCTTAATTTTAAGGGGACCGCCCCTTATAATTAAGGGGGCCGCCCAGCTGTAACGGCCAGAAAATCTGTCATTTAGTGGGGAAAGTTTACTTGGTGAAAAACTAACTAATTTTGGTTAAAATTTTGAATTCATATATTTAGTATGATTAAAACATTTTTCTTTATTACCAAAAGTGTTTTTCAAAAATATATAATATGTTTATATAATTAAATAAACTTTGTAATAATTAATTAAATACCCCTTTGATCATAAAATGTATTAGTCACTTGTTTATTCATACCTTAAGTGATTATGTTGGATGAGATGATATAAACTTGCTTAAAACTTGTTTACGTACTAACTTTGCGTTCAATGTTTTTATATTTTGTGATCGTCAAAACTTAGGGATATCGAAAAATATTAATAATGTTTTTATACATTATTTATATCAACAATCTCCCCCTTTTTGATGATTACAAAATCTAAACTCATTAAACTAAAAATTAAAATATATACAAGTTAGTGTGAGTTTATATCACTTCTCCCTCTTTTTGTTAGCATCAAAAAGGTTATCCCGACGAGTATAGAGCTCCCCCTTGATGTATACTCCCCCTCGCTTGGAGGTCTTAAGAAGGTGTCGAGATATAGAATGCTTGCAAAAATATTTAGAGAGCATGCAATATATATATATATATATATATATATATATATATATATATATATATATATATATATATATATATATATATATATATATATATATATATAAAACAAGCAACTAAAAGTAACCATTTCTATTAGAGGAGAACCAACTAAACATGGTTAATTACCACAATACATTGAAAATGCATTTAAAGTAACCAAACTAAATAATGCCCAAGGGCTTACAAGCAAGCATATATAATGCAAACAAACTAACTAAAAACCAAAGCTCCAATATTAGTGTTCTTCCTAGAACTTGCCACCAAAATGGTTTAAACAAATTTATTCCCCAAACATGAATCATCCCTAGTTTGTAGAGGGTGATGGTGGAGGTGGAGATGATGGTGGTGGTGGAGGGGTTGTAGTTGTTGTTGGTGGTGGAGGAGGTGTAGATGTGGTTGGTGGTGGTTGATGGAGCAAGTTTCCGATGTATGAAAACGTGTAGTGTATCTCATCTCTTAGACCGTAAATGACGGTTCGGTTATGGATGCAACAAAGGCATGCATCACCATGGGCTTCAAGTAAGCTCCATGAGATAGGGTTGGTGGTGCAACAAAGGCATGTATCAATAAAGGCATTATCAATGGTTGGTGGTGGTGGTGAAACTTTTGGTGGAGGTGATGAGTGGGTGTTAATGTAGTCATTGATTGATGATGTTGATGGTATGGATGATTTTGAGGTTTCATGAGTGGATGGTGTTTTTGAGGGTGCATTAGGAGCACTTGGAGATGAGCATTGAGGTTGAAGTGATGAAGTGGTATTGTCTTCATTTGTGAGGTCAATGAAGAGTTGTTTTGGTGGTATGATGATAAGCTTTTGTTTCTTGGCTTTGTTGAAGGTGGTGGTTGTTGGTGATGACATGGTGATTATGTGAGTGTTTAATGGAGGCTAGGGATGGTGACATGGGAGGTAAACATGCATGGGGATTATATAGGATGAAAACATGTTTAGAAGTGGTAATGATTTAAAAATATATTGTTAGATTCCAAATCTAGTTTGGTTTTTAAAGGAAATGGTAGCTGGGACTAGCAAAAGGAGTCACAAGATGCAAAAGAAAACAGTGTAAAATCTGTTCCAGATGGCCGGACCCCTTAAATAGAGGTCGGCCCCCTTAAAATTAAGGGGGCCGCCCTTTGTAATTAAGGGGGGCGCCCATCTGGTAAATCCCAAACGACCAGATTTCAAAAAATTTATGGAAAAAGGTTTGTTTTTGTTTTGTATTTGCAGCAAGCTTCATTGGAACATTTCATATTGGAGTTGATCTATTATAAAAGCATATAGAACATATAAGTGGATAAATATAAAGAATGCACACACATATATATATAATCCAAGTAGCTAATCATGCATGTAGGGTAGCATGCATTAATAATAAGGTTATAATCCTAGCAAACCATAATCCATACTAAGTTTCAAAGATATTTGAAAGCATATTAGGAACATAGCAAATAAATAAGATATTACAAATGTCCAACAAGAGTAATTAAGCTAATTCTACAATCTTCATCACTACTATTTCTTCCCTAGCACTTCTCCAAGCATTATGGAAAATGACTATAAGTCATCCTCATCATAATCCTCTAGAAACGAGAACGAGACAAGAATACTAGGGCGATTACATTTAACCTTACAAGCTTTGCGGTTTTGTTTAAGAACGAGATGACTGAAGGTAGGATAGATGGATTGATAAATACTATTGTCGAGATCGGGATAGTTTTGAATGACATGATGATAGAGACGAGTGAGAAACATGCCGTACGGAAGATAGGCTTCAGGATTTGCTCTTGCACATTCAATACGCTTGATAAAGAAGTAAGCCAAATTGTAATGTTGTTCGGAAACAATACAATACAACATATGAGCGAGGCATGCCGGGAGATGATCATGGTGTTCATCGGAACCGAACGCATTCTCACGAATGAGTTCTTCCCAATGCCTCATGTCGTGCCTTAATTCTTTAAGAGGAATTTTGTTTTCAAGAATAGAGACATATTTGGATTTAAAGCTTTGGGTGGTAGTATTACATTCCAACCCGAGTATTTGGCGAATTTCATCGGGAGATGGAATTTCGGAGACATAAGGACCATTAGTAGGACGAGAACGTTGGAGAGCACCAAGATCCCATTCATTAGTGAATGCGGATTGACCGGAAAAAGGAATTTGAAGGATTTGACAAAATTGTGCAAGAGTAAGAGTAATGAAGTGATGTTGGATCATGAAGGAAATGAAAATGGAACCAAAATCATCAGTTTGAACCGTGACTTGGTTATAGAAGTCAAGGATGAACCGAGGAATGATAGGCTCATTGATTTGAAAAAGGCATTCGAGACCGATGGTTGTGAATAAGTGTTCAATGTAGTTGGATTGATAATAAGCTTGATCTACGATTCGACCCTCGTGAATATTTCTATTCTCGATTTGTCGATAGATACTAGCTATAGAGGTGGAAGTAGAAGGAAGTTGAGAGACTTTTGGGATATAGCTTTTGGTTAGGGAAAGGTCTTCGGTAATAGCTTTAGGCATTTTCACCTATTACGATAACAATAAAAATATAACCAAAATAAAATAAAAAGTGCATATGTTGTTATGACTTATGTAGAACGTAAACATACTTCGACTCTAAGACCTTAATCCTAAGAAGTAGTTTACCATGTTCTTTACTTTTATTTTTAACTCGAATTTGATATATTATATGATGTTTAGCAAGTAGTTTCGGACTAATCCAAACGCTCCTTTAAACATCTTAGTATATCTCGAAATTATGCTTAATATACATTGGATTGTATAACTATCCATTTCTTACGAGTTTCTTATGCAAGTGATTTGTTGTGAAAAGAAAATTTAAGTTTTAGACTCAAAAGTTTCGTTTTATACTCTAAACCAAACACTCCTTTATTTAGACACTTTATAACTAAAATGTCAATATATATATATATATGAATTATATATCTCGACAACTCTATATTACTAGTTTTATGTTACAAAAGTTTACGACAAGTTGTAAACATTATTTCGACTTAGTTTTGACAAAATTTGGACATAATCCAAACATCCTCTTGTTGTTTTCAAACTAATTTTTAACGATTCGAAAAATACATTTTTATGATCAATAAGTTGCAAAAACGTAATGTGATTAATTTTCAACAAGTTTTTATAATATTATTCAACAATGTGTTAAGAAATTTTAAAATGATGTGTATGAACATTTTCAAAAAAAATTTCAACAAGAGGGTTTAAGATTATATGGTATTGGTGTTAATTGTGTATCCTAATCCTATGGGGAGCATTTAGTTATTGAATTTCTAGACTCAATTGAACAAGAAAATGCAAATTTGCAAAATTGTCATAAAGACCTAATCTTGATTATGGACTAAATTGGATGTAATTAAGTGAAATGTGTTATAAAAAACTTACAAAACTTGTTGCTAATCGTGTTAGGAGTAAATGCCCTTTGCTAATTGACTTTGATTTGATGATTTAGAAATGGGTTTTTCATGTTTTGGGTTTAAAAAATCGCCACAGTAGTAGCAGATGGAAGGAGTGTTGGAAAAGTGGAGTGTTTGGCAAAAGAAACAAGAGAAAAAACGATTTGGGACTATCAGATGGCCGGCCCTCTTAAACATTAAGGGGGCCGCCCTTTATTTGGCTGCCGGTCCCCTTAAACATTAAGGGGGCCGCCCTCCAAAACTTGATATTTCGTGGTTTTGGTTTCTGGAAAGAACAAGAAAATTTATATATATATATATATATATATATATATATATATATATATATATATATATAGAGAGAGAGAGAGAGAGAGAGGGGTGGGTTCATGAAAAAAGTCCACTTTAGTAGAAAAGTGAGAAAAGTGTACAAATCAGCCCCTCCTTTTTTTCACACCAAACTACAGGGACCTAATTGTATTTTCCTTCATTCTTTAAGGAGTTTTTGTAAATTCGCACCCTACACCCCCCACCCCCACCCCCCCCCCCCCCCGAAAAAAAAATTTTTTCCCGCAAAAAAAAATTTTTTTTCTGGGCAAAAAAAAAAGAAAATTTTTTCGGCCAAAAATTTTCCCGCCAAAAATTATAACCCAGATGCACCTTTCTTTTTTAGTGCATCTCAGTTATAATAATTGGTGCATCATAATTATAACTGAGATGCACTAATTTTTATAACTGAGATGCACTAAAAAAAAGTGCATCTGGGTTATAATTTTTTGGCGGGAAATTTTTTGGCCCAAAAAAAAAAAAAAAAAAAAAATTTGCCCAAAAAAAAATTTTTTTTTTGGCGGGATTTTTTTTTTTTTTTTTCGGGGGGGGGGGGGGGGTGGGGGTGGGGTGGGGCATGTTTCAAGACATACCCCTGAAGTTTGAGATGTTTCAAATTAAACCCTATAACTTTTTTTTCTCACTTTTCTACCAAAGTGGACTTTTCTCTAGAACCTTACCCTATTAGATTTATATTTAATCAAAAATACGTTGGAGAGTATTCGCACGAAATGGATTACTTGACATTTCGTCAATTAAAATTTCTTGATCATCTCGGATGAAATTTATCAAGTTGTCAAGTGGATGAGAGAGTTGTGGAAGGTTTATAAGTGTATATATATATATATATATATATATATATATATATATATATATATATATATATATATATATATATATATATATATATATATATATACACGTATATAGTATGGGCTTGTAAGACGAGAACATAAGAAGGAGACGTATGCAACGGAAGACGGGAGTTTGTTTCATCAATAGATTTTTCGACTCATTTCTCTACATCAACATGAGTGTCGTTGAACATAGAAGTTCAAGAAGGCAAAAAGCGGGGAAAGAAAAGGTTCGTAAACGAACAATTTCTAGTTCTAGAAAATCAACAAATGAATTTTCTAGGTTAAGATCCTAGATATAGCTAAGTATATATATATATATATATATATATATATATATATATATATATATATATATATATATATATATGTATGTATGTATGTATAGATATAAAATCTAGAGAAAACAATAAGCCAAACAAAATCACATAAATACTAGAGACTAAACTAAGCATGCATTTCTTGACAAGGAAATAAAAGGAAATGTGTACCTTTCGTATGCAATGCGTTTTTCTTCATAGTTTTCAAGGAATTGTACGAACTAGAGGTGACAACTTAAATTTCCATGTTTGTATGGCGAATTTTCTACGTTGGTCCCCATTGTCTCATTTGACCAAAGTTATTTGATCCGAACATGTTTTGTATTTGACTTGGGTGCATATATGGTGGAAACATTCCCCACGGATTGAAGTTCCACATTTGTTGATTATTGTTAAAGTTTCGTCTATTTTGGTTTGCTCTAGTTTGAGGAGTTTTAGATCTAGGATAAGAGTTATTTGGTTTCCTAGGTGGTGGAGTTTTAGATCTTGTTTTAGGTTTAGACGATCCTACATCGGTCTTTAAAGATGGTTTATAAAACGGTTTTTACTTCTTCATCACTAGCAAGAGGTATTTTCTTATCATTTATGAGTATATACTTAGGATTAGATTTTAGAGGTTTTAGTTTATTAAGTTCACTTTCACACTTGACATTTTTAATTTCGCTTGTTGAAGCTTCGGTTGAGTTAAATCCTAAACCGGTTTTATCTCCGGATACTCTTTGAATATTTATTATTTTACTAAGTGAGTGACTACTATTTTCAAATTTATCAAGTTTGCGAATTTCTTCCCTGAGTATTTCGTTTTCACTTTTAAGCTCTTGACATGATTTACATTCTTCAAAAATTTCCTTACCTTTTTCAAGTTGATGTATTTTAATTTTTAGTTCTAGTACTTCATTTTCCAATTGGTTGTTTATGCATTTTAGTGATTTGTTTTTAGCTATTACTTGTTTTCCTAGTTTGTATAATCTATTATATTCACTATCTAAATCTTTTTCATCTAATGATAAATTTTCATCACTAAATTATTCGGTTTCGGAACGTACCTCACTTGATGTCTTCGCCATGAGACACTTTTCTACCGTTGTTGTTTCTTGCTCATCTTTATCGCTATCACACCAAGCTCCTCCAACAAATGCTCTTTGATTTTGATCTCTTGTCATCATTGGACATTTTCCAATGAGATGATTTGGATCACCACACTTGAAACATTTCCTTTCATTCTTGTTAATCTTGTCATCCTTACTCTTTTGAAATGCTTTCCTTTCATCATGTGGTTGCCTTACGAATCTTTCTCGCCTTTTAAAGAATTTCTTGAAATCTCTTGCGGCCATGGCATATTCTTCGTCATCACTTTCGGAAGATGAGCTATCTTCGTTGTTTGATTCCTTTCTAGCTTTCAAGGCGATTGACTTACTTTGCTCTCGTTTTCCTTTGACCATTTCGGAGTCCTTCTTTATAATAACTTTGTAGACTTTCAAGTTTCCAATTAATTCATCAAGTTGTAACGTTGATAGGTTCTTTGATTCTTCAATAGCCGTCACTTTAGCTCGCCATTTCGAGTAAAGAGCCCTAAGAAACTTCCTAACAAAATTCTTACTAGAAAAATTCTCATCAAGTGCTTTTAAACTTGTGATGATAGTGTTAAATCTAGCAAAGCATTATCAATTGATTCCTCTTCCGGAATCGTGAATTGCTCATATTGTTGAACAAGTAGATCTATCTTATTATCTTTGACTTGACTATTACCTTGGTTAGTTATTAGTAAACAGTACCAAATTTCTTTTGCGGTTTCACACATAAAGATCCTTTCGTACTCTTTACGTGGTAGCGCATTATAAATAACCATTTTTGCTTCATTATTTTTAGCAAGTTTTCTTTTTAAATCATCATTTTGTTTTTCAAAAGGTACGATTTCATCTTTCTTTGTTTCGGGATTATTTTGAATAGGTAAGAAATCACCATAAGTAATAACATGCCAAAGATCTAGATCTTTTGATTTCACATAAGTTTCGAATCGATTTTTCCAATATAAAAATCCATCACTTTCAAATAGTGGTGGTCTTTGCATAGATTTCCCTTCTAAATATTTTTCAGATTCCATAGATCGTTACAAGTTTTAAAATACAGTATATTTTAAAGATCTTGCAAAACCTGGTTCCTGATACCAATTGTGGAAAAATAGAAGGGGGGGTTGAGTAGTTTTACGTCTGTTTTAAAATTTATAAAGAACAAGTTTGTTTTAAAAACTTCGATTCTAGTTTATGTGATCTCAATACTTGCACTATATGAACACTTATATAGTTACTAACTAACTAAGCTAATATTGTATAAGTAAATCAGTAAGTAATGAAAAGAATTGGAAAGATCAAACCACAACACAAGGATTTATAGTGGTTCGGCTACAAGGTCACCTTCCTTGTTCCTACTCCACTCCATGAGTCACCTACTCGAGAGTTTTCTTCACTATCTCAACAAACTCCCTTATGGCGGAGAAAACCTTACACACCAATGTACACACCACAACTTCGTCACAACTTCTACACAACTTCTTCACACCAATCTACTTCACCACTTACTACTTCACACCTATCTACTTCACAATAATCTTCTTCACACCAATCTTCTTCACAACTACACTACTTCACTATTAAACAACTTCTTCTCCCTACACAACTTCTATTTCTCCTAAACTACTTATTACAAGCACAACACAACTTCACAAATAATATACACAACTACTCTTCAATACTTCTTGAACTTAGTTCTAGAAGGAGTATTCTTCTTTTGCACTTTGAATGAGGATGGATGAGAAGGGATTGAATCACTTGAAACAAGGATTAGTAATCTAATGATCAAAGGGTTTTGGAAGATGTTTAGAGAGTTTTAGATCTGAAATTTTCGTGCAAAAGGTGGTGAAAAATACCAGATTTAAGGTGGTATTTATATGAGAAAATTCTAACAGATTCTGACACAGGAGCCTGGCCGGTCCCCTTAATTCATGGCCGCTCCCCTTAATTTTAAGGGGACCGCCCCTTATAATTTGGTGAAAAACTAACTGATTTTAGTTAAAAATTTGAATTCATATATTTAGTATGATTAAAACATTTTTCTTTATTACCAAAAGTGTTTTTCAAAAATATATAATATGTTTATATAATTAAATAAACTTTGTAACAATTAATTAAATACCCCTTTGATCATAAAATGTATTAGTCACCTGTTTATTCATACCTTAAGTAATTATGTTGGATGAGATGATATAAACTTGCTTAAAACTTGTTAACGTATTAACATTGCATTCAATGTTTTTATATTTTGTGATCGTCAAAACTTAGGGATATCGAAAAATATTAATAACGTTTTTATACATTATTTATATCAACAAGCATTAATAGTCCACATAAAACAATTTGCACGTTTCTCACCCCAAGTTTAGAAAACAATATATTCAAGAGTAAAAGTGAGGCTATGACTCACCTCAGGTCCAGCAAACAGCACAAGAATCAACAATCAACAGAAGCAAAGAAAGTATCAACTATCGGGCAACGGCGACTACTGACCCGGCACTACCTAATAATATCAATACGCTTCAGTATAAATCTTGAATAAATATTTTCCAAATCCCAAACGTATTTTTATTTCCAAAAACTCCTTCTCAAATCCGTTTTAGTGTTTGGTATCCGTGTGTGTGTGGTATCGACTCAACAGGACTCAAGTGAACTCACGCTTCCCAAGGATTCCACCAAGTATACAACAACAATCTACGCCACAAGTTCTTATAGTCTACTAGGTCATCAAATTAAATTGTCGAAGCTTACTGAACTAGTTACCCCAATAAATTTTACAATGCATTTATCTCACTTATTCCTCCAAAACTACGTCACAACCTAAGGCGTCGTAGGATATGTCACCCATTATTAAACCTTTCCGACATATCTAACGAGGTTTTATGTGAGTCGTAAACCAAAGGGCTCGTTAGTTACGTAGGTTAGGTGTATTAATGTCGAATACAGCAACGAGAACAAGAACATCAATGATACCGTGGGCTCAATCTCAAGGCTCTCACGACTCGACACACACAAACACATCACAACTCGGATACCATTTCAAGTTTTTATCATTTTTATTTGTCAAAAACGTTTTTATTATCAAAAACAACATTATAAACATCGAAACCCATTTCAAACCACCCGAAATAACAAGAATGGTCGCGAGTTTGACTCATGACCGAGTCAACTCGCGCACCAAAACACGTTTCCTACCTTCTCTTCAGCAAATCTACGAGTTTAAGGGTGATAGGAGTTGTGGTGATGGGTTATACGTGGCGGTGTGGCAACAGAATGGTGGTGGTGGAATTTCTTGTGGCGCGTATAACACAAGGAGAAATAGGTGATGAGTTTTTGAGCGCGTGTTGTATAGTGGTAGATTGAGGGGGTGACTAGGATTCGTTTGGCGGTGGCGGTGAAGAGTGGTGGCCGGCGGTGACACGGCGGCTGGGACTTGCAGGTGGCGGCTACAGAAGAGAGAGAGGGAGAGAGATGAAGAAGAAATATGTGAAGTGGGAGGGATAGGGTTCGGGTATATAACCCGAAAATTACAAAATAGTCCCTATGCTTTATATATTTTCAAAGAGGGTACCAAAACAAGGACTCGCGGTGCAATAATTATCAAACTCCCCGAAGGTGCATACTTTTAAATCACGAAATTAATAACAAACGTCGTCAACGTTAATTTTTAATCACCACCGATCATATTAAACACATTTTTACATTAAATTTATAATAGATACGTTTATAAAGAAATAAAACGTAATCCGTTTCTCTTTAGATCCCGACTCTCACTTCCCGAGCCCATATATGTTATCAAACTCCTCGACACGTGTTTATAAGTGCGCCATCATTTTAAGTAGGTTTTTTCATAAAAACGTGACTATTAACACCCCTCTGTTTATTTTACGTAAAAAACTTTATATATTTCGCATTATTAGGTTTCCTAGTGCCAGAGTCGAAGTAGTTCCTACTTAACGCACAGAAAGATTTAATGACATAATATTCCACATAAATACTCAACGACGCATCACATTCGACAAAATAACTCACCAATTCTTAAAATTCTGAAAACTGTTTAAATAAAATTAACGATCCATCTTAATTCTAGTTCTCAAATTTACCAGTTGTCACAGCCTCCTAGTTTTAGAAGAAACCCGTCCCGGGTTTCACTTAGAATTACTCATCCGGATCGAATATAGATAAAAGTATATTCATTGAATTTCATCCTCGAACTCACCACATGAGTGGAGGGCTATCTCAGAATTTCCAACAAAATCAATGACAACGATATGACTTGGCTTAGATTGCCAGATTCTCACGAATAAGATTTCGACAAGCTCCTCAAAGGAGTTTGACGTTCATCATCGTGGAACAGAAAACCTTTGGCAGTAATCTCTCCTGGAAGTGTCCTTCCGGATTACTCATCTAGAGTCTCGTGGACTTTGCTAAGTCCCGATGCAAGCATGAGTATTGCGAGTTTAATTCAAACGAGAATTCTTAAACGAAACAGAATAGCAAGGATTAAATTTTCTCACGTTTACGGAATGTATTCCACCATCTCTCATTGATACCTTAATTATTATGTTGCTCAACCTTTTGGATCTTAATATTTATCTTAACGGTTTCACGAATGAAAGTCAAAACAGCGAACTTGCTGTCTCCAATTCCAGCTCAGCGAGAGTTATGTCGACACATTCGACCATAAAGAGTCCTGAACGATATAATCTTGATGCCAAGTTGTTCTCATTAACTTAGGAAAGTTTGGGGAGAGGCGGATGTCTCTCCCAGCCTCTTCTTAAAGTTACAACATTAGCTCGAAGCTTCATCCTTGACGCACGAACGATTCTCTTACTTTGACCATATGTTTGAGGAGGTTATGTAATATTCCTATTACGACTCGTCCCCAAGGTCATTTGTATGGATTTCCAGAAACTCAGCATAAACGACAGTCTTAACAAGACGTGATAGCAATCGGCACTCTATGCCGAGAAGTCAACTTTTCTGAAAAACAATGGTCACTCTCGTCCATACTATTACTTTTGTCGATAGCGCAACGATAAGTTGGTTCGATAAGTTAATCATAATTTCTCGGACGGTATTGCAACCATTATCTGCTCCTGGAAATTTGATGATAAATCCATAGTAATCCTCTTCCACTTATGAATCGAAAATTTAGAATTGATCCGAAATGTAACAGTCCCTGACGTCTAACGTTAGTCTTTCCACATGCTTAGCATTTGTTGACATGTATTGCAATGTTAGCCTCCATGCTCGGTCATCAATATCATTACTTCTGGTCTACATATGTCTAATCCGATTTTTGGAATGACTAGAGTATCCTGGTTTATGCTATCGTGCTAAATCAAACCTTGGATACTCTGTGGGAAGGCATCCAGCTTTTATCCCTAAAGGATAAGATTTCATCTGGACATTCCACGTGACCGCTTCCATCTTCCCACATATTGTAAAGGTTCCCATAGTTGTCGATTCTTCTCCTTGACAATCTTAACGCGTTAATCAAAGGCCACTATCGGGTAGCCTATTTCGATGGAATATGCTTTCCTCGTCTTCGAGCAAAATAACCGAAACCATAACGTTGTCGATGATTTGGCTTTATATAGGAATTGCTCAAAACAAACGAATGGGTACCTACGGCTAAAAGCCAGTGTTAACCAGGCGGTTTTAATATGCGTACTTCCTGGTCGACTAAGAGCGTCGGCAACAACGTCTTCTTTTCCCAGGTAATAGCAAAATTTGTAGTCGAAATCACCAGGCAGTTCTATTTAGCGAGTCTACCTTAACAGTCCGCTCTTTCTGATTTAGAACATGTCATAGCTCATATGGTTAGTGTATGCTAGAGCTGGCAAAACGGGCGGGCACGGGCAACGGGCTAAACGGGCACAGGGCTAAACGAGCACTGGCCAAACGGGCGCATGTTATACAAATCGCTTTAGAAAAGACCCAAAACGACGAAATAAATTCCTCAAACGTAACACCACATTTATATTTAAAAACATTTGTAATATTCTTCAATTAAGAGAAAATATGTACCCGTTTATGCCCATCTAACTTTTCAATGGGCAATATGTGCCCATTTCAAAAAAAGGATGGGGCTAAATGTGCCCAAATCTTTTACAAATTTGACAAAATTAGCCCATTTTTTTATCTTGGGCACAAATTGCCACCCCTAGTGTATACCATACCCTTCATGCGCTACAAGTGTTGTTTTTCCCCGAATTCTGAGTGCAAATACATCTGCATCCGGTGTTAACCCAGGAGTGGTGTAGCTCTTCTAGCATGTCTCGGATTGACGAGAGGCGTGAGCTACTTTCTTCTTCATTCATATCGAATTATTCACCAATCTTTTATATGATGTAACACCATACGCAACAACACCTACGCTATCTTCCGATACTGCTAGGTTAGGTGTACTATACCGCACCTACTTCCAAATTTACAATGCTTCTTCTTCGTCTTCCCCTTAGTTACCCTTTTCATACCTCGGTAGGAATGGTACGAACAACTCAATTCTTAATAGACTACATTTTGACAAGGTCCAGGCAATTACAATTCACATGATGTCACAACTCGTAATTTCAGGTCCTTTTTCAAATGTCGAAATTTCATTATTCATCTCGGAAAGTTACTATTCATCATTTTACTATTCATCGTTTTTGGAGTCAGTTTGAGATTCCGAGAAGCGTTCGAAAATTTCACTATTCACAAACACACTATTCATTCTCGGAAGGAAATCACTATTCACGATTGTCGTTCATCATTTCGTAAATCTAGTTTACGGGTTTTTAAATTTGCGTAATCGGATTGGTTTAGCTGCGAATTCATGCATTATCATTAGGGACACATCATATAGACTGGAGTAGTCTATATATCATTAGTAACATCATCAACACTTTAGGCCCTACACGGATATGCATTATTTTCATTTACGTATGCTTAATTTGTAATTAACGTTACCACTCAGTTTTTACTATTAACATATACCCGACACTCCCGACTACGATCCTAACATATTTTTCATACTCATTATAATGATATAAAATTTATGTTATTAATTTACCCGGTGTTTTCAAGTCAATTACTACATTTTACGGTCGGAGCTTATTACTCCGTCGGTTTGCGTTATTTCAACCCGATAATTATTTTAACACCCGATTCTCATCAGGAATGTAATTTCATAATTTTTACAACTTCGTCATATTTTATTTCAACTCGTCACGATTTATTTTTAGTTAACTCGGTACCCGATAACACCCAAAATCTACATAAAATACACTAACTCATCCAACAATTAGACAAGATCATTAATTAACCACAAAATCCTCCTTTTTCTTTCCATGGTTGCCGCCGCCCCCCCCCCCCCCCCCCCCCCCCCAGCCCCTAGTTTCTTGCACATGCTTTCTTATAACAAATATCAACCTTTTCATTACTTACACATTTTCTTCCTAACAAGTTAACTAGCAAAAGCAAAGCTCTCATCTCTTTTTTTTTCTTCTTCTTGGATCGGCCACAACAAGAACACCAACAAGAAACCATGGATTTTTCAAGATCAAGTTATAATCAAGTCCCATTTACATATCTAGTTAGGGTTTTGAAATAAAAACCTCAAAGATTAATTAGGTTTTCATCATCCTCTTTCAATAATCATCACAAGTTACCCATGATTTTCCTACTCTTTTAAACATTTACTTGATATATTTTTATGATTTAGTAACAAAAACATGCATATATGTTATGTTTCATACCACTTATTACTCATTTTCTTTATAAACATAGATCTATAATTTTTATTAGCAATCTCATGAGATCCACCATTTTTGGTGAAGACTAGGAACCCATGACACCCTAAGATGGTGTATGGTAGGATTGAGTACTTGTGGAGTTGATTTGAAGTAGTTTGGTTAAGTTTTGAACAAGTTATAAACTAGAAAAATCTATTTTTAACACTATATAAATATTGCTGTCCATTTTTGTAAAATACAGAAAACTCAGGGGTTTCCGGGTAACATTGGGCTAGAGATTCAGAAAATACTTTCAAAAATGAAGCTTTGGGCGAAAGAACGGATTAAAACGAGTTTATAACGAAGGAGATATGATTTTTGCAAGTTTAACGACGAAAACTATTTTTTGAAAATGTACTTGCTGTTGGACGAATTTCGACGGGCAAAAAGAGGCGTTAGACGTAATCTATAGGAGTCGACCTACTGAAAATATATTAGTATATATTAATACGATTCCGGGGATATAAATAACGTAGAAAACGAGCTTATAACGACCAAGATACAAGCGTTTGAATATTAGACGATTTTAATATTTTCCTTCAGCCCAACACTTAAAAAATTTTCCAAGTATTAACCATTTCGTCAAGTGACCAGGTTGAGAGCCATTTTTCTCATTGATAAACTCATTTCTCGAAAATTTACATGATTGACAAAAAGTTAGTTCACCCAGCCTAGTTTTCAAAACATCCAACTGTTTATCAAAAGAATTAATAACGAATAACATATGGTCTTCCAAACTTTCCCGAAAACTGTCCAGAATCTGCCAAAACAGCCCAAACACCTCACTTCACGGCTATTTTTCTTTATGATCAAGACCCGTATGGACAAACTTCAGTTCTGTGACTTTTTAGATAAGGTGAAAATCTTCTCAAAACTACTGAGCTTCTTTCCTAACTCTCAATATTCACTAATTCGCGACTAGTTTTGAGAGGCCAATTTTGGCATATTTTCAAGTAATGAAAATGTTATAATTTGCGACGAAAACATTATATTTGCCGATAAAACACCAAACAAGGATCGTGGAGTACCGTTTCAACCTATTTACATGAAAAGTGGTTATTAACGTAATGAGACGTCAAAAATGTATTTTTTCGACGATAAACATTATTTTCGAATTTCACGAGTGGTATCGATAACATACGTAATTGCATGTGTAGCATCATTTCATTTCTTACATTAGATCATATCATTCATATTAGGTTGCGGTTAGAGATCGTGCCTTATTTCAGTGTATCCACTTTTGTCATCGTAGCTATCGCCCAAGGTGAGTCATAGCCCCACTTTTACATGTTTAATTACTTTATAAACTCTTTGGGGGAGATACATGCTTAAATACTTGTTTTATACTTTTACAAGTCTTCTCAACTACTTGCTCATTTCTGTGAGCTTTCATAGCCCCGTTTTTAATTCCATATTTTGATTACCAATCCCACGGGGGAGAATAAATTGCTTTAATTATTTTTGGGCATGCCAAAGTATAAATTCCTTACATTGCTTAAGTTGCCTTATTACCACGTCATGACAAGTCCCCTTTATTATCATGGACCGTTAATTAATCTACAAGTGAGAGTGAGTGAATAGATCTATTGAGGGTGACTCCTCCATCCGTGTTTGGGTTGCTCCAACGGGAAAACGGATGCATTTCATGTCTAATATCTTTAGAGTGTCTGGTAAACATTCATTTGGGGCCAAGTAACGTCTAGCTTCGGGGTCATGAGCTTAAGAGCCAATGTAGTTTTATTACTGAAATCTTATTACTTTACTTTTTACTTATGGCTATTGTACATACGATTAAAGTTATATACTGATAGTTTTATCAACCTTATTACTAATTTACGATGCCTTTGCATCAACCTTATTACTGATTTACGATGCCTTTGCATCAACCTTATTACTGATTTGCATCAACCTTATTACTGATTTACGATGCCTTTGCATCAACCTTATTACGGATTTACGATGCTTTTACTGGGAAATCTTCATTCAAATGTTTTACATTACATTCTTTTTCACAAGACTCTATGAACTCACCAAACTCGTGTTGACACTTTAGCATGTATTTTCAGGTATTAAGCAATGGCACACTATTGGAGGTTTTGGTAGGGCATGGCATGGTCATAGAAGACTCTGATTATTCATATGGGGACCGTTTTTAATTATTTTAAGGGCCTACTTCCGCACTACTTTTAACAATGTAAATTCAACATTTTTGATTTAACTATTTTATTCTAAATGATTCAAGTGAAAACCATTTTTGTACTTGTGTTGAGATACCAATTGAGTTACACCCCAGCTACATGTAAGCTTCCGCTGGACCCGATTCTGGGGGTGTGACACATGACTACAAAGTCGAATGGTCAAAATTTTAAACTTCCTTCTCCAACAAGTTAGTCTATAGTTGTCCCTTCTCAAGCAGACTTAAATTTATCCCAGGCGTCCTTAGGGGTTTATCCCTACTTCTCGAGTTGTTTAGTCCATTATCATTGGCTACTATCACAACCCGACCACTTAAGGTTCACATACACTATGAGGGCGTATGAGGTACTGGTTAACCGACAGGCCTAGCCAGAGGTTCATAAGTCACAATGGCGCAAACACAACCTTCGGGATTCTCCTTACTCGGATCATTGCTGGTGATGGTATTCAGATCATGGATCGATTCCTCAACTAGTCGTTCAAATCTTGAAGCTGATCAAAGATGTTCGGTTTTCTGTAGAGGGCGTCGGTTCTTCACCGTGGTTGGCTCATCGTCACGTTCTAGGTCCAAGCAGTTTGAGTCTTAATCTCAAAAGAGGTATAAGAGCAATGGATACAACCTTTTCGTTAGTTCCTTCATCACAAAGCACGTGTACATCCGTTCCCACTAACAGTCGACTAGTCTCAAGGGTAAACTTACTTGCTAATACACAAGGTAGAATCATGTAGAATGGTATTGATTGCTACTAGCAATCGATCGGTCGATTCAGAGTCGTTCATTCATCGCGAAGAATATGACTTGGATTATGAACCAAGTATAGTTCGTAGTAGTGTTTGACATGCTCGCTACAAGCAACCATGCCTCTTATCCGCATATGAGGTCACCAATTATTTTGCAATTGTCCAACTTAAAATTTGTCTATTCATTGGCGAGGATTCTTGGGTACCGGAGGAGGTAGGGTAGCGTGGAACGTTATGCGAAGGAGTCGTTCCTTGAGGGTACGTGGCGTATTGTATCCTTTCGGGTCGGAGTACGATGATGGTTAAAGCGAAATTTGTCGGACGGAAAAGAGATAGAATTGTCTGAATTCGTAGAGAGTAAGAGAGATAAAATCAATTCAACACAAGCTTTCAAGCATAGGATGAGAAGCTTAATTCTCGGTAGGGGTTTAAGCAACCATTCCCGCATAACATGATTCCTACCTGAATTATACATAGGTGGCCAGTCTTTGTATAATTAAGGTCCAATGATGTCATGCTCAGTCTAGTTACAAGAGAATAGGTTGTAAACCTTTTGTGGGTTTACTGAATGATATGATGATAGTGACGTACATAGCTAATTCGTGACGCATAGTTCAGGAGGTGACGTCGAGTAATTCGTTGGATGACGGCTAAAACAAAAGTGCAGCGCATAAGTCTTGTCACGCGGGACAGTCATTCCTTGACGTCACATTATACTCTTGGTATCTTCTTACTTCTCGATTCTCCTTGGTCGTCCTCCATTTCCTCGGCTCCGCAACTTCCACTTTTCCACAGTTCGCAACGCACATTCATGTAGTGCTCCTTCTTTCTTCATCTAGCACATGCGACACTAGTCGTCCGATCCGACCCGGAGGTTGTCGGAACCAATGCATGGGTCTTAGATCTATGGTCTCTGGCTAAGTGTCCAACCTACAACACTTACGACACATCTCAGCACACCAACCAGAGTGGTGAAGCTTATAATAGTCGCACATAGGTTAATTTTCAGTGCATCTCAAAATTCCTCTAGCTTTTGACAACATAAGCCTCCATGACCTCTTGTCGTTTGTCTGGTTTTCTTTTTCCTCTAGCGAAATCTTCCCAGTTCCTCTTGTTTTTCGCTATCTTAGTGACATCATCACTAAGCCTCACTCCTTACCATTTCAGGGCACGACTAGAATAACTCAAAGAAGCAGTGAGTGTAGGTCTGTAGGTCAATACCTCTCATCTTGTGAGTCCAGAACTCGACCTCTCGTTCCTTGAGTGGTTTTCTGACTACCTTTTGTTGTCAACCACTTCCTTATCGTATCTTGTACTACTAGATATTCAACGGTATTACGATGTGTAGACGATCACTAACTAATCACGCCATCCTTGTTAGGTAAGGGCAATCCATCGATATAGTGCTCTATCTTGGGTGCTTCGGTATGAACTACCTCGTAGCACCACAGTGACAGCTCCGGAAAACAACGACCTAGTTCGGCATGTCGATGTCGTTCGCCTCACGATTCCATGCTTTAATTTCCCACTTTCTCACTTTGTCACGAAGGCAGCAATCCTCAACGTAATCGTCTTAAATTCTTCTCAATACCTCGAATAAGTGGCTTTAATATCGGCAGATCGGAGATTAATATGTCCAAGTTTCGTCCCATAGTGTTAACAAGACATAATTCGCCTAAATTTTCCTTCTCACAATACCAATTCGAATTACGGTTTCAATCTTTTCTAACCAACTTTCTAGAGCAACAACCTTTTCGATCTCGCCAGTCCAATTGACATACAACTTCGCAACTCCTCACACGTTCCCTTATAGGCCTCGTTTTGGGTCTTGGAGTTCTGGCAGAGGTGGATGAGCGATTCGTATCAGTTTGTGTCTCGACCACACACTTGGCCACTTAACTGCTCAATACATGCTCAATTTACCTTAACATGTTTTGGCGAGACCTGGTTGTTTGTAGTTTAGTTCATAATGACTAGAGGTTGTCTACGACGTCTTGTGCCAATAGCTGAAACAGGTCGTGTCCGCGTGGTCCTACTAAGTCTCATTTCGGGGCTGTAAATTTGTCCTATAGACATCAGTGAGCTATACAATTCAAATATCGAGATAACATCGCACGAAAACTTCAATCCTCATCGTTAGAGCAATGGAATGAACTCCAATCACGATATCGGAACACTATACTGCTCAACGATTGTAAATTCCAACTCCACTTAGTAAATAGGTACTTGGATTGATCACACATCGGGATCTGGTACGAGGTTCCCGCAAGTTCAATACGAAACTAATGAATAGTCATCGAGGTCATAATGATAAATAACACAACTAATGCGTAAGCGAACTTCCAATTTAGCACGATCCTTCGGTGTCGTCACAACATTCTCCGAAGTTCATCAACGGCGAATATAAACGGCGTTAGATGATGACAGTAGCTATTTAAAGAAGCTAGGTTATCTAACCGATAACCATTCGATTTAGAATTCACAACAATCATTCCATAACTATTCACACTCTTGGCGTAATAGTTTTTAAGATGGTTTCTTAGACGACGCCAGATGGCATTTCAGAACAATAGGACAAATGTCCAATCTCAGCATTAACTGATAACGAATATGACGAAAACATATGGATATGTTACCGCTCTAGAATCGAATAGTGAGGACTGAATAGGGAGGAGACACACGGTCTGTGACAATGGTGGTATATGATTATCATATTTCAAGGCATCACACATAATTTACAAGTCATAAGGGTGGGTCATACGCTAATAAATTCCACCACCGTCCTTATCGGCCCAATTGGGTTCGTCAACCCAAGGGGGTCCAATAACTATTGCGATCTGGTTTATTAACGTTAAACCAACCCGTAACTCAAACCATAATCAATTCTTCCAAATCAATATACCACATATCTCGTCAATTAACATAATCTCAATTTCAATACCACATAATTCCATATATATCATCAAAACAATTATCACATAATTCAAGATACACTCAAATGCGCATAAGTCTAAACATATATTCAATCAACTATCACGTAATTCTCAACCATATCCAAATCAAGAAATCATTGCATAACACATTATTCTAAACATGCTTAGTCACGCTCGTATAATTCTTAATATGCAATTCAATCATAAAATCAAGGCTTTCCATGATTTTCAAATCATCTTAATCACTTATCCATTAATCAAGCAATACTGCTTAATTCATAGTGAAGTCTAACGCATCAATAAGTTCTCGCATCAAACTTCCAAAACATAATCACATAAATCCCACCATGAGCCGCCCTCCAATAGGGTCTCATATAATAATTCACATCATTTCATAATCTCATATCATCTCGTATCATTATCTCATAATATCTCAAATATAATACAAGATGCTTCGGCTTGGCAGGCTGGCGGGCGTTGGTCGAGGATCGTTTTCTTTAAAAATTGGTTATAGTTTAGGTTTTTATTACCTAGTTCTCTATAACCTTAGCTCTGATACAAATCTGTAACACCCCCAAAATTTGGTACAACGGAAGGCTAATCAAGCTTTCGGGGTGCTACGGGGATTGGTATCCGTCACAAGTCATAAAGAAACGAGATAAAGTAAATAAGTAAAAACAAAACCAACCAAGGTTTTTAAGTTTACATTCATCCCAAAATAATCCAAAGTAACGCCCAAAATAAGTTTAAAAGTAGGTCCACAATAAGATATCAGAGTTTGAAATAGATCCTTCAACCAAAATGCCAAGCCCAGTCTTCCAAACACAAGCATCCCAAGCAGTCACTTAATTACCTGAGAAAACGCGCTAAAAGTCAGCTTTCGCTGGTCAGTTCATAGGTTTAAATTCTTAAATCAAATCAAGTGGACATAAACGCAAAACTCTTGCTAGCTAGACTAGGCCTCGTTCCACAAAACCAACCCTATAGGTGCACACTATAGTCCAAAACCAATCAAATCAATATGCATTCGAAAGGATGCGACATGCCCAACATTCGCAAGGATGAGACATGTTCTTGCATTCGTAAGGATACGACATGCACTACATTCGTAAGGATACGACATGCTCCACAACTTACCTAGTTCTATAAGCATAGCAAGTTTTGATTCAAACAGCATTAATAGTCCACATAAAACAATTTGCACGTTCCTCACCCTAACTTTAGAAAACAATATATTCAAGAATAAAAGTGGGGCTATGACTCACCTTTGGTCCAGTAAGCAGCACAAGAATCAACAATCAACAGAAGCAAAGAAAGTATCAACTATCGGGTAACAGCGACTACTGACTCGACACTACCTAATAATATCAATAAGCTTCAGTATAAATCTCGAATAAATATTTTCCAAATCCCGAACGTATTTTTATTTCCAAAAACTCCTTCTCAAATCCGTTTTAGTGTTTGGTATCCGTGTGTGTGTGGTGTCGACTCAACAGGACTCAAGTGAACTCACGCTTCCCAAGGATTCCACCAAGTATACCACAACAATCTACGCCACAAGTTCTTATAGTCTACTAGGTCATCAAATTAAATTGCCGAAGCTTACTGAACTAGTTACCCCAATAAACTTTACAATGCATTTATCTCACTTAATCCTCCAAAACTAAGTCACAACCTAAGGCGTTGTAGGATGTCACCCATTATTAAACCTTTCCAACGTATCTAAGGAGGTTTTATGTGAGTCGTAAACCAAAGGGCTCCTTAGTTACGTAGGTTAGGTGTATTAATGTCGAATATCCGTGACTCGCACTAGATTACACAATGTTTAGCATTAGGGAAATTACTAGTTTTGCGTGCACTCGAAACGTTTACTAACTTGTGTCTAATGACTTATTCGTAAAAACATTTAGGTTTTACTTTACGAAACATTTCCTTCTTGTAGAAAAATATTTCCCATTGTTAATATAATAAATTTTCCGTCAAATATTAATTCACGTTTATTAGTAAATTAATATTTAACATTAACATTTTTATTATTTAACTTAGTATCATATATATATATATATATATATATATATATATATATATATATATATATATATTGTATCGTTTTATTTCATTTTACAACTTATTATTTGTTTCGAGTTCACGAGTTCGGGTCATCACTTCCAAAATTTATAACAAATAAATGTCGAACCATGATATACTAATCCATGTTCCAGCGTTGTCGAAGTCAACAATTGACTAGAAAGTCCAAGTGACCTCGACATTGCACAAAGCTCGCAAAATTTACAGAAATTATATCCCATCTCAAGTAACAAGCCCACAACAACTTCAACAATTCGCGGCCGTCTACGGCTCGCGTCTAATCCTATCTCTGTCAACTAATACACAATAATTTCACAACTTCCTCAACTCTGCCAACTCGACTAATCCACTTAACAATTACCCCATTCATTATTTCCCGGCCGAGACCCTAGTGATCTCGGCTTTCTCTTCCCGTTCCAAAGCCAACGACAACATCAAACAAGTAAAACAACAATAACAACAAGAACTCAACAACAACTACTACATCCATAAATCTTGGCTGAGACCCTAGGTCTCGGCTTCCCCTCTTCTCGGCAGCAACCCGACCAACAACCTCAATATTTTTCCACCTTTCAACTCAAGTTTCTCAACTCAAAGCATATCCTATTCTTGGCTAAACCCCACTTGGTACCATCAAAACTTTTCCAAATCAGAACCAAAACATTAAAAACAAGAATAATAACGAGAGTAAAATCAACAAGAAGAAAACATCACGAATATCAACACTGCCGTGAGCTTATGCTCACGGTTACACGGCTCGACACAAAAATACAGCAACAAGAACAAGATCATCAATAATACCATGGGCTCAATCTCATGGCTCTCACGACTTGACACACACAAACACATCACAACTCGGATACCATTTCAAGTTTTTATCATTTTTATTTGTCAAAAACGTTTTTATTATCAAAAACAACATTATAAACATCGAAACCCATTTCAAACAACCCGAAATAACAAGAATGGTCACGAGTTTGACTCATGACCGAGTCAACTCGCGCACCAAAACACGTTTCCTACCTTCTCTTCAGCAAATCTACGAGTTTAAGGGTGATAGGAATTGTGGTGATGGGTTGTACGTGGCGGTGTAGCGACAGAATGGTGGTGGTGGAGTTTCTTGTGGCGCGTATAACACAAGGAGAAATAGGTGATGACTTTTTGAGTGCGTGTTGTATAGTGGTAGATAGAGGGGTGACGAGGATTCATTTGGTGGTGGCGGTGAAGAGTGGTGGCCGGCGGTGACACGGCGGCTGGGACTTGCAGGTGGCGGCTACACAAGAGAGAGAGAGGGAGAGAGATTTAGAAGAAATATGTGAAGCGGGAGGGTTAGGGTTTGGGTATATAACCCGAAAATTACAAAATAGTCCCTATGCTTTATGTATTTTCAAAGAGGGTATCAAAACAAGGACTCGCAGTGCAATAATTATTAAACTCCCCGAAGGTGCATACTTTTAAATCACGAAAATAATAACAAACGTCGTCAACGTTAATTTTTAATCACCACCGATCACATTAAACACATTTTTACATTAAATTGATAATAGATACATTTATAAAGAAATAAAACGTAATCCGTTTCTCTTTAGATCCCGAGTCTCACTTCCCGAGCCCATATATGTTATCAAACTCCTCAACACGCGTTTATAAGTGCGCCATCATTTTAAGTAGGTTTTTCCCACGTGACTATTAACACTCCTCTGTTTATTTTACGTAACAAAACTTTATATATTTCGCATTATTAGGTTTCCTAGTGCCAGAGTCGAAGTAGTGCCTACTTAACGCGTAGAAAGATCTAACGACATAATATTCCACATAAATACTCAACGATAGGCATCACATTCGACAAAATAACTCATCAATTCTTAAAATTCTGAAAACCGTTTAAATAAAATTAATGATCCATCTTAATTCCAGTTCTCAAATTTACCAGTTATCACGGTAGGGATAACATTTAGGATATAAAAATGGGTGTAAAATAAAAATAAACAAACGGATAGATTAAGTCCTATTCACTTTCCCAACCATCCCATGAATAAGACTCATATCATTGAATAATTCACGCTTTTGACACTTGTAACTCACGCTTTAGGTAGACACAAGTTATACTCAATAAACTCTTAATCAAAGAATAAACCTTAGTTGGCGTTCCCATAACGACAAACTCCCAATCAATCCATAAATATAATACTACAAAAAATAGTAGCGATATCAACCACTTAATACAGAACTTTACAATAGTTAGTTAAACAAACTTTCATTTATTTATTTATTTTTATTATTTTTTTAACATCAACATATAAATAAACTATGATGTGTAAAATTTCACCACATCACTTGTAACGATAATTCTGGATAATTTTTTTCCATACTTTTCATAACTTCAGAAATAACGGTAATAGTGAAAGTAGTAAACACACGAAAAATAACACGACACAAAAATTATACAATATGAACTTCACTCCATTGCATTGTGCAATTTCCCGACCAAACCAAATATAATGAATTTACACACACGAACACAGGTAACGCAAGGAAACACACTTTGCCTTAAAACAACTAACCACGGACATTAATCTATAGGGTAGGCTAAGGTTTAAGGTGTAACGAAACAATTAACAAAGGGCGTAAGAAACGAAAGGAATGGTTCTAAGGGTTTTTTATAGGGGTATCTTACTCTAAACATGAGAGTAACAAAGGGTTTTACACGGGGGTTAACTAACCAGTGTAGTTAGCTAATAAACATAACATACTAAAGGCTATTTGGTGTAATCCTAGAAATTTACCGAGTTAGAATGGTCATTCCTATTATAACAATTACGTTTATTATGGTGGATTCAAATAATATGCGAGCCAAATTCTAAAGTTTACTAGTCACACGCAGAAAAATATTTTAGCAAATAAAGTTATGTGTGCGGTTATGTAACTTAGATTTAACAAAAACATGCTAAAAATCTTTTCATTTTTATATATTAAGTATAGATGAAGTATATTTTTAAAATTTTTAGGGACAAGTAAGCGTTCTAATTCTCCATCCCCCCACTTAAGTTGAACAACGTCCTCGTTGTTTCTAATAAAGATTAAAAACAATAAATAAAAAGAATTAAAACAGGAAACTCCCCTGAGATTTGCTCGGTATGATCCTCTATTATGCGTTTGTAAGCAAAATCTAATTTCTTGTGGGCGAAAAGGCGTTCAAGCCTCCATGAATGATGTCTCCACAGAAAGTACAGAAACATATATATATACCTGTGTTCAAATAACACACCTATATTAAGAAAGTAACAACTTGCACGTAATTCATTAGTAGTTAGCGAAAAGAAAACCTAAAAATTAAAACTTTAAAAATCTGGAAATCATCAGGTCAGTCGATACGCCGCATCCGTTAGATTGGATGCGCCGTATGGAACCTGGAATTAATACGAATCAGAGAATCAGATGTGTCACATCCTTAACCAGGGATGCACCGCATTTAAATAAATTGACAGCATGTTTTAAAGTCTGAAAATAAAATAAAATGCAGGAAATAAAAGATATGATCTGATCAGTTGATACGCCGCATCTATAGGATGAGATGCGCCGCATCTACTGTAGATCTGATAGACTCGACACTGAAAAACAGTAAATGATAAATCTGGGCTGTCTCCCGATGAGTACTTTTCAGTATTCCAGAGTCTTAAAGTTAGACTCACGTTCAGCTCCTCTTTTGCATCATTAATTCCTCCAACCTTTTCTACAAATGTGTCACCGAATGATGCTTTCTCGTTATGTCGATTCCACCAGTAGTCTATTAAATGCATTATAAGTTCACTTTTAAGGTTGCTATTACTCCCAAAACATCGTGTAAGCCAATTACGAAACTCGGTATCCTTTCTATCTTGTTCATCAATGAGATTGATTAGATTGGCTCTCTCCCATAGAGCACTAGTTTTCATATCGCTATCTTCTAGTACATCATACCAATCATAGCTTTCGTAATAAATCTAATATCCACATAATATATTCCAGGTAGATTTCCGCCGTTACACCGATTCTCGGTCTCCCAATTGCAAGTGGGCCATTCGACAAATCCATTCTTGAATCTAAACAGTTGACATGTATGGACAATATTGCTAGGTAGTTGATCCCATGTTTCATGTTCATGCCAAGGATTTTCATCCACCCACGGGACTTGATCATTCCATTCATAATACCATACATTCTTTAGATCATCATCGGTTTTGAGTCTAGGCTTGTCCTCCATTAGTATGTCATTGTCAATTTGAAGAAGATAGTTAAATTCTTTGAATTGTTTACATAACGGTGTTTCATAATGAAACACATCAACATCGATGTTAAACAGTAAATTAAAACTAGTGAGAACGAATCAGCAAATGGCATCACGTACACAGATAGATAATAGAGACTATAAGAAGACCTGTCCTGATAATTATGTAGCTTGTCACTTGTTTTATTGCTAGTTTTATATGAAGTGTATTGTAATCTGGTCTTTCTCGTTGGATCGCAGTATATCGGCTAGTAAACCCTTAATGATCACTTATGTCTATCCTACTTATCTAAAGACGTTAGATTAAATACGCTAGGAGTGGATATGTCAGTTCAGTCCACGGGCTCAGCTAGGCACAGAGGTTATCAAAGCACTAATATAAGTCACCAAAGGCATCAACATATAAACTTTAATTAATGGGAAAGCAATATTAAGGGGAGTGTACGATGTCCCGTAGTCACATATCACAAGCCCATCAATCCTGATGAATTAAAGCTTACTATTACAATAAAACAAAACTACTTAATGAATTAAATACATGCATGACCTTCTTACAGCTCTAATATCTTTGTTTGGAGTGTGTCTTGTGAAGCTTCTTCGACTGAATTCGTCTTCTTAGGGTTATGGCTCTCTTTGTGGCACACAAAATTCGTCTTTCCTTGGGGTATTTATACTTTCTGTCTCAGGGTTAGATGCGGCGCATTGAGTAATGAGATGCGGCACATTGACTTAACTTCGCGTGGGTTCCAAGATTAATATATTCTGGAATATTCGTACACCGCCTTTAGATGCGGCGTAACTTGATTCTTGTATGCGGCGCATGTCCTTTAGCGTCTTGGATTATATCTGGTGAAGTCTTGATAGTGATACGCCGTATGTCAGAAATACGTTGCGGCGTATCTGGAGTAGAACAAGCTTGATCTTCTTCGTTGACCAAAGTTTCATATGCGGCGCATGCTAGAATTGCATGCGGCGCATTCTTCAAAGTCAGGAAATGGTCTTAGAATTCATCTAAGTATGATATTGCGGCGTATCTGTTGAGAAAGATACGTCGCATCTTCTTGGTTTCAGTAGACTTTTGACATCTTGCTGGTTTTGCTTCATATTTCGTCCAAAATTGTTAAGTTTCACCAATTTCTTGTTTTTACCTGAGAAACACTAAAGTAAATGATTAAGTATCGATTCTCATAAATAATATAATAAAACAAGTCAAATAAGTAGGATAAATGATGACAATGAAATGTACTTATTTGAGTTCATCATTCCTTCTAGTCTAAGCTTTCTCTTCTTTATACACCATAAAAGCCCCAAACAAAGGAAAACCAAAGGAATAACAACACTAATAAGTATCCATAGCCATTTTTTGTTTTTTTGCTGCTTGTTTCCTACATATTGGCTAGTTTAGATTCAACTAGGTATAATCGTAACAAAACCATTGGAATTTATCATTATTATACTTGTACTCGGACTCATTGAATTTTTGTTGATCACATACTTTAATGTAGACTTGACAGGCAGATTAACAAAAAAGTTATTGCTTCCTGTCCAAATAACGCAGCCAGTCCCATTGGTATTACTACTATTAAACCCAACACAACTACAATCATTCCAACACTTAACGAAACAATCACTAATACTTAAGCTTAAGTTATTATCGTTAACACTTTGTGACTTATCAGGATCAAATTCCCCATTCTTTTCACTAAAGATATCACCCTCTCTTCTACATTGAGGCAAATTCGAGTCTTCTACACAACCGTCACTTGAATCATACCCATAACAAAACTCAGGGGTCCACACAGTAGAGTTATCACTATCTCTAATTTGCCCTTTTGGCGTCAAAATCCACATGGGTAAATGAGAGTTATCACTATCACTAATACTCTCATAGCTAAAGTATTGTGTGTATTTGTGTAAACTGAAGTGAGACTATAAAAGCGGGATTGGCTACCTGGATCGTTCAATGCAAACATATACAGAAACATTTGAACATTTAGATACCCACTAGTCCAATAGGGTTGGCCTCGTCTTCGAATCATCAATCTTTGAGATGCCTCATCAATGGGTTCCCAACTCAAAGTAAAAGTTCCTGAATTAGGGATTTCTTTACTCAACCACGACTTGAGGGTCCAATTCTTCCCAATGGTCTTGCTATAACCCAACTTCATACCCGGTAAAAGTACATTGGTTGGGTGATCAAAACTTTGCTACAAAATCTTATTATCAATTTCGTTAATCAACAGGAAATTACCATTGTTTTCCAACATTACAGTTATGTTTGGGTTTGGACCAACATCCACATCAGTAATGCACATTAGAGTGCTCCTTGAAGAAGCTATTATCAAGTTTCTGGTTTTGGCATCAATAGAGAGGGCATGGTCAATGGAGCCAGATATTATTGGGTCGTTCGAATTAGCTACCCATACTTTCTTGGATTCAACATCACTTGTGTTAGGAATTATATTATAGTTGATAAGACAAAAGATTGAAAGATGAGGGACTTATGGAGACTAAGAGGAAAACTACAAAATATGGAGAAGGACTTGCTTGCAAAAGAAGATTTATATTTTAGTCCTTTGTAGTATTCTTTTAACCCTAATTCTGTATTATATAAACAGAATACAGGGAATAGGTTTAATGTACGTACAAGATGTAAAACCTAGTAAAGGTGTGTGTGTGTAGAGACGTTTTATGGGAAACGTCTAGGGTGATTAGTGTTAAGCCTCAACGATCTTAGATCGCTGTTAGAGTGTAACCGTGCTACACTTGATCACGTAAAAACCTGGCTCTGATACCACATGTTAGAAACTAATAGCGTCAATAATAAGATAGTTTCTAGGACCGTTTTGGCTCAAGACAATTAAGTCTAATCTAGGAATAATAATGTTCATAAGATAAATCATAGCGGAATAAGAACAATATTATTAACAAGGTTTTCTCGTCATCATCTCTACTCTAACATACATCAAAGCCCCAATGCTACGTGACCAAGTGTAGCACGGTTACACTCTAACAGCTATCTAAGATAGTTGAGGCTTAACATCAATCTACCCTAGGTGTTTCCCATAAAACACCTGTACACACAAGTCTAGGCGTTTCCAGCCCTAGACATACACACACACGTTTTCTGTATATTACATTGTGGAAGACCCATTAAAACCTATTCCCTGTATCTCTTTATATAATAGAGATACTAGGGTTACAAGGAATAAACTAATAAAATAAAAGATATGCTGTAATCTTTTTCTTTCTTTGCAAGTTTCTTCCTTTGTCTCCATAAGTCCTTCATCTTTCATATTTGTCAATATCAACTCAAAGTATAATTTCCAACAATCTTCCCCTAGTTGATATGACAAAACCAAGTATATGAAAGATGTCGTCTTCCCCTCAAACCATGCATATCATCAAGGATCTTCAAGCTGTAATCTTCAAAGTATTCTTCTTCCCCTTTTTGTCATCATCAAATAGGGGACAAATGCAAGCAACCTTGATCTTCACAACCACGAATCAATATTACACTTCCAATTCATCTTTCCAATGTTTCAAAGTCGCCCACCATTAAGTTTTCCGCATCTATAAATGGACTTGAAACAATAGAAATCCAAACCATCAGTAGTAATAACAACTAGCAGTAGCAAAAACCTTCACCTCGATGTAGCATATAAATGGTTAAACATTTAACACTTAAGCTTCCCCTGAAACCCATATGTTAACCATTGCTTGAATGTAGACTCTATATAATGATCACTGTTGAAGAAAACTAAGTATAACCAACTTGATGCTGAAGTAGAACAACTCAAACTTGTGTCTTATGTCTTGTACTAACCACGTGACTCCAAACTTATATTAAACAACAAATATAAGTAGACCGCAATCCCTTGACAAAATCCTCATCTTTAATGAGACACTGAGCACTACAATGTAACTCCTTTAAGTGATAGTTAGCTAGGTCTTCATCCATCCACCCCTTGACCTATGAAAACTAGATTTTGACAAGTCTTCGTCACAACCATAAAGCACGAACAAGTTATCTTCAAAGCGTTACACCAACTTTGAGATATGATAAAACAAAAATCCGAATAATTCCACTTCAATAATAAGATAGTTTCTACCACATGTCGTTCTTCGTTCAAGCTATAAACGATCTTTAACGCTATTATTATTGACACCAATTCTCAACTATTAGGGTTTCTCATCAACTAGGGTTTCTTG
Source organism: Artemisia argyi (assembly GCA_030686995.1). Classification (NCBI taxonomy): domain Eukaryota; kingdom Viridiplantae; phylum Streptophyta; class Magnoliopsida; order Asterales; family Asteraceae; genus Artemisia; species Artemisia argyi. The sequence goes on from CM060685.1 coordinate 139,324,403, forward strand.
AAAACTGCTGAGCAGAGAGGTATATTATTTCGAATTTTTAGGGTTTTTAGTGACTCTAAAAAGTGTCACTAAAGGCTAAAAAGTGTCGTCCTTATACTTAAAAAAAAAAAAAAAAAAAAAAAAAAAAAAGGACGACTACTAAAGAAACCCTAGTTGATGAGAATTGGTGCTATCGTTGTTCTAGGGTTTTGGCCTTTATGTTTGCTCGATCTGGTTTCTATGATTATGTTGCAGCTGTGATCGATCTATTGCTTGTGTTTACCCTACACAATGATCTTGGATCCTTGTTATCTGTTTTTGTACTTCAGTAATGAAGCAAAACACTCAATGTTTCTAAGGTTATTGGCGATTGATATGCATAAAGTTACTGGTTGACATTCGAAGATGGAATAGGGGTACTGATGTGAAAAAGAAGTCGACTGATCAATAATCCTATTGGCGACAGAAAGGTAATATGGCAAACAATTTATTCTTCATTCATAGTTGTCATATGTTTAAACCTCGTATGATTGGTCTATTCAATTAAGGATGAGTCGGCATCAAATATTATTTAATCATATTAGAGCTGTGTTGAAGATATGATTTAATAGAAAAACTTTTGCAAGTGGATCTGTTGCAATTTTCTTTGCAATTAAGTTATTGGTACGAGGATTGGAGAAGGAACAAGCATGGTGTGTCCACGTTACTGGTATGCTGGAGCTAATGACAAGAGCTGATTGGAGCAGATATGACTAAAGTTGTTTCCACTGCTCGCTCTTAGTTTCCACTGCTAGTACAAATTTGTTTCCACTGCTCCGTTTCAGTTTCCACTGCAAGTTGATAGTTACCACTGTTCGTTTCCACTGCTACGCTTTGTGGTTTCCACTACTAGTTATTTGTTTCCACTGCTGGTAATTATTTTTCCACTGCTTATACAAGTTACCACTGATGCCTTAATTGTTTCCGCTGCTGTTCATATTTCTTAAGGGGCATGTGGTTGGTACTTATTCATGTTGCTATATTTCACGTGAAGACTTTGATTATTTCATTGGCAATCATGAGTTACAAGCAGTGGGGGGAAGATACACACACAGGATGGAAATTTGGATGTTTGATTTATTGGTTCTTAACAGATTCAAAGGCTCGTTCTTATTGCTTAATTGATTACGAAGAAAGGTTTTTATCACCTATTTGACGATGAAGTGGAGTTTCACAGGTTTGTGTTTTATTATACCTTTTTCACTTGGAGGTAACTTGTTCGTTCGTTCAGGTGACTACGAATTGACAAACACTTGAAGGAGTTACGTTATTGTGCTCAGTGTTTATTGTCAAGAGATTGCGATCTCCCTATACGTTAAGTATACGTTCGAAGTCAATTTTAGTACAAGATATAAGGCACAAGTTTGGGTTGTTCTACTTTAGCATCAAGTTGGTAATACTTAGTTTTCTTCATCAGTAATCATTACATAGAGCCTACATTCTATACATGGTTAACATATGGGTTTCAGGAGAAGCTTAGTGTTCAAATGCTTAACCATTTATGTGCTACATCAAGGTGAAGGTTTTCATGATTATTTGTTGGTATTCTTACTGAAGATTTGGGATTTTTATGTCTTGAGTTCATTTAATAAGTAAGCGTTTTGGTGTTCTTAATGGTGGGTAATTCAAGACATTAAAGGACTAAATTGGATGTATGGTACTGGTTGGTGATTGTGAAGATCAAGGTTGCATACATTTGTCCCCTATTTGATGATGACAAAAAGGGGAAGGAGATTTACAAGATTGCAGCTTGAAGATCCTTGATGATATAGCATGGTTTTAGGGGAAGTCACATGTTTCATGACATACTAACTTCAGGGGAAGTTCATGCTTATTGGTTTTGTCATATCAACTAGGGGAAGATTGTTGGGTATTACAATTAAGTTGATAAGACAAAACATGTGAAACATGAGGGACTTATGGAGACAAAGGAAGAAACTTGCAAAGAAAGAAAAAGATTACAGCATATCTTTTTATTATTCTAGAATATCCTTTGTAACCCTAGTATCTCTATTATATAAAGAGAATACAGGGAATAGGTTTAACGTACGTACAAGATGTAAACCAGTAAAAGGTGTGTGTGTATAGGCGTAGTGCTCTAAACGCCTAGGTTTGAGTTAGTTCAGCCTCAAGGTCGAGTCCTTGATCCCTGTTACAAGGTGTGTAACACGTTCTACCTTGATCAAGTAGAATTGGGGCTGTAGATGTTTGTAATAGTGTTAGGAGATGTTGACGAAGAAACCTTGTTTCAATAATAATGATGTTTATATATTCTGTTGTGCATTCTTGTTCTTAATCATTATTGTTGTGTAATCCCTAGATGAGGTCTAACCAACCTCGAGCTATAAACGATCTTAACATGCGGTATCAGAGACAGGGGGCTCATGATCGTGGGATTAAACAAGGTTTGGTTTGTCGAAAATTGAAGAAAATTCGTAACTGGTTCGTATATTCAAAACTCACTGAAGGTCAGTTTTCAAACGGAGATATCTCCTTCGTTAACCGTTGGATCAGGCTAAAATTTTTACTGGAGGTTCTCAACATATCAAGGAAGAGTTTCACCAGAGGGATCTTCGATCTGAGCTTCCAATAAAAAGATAGAAATTGTTGAAAACTGCTGCAGAGAGAGGTATAATTTTTCGAATTTTTAGGGTTTCTTTCAAAGGGTTTTGGTTTTTCATTGATTTCCTTGTTCGTATGGTCTTTATTCATCATGAAAGTCATTGTTTATCAAAGAAAAGCTACTTTGGATTGGATTTAATTGATTTGCAATTAGGGTTTCTTAGGGTTTCAAATAACTGATTGCTTGGAATACATATGTAACCCCTGAAATAAACCCTAACAATGACCAATCATATAAAACCCTAACTGAGTAGATGAGATGTTGTTGTTGTGATGACGCTGTTTTATTGGTGGCATAAATACTAGTTTGGATTCTATGGTAAGCTAAGTAAGGTTACTAGAGCAGATATCTAATGGTCCGTTTATTAATGAGTAAACCTGCTGATGGTGAATAACTTTTGGTTATCTTGTGGAGCTCTGGTGGTACGAAGTAATGTAAACAAAAGAATACCAAAGTTTTTTTTTTTTTTTTTTTTTTTTTTTTTTTTTTTTTTTTTTTTGGTGTCGTGTGGATCGATGCATGAAAAGACACAGCCACATTTGTTTCTTTTCTTATTTGAAGACCTGCTTGAAGGAACCAGAATATATACAAGATTATTTATTCTCGACAAGTGTGCAAGCAAAATGTAGTATTTATTTTGGCTTTGATTAATACGTAGCATAAAAAAAAATCAAATTGAGAAGCTGATGTGTTAAAGGGTTTTTGGTGCTTCAATATTGATTGGTCGAATAACAATCGTGGGTCGACAACAATTTATTCACTTAGGATTGTTGACAAAGCACATGTTATTCAGTATTTGCAGCTTATCGTTACCACTGCTAATGTATATGTTTCCACTGCAAGTTGTTTGTTCCCACTGCTACGCGTAAATTGTTTCCACTGCTGCGTTAAACGTTTCCACTGCAGCTTCGATGGTTACCACTGCTTATGCAAATAAGTTTCTACTGCTCGTGGAATCTTCAAATGATGTGAGTAAGTCTGCTATCATGAGAGATTCTTGATAATAATTCAGCTCAAGGAGAAGCAGCTTTGAATTGTGTATGGTACGTGATATTGATATTAACTGATATATGATATTGCAATCATGGGTCGGTGTGTGAGATTTGTTTTTGTCGATGCATGGGATAGTGGATTTGAATTTATAAATCTCGTACTAATTAAATAAGTGGATAACCTCGTACATCATTAAAGGGTGTGAGGTAGATTCGTTTTTTTTCCTATGATGGATTCATTCATTGGTCAGTATGGATAACATGGGACGGTGACTTAAATCTTTGTTACAATTGAAGTTTTGGTTAAATTGTGTTCACATGGAAATGATAATATTTTAATTTTCAATCGCTGATGTTTATGTTTAAAAGAGTATTGAAGATGGATGACACACACAAGGCGTTTGGTTTTCGGTTCGTAAAAGATATAAAGGCTCGTTTTTATTTGTTTTAATTGATTACGGAGAAAAGTTTTTATCACCTATTTGACGATGAAGTGGAGTTTCACAGGTTTGTGTTTTATCATACCTTTTCAGTTGGAGGTAACTTGTTCGTTCGTTCAGATGACTACGAATTGACAAACACTTGAAGGAGTTACGTTATTGTGCTCAGTGTTTCTTGTCAAGAGATTGCGATCTCCCTATACGTTAAGTATACGTTCGAAGTCAGTTTTAGTACAAGATATAAAATACAAGTTTGGGTTGTTCTACTTCAGCATCAAGTTGGTAATACTTAGTTTTCTTCTTCAGTAATCATTAAATAAGAGTCTACAGAATTGAAGATTCAAGAAATGGTTAACATATGGGTTTCAGGGGAAGCTTAAGTGTTAAATGTTTAACCATTTATATGCTACATCGAGGTGAAGGTTTTTGCTACTGCTAGTTGTTATTACTACTGATGATTTGGATTTCTGTTGTTTCAAGTACATTTTTAGATGCGGAAAACTTAATGGTGGGCGACTTTGAAACATTGGAAAGATGGATTTGACGTGTAATATTGATTCGTGGTTGTGAAGATCAAGGTTGCATACATTTGTCCCCTATTTGATGATGACAAAAAGGGGAAGAAGAATACTTTGAAGATTACAGCTTGAAGATCCTTGATGATATGCATGGTTTGAGGGGAAGACGACATCTTTCATATACTTGGTTTTGTCATATCAACTAGGGGAAGATTGTTAGAATTTATACTTTGAGTTGATATTGACAAATATGAAAGATGAAGGACTTATGGAGACAAAGGAAGAAACTTGCAAAGAAAGAAAAAGATTACAACATATCTTTTATTTTATTAGTTTATTCCTTGTAACCCCAGTATCTCTATTATATAAAGAGATACAGGGAATAGGTTTTAATAAGTCTTCCACAATGTAAAATCAGAAAAACGTGTGTGTATGTCTAGGGCTGGAAACGCCTAGACTTGTGTGTACAGGTGTTTTATAGGAAACACCTAGGGTAGATTGATGTTAAGCCTCAACTATCTTAGATAGCTGTTAGAGTGTAACCGTGCTACACTTGATCACGTAACATTGGGGCTTTGATGTATGTTAGAGTAGAGATGATGACGAAGAAAAACCTTGTTAATAATATTGTTCTTATTCCGCTATGATTTAACTTATGAACATTATTATTCCTAGATTAGACTTAATTGTCTTGAGCCAAAACGGTCCTAGAAACTATCTTATTATTGACGCTATTAAGAATATTTTGAAGATTGCAAATTTGAAGATCCTTGATGATATAGCATGGTTTTAGGGGAAGTCACATGTTTCATGACATACTAACTTCAGGGGAAGTTCATGCTTATTGGTTTTGTCATATCAACTAAGGGAAGATTGTTGGGTATTACAATTAAGTTGATAAGACAAAACATGTGAAACATGAGGGACTTATGGAGACAAAGGAAGAAACTTGCAAAGAAAGAAAAAGATTACTGCATATCTTTTTATTATTCTAGAATATCCTTTGTAACACTAGTATCTCTATTATATAAAGAGAATACAGGGAATAGGTTTAACATACGTACAAGATGTAAAACCTAGTAAAGGTGTGTGTGTGTAAACCTAGGGCGTGAGTATGCTTATGTAAACACCTAGGTTAATTGATTAGTGTTAAGCCTCAACAATCTTAGATCGCTGTTAGGATGTAACCGTGCTACACTTGATCACGTAGCATTGGGGCTTTGGTGTATGTTAGAATAGAGATAATGACGAGAAACCTTGTTAGCAATAATAATGATGTGTTTGTTTATTCCGCTGCGTATCGTGTTCATTCATTATTATTGTGCAATCCCTAGATGAGGTCTAAACAACCTCGAGCTATAAACGATCTTTAACATGTGGTATCAGAGCCAATAGCATCAATATTATTGACACCAATTCTCAACTATTAGGGTTTCTCATCAACTAGGGTTTCTTGATAAAGCAAAAACCCTAAAAACTTAATTGCTTGCACGAACATGTGGTATCAGAGCGGGGGCTCTTGATATCTAGGATTTACAAGGTTCGTTGTCGAAGAACGAAGAAAACAAGAAAAATTCGATTTTGGTTCAATTTTTGTAACTCACTGCAGGTCAGTTTTCAAGGCGCGATATCTCCTTCGTTAACCGTTGGATCGGGCTGAAATTTTTACTGGAGGCTCTCTACATGACAAAGAAGATTTCCACTGGAGGGATCTTCAATCTGAGCTCCCAGTAAAAAGATATGATTTTTCTAAAAGGCTGCTGCAGAAAAGTTTGTAAGTCGAATTTTTAGGGTTTTATTGATCTCAACTTCTTTTAATTCGTGCATACTTGTGTTAATTCATTATGGAAGTTGAATATCTATTGTTTGGAGTTTATTAATCATGGAGGATAGCAGATTTGGTGAAGGTACGAATTGATTTTTTTTTTTTGGTTTTTGGATCTGCTATACGCTACTCTTAATAACCACTTGAAAGAAAACCCTAGCAAACCCTAGTTTTTTAGGGTTTTCATTCATATACGCTGGTTTTACTCAGTACTTTGACGAGCTTTTGGGTATAATGATTTTGATCGAGTGCTTCTGATTGTGGTGAATGGTTTTCTATCTTGTTAATTAGATCGTGGGTACTATTAAAAGTTGTTTCTTGGATCAATGATGAACCCTAGTAGGACTAATAATGGATGCTACTGATTGGTTTATTGAGTAAAGGTCTGATGTTGCTATACGATTAATGTTTTAGGGTTTCTTGATTTGTATTTATCAAGGAATAAAGTTGCGTATGTTTGAAACCCTAATGTAATGATGGAGACCACGAAAGCTACTGGTGATAATGAAGTGGTGTTAATGTTGTGTACCATGGAAAGTAAGGTACTGATGGTTGATTCGTGATTTTCTGGTGATTGCTTTGGTACTTTGATTCATATTATTCAGATCAGCAGGTGTTGGGAGTAGACATACTTGTGGATGAATCGATGTGGCTAGTTCTTCGTTTTCACTGCTGCACTACATGTTACCACTGCAAGTGTATTCGTTTCCACTGCAAAGTGTATTCATTTCCACTGCAAGTGTATACATTTCCACTTATGCTTTATTCGTTTCCACTGCTGTCTCGATATTACCATTGCTAGCTTTAGAGTGTTACCACTGCACGCTATACGTTTCCACTGCAGCTTCAGAGTTACCACTGCTAATGCAAATTTTACCACTGCGCATGTCCATCGTTTCTACTGCTAGTGAAAAGTTACCACTGCTATGCTTAATGTTTTAAAAGGCATGTTGGTTCTAATACACACACAGGGGAAGACACACACACAAGAGTTATGATTTTTGGTTTCGGTGCTTAATAGATTTATGGCTCGTTCTTATTTTGTTCTAATTGGTTACGAAGAAACGTTTTTATCACTTATTTGACGATGAAGTGGAGTTTCACAAGATTGTGTTTTATCATACCTTTTCTGGTGAAGGTAACTTGTTTGTTCGTTCAGGTGACTACGAATTGACAAAACACTTAAAGGAGTTACGTTATTGTGCTCAGTGTTTATTGTCAAGAGATTGCGATCTCCCTATACGTTAAGTATACGTTCGAAGTCAATTTTAGTACAAGATATAAGGTACAAGTTTGGGTTGTTCTACTTCAGCATCAAGTTGGTTATACTCATTTTTCTTCATCAGTAATCATTACATGGAGCCTACATTCAACAAATGGTTAACATATGGGTTTCATGGGAAGCTTAAGTGTTTAAATGTTTAACCATTTATATGCTACATCGAGGTGAAGGTTGCTAGTTGTTATTACTACTGATGGTTTTGATTTCTATTGTTTCAAGTACATCTATAGATGCGGAAAACTTAATGGTGGGCGACTTAGAAACATTGGAAAGATGGATTGGACATGTAATATTGATTTGTGGTTGTGAAGATCAAGGTTGCTTACATTTGTCCCCTATTTGATTATGACAAAAAGGGGAAGAAGAATATTTTGAAGACTGCAGCTTGAAGATCCTTGATGATATAGCATGGTTTAAGGGGAAGTTCGTTTATCTTTCATATATACTAGCTTCAGGGGAAGTTCGTGCTTATTAGTTTTGTCATATCAACTAGGGGAAGATTGTTAGGAATTATATTATAGTTGATAAGACAAAAGATTGAAAGATGAGGGACTTATGGAGACTAAGAGGAAATTACCATTGTTTTCCAACATTGCAGTTATGTTTGGGTTTGGACCAACATCCACATCAGTAATGCACATTAGAGTGCTCCTTGAAGAAGCTATTATCAAGTTTCCGGTTTTGGCATCAATAGAGAGGGCATGGTCAATGGAGCCAGATATTATTGGGTCGTCCGAATTAGCTACCCATACTTTCTTGGATTCAACATCACTTGTGTTAGGAATTATATTATAGTTGATAAGACAAAAGATTGAAAGATGAGGGACTTATGGAGACTAAGAGGAAAACTACAAAATATGGAGAAGGACTTGCTTGCAAAAGAAGATTTATATTTTAGTCCTTTGTAGTATTCTTTTAACCCTAATTCTGTATTATATAAACAGAAAACAGGGAATAGGTTTAATGTACGTACAAGATGTAAAACCTAGTAAAGGTGTGTGTGTGTAGAGACGTTTTATGGGAAACGTCTAGGGTGATTAGTGTTAAGCCTCAACGATCTTAGATCGCTGTTAGAGTGTAACCGTGCTACACTTGATCACGTAAAAACCTGGCTCTGATACCACATGTTAGAAACTAATAGTGTAATCAGAATCATTACACATATATGTTGCACTCTCGTCTGGTGATGTGGTAGTAGAGGATCTTGGACAAGCTGACTTGAACAACTGAGCATATGCAGTTGGCTTGCACATTGTTGGATTTTCAAATGAGCTGCTACAACAATACTCAGGCGAGCCAAATGCTTGGCATGCAGTCCTACAACCGCCTGCACTTCTCATTTCCAATGGGCACCTTTGAATCAAGTCATCAATACATCCCGTCTTGGCACAACTTCGTAACCCAGAACCTGACCCACCAGTCACCTCAATAAGCATAGGTAAGTTGTAGCCATCAACAAGACTGACATCATAAAAGTCCCGACCTTCAAATTGGTTCAAACTAAATTCAGCAATTGTAGCAGGTGGTTTGTATACATTTCCGTTGCACTCCACTTCACCCGTGCCACAGTCGCCAGTTCTGCACGACCCGTTACCAGACACATCAAAGTTGCAGCCGGTCCTACCCCAGATTCTACCGCTCGTCCATCCGGATGGAGCTTCAAAAGATATTGAATTACCTTTTGTGAGCTTGAATCCAGTGGTGCTAAAATTTGGTGTGCCCATTTGTGAGATTTCGGGCCAAACAGTGAATTCACAGTTATTAACAAAAGTAATATTAGTCCCTGAAGCTCCTGCAAATATAAAGAAAATTGTATTTAGAACAAAATCATAGAATCTGCTAGACCATTAATCTAGCCATATCAAGATGGCCCACAAACCAAGAAGTTGTGAGTTTAAGTCATCAGGAACAAACAACAATGTGCGAGAATTTTTCGTTCAAAAAAAATATGAGATGTAGGATTTACCATTAGATATATAGAAGAAAAGGATAGTCAGAATATGAGGAACTATTGCTACATGAAATTTTGAAGATGATGGTAACAAAGTATCCATATTTAATTCATTGAACGCAAGAAACTTTTTGTGTTGAACTGATCAATCCATACATATTATTTGTTGTTGTTTTTTTTTAGTATTGAACTGGTCAAATTAATACAGTCTATGACTAAGACATTTATGGACCAACTCATATGCAAACCACATAATTTGTATGAAGTTATGAGCCAGAACAAGTCTAGTCAAACTATTCTGCGCAGATTTAGTTAAGAAATCTAAGCATTTTCCTTTATAACAGATTATTTTATCTCGATATGACATATCACATATGTCGTCCTATTCATAAGAAATTTGAGCGTGTTTTTGATTTCATAATTCATCTTGACCTTATTTATTAATAGTTAACAGATTTTTTAGGCATTTTGAGTCTTCGTGATCATGAAGGCTAAACGCCTCAAAGAAATGAAGAATTTAGCCACCTCATGTGTAAGAAGAAAATCCAAAAGAAATAATTAAATAAACTCCAGGCTTGTATACTAACAATATAATTACAAGGATAAATGACATCAATAAAATGAATGTAAATTGATACAAAATAATACGCTATCGAGCCCTCATTTATGTAATGGTTATCTGGTTTACAGAGTAGTTCTCTTGACTTAGTTTCAACTGAAGTAGTCTTGGATAGAGTAGTACGTAAAAAGAATGCTGGACGTTTTGGGGTGGGTAACAACATAGTATCATTAATAAGCACAGAGATCACGTCTGACATTAATGGTCTATCCAATGCGTTTTCTTATAGTCCTTAGCAATTGTTGTATGACACAAGTATTGCCTAGTGTTGGATCCTCCACTTGCAATGCATCTCCTTGTTGCCAAAGCTCCCACGCCTAAAACAGTTCACATGGTTCACTTTTTATAACATTGTGTACATAAATAAATTTCTTTTTTAGACTTACGTATCCGATTAGATTGAGTGTCTTGTCGAGATGAGTGAAGCTAGTATTTCTTCTTCTACTCACTATTTCTAGAATTAAAACTCCAAAGCTAAAGACATCAGACTTCTCCAAAAATTCCCTTCCATTGCATACTCAGGAGACATGTAACCACTGCATAACTTACTCATATAAAAAACAATCATACAAATGTGTGCTAAATGGTAAAGTTATGAAGAGAAAATGTTCGTACTATGTTCCAAACACCCTGTTGGTCATTGCTTCAGTTTCATTTTGTTTGAAAATCCTGGCCATACCGAAATCAGAGATCTTTGGGTTCATATTTGTATCTAGCAAAATATTGCTAGCCTTAAGATCTCTATGTATAACACGCATTCTTGAGTATTTATGCAGGTAAAGCAAACCCTGAGCAATTCCTTCAATGATTTTCCATCGTTTTGGCCAGTCTAGCAGCGCCTTCCGGGTTTCATCTCGTTAAACATTTTAGTATATACAAGTCACATAAGACAGACATGTAACAATGTCCAAATCATAGAAATTGTAATTAGTTTGATTGTATTATTTACCAAATAGAAAGAAATCTAAACTCTTGTTAGGCATGTACTCGTAAATCAACATCTTTTCTTCTCCATGAATACAACCTAGAACACGCACAAGATTCATATGTTGAAGTTTGGCAATAAGTATAAGTTCGTTCTTGAATTCCACAAGCCCTTGTCCTGATGTTCGTGAAAGCCTTTTGATTGCAATTTCTCGTTCATTAGTAAGTTTCCCCTGTTCTCAAATTTACATTATCTTACATTAAAGAAAGCCACTACTGGTTTTAGGCATATTGATGAGTGCTCAAACACTCATCATTTTTGATATATTTAAACTGCCAAAACGCACAAAAATAATCAAAAAGATATCAAAATACTTAAATTATCCCAGGGATTGTGTTTTATGTGTTTTAAAAGCAAAATGTGCAAAAACAAAGAAAAAATGTACAAAGTTTGCAGTATTGGCAGTTTCAGTCCCCCAAGTTTCAAAACTTGTCAAATTTAGTCCCTAAGCATTTATTTTGAAAGAAAAAGTCAACCCAAAGTTTTGAAAGTCAATTTCACAAAATATTACATTTGGGTTGCAAGTTTTCCAAAATTACATATTTAGTCCCTGAAAAATCCAAAAATGGCAAAAGTGGTCCCTAGGAAGTTTGGAATTTTAAAAAATTGGACAAATACAAAAATGATTCTTGGAGTTATGGTTATTGGCAACATTGGTCCTTATGGTTACCTTGGATAAGTTACACTTCAGCCCCTCAACTTTAAAGGATTTACAAAAATGGTCCTTGTGCACTTAAACTAACCAACCGGACTTTTGTTAATAATAAACCCAAAACCAAACCCTTATCCACCCCACCCATCAACCCAGTCCACCCAAAAGCCCAATCTCCCAGGCCCATTCCTTTTTTTTTTTTTTTTGCTAATACCCAGTCAACCGGGTCAAACCCCGGTCAACTCTTTCTTCTTCCCAACAAGACCGCGCAAAACCAGGGCATACATCCCCCCCTCCTCACCTTTTCACCAACTTAACCCCCCACAATAAATTCCCCTCACCTAAAAAATCCACCACCATAAATGCATCACCAACCCCTCACCAGTACCACTCAAAACTACCCCGTATAAATTTTGGCGCCAAAAAGCCAATCAATGGCTAGGATTGATCAATGCTTAATTAAATGGATGGGATTTGGTCAGAGGTCAAAAAGAAGGCATGTGGGACCCTCAGAATTCAAAAGGAGCTAATGTAGGATGATTTAGGGTTCATTGTAGCTCGTTATATATAGTTTTAGCTCATATAAGCTAAGGGTGTGTAATCTTTTAGTTTTTTTATGTAGTTTTAGTTTATTTTAAATGTATTGTAACTGTTTTTATCAATGAAAGTTCAGTTTAAAGTATAATTCTCATTTTCAACTTTTCAAGTTCCATTTCAAGGTTGCAAGTTCTAATCAAAGCTTCTAATCAGTGTTTTATTTATTTATAAGCTCTCAAAAACTAAGAAACAAGGTTTTTATAAGTTTATAAGCTTGTGTGAACAGTCCTACTTCAGTTTTCAATAATTGCTAAAAAAATAAGAAAAATCAAAAATAAATAAAAAATTGTTGATCATGTACTGAATGAGCATGGAGCACAGTGTATTTAGGATGGCTGTGGGTTAGGTACCTCATGGGAGGGCATAGGATTGGTTAATTTGGTTCTTTGATCCTTATCAGTTGCTTGGAAGGCTTATGTAAGCCTTCTCTTTAATTTTTACTCTCTCAGTAGTTTAGGTGCTTGTTGCTGTTTAATCTACTAAATTATTGTTTAATCTAGTAGTAGTAATCATTTGGTTGTATTTCATGTTTGTTTGAACCAAGATTTCTTCATAAGCATCTGTTAAAGGAGTGTTTGGTTGTGACTGTGTTAGTGTATTGTAGGTGGTGTCATTGCTCATTTGTGATTCATACCTCATACTCAGTACTCAAATAGATCAAAACAACCTAAACTTTGGTAGTAATAATCACATAAGTCAAAATCACAAGTTAATGCTCACCACAGTCAACTGTGGTGAGTTTTGAAGTCTCATTCCATAAAACCACTTCACAAGTTGGATTTGTTACTTAATTTATCTTTCATACAGCTTAACATATCATTTCAGGTCATTAAATCAGCTGTACAAGTTCATATAAGTCAAAGCTCAAGTTTTGTTAAAAGTCAAAAGTTCATTACCTCAGAAAAACCAAAAATGCAATGAATTTTCTAGATTTTTGTGTTTGATATTAATCTATGAAATTTGTTGTGGTAATAGTTTGTCAGTAGAAGTTTAAGATCCTATGGGTAGTTTATTTTTGTGATTTTTCTTACAGCTTGTGTATAAGCTCAAAGTGAGCTGCAGGGCAAGCTCTTGCCCTGTCTCAGCAGACCCAAACCATCCACCCAACTTTGGTGGTACTTTGTGACTGACCCAGTGGGTCCCACAGGCCCTACTTGGCACCATTCAACCCCCCTCCTACCCAGGATCAAGGGTTGACCTTTTATTTGACCTATAGACCAGTGGACCCCACTTTGTTTGACCCCTAAAGTTTGTCCCATAACTGTCTCAGAAACAAGTTAAGCAAACTGCTTATTTGTGCTTTTTGGCTTATTGAAGCCACAAGTTTGGCTTATTCTTGCTTATTCTAGTGTAACAAACTCAGAGAAGCCAATAGTTGTCATTGTGGACCCCACATCTTCCATTTGAGCTAAAAAACCTCCACAGTCAACAAAAGTCAACTGTGGGATTAATAAGCACTTCAAAGTACTTATTTCTTGGGGTGTAATAAAAGTGTTTTTGTTAAAAGTTCTTATTTTTAGTCTATAATCAGTTTAGAAAAAGGAAAAAACCAAAAAACCAATTTTAATATTAGTGATAGCTTCTATTTAATAGGATTTATCAATTTATTTTTCTTTTTAATTTATTTCTCAGTAATATATCACTTTTATATTTTTAGAAACTATATTTTAGGTTAAAATAATTTTACAATTTTTTCCAGATTTTTATTTTGTCTTCTAGTGGTATTTCTAATTAATTTTAGTTTAATTTAGTTTTAATTAATATTAATCAATTAAATAGCATAATTAGATTTTATATAGTATAACATAGTTTTTATAATTTTTCTAGCTTCCATTTTAGTTAAAACATTTTTATAAATTTTTCTAGAATTTTTACTGTTCATTTTCTATTTTTTATAATATAATTAGTTTAATTAGAAATTAATAAGTAATTAGATTATTAATTAATTAATTAGTTTAAAAATACTTAGAATTAACTTTTTATAATTTTTTAGGATTCCTGTAATGGTTAATTAGATTTGTAAAATTTTTCTTAATTTTCTAAGCCTTTTAGTATTTTTAATAATTCTAATTAATTTAATTAGTAATAAATAGATAAATAGTAATTAATTAATAATAAATAATTAAATAGTGTAAAAATAGTTTTTAATTTTCTTAAAGTTTTCTTTAATTAATAGGATTGTAAAAATACTAAATTTACACTTTTAACCCTTTCAGTCCATCAGTTGTATTTTTCGTTTTGTTTGTCTGTGTACGTTTTTTAATTAAAACGTACGTTTTTAGGTTTTAGCTCAAATCTTCGTAATCCACATTCCCGTAATCAATCACATAGCTTTCCTAAGCTATATTTGTTAATAATTTTCAAATAATTTTGATCATAACCCTTTTCTGTGAATAATTACCCGATCACGAATACGCTAAAGTTACAATTCACACTTCAACAGGACTTAACGACCTGGTGATACCTTATATTACCCGGAGCATTGATCTAGGCTATTTGACTTAGTTGACCATTCTTTGGTTAATTTAAGTTGGTGGTTTAGCGTCAATCACATATGACCAGTATCAAGATAACAAGTACCTTATAAATAGGCCCGAAACAACCTTCTCCAAGCTTATTCTCACTTGCAAAATTATCTGTGGCAGCTACTATAGTAGCAATACTATAGTAGCAAAACTAAACACCATTAAGTCACCTCATTTTCTACCATTTCTTTCAATATTAGTTGCTCCCTTGAAGCTTTCGGAAGCCATTAGCTCAAGGAAATATTCATCATCCCTGTTTTATGCCTCCTCTACAATAAAAAAGAAACATAGATTAGAAACTGAAATACTTATAAACATCACAAATTTTACCATATTAGCATGAATATCAATTGACATACCTTCTTGTCTAAGCATTCTTGTTGGATTCCTACGGCCCAACATCTCACCAAGTCCAACATATAAGCCCAACTGAGGTTCCATTCTAAAACCAATTGGTTATAGAAGGAGTAGTCCACCAAGCTTATATGTTAACTTTGAGATTATAGTTTTACCGATGTGGGATTGGGTTTGTACACCCAACAATCCTCCCCTCAAACCCAAACCACCAAGGGCCTCCCCTTCGACTAGGACAAAAGATACAACAATAGACCAGGACAAAAGATAACTAAAAAAATCACAATAACAGTGGGAGCATATGGCGATCTCATGTTAGATCTTGAGGCCATATATTGTCTCAAATTTTATAAGCAACATTATTAAACTCATAATACTTCAACATTTATGCTATTTAAAGTGAGTGTGAGCTTCATCTATAATTATCAAAAGTAGAGGTGTGATAATCAATGGATAGGTAACGGGTCAAAACAGGTATTATCAATGTGGGTTGGGTTGGGTCGACCCAAATTGAAACATTTACTTCCAAAGAAAACTTATACAAATGATTAGTGTGTCAAGTATGATATGAAAATTTCAGTAAGAATCTAGATTTCAGATAAAATGGTTTAAGACACTTTATCATTTATGTATTTAAAATTAGGGGTGAATTTTCTACACGACACGACAAACGGCACGGCCCGATACGAAGTTAAACAAGTTTGAGTTGAGGATAAAAATGTTTGGGTAAAAAAGATGTCAACCCGTATAACATGTTTAATAAATAGGTCGTGTTTGGGTTGAGTAAGTATAAACATGTCAACTCGTGAAACCGTTTAAGTATATAAGCCACTAAGTAAAATAGATAACTTGAGTTTTATGTTGGACTTCGATTAAATGTATTTTGTTATGTATTTAATATCATTGAAATTGTCGTATAGTTATTTGTATGTTACTTTTATCATTTTTTTTAATCCTTATATCATTTTTGCATTTAAACTAATTAAATCGACAAACCACCTACCTTATTCACCGCTTGACTTATTAAACATATTAAATGAGTCACAAACGGTTTACACGTGTTATGCATGTATGGGTTAAGGTTGAGTTTCAATGACACAATTAATAAATGGTCGTGTTTGGGTAGAGGTTATACTAACCCGCGAACCCGAATAGGTCAACCCAAACACGACTCGATTGCCACCCCTATTTAAAATACACTTTGGGCTACTTTTAACCTTACTCTATTAGACTACAAATATTACTTATACACTTTGGGCTACTTTTAACCTTACTCTATTAGACTACAAATATTACTTGTTTTACCCGTTAGAGATGAAAATGACACGAATTAACTCAATCTAGGTCAATGGTACGATATTGCTACCTTTGTATCAAAGCAGAAAATAGAAATATAGTTTACCAACCTATCTCATTCAAACAATCACGATTATTTACCTTTACTCGTATTTAGACAAATAAGCACATACTTCGATAAAGAAGTCCCTCGAGCATCATATCGATCGAAAAGTTATTAAGAGATTTGGTTCCGGTCCATATTACACAACCAGTTCCCTTACTCCCATGTCCTAAGTTTTTGTATCTCAATTTAATTCTGTTCTCGAGTATAAATTTTAAAGAATGGAAGGGGATAAGATGGGAAGGGGAAAGTAAGGAATGTCAATGTGAAGAAAGTGGTTATTTTTATTTGTATTCTTGAGTTTTTATTTTTAAGTTGTAAGAAAAGGAAAGGAAGATACCCAAATTACCAAGATACCCTCAAAACATAATTTACTCATATATATACTACACCATAACAAAGAATTCATGAAGATAAAGTTGATAATGACGTAACTGTTCTGTTGGCAATCAAAGATGAAAACAAAATCAAAATACAAGAAGAAATCGATAATGTAATAATCAGGTATTAAAAACACGCAAAGTTGTGCAAATAACAAGGCAATTCGCAACATAGAATCAAATGGTTCAATTTTTGTTGCGGATGGCCTGGTCAAACAAAATTAACATATGGAGTATATAAACAATCGATATCCATATCGAATTCAATCAAACACTAATATGTATATAAATATGGCAGAGCTGGTTACAATGGACTAAAGACAAGAACATGCATCATTATTTGTCCTAGTTAATTATGTATAAAAAACACTCAATTCTACAGTAGACTTAAATACGAATAAAAACATTATCATCATAATAAATTTTAAATAACAATTACGTATGTGTTTTATCATCATTATATTTAAGACAAGAACAATCTTCGTCGTCACCAACAGTTAATTATGCATCATTATCAATGCTACAGTAGACTTACAATTGAAACATTGTGATTTTCTGTGATAAAACTGCTCCTTCTTGTGGTTCTTTGTTGCAAATGGCTGCTGTAACTAGGTCATATTTTATGGGGCGTACATGAAGAAACAAAGATATAATTGTAAATTAACCAAAGCCCATGTTGTGAGTTGTACACGTTCCCTCCTGATCATCCCAAATATGGGAGGATTACAAATACACACAAAAGCCCATCCCTTCCCTTCCTCCCACCTTCCCGTCCCCTACCTTTTCATCTTAAAAAAAACTCAAGAACGCTTTTTTTTTTTTTTTTTTTTTTTTTTTTTTTTTTTTTTTTTTTTTTTTAAGTAATGGAAGGGGATGGGAAGGGATGGGAAGGGAAATTAAAAAAAAAAAAAAAAAAACTCGAGAACAACGACAATCTTTCCAACATCTCACCATACAATCACTAAGGATTAGGCTTGCATTACTATCAAATGAATTGCTAGTCATAGCCGGAGAAAAATCCCATTCAATTCAAGAAATATATCATCATCACTTCTACACCGAGGCAAGTTAGAACTTGCAACACACCCGTTATGTGAATCATACCCGTAACAAAATTCAGCACTCCATGGAGAAGAGCTATCACCATCTAGAATTCCGGAATTCCCTCATCTGGAGTTAAAGTCCACATGGGCATAACAGGACTTCTTTTTCAAGTGTTTGCTTTCGAGAAGCATGTAACATGTTACTATAGCTTTATATATATATATATATATATATATATATATATATATATATATATAGGGAAGGGATCGGGTGCATTTTTCCTTTTTAGTGCGGATGGTACGGATGAATGTGGACCACACGATCATCCGTCCATCTCAGATTCTGATAAAAAAAAACGCGGTGGCAATATCGTAAATATCCCGTCTTTTTTCAAAAATATTACTATCGTATTAGCTTTTTTTTCTGAAAAAAATTCAAAAAAAATCTGAAAAAATTAAAAAAATAAAGAGGACAACAAATAATTAAGAATCGCTGAAAAAATTTTCAAAAAAAAAAATCGTTTTCATCGTTAAAGGTATTGTGATATTAGCGTATGATTTTGACTTTTTTACAAAAGTCAAGATCTGATCTTGACAAGTCAAGATCAGATCTTGACTTTTGTAAAAAAGTCAAAATCAGATTCTGAAACTTTTTTTTTAATAAAAATTTTAATATCACAATAACTTTTTTAATATCATAAAAACTTTTTCTTAATAAAAATTGTTAATATCGCCGTAACTATCATGCTTTCTTAATATCACTCTAATATTCATACATTCTTTTTCAGTTTTTTTAATATCACCGTAAGTTTTTTTAATATCGTAATAAAAAAAACAATTATATTAAGCTTTTCACTAATATCACAGTTCATTTTTACATGTAAAAAAGTTTAATATCACGTTGGTTTTACAATATCACCGTAGCTATCATAGGTTTTTAATATCACGGCTCATAATATTGTTAATATCACGGTAGAACTCATAATATGGTTAATATCACGGTAGCACTCATAATCAAAAAAACAAAAAGTTCTCAGAAAAATCTGAAAAAATAAAAAAATGAAAGAAGATAACAATATTAAGGATCGCTCAAAAGGAAAAAAAATTAAAAAAATCATTTGAATGGTGATTTGGTACTGTGATAGTTGCGTAGATCTTGAAAGTCAAAATCAGATCTGGATTGGACGGCCTAGATCTATCCGCACCTCCGCACTAAAACAAAACATCCGCACGTGATCCTCACTACATATATATATATATATATATATATATATATATATATATATATATATATATATATATATATATATATATATATATATATATATATATATATATATATATATATATAAACCTTTTTTCTGAACGCCTTGCCTTTTTGAACATTTTGCGTTTTTTTTTATCTATAACTTCTAATAAACAAGAAAACTTTACAAGCTCTCTAAGCACACTTTGTAATTAATACAATGACGTGTCTCTTCTCTCATTGGTCCATTATTTAATGTTGTACAACATTTCACTGCTATCCTTCATTCATGCTGTTAAAACATACGCTTTGACCAATTCAAAATAGCATTTCCAAACTCATTCAATTATCCCATTCAATGAAATCAAGTCATGGATCATATTTTTGGTAAATAATTAATCATTCAAACCTTTGTAACCGAATCTCTTCAAAAAGCCATTCAAAGGCTCTCTTAAATCTTCTCCTCTACGATTCTTATTGACATTCAAAGCGCCAGTTTCAGATCCACAATTAATGCAACGCATTCAAAAACCATCCATACCGATTCAAAAATCCCTCAACCAAACATTTTGGTTACAATTCGTTCGTCAGGTTTTCTTGATTTTCCAGTGATTTCTATGCTATCTAGGTAACTATCACATTTATTCAAGTTTTTTTACGGGTTTGATTGAAATCCCGTAGTAAAGCTATTTTGGTGTGTTGTCTTTGTTTTGGGTTTCGACTCAATTTATAATGTATTTTGGTTTGATTAATTTTAGTTCATTTGTGTGATACTCAGATATATAGATGATGCTTTTGACAATTTCTACAGAACGACATGTAAGTTTAATTAACTAATTTAATTTAAATCGATTTGGGTCTTCTTTTGTTAATTGTAAAAGTTATAGTTGTATTGATCTGGGTTTTAGTATCTTAATAGTAGTTTATCTGGGTTTTATGCATTTTCTTAGTTTTATAGTTTGAAATTGGGTGGATTTAGTAATTACTGAATTGGGTTAGTCTTAAATCAATTTGATTTAAAATAATACTGTAATAATAATTTGTAGTTTTTTTTTTTTTTTTTTTTTTTTTTTTTTTTTTTTTTTGGTAAATTAGATATTGGCCTGGGTGAGAGTTTTGTGTTAAGGGAAAGTACTATAGGTTCAGATCAGTTATTTAGAAGAAACATAAGTGTTAAGAATGATACAAGGCATAAATGAATCACATAGTTGAGATAATAAGTCCTTTCTTTGTATCACATTCCATGGTGTCAACAATAGCAATATGCTTCGAGAATGTTGAAGTTTTTGGCAATAAATAATCACGAGGCATCTAAAATGTCATGCCTAAGAAGTTAAAATCTCATGCCTAATGCCTTGCAATAATACTAGATTGTAACTTCTATTTTGATGTCCTTTTTTGTGCAGTGTTGACTAATTTGTTTTTTGGTTTTATAGGAGATAAAAAAAAAGTTGAAGATATCATAGTCCACAATGACGCGTCAAATGGTGTTGTTTGAAAACAGGTCATGTGAAACACAAGATGTGAATATCATTAGATGTATACATGTGCCTAAAATGTCAAATGGAATACGTACTAATATTATTTGCGTCTATGATTTTTTTTTAATTTTTTATTTTTGCAGTCATTTGCAAAGCAACTGGTATGCATGTGTGTCAAATCCAAAAGGTGTAATTGATCGCTTTATTTGATACATGCATATCTCAGGTATGTCATATTGTCTTGTGTTGTTGGTATTAAATCTTTAACGTCTTCTTTGTATATTTTAGTATTATAGTCATCATCCTTAAAGCATTGTTTGTTTTATTATGTACAGCTCACCCGAGTCATACTTGGTAATTTGGTATCGCGTCTCTTCAAAAAAGCTATGTATCTCCAAAAGGTAAGCTCGCACGCACTCTTTTTAGTAGCTTCATTGTCATAGAACTAAAAAAGTTTACTCATTGTTTTTGAGGATTACTTTGCATAGAATTGACTTTCATTGATGGTGATGAACTGAATTTGTACGGCTGTATTTGGTGACAGAATGAACAGATATTGGTCTATATTTAGACCTATAATGTGCTAAGAAAGTCTATGCCATGATTTAGTCATACATACTGAAAAATCGATGTTGAAAATGTCCAGTCCCATACAATTTTCTAAAATTATGTTATCTGATATTTTAAGCACCACTATTAAGATAATCACACATATTGAACCTTATATTTGCAGATGAGAAGGGAAGGAGAATAAGGGGGTTGACTTCTATTCTACAGACTTCAAATTAGTGTTTGTGATTTTCTAGCTATCATAATACCATGCATTATTACATAGAATGCATTGATCATTCATGATGATTTTGAGCTTGGTATAGGTTACACACGCAGGTTGGTAATGGGTTACCCGGGTAAATGTGGTTAAAACTAGCGGGCTAACCTATATCCAAAAAATAGCTGGGTTAAAGTACCATGTTACGATGTACATGAAATGGTCCGAATGAAGCCTTAAAGGGACTTTATTTGGTTTATCGTTTCTCAACTTTTATTCCTAATCTTTTGATCATACTTTATTAAAAGAGTGTGTATTTGCCGAAAATGTTGGTTTGAGATTATAGATGATTTGGATAAGTTATCATGTAGTTCGGGGCTGTTCGGAATTGCTTATAAATTGTTTATATTCTTATCTATTTATATAGGGCTTATGTGGGAGTCAGAATTAAAACCCTCTATAATATATTATATCATGGTTTATCTTGAAAGTTAGTTGTGGTAAGTAACAAATAAAGCAATCAAATAGGCGGTACATTATGTGCATAAACATAGCAGCCCATATATAAGACATTTTTTTTGCTTATAAAGATTCTTCAAATTGCATTCAGTCCAATTTCCATGCTTATGGTATGATTAGGTTTTAGGATGCTCATATGTATTCACTATTTTGAACAAGTGATAATGATATCCTCAATTTCTCTTATAAAGGAGGCCGCTTATGAAGTTGTGATACGTATGTAAGATTTTTTGTAGGTGTTAATTCTGTCTAAATATCGAGTCGAAGGTGATGGCATTTTCCCGTGATCCTTGACTTTTGTTTCATATTGCAGGAGGACTGTGGGCATGCATTTTTGGAATGTTTCTTTGGAAGATAATGTGAAATCCATTTTAGGGGATGGATGAGAACTATATAAGACAGTAAAGTACTCAGCACAAGATACAATCTTCTAAAGGTATTGAATCATCTCATTTGTCCCACAAGTAGAACATCCTAATTACAGTCAATTCGTAGTTAAATAATTAATAATGGGTTTACTAAATAATCATAATTGTATAATTACAATACATTTATCAACCTTTGATGAAATACTTTACTGAGAACAAGTTTGTAAATTAAGGAGAGATACGTGCAACAACAAATATAATAGCCAACCCTTAGCTATTATATTTGTTTAGTACAAATATAACAACCAACCCTCTTTTAATTCTAAATTCTCATATGCGAAGTTATGCAAAAATATAGAATATGTTTAGTATAATGTGAACATTTTTTCCTTAAGATTTACATTCTTGTGTGATCTCCAATAGTTCATTTGGGTTCCTCCCTAATATAATAATGTATGTGAATTCATATAGTGTTTATTAGTGTCACTATGTTATATGCATAGCTCTTATAAACTTATTAAAACTTAACACATGGTTACGGTCGCTCTTTGTAGCAAGTTAGCGGAATAATTTGAAGACGATTATCTAGATTCTAGATGATGCCTACATGACATGTTTAAATAGATAGTACATAATTAATCTTTTATGAATAAAAGTGTGGTTAAGATGGATTCATGCATACATCTTTTAATATAGCAAACCGAAATACAAAGAGCATATGGCAAATGGCCACTTAATATAGCAAACCCATTTAAGAACTTAATATAGAAGTGCAGGCCCAACCTATAAATGCAAATAAAGAGCTGTTGTGCCAAACGCCCAAGAACCTGCATAATTGCGGACATAAAGCTAAGTGTTGTCCCACTGTGCCAAACACCCAAACACATTACATATCCCACATAAATGGATACCAACACAGATACAAGATCAGGCCCGTCATCCTATCACGAAGCCCATGGAAAAAAACCACATGATGAAACAACATACCATAGGCTACTGTCAAGACCGAAAATGCAGACCTCAATCCAGACCTAAGGTACAAAAACCTTAATTGCAGACCTGTACTTCTGTCATGTCGGAATAGAACCATCACCAGGAACTGTCCACACTTGAGAACCATCTTTAGATGTGATATTTTAAAGGATCAACCAGCTTTACCTTTAAACGCCCGTTTATTTCTTTCACCTTAAGTTTATCCTGTGGTTCATTCATGATGTCCCATAAAACATACTTTCATCTGCCATGATAGTGATTGTTTCTGCTTAGTATGTGAAATCAACAGTACGCCCTTTCTTTGTTAGCTAAAGTAACTACAAGTAAAAAGGGGTGTTTGGGAGCACTTCTTATTTATAATTATCTACTTTTTTTGTTTATTTATTTATTTATTATTTTTTTAATGGTTGAGGTAACTCCAAGTAATAAAGTGGGTTTTCGTATTTACTAATTTTTTTTATATTTTTATGCATTTTGTACTAATTTTTAGGTGAATTGATAAAAGTGATATAACGGGGTGTTTTAGATTACTTATTTTTTATCCTTTTAAGCTTATGTCCAAACTGTAGCTAAAAGTGATAAGGGTGTGTTTGGGATTACTAATTTTTCTTCTTATTTGCTTATATGCTTACGTACTCAACACCATCTTTTTGTTGCGGGTGACACAGATTGCTACAGCCCCTGACGCGGCTTGCTACTGCTGATAAGGTTTGTTGCTGCTGACGTGGCTTAGTGCTGCTGATGACGCGACTTACTGCTGCTGATGATGCGACTTACTGCTACGGGTCAACAAAGTGTCGCTATCTTTGACCTTTTTCTTCTATTACAGTTACGGGCCAACAAATTGTGGTCTTAGATAACTTGAATCGTCATTATTTAAAGAATGCAGAAAGTCAAGTTGGAGTTCATACGACCTTTCCTGATATTGTTCTGATAGAAATGCTTTTGAGGTAAATAAACCTTATATAAATATGCAAGTTATTATATGTAATTGTTTGGATAGAAAAAGTTTAGTTACAAGATTCTATTCTTACATTAGTTTTCTGGCAGCGACTCGACTATTATGTTTAATATAATCTGTTAGTTACCTGGAACTTTTTCAAGAACATTGGTCCCTCGGATGAGAGCTGTAAAGGGAAGTCGTAAAGTGATAAATTACTTACCTCTTAGAATTTTTCTTGCTTTGGTCAGTGTATGGGTAAGGTAAAAATCAATAACTTCTTAAACTTTATCATCAAAAGACCTTAGTATGCTTAGGTGAAAAGTCAAACATTAAAAATGTTGACTCTTTTACTACACATTCTATAAGATAAACTTTCAAACTATCCATACTTTTACTATATTGAATTAATTGTGTGTCCAACTAAACCTGCAAAATCTCTTAGATGATATTGGGAAGAGATTTTGGAACGCATTTTGGAAATAAGGTTATCGTAACAAAATTATATTACCATTAGACCTAAAGATTTGAAAATGGGTAACTTATTACTAATAATTCAAATGGGTAACTTATAGATATGGTGGCATGGTATTTTTAGTTCTCTAATAATTAAGGTATTTGATGGAAACTGATTATTGAATATTGTAATTTGTTAGCAGGTTAAGCTTATCATTAACACATAAACTCATATGTGAGGTGGTGGTTACACTTTCGAACACAATTCAAGTGACAAGGGGTATCGAAGAAACACTAAAGTCCTTATGGCAGAGCGTGATTGGATGTCTAAATACGGAAGCTCATTGTTTAGATTTCCTTTTGCTATTTGGGATGGTATTAAGCTTATGGTGGAGATAAACTATCTCAACGGTATATTGAAAACTGTCTTATTTTCTATAAGACAAGTACTTGATAATAAGCCTGTTATGCCTGGAATTGCTCAAATGCAATGGATCAAAATATGTCGGTTTTAGTACATGTTGGGTCATATTATGGTCATCAAGTTTTGGCCCAATCTCTATCAAGTTCTTATTAACAAATAAGTGTACGGAGTATGATTACAAAGTTACGTTGAAACAATGATATTCTACATTTTTTTGCTAAACACAACATAAGAGGTCTTACGTACTATAGGCACATTTTTGGTGACTTCAACGCGGTTGACCATATTCTTTTTTGGTTCAATGATTTTTTAAACCATTTATAGCCATTAGATTTTTATCTTTTGAACTCAATTTTTTTAATTTGCAACTACTCTTTGTAAAACATAATTCTTTCACTTGTGATATTTATATGATATTGTAAGATTATTTGTAAGAAAAAAGGAAATGAACAATATTTCTAAGCTTTTAGCATGATGCTTGGATCAACTTTACCACTCCATCTCCTTAAGATAATGTGGCAAGAAAATGCGGTTCAAGTTTAACAGAATGCACTATTCAATTTGACTATGTTTTGCTATGATGATAAATAAAACCAACGGCCAAACGTTGTTGAATGTTGGTATGATTTTGCAATGACATGTTTTCTCTAACGATCGATGTATCAAGAGTAAAGAGCAAGAATGAGTTGAAGATACTATGTTGCGACAAAGATGAAAAATACACTAATAAAACAAACATTGTTGTTAATAAAAAAAGTACTTTGAGGAAATGGTTTACCTAAGTTGCGATAGTAGTGATAAAAGTGATTGTGGCACATCAATCGATGAATCCGTTTTCTCACCAGAATTTATCAATGGACTCAAATTCTTAAGTGTTCCAAACAATAGGCTCGTGTTAAAAGTAGGTGTCCCGATAATGCTATTGAAAAATATTGATCAATTAAATGGATTATGTAACGGGACATGGCTTCAAGTTGTTCGATTAAAAAGAACTTCTATGCAAGCACACATAATTAATGGAACACATTTTGGAAATAAGGTTATCATACCAACGTTGAAAATTACTCTGTCTGATAAACGTTTACCTCTAAAGATTGTGAGAAAACAATATCTTGTGTGTCAGTGTCATTTGCCATGACAATAAACAAGAGCCAAGGGCAATCGTTTTCAAATGTTGGTTTGTACATGCCACGTCATGTTTTCACACATGGGCAACTTTACATGGGTCTTTCACGTGTCAAAAGCAAAAAAAAGTTTCAAGGTTGTTGTTTCTAATGTGGATGTTAATCTATCAAAAACTACTACAAATGTAGTCTATCAATAAGCTCTTCAAGGTTTATGATCAACGTTCAATAAGTATGTACAATATACATATGACATGTTTTATGCCATTTTTTATATTTACACTTATTATTAATCACAAACTTCTTTACTTGCATATCTTTTAAACTTATTAGGTGTTCACGTAACGGACATTGGGTTGAAGTGTTACAATGGTCTCTACATACATTTGCTTCTCAAGACCATCAAAATTGGAGATCACGAGGCAAGAGGCGTTTATTACATAGATACCTACAAGCATAGTAGTTTATAGTATGATTGACTTATAACTTATTATTCCGTTACAAGAAAATTTCATAGCATTTACGTTCGTTGTTTTTTCTTACGTTATTCACGTACTTACTTTTTAATCAAAAACCCTCTAAAATCCCGTGGATTCCACGGGTCTATAAGCTAGTTCCTCTAATACACGTTATTATTGGAGATTCTTCAACTCACTATTGCGTCCATTAATATGCGTAATCATGGCCATAAAAAAACTTACTGAAGGAGGTGATGGGTTTGCAATAAAAAGTCTAAAAAAATTAACGGATCTCCATGGAAAAACTTGTATTATAGGGGTAAACAAAATACAAGATGCAAATGATGCAGAAGAGGTGAATTTATCAGGGGAAAAAGGTTTAGTGAGATAGAGCTTGAAAGAGAGTTACTAAATGTTCATAAGCCTTGTAATGATAGTTTGATATAGCTTGGAATTGTGTCATGTGAGGGAATAAAGTTTCCAAATGAGTTGGAGATCCCTCGCTTCTTTAACACTAGATTCCAAGCTACTAAGTCAATTCTGATGGTAGCATGAGGTAGCTGATGAAAGAGAAAGCTGACCATGGATGATACACAAGGCTGATTTGATGGTGGCATTGTGCAGACTCAATTGTGATCGATGGCATTTCAAACCGTCCATGAGAACAAGAAGAACAAGCAGCAGTGGTATCATGCAGTGGAGAGTCTGAAAAGGAGGAACAACTGCAGCTATGAAAGTATGTTGGGAGCATTGATAAAAAAAGTTATCAGGAAACTAGTTGAATTTGTTAAGATGAGGCTGAGTTGGAAATTAGGGGTCCCGGGTGGTTTTTCTTGAAAGAGGATTAGAGTGGCGGAGCAGGAAAATCTGCTTGCACCCTCATTGAAGCAGACCATGTCAGGGATACAGAATCATTATTAGACAAAATGTTGCAATTGATATGATGGTGGTTGTGTTGGTGAGGATCAACAAAGAAGACAAGGAGAAAGCGAAAGAGCATATAATTAATTTTCTTGTAAACCGATTAGTTGGTCATTTAGAAATTAAGAAATATGGAAGATGGTAATTATAGAAAGTCAAACTCTGAGTATGGGTCAACTGTTTAAGAATGATGTTTTGACACGCTTTTGCGTAAAATCATTTTATGATGACATGATGGTTAGTTGGAGCATAAAGAGTCAGAAGTATCCAAAACCATATTTGACATGAAAAACATGTTTTTATTAGATTGGTATCAATAGTTACCACAGTTTGAGTTTTCAGAAGTCTTAAACAATAATTCAACTAAAAAGTCAAAACAAAACACGCTTATGCTGGATCAGCTTCATACAACAGAACTTGATAACATAAATAATAAAACACGCACACAATCCGAACTCATGTGATGTTACTCGTAAAATCTTGAACGAGGCAACCAACTGAAGCATATGATGAGCCACCCTCAGTCACTGATGCCCTGCTCAATTTGCTCATCGCTTTCACTTTTGCTCTGACCTCGTTATCATCCATCAGCTGCCTTATCCCTCTCTCTATCTCATCCGCCGTGATGATGACCATATCACCCTCCGGATTAATCACATTGTTCTTATAATCCATTTTAATCTCCACCGCTAATCCCAGCTCCACCACCATTTCAAATGCATTCATTTGTTGTTCAGTATACATTGGCCATGTTGCCACTGGTACACCAAACCAGATACTCTCCAACATTGAGTTCCACCCACAATGGGACACAAATCCTCCCACAGCTGGATGTGCTAGCATCGAAACCTGTGGGGCCCACCCGATTACTTTCCCTTTTCCAATGGTGCGCTCCAGGAATCCATCTGGCAGTACTGCTCCTGGATCAGCAAAATCGTCAGGGAGGACTTTGAATGACTGCGAAGGTAGAGGAGGTCGGCGTAGGGACCACACGAAGCGATATCCACTACGCTCTAAACCATATGCTATCTCCTTCAGTTGAACCTCCTCAAAACATCCCATACTCCCAAAACACAAGAAAACCACGGAACAAGGCGGTTGGTCGTTCAACCAGGTAATGATATCTTTGTCCTCGGATTTTCCAGCAACACTGTCCAGATTAAGTATGGGTCCCACTGGATACACTGACGGGAAGTTGGTCTTTGAGAACGACTTGATTGCATGTGTTTCCAGCTCCAAGAACGTATTAACCATTATCGCTTTAGCCTCTCTCATTTTCCTAATAGAGTACATCAAAAAGTCCATCCCGTCCTCTGTCTGGTACACCTGAGGATATACCTTTGTAGGTACCGGCTTAACAAAGCTCGGAAGTAGTATTTCACCTTCCGCCTTACTCAGCTCAATAACATAATCTTGGCTCTGATCGGCACATACTGTCTCCATATACACTTTAAATCCAAGAAAAGCGGCACTAGAAGTGAAAAACACATATGTTGGCACATGAAACTCATTAGCCACATCTATCATACTGCTAGATAGTATGTCTACAACGAACCCAACAAGGTGACCAAAATGAGGTTGGTTTATCATATCAGCAACGACATTTGTAACATATTTGCAATGACTATCAACGTATTCACGAAACGAAGTAAAAGGGGCTTTTTGGTTGAGCTTAGGTGCGGATTCATCATGAGGGAGTTCAATGAAGCGTATTCGTTCGACAGCATTCTTAGCCAACGAATCAATGTAGCTAGCAAGAGCTAAAGAAGCGTAAGGAGGGGTTATAATAAGTACTGTTATAGAAAGCCTTTGATCACGATTAACGAATACTTTTGCCATCTCGATAGAGGACATTATGTGACCAACAGCTGGGATAGGGATGAATACGAGCTCTGCAAATTTGTTTTCCATGAGTTGGTTATTTGTTTAAAGCTTGTTTTCTGTTTAAGTTTTGGGCACTATTTATATAACAAAAGATTGAGTTGATGTCATTGCATTGCTGGCAATGCTTTGAATCCTAATGTCAACATTAGAAATAAATAAAGTGGGATCAGATATGTTACTACGTGCTTAACAAGTAGACTTGGTCACAAAGAATATGGACCACGTGAAACAGACATGGGTTCACTAAACAAATACGGAGTACATTATTGGACTTAATTTTATAAAAGATTGTAGATAGTTGCCAGTTAAAATAACTAAAAAATACTAGTAAATTAATTTCGACACTAGTCATCCGGCAGTTTTGTTTTATGAACTTCGACATTAATATAAAAAAATAAATTAAGATATTGAAAGTGAGTGATCAGAAATGATTTTAGACCATCTTATGCTTGTCCGCTCTTGATAAAGATATACTTCGGGTCCAGTTTGATGATAAAAAATGTATGGTACATGAGAATTACACGTTTCTTACTTTTAGACTTCCCTTTTCAAATTAACAGGTTTATCACACACTGGTACATGAGAATCACATGTTTCTTACTTTTAGACTTCACTTTTTAGAAAACGATCAAGCGTTTCTAGGATTCTTTTACGACCAATCAATTATTGTACATAAATAATGCCATGCAAATCTATCATAGGACTTTTGTTTGCAATGCACAATTGGTATATCAGTTTGAATTTCTCTTGATTTGGTTGTTTGATTTTGTGTGACCGATGTTGCCCGATTCTAGCTTGTTGTCCCATTTTCAACCATAAGTGTTCAGCAGAAATTATATAACAAACAAAAAGAAGTGCCGTGGTAGCACAGAATTTCAAACATCTGTGTGCATCTTGAGTGACAACGATTGCATTTCGGGTAAAGGAGTTATAGATGTTGTTTGTTTTTTGAGATAATGTTTATAAGACCAGTGCCTTCAACACCATTAGAATGTGTAAAAGAAGCAACAATTCTTATCCATTTATTTCCTGCAGCATGATGATAAAATATATGTTGGAGGTTTCTATAATTATAATTAAGAGCCCGTTCGTCAAGTTATTTATTAGCATGAATTTGTTTGATACTTCGGTAATAAGTTTGAAGTTGGAACGTAATACTTATAAAATAAGTGGGTTCAGTAATATCTATCAAAAAATCAGACGGCAATTCCAATCTGATGAGAATAATACAAACAGACGGCAATTAATATCTATCTTATATAAATCCATATGCTTTGTCCCTATATATGCCCATAACATTGCTAGGACTTGATCACATAATCAAAAGAAAAACATCCCAATAAAACATTTACAAGCCAGAAAGAATGGCAGATATAGTTGCTGAGCTCGTATTCATTCCCGCTCCAGGTGTTGGTCATATCACATCCACCATAGAGTTCGCTAAACTGCTTGTTAATCGTGACAAACATATCTGCATAACCATACTAGTCATCAAGCCACCTCCTGGCTCGGCTATGAATGCCTACACAAAATTATATGCTAGAAAAGCTATAGATCGAATACGATTCATTGAACTCCCACAAGATGAAACCCTACCAAAACTTGACCCCGAAGCTCCCATAACTTTCTTTAATGAATTTATCAATGTTCATTGCAAACACGTGAAGAACATTGTAGCGGATATGATTAATCGATCTGGCTCTAATCAGGTTGCATTCGTCATTAACATGTTTTGTGTCAGCATGATGGATGTAGCTAATGAATTCAATATTCCAACTTATATATTCTTCACTTCTGGTGCTGCTTTTCTTGGATACAAGTTGTACATCCAAACCCTTTGTGATACTCAAAACCAAGACATTTTCGAATTCAGCAACTCAGACACAGAAATACAGATTCCAAGCTTCGTCAATCCAGTGCCCACAAAGGTCTTTCCTGCAGTGTATCAGGCTCAAGAAGGGTTGGACTTTCTGGTGTATTGTGTTCAGAAATTAAGACATGCCAAAGCAATAATTGTTAATACTTTCTTGGAATTGGAAACACATGCAATCGAGTCATTCTCTTTCGACACCACTTTTCCACCGGTGTATCCAGTGGGACCTGTAATCAACTTAGACGTTGCTTCGGTTACTACCCAAAAGAATGATGTCATCAGTTGGTTGGATAGACAACCACCAGCCTCAGTAGTTTTCTTGTGTTTTGGGAGTATGGGGTGTTTTAATGAGGCCCAAGTGAAGGAGATAGCCCATGGTTTAGAGCGTAGTGGCCACCGTTTCTTGTGGTCACTGCGTCAACCTCCTTCACCCGAACATGCAATGGATGTCACTAGTGATTATGTGGATCCAGGAGAAGTATTGCCAGAAGGATTCTTGGAGCGGACAGGTGAATTAGGAAAAGTGATTGGTTGGGCTCCACAAGTGTTAGTGCTGGCTCATCCTGCAGTGGGGGGATTTGTGTCCCATTGTGGGTGGAACTCGATTTTGGAGAGTCTGTGGTTCGGTGTACCAATGGCAACATGGCCGATGTACTCTGAGCAACAGATTAATGCATTTGAATTGGTGGTGGAGATGGGATTGGCGGTGGAGATTAAACTGGATTATAAGATAAATGTGTTTAATCCAAAAGGCAATATGGTCATTGTTGCGCCAGAGATAGAGAATGGCGTACGACAAGTCATGGAGGACAACAAGATACGATTTAAAGTGAAAGAGACAAGCAAAATGAGTAGACATGCAGTGATCCAGGGTGGTTCGTCCTATGGATACATTGGCTCCCTCGTCCAGGATTTCATTAGTAACCTAAGATGAGTTTGACATTTAAGCTCGGTTTATTTTGGGTCCTTTATATAATGTTGCCTTTCGAAAATAATAATAATAATAAAAAAGAAATAATAAAAAAAATATGTTAACTTATGTGTTATCAATTAAGGTTACACTTCTTTGGCTCTTAAGTCAGTTTTGTAAGGAAGTGAGTTAAGCTTTTGGGTTTCTTTCGTTTTCGTAAATTTTTCTTTGGATAAATATTAGTTTTTTTGGTATATTTTCTAATTTGAGTTGGTTTAGGTGATAAGTTTATGTCATTGGTTGCCTATAAATAGAGGCCAATGACACTAGTTTCTTTGTACCTTTTGAATTAGTTTTTGGGGAATACAGTACCTTTGAATTTGGTTTGATAATTTGAATAAAGTTTTCGCTTTGTTTGTTTGAATTTGTTTGTTTGTTTCATACTTTGAATTGCCAACAAGTTGTATAAGAGCTATGTTGAAGATGAAGAAAAAAAAAAGTTAGGGTTCGTTTGGGTTGATACTAGATCGTATTAGTTTTTTATTTTTGTTTGAAGAATCAGGTTTGAAGGTTAGTTTGTATTATAGTCGAATAGTTTTTTGGTATTGAAGATTCCTTTTTGTAAGTCTCATATAGAATATTATATTGGAATTCGTTTGGAACGTTTTTGGAATAATTGGTTGCAGTGGAGCCTTCCGATGATTGGATGTATGGATGATTGGTCAATATTTGGATTTTGGTATAGATTGACGATTGGATTTTGGTCAATATTTGATTAGGTTATATTGGGCCACTGTGTTTTAGTATTTGTTTATTGCTATTTTAAGGCCATTTGTTTTTGGGTCATTGGTTATCAGTATTTGATATCATGGTTGAATATGCACTTCTGAAGAATTGGTATTTGTTTTGTATTTTGAATTTGGATTTGGACCATAATTCTTATTATATAAGTGGGTTATTAGAATTATGCGTATCATATTTGGGGCTTTTGAATTATTAGAGCTCGTTCGTCAAGTTTTTACTAGCTTGAATTTATTTGATACTTGGGTAATAAGTTTGAAGTTGGATCATAATACTTATAAAATAAGTGGGTCATTTCAATTTGATATTTAAAATTTGAAGATCGATTTGGTGTTTGAAGACTTGATTATTATTGGGTCGTTTGGCATTTGTTTGATCGTCCGAAATTTGTTAAGTTTGAAAAATTTGGATCTTCGTTTATCGGGCTTTTGAAGTTTGTTGCCTGAATTTAATTGTCACTAGTGAAGATCGTTTGGTCCGATTTGTTTTTTGTTCGATTGACCGTTTTGAATTTGTCAACTAACATTTGATTGTTCATTTTGAAGTTATCGGCATTTGCTTTGGATCGATTTTGATTCGGATCGTTTTTTGGGAATCGATGGTTCATTTTGAATTAGACTAGTATCTTTAGCATTTGGAATTTGGAATTTGGGAATTTGAATATGAAGACGAA
This sequence comes from Artemisia argyi, assembly GCA_030686995.1. Taxonomy (NCBI): domain Eukaryota; kingdom Viridiplantae; phylum Streptophyta; class Magnoliopsida; order Asterales; family Asteraceae; genus Artemisia; species Artemisia argyi. The sequence goes on from CM060685.1 coordinate 139,358,446, forward strand.
AGATTCGTTTGGTTTGAAGTTTCGAGCGGAGTTGAAGCAACGGTGGAGATTGTTAGAAAGTGACTTAAACTTTTGGGTTTGTTTCGTAAATTTGTCTTTGGATAGATATTAGTTTTTCGGTATGTTTTCTAATTTGAGTCGGTTTAGGTTTTGGTAAGTTTAGGTCATTGGTTGCCTATAAATAGCGGCCAATGACACTAGTTTTCATTGTACCTTTTGAATTAGTTTTTGTGTTAGTACCTTTGAATTTGGTTTTGTATTTGGTTTGATAATTGGTATAAAGTTTATGCTTCGTTTGTTTGAATTTGTTTGTTTGTTTCATACTTTGAATTGCCAACAAGTGTTTCGGCCACAATGCAATAACACGAAACATAGCTGATCATCCATCACAAATGAGCAAGACATAAAAGAAATCTATCATTATATAGAGTTTTTTTTTAGGTAAACCCAGTATATTAGAAAAATAATTAACAAAGTATGTACTCTTAAAAATAGTTAATATGGCCAGATGGTATGTCTGCTCTATTCTTTCAAAAAATTTGGGTATTTGTAGGTCCAACAATGGTGAATATGGTGTCTAGTTTCTTTTTATTTTTGAGTCAGGAAACTCTGATTACCTTTATTCCAAAAGTCACGAAACCCGAGTCCCTTAAAGACTTGCATCTAATCAATCTGTGTAATGGTCTTTACAAAATTATCTCCAAGGTCTTGGTTAACAAAATTATCCTCCTTAATGAGTAATTTGATACGTGGATCGTACTCAATTATTAAAACCATTTGTTTTGAAAATTTGAGTGACGTGGCTCTGGTACCAATTGTGGAAAACTAGAAGGGGGGTTGAATAGTTTTCCCTTCTTTTTCATTTTATAAAAACTTTGTTTCAAAATATTGATTCAAATTTATTCAATTGTTTGTTTGGAAAACTTCAATTAGAGTTTAGTATGAAAATAACATATAATCAATATGATCAATTATATATGTAAGCTTTTTGAAAAACTTAGTTTTATGAATGGAGCTTTGGTCGATCTTTATATGAATACGTTTTCCTTTTAAAATCTTAAAACGTTTTGTATCAAATTATCTATCAAGTTAAACTTAATATGAGAAGTGTGAATAATAATCTATTTGACCATATCATGCAATTATACACACAATCACAATATTAACTACTATGTTCAACACAATCAATCATCACAACTATATAAGCAACAACTAAGACATGTAGGCAAGCATATAAGTAAAGCGATAAATGCAAGAACAAATGATAAGAGATAAGAGAAAGGAAATGCAAACCGAACACGATGATTTATAGTAGTTCCGCTACAAGGACACCTTCCTTGTTCTTACTCCACTCTCCGAGTCACCTACTCGAGAGTTTTCTTCACTACTCAACAAGCTCCCTTTTGGCGGAGAAAACCGTACACAACTTTTGCTTACACCATTTAACGACACTAAGCTAAATGTCGAGTTCTAATAGTAGCTAGAACCAATCTCACAACACAACTTCTATCACTACACAACTTCACGACTTCACGACTTTATCACAACTTCTTCTAAACTTCACGGCTTCACAACTTCTTCACATCTTCACGACTTCACAACTTCATCACAACTTCTTCTAAACTCCACTACTTACTCACACATCTACATCTTCACAACTACATGTTTTCTCCACACTACTACTTCCTCCCACTACTTCTTACTCACTCATTAAATCACTACTAAGTAAGATCATCTTGATCTACTTATTACATATACATAAGTCACAACTTCACATAAGCACTAACTAGATCCTAATACATCTTTGGCTTTATGATAGGGAGGATTCTTCTCTTGCACTTTAAGTGATGATATATTGGATCACTTGAAACAAAGATTAATAATCTTATGATCAAAGGGTTTTAGAAGGATGTTTAGAGAGAATTGGATCTAAAATTTTTTGTGCAAAAGGTGAGAAAAATTCCAGGTTTGAGGTGGCATTTATAAGGAAAAATTTCTGACCAAATCTGACAAAGGAGCGTGGCCGGTCCCCTTAATTGTGTGCCGGCCCCCTTAAAATTAAGGGGGCCGCCCTACTGAAACGGCCAGTTTTTCTGTCTTTTAGTGGGGAAAGTTTATTTGGTGAAAAACTAACTGATTTTGGTTAAAAGTTTGAAATCATATATATAGTATGATTAAAACATTTTTCTTTATTACCAAAAGTGTTTTTCAAAAATATATAATATGTTTATATAATTAAATAAACTTTGTATTAGTTAATTAAATACCCTTTTGATCATGAGATGTATTAAGCACTTGTTTATCCATACCTTAAGTGATTGTTGAGGCAAACTCGAGACGTTGAGATGTCGAGGCTTGTTGACGTAAGAATGCATAGAAGATTTGTGATCACAAGTAACTTAAGCATTTTACGTTATATGTTGTAACTTACATCTTTGTCATTATCAAAACATGAAGAGGATGTTTAGATTAAATATCGTAATATTCATGCCAACAATCTCCCCCTTTTTGATGATGACAAACTATGTAAACTATAGCTTATAGTAAAATGTATAAGTTACTTGTTTACACTTCTTCTCCCCCTTTTGTCGAAGCAAAAAGGTGGACTCTAAGACGAGACTTATACTATGCTTGAACTCTTAAGATAGAATGTAAAAGGCGAGCTTGCATCATCGTAAGTGAAGCCTTGATCCTATCAACCTCAATGCTCCCCCTTGGTGTATGCTCAAAACTAGTTTTGGCTACCAAAGAATCGAGCGGTGAAGTAATCCTTCAAAACAAATTTAGTAGACAAGTGCACATATATATAATGATGATAATAGATATATGCATGAAACTAATAGGGGAACAATATATGGACATATTAGGTATATGCACTAAAAGTATGACACATGCAATTATTGTTTTAAAAACAACAACCTAAATCCAAAAAAAAAAAAAATTAGAACCTAATGCAAAGATTAGAACCTAGGAAAATGTAGGAGGGATGAGGAGGGATGAGCGTGAATGTAAAGGGAAGGTGATGACAAAGGGTTGACAATTATGGTTTGGATTAATATATCGTTCGACAAGGGTAGATGATAAGGAATCATGGGATTTTTAGGTGTTTTGTTTGTTGATGACCGAAGGTGGATATGTGAAATGAGGTGGTGATGAGTCGACAACACTTGAAGCTTGGATTTCTTCATTGTGTTCTTCACTTGCTAGAAAGTGGAAATGACGCATTTCGTAATGAAATTCACTTGGATGAGGTGGTGATAACTTTTGGTGGTGGAGACAATTGTGAGTTGATATATTCTTTGATGGATGGAGTGATGTCGTCTTCATTAGTAAGGTCAATAAGGGTGTAGGATCTAAAGGTAAGAAAAATATACCTAGATGAATGATACATATAGAGTAAACCATGTAGAGGCATACAATCAAATCACATAGGAGCAAATAAACATCTAGAAATAACATATATGCGATATGCCATAAATCTAGGAATGAAAGCATCTAATGAGAAGCAAAGTTCATAAAAGTAAGCTTAGCGTTAGGTGCATTTAGGAAGAGCAATTTAATCAAGTTGGAGAATGAGTATGAGACTATTACTAGTGGTGCTCAATTCAGGCTAAACACGATCATTTTTACGGGTTACACACACCCAACTTCTCACATAGAAGCAATTCAACCGTTAGGCTAAATTGAATTTCTAGTCAATAGATTCTCCTGTAGTCATTCTCTTTTTAGAGGAAATTGAGTTCCTAAATTCACCTATCGAAGAGTACCAAATATGAAGTTTGCTTGATTCACTAATACTTGGCTTAATGTGACTCAAACATCATGTTTTTATGAAGGTAAGTCTACATGATATATTTTACTCACTATCCCAATAGAGATGTGTTAAATGTTAAGATAAGAGTAAACGCAAAGTTTTAATCTTTTGTTCATGATTAACCGGTTATTTGGTTTTGACGGCATATTACTTGATAAATGTGCTTGATTTAAGAATGCTCCTTAGCATATCTTGAAAAATGAATCTCATTAAGATTATTTATCTTAAATGAGATTGTGATTCACAAAAGATATCAAAACTAGACATTTATATATTCTAAAGCAAATATTATTTTCAATGATTTTTGCCAATGTTATATATCATAATTTAACTAGTATTTGAAAATGAATTTTACATGTTCATGCACTGTGACTAGTTATTTTTCAATTCTAATAACTTAAATTATTTCAAAAAGAAAAGTGTAGTGCATTATCTTGTAACACAACCATTCATGCTACAAAGAAAATGAAATACATATAATATATAGTGTGTATTGTTCTTAAATATGTATTTTAGCTTGAAGTGATGATTTTAAGTAGTGTGAGCAAAGTTTACATATGTTGTTAGTTTGCTCATGTTTGGTTTTTCGGATATGACACATTTATCCATTGCTTTGCAATGTAAATTGCTTGAATATTTCGGATGAAACATCCAAGTCGTCAATCCTACTTCATTGTATATTTTATGTATGTGTTAAACATGTTATTCTAATATTTTGAACACAACTATTGGACAAGTAGATTCAATATGGCATTGTCAACACAAGTGTGAGTTATGATCCAATGCATATTCTTTTCATCTACAAAGGATGTAAATATTTTCATATCAATCTAGTGTGATTGAGTATGTAGATTCAAGACTATATCATTTGTTAAAATTTGATGTAATCTTGAAACTAAACAAATAACAATCCAATTTCTTGTCCATACTCAAAAACATGTCAATTAGATTTGATGAATATATCAACCATAATTTGAATAATGAATTGATATAATATCAAGATCTTTCTTGACCCTCACAAACACTCATTTAAAATAAATAGGCATTTTGATAGTGTGTTCCATTAATCCTAAGATTATTTATGAGTGAGATTGGTGAGTGATTGAAATTTGACTTATTACTTCATGATTGTTATAAGTTTTGTTTATGTGAAAAACTTTTCATTGTTACTTATAATGAACACACTTTAGATTTTGAAAATACTTTTTCTTTTGTATTACTACTAATGTTTTACAAAGATTCAATTTCTCTTATTAAACAACTTAAGGTAAAACAAGGTAATTTGTTGAAAATATTTAAGTGCGTTGTTAAGAATAGATTAAATTGTTTGAAATATTTAGGTGATTAGATTTAATTTATTTACAAGATGTTTGAGTAACATTAAGCCATCCATACCTATATGCAATGCAAGCATAATATTGCAATCCTAACGCAAGAAATCTAGCATAAGATCTAGTTAAGTATAAGCCAGAAAACTAGCTATAAACTAATAGAGTACAAGGCACATATGCTAAGATATTCAAATAGCTAAAGTACAAATATCAACGATTAACAAAGTAAAATCACAAATGAGTTCACATAGCACATAAAACACTTGTCGTCGTTTTGTATATTATATATACCAATGTTTACTTAGCTCGATTTTATTTGAAAATAAAATAGTTTCCTATCCATTTTAAAATTTAATTAAGATCAATATTTTAAAAACATAAATACTTAATTTTTCAAAGATATATCGACTAGGAATGTCCGACTCGAAGGAAAAGGCAAAATACAAGTTTTACGTTAAAACAAGACTCAAATTTTTGACCTTCGTGTAGTATTTTAACTTTCTGACTTATTTAAGTTTGTAATGGTTACTTGTAAGTATTTTAAAAGGAAAGTAGACTCAATTACCTTTAAAACGCCGGGTGGCACGACTTCTACGGAGTTACGGGTTAATTTTATATGATTTTTCAAAGTTTCTGAAAAACTGTCGAACAGACAGGCGGACCCCTTAAATTTAAGGGGGCCGCCCGGACAATTAAAGGAGCCGCCCATCTGATACTCAAAAATGCAATTTTTGTTAAAAATTGTTTTCTGACTATGTGGAAAGGTGTGTAACTTTCTGATTTTAAAAACGAACATATAACACTTGTTTTAAGCATAATCTTATCTCGAGCTAGTATAATTAGTGTATATAATATCAAAACTAATAGAAGTTAATCAACAAAACACTTTTCATATTAAATCCTCCTTAATGAGTAATTTGATACATGGATCGTACTCAATTTTTAAAACCATTTGTTTTGAAAATTTGAGTGACGTGGCTCTGGTACCAATTGTGGAAAACTAGAAGGGGGTTGAATAGTTTTCCATTCTTTTTCATTTTATAAAAACTTTGTTTCAAAATGTTGATTCAAATTTATTCAATTGTTTGTTTGGAAAACTTCAATTAGAGTTTAGTATGAAAACAACATATAATCAATATGATCAATTATATATGTAAGCTTTTTGAAAAACTTAGTTTTATGAATGGAGCTTTGGTCGATCTTTATATGAATACGTTTTCCTTTTAAAATCTTAAAACGTTTTGTATCAAATTATCTATCAAGTTAAACTTAATATGAGAAGTGTGAATAATAATCTATTTGACCATATCATGCAATTATACACACAATCACAATATTAACTACTATGTTCAACACAATCAATCATCACAACTATATAAGCAACAACTAAGACATGTAGGCAAGCATATAAGTAAAGCGATAAATGCAAGAACAAATGATAAGAGATAAGAGAAAGGAAATGCAAACCGAACACGATGATTTATAGTGGTTCGGCTACAAGGACACCTTCCTTGTTCCTACTCCACTCCCCGAGTCACCTACTCGAGAGTTTTCTTCACTAATCAACAAGCTCCCTTTTGGCGGAGAAAACCGTACACAACTTTTGCTTACACCATTTAACGATACTAAGCTAAATGTCGAGTTCTAATAGTAGCTAGAACCAATCTCACAACACAACTTCGATCACTACACAACTTCTACACAACTTCACGACTTCACGACTTTATCACAACTTCTTCTAAACTTCACGGCTTCACAACTTCTTCACGTCTTCACGACTTCACAACTTCATCACAACTTCTTCTAAACTCCACTACTTACTCACACATCTACATCTTCACAACTACATGTTTTCTCCACACTACTACTTCCTCCCACTACTTCTTACTCACTCATTAAATCACTACTAAGTAAGATCATCTTGATCTACTTATTACATATACATAAGTCACAACTTCACATAAGCACTAACTAGATCCTAATACATCTTTGGCTTTATGATAGGGAGGATTCTTCTCTTGCACTTTGAGTGATGATAGATTGGATCACTTGAAACAAAGATTAATAATCTTATGATCAAAGGGTTTTAGAAGGATGTTTAGAGAGAATTGGATCTGAAAATTTTTGTGCAAAAGGTGAGAAAAATTCCAGGTTTGAGGTGGTATTTATAGGGAAAAATTTCTGACCAAATCTGACAAGGGAGCGTGGCCGGTCCCCTTAATTGTGTGCCGGCCCCCTTAAAATTAAGGGGCCGCCCCTTATAATTAAGGGGGCCGCCCTACTGAAACGGCCAGTTTTTCTGTCTTTTAGTGGGGAAAGTTTATTTGGTTAAAAACTAACTGATTTTGGTTAAAAGTTTGAAATCATATATATAGTATGATTAAAATATTTTTCTTTATTACCAAAAGTGTTTTTCAAAAATATATAATATGTTTATATAATTAAATAAACTTTGTATTAGTTAATTAAATACCCCTTTGATCATGAGATGTATTAAGCACTTGTTTATCCATACCTTAAGTGATTGTTGAGGCAAACTCGAGACGTTGAGATGTCGAGGCTTGTTGACGTAAGAATGCGTAGAAGATTTGTGATCACAAGTAACTTAAGCATTTTACGTTATATGTTGTAACTTACATCTTTGTCATTATCAAAACATGAAGAGGATGTTTAGATTAAATATCGTAATATTCATGCCAACAATCTCCCCCTTTTTGATGATGACAAACTATGTAAACTATAACTTATAGTAAAATGTATAAGTTACTTGTTTACACTTCTTCTCCCCCTTTTGTCGAAGCAAAAAGGTGGACTCTAAGACGAGACTTATACTATGCTTGAACTCTTAAGATAGAATGTAAAAGGCGAGCTTGCATCATCGTAAGTGAAGCCTTGATCCTATCAACCTCAATGCTCCCCCTTGGTGTATGCTCAAAACTAGTTTTGGCTACCAAAGAATCGAGCGGTGAAGTAATCCTTCAAAACAAAGTTAGTAGACAAGTGCAGATATATATAATGATGATAATAGATATATGCATGAAACTAATAGGGGAACAATATATGGACATATTAGGTATATGCACTAAAAGTATGACACATGCAATTATGTAGATCTAAAAAGATTTTCTTTTAGTGCAAATGTTGAGCAATATGTACAACGAGTAACCGAGTCCCTATCAGTTCGTGAAGTTGCATATCAAACCAAATATTTGGGCCTTCCTTCGATCATTGGTAGATCTAAAAAGATTGTCTTTCAATCCCTTCTGGATAGGATAAAGAAAAATCTTGGAGGATGGAAGGAGAATACCCTCTCAATTGCAGGGAAAGAAGTGCTTATTAAATCTGTTGCTCAAGCCATGCGTATGTACGTGATGAATATTTTTCTTCCTAATACACTTAATTGTTGATATTCACAAAGATTTAAATTTATTTTGGTGGGAAATGATGTGTTTTTAAAATTTGAGGGAGGTATTGGCTTTCAGCATTTAGGGCTTTTCAACAGGTCCTTACTTGCGAAGCAAGTGTGTCGCTTGATTACAACTCCAACTACATTGGTTGGTAAGATATCTGGTGCAGTTTTATTGCAGTCAATTATTAGTCCATAAGGGTTGTAAGTGGAACATAGGCGATGGTCGTAGTGTCATGTGTTGGAAGACTTTTGGCTTGCTGATCACAGGAGATTCGGACCAAAACCATATAAAAGTGAGGTAAATTATGTACGTGATTTGTTAAACAACGAAGGTGATGATTGGAACTATGAACAACTAACATCTTTGTTTCCACATAATATTGCCAACAAAATTGTGTGCTCTTTTGTGAGTCAATCGAAGTCTCATACTTTGTAGAAGTATAACGTCCCGGGAGGAGAATTCTCATGCAAATCAGCTTACCAATTGGCTCTTGAAACATCACAAGAACTGGTACAAAACATTTTAGAAGAAGTTATCAAGTTTTTTCATGCTACACAATTGCAAGCATGGTGATGGTAAACCAGTTGAAGATTATGTGACTGAGATGAAAGAATCTTTTGATCAGCTTCACATAATTAGATTTGGTTACCCCGACAATGTGCAAGTGCACTTGATCAATAGGTCCCTTAACAAGGACTTTGCTGGTTTTGTCAAGAATTTCAACATGCACTACTCGGGGAATACAGTCTCAGAACTACTCGCATTGCTTGTTGATTATGAGAAAAGTCTACCAGCCAAGGTCAAGGCTCCTACCCCGCAAGTGTTGGCGATTCATGGGGGGAGAATCCAGAAGAAATTGCATGTGAACAAAGGTAATGGGAAAGGTGATAAAGGCAAGCAGGTCATGGCCTATCAACCACAACCCAAGATGAAGCAGCATCAGCCTAAGCAGAACAAGGTGAATCCTCCAAACAATAAGGATCAGGCTTGTCACCACTGTCATGAAAAGGGCCATTGGAAGCGCAATTGTCCTCTCTACATTCATGACTTGCGACAGAAGAAGCAGGGTAATGAAGCTGGTAACCCCAGTACTTCAGGTGTGTTCTTTATGATTGAATTATTCACTCTTACTCCTAAATTGAATTCATGGGTATATGATACGGGATGTGGCATTCATATTTGCAATACCTTGCAGGGGTTTAGAGTTGAGAGAAAGCTGGCCTATGGACAACAATTCTTGCACGTGGGTAACGGAGCACATGCAGAAGTTGAAGCTATAGGAGTTTTTAATTTAGTGTTGCCTTCGGGCCTAGTACTATCTTTAAATAATTGTCATTATGCACCGTCAATTGTTAGAGGTGTAATTTCATTTTCATGTTTGTTGAACCTTGGTTTTGAGCATACTATTTCTAGAAATGGAATTTCAGTTTCTTTAAATGGTTTTTTTTTATTTTAATGCTATTGCTGTGAATGGTGTCTTTGAAATTGATATGAATGATAATGATAATGCTTTTGTTAAAAATAATTCAATGTATAGCATCAGTAATAAGAGAATCAAGAAAGGTCTGGATTCGTCTTATCTTTGGCATTGTCGACTTGCTCACATTGGCAAGGCTCGCATGGAAAAGCTGCAACATGATGGGCTTTTAGAAAAGATCAATGATGAATCATTTGATAAGTGTGAATTTTGCATTGCTGGGAAGATGACAAAGAAACCCTTTAAAAATAGGATTGAAAGGGCTAATGATCTACTTGGTCTTATTCATACAGATATGTGTGGACCACTTAGACATGTGTCAAGGAGAGGTACTAGCTACTTCATCACATTTACGGATGATTACAGCCGTTATGGATATGTTTATTTACTTAAACATAAACATGAGGTATTTGAAACATTCAAAGTGTTTAAAGCAGAAGTAGAGTTGCAACTTGGAAAGAAGATTAAAGCTCTTTGATCCGATATAGGTGGTGAATACCTGAGTCAGGAGTTCATAGATTACTTAGCTAAGGAGGGAATTGTCCAGCACCTTACTTCTCCATATACTCCACAACAAAATGGTGTATCTGAGAGAAGGAATCGTACATTGCAAGACATGATACAATCTATGTTTAATCTAACAACTCTTCCTTTCTCGTTTTGGGATTATGCCTTAGAATCTGCGGTTCACATTCTTAATATGGTTCCAACAAAGAAGGTTGATAAGACACCATATGAGTTATGGACTGGAAAAGCTCTTAACTTGTCTTATCTTAAGGTCTGGGGTTGTGAGGCATATGTTAAACATGACTCAGCATACAAACTCCAACAAAGATCTGTGAAGTGCATCTTCGTAGGATACCCTAAGGAAACTATGGGTTACTACTTTTATTACCCACCCGAAAATAAAGTTTTGTTGCAAGGTATTGAGACTTCTTGGAAAAGGAGCTCATATCTCAAGAATTCAGTGGGAGAGTATATGATCTGGAAGACGATCATGAAGATGCAGCACCTTCTGAAAACACTAGCCAACTTCCTGTGGAACCTGAAAGTTTAGGTCCTCCACCTGAAGTTGAAGTGGTTCCCATTCGTAGGTCAACTAGACCTGTGAAAGCTCCTACACGTCTATGTCTTAATGTAGAGTGTGAAGGTAACTTACTAGGGGATCTTGATGAACCTACAAGTTATAAGGCTGCCATGAATGGTCCTGAAAAGGAAAAATGGCAGGTTGCTATGAATGGGGAAATGCAATCCATGAAAGACAATGAAGTCTGGGAAGAAGTAGACCTACCTCCGGGTGCCAAGTTAGTTAGGAGTAAATGGCTCTACAAGAAAAAGACTGATATGGATGGCATTGTACACACCTATAAGGCCCGTTTGGTAGCTAAAGGCTATACTCAAACTTTTGGTGTTGACTATGAGGAGACCTTTTCTCCTGTAGCTGACATTAGGTCAATTAGGATTCTTATAGCCATAGCTGCTTACTATGACTATGAGATTTGGCAAATGGATGCCAAAACCGCCTTCTTAAATGGTCGCCTAGATGAAGACATCTATATGGAGCAGCCTGAGGGGTTTGTGAATCCAGAATTCCCAAATCGTGTATGCAAACTTCAAAGATCCATTTATGGATTGAAGCAAGCATCACGACAATGGAATAAGAGATTTGGCAGTGAGATTAAGAAGTATGGATTCACTCAAAATCTTGATGAGCCATGTGTATATCACAAAGCTAGTGGGAGTAATGTAATTTTCCTTATTTTATATGTTGATGACATATTGATCATGGGAAACGACATTCCAAGTTTGCAAAAGGTTAAGGCATATCTTGGAAGTTGCTTTTCTATGAAAGATTTAGGGGAAGCTGCATTTATTCTGGGAGTTAAGATATATAGAGATAGATCTCAACGATTAATTGGATTAAGCCAAAGTGCTTACATTGATAAAATATTGAAGAGATTCAATATGCAAAATTCCAAGAAGGGATATTTGCCAATGCAAGAACAACATGGCTTGAGTAGCAAAGTTTGTGCTTCAACACCTGCAGAGGTGCAACGCATGAAGAGGGTCCCTTATGCTTCGGCTGTGGGATCTATTATGTATGCGGTGAAAATCACAAGGCCTGATGTGGCATTTGCTTAGAATTTAACCAGTCGATATCAGCAGAATCCAGGTGAAGCTCACTGGACTGCTGTTAAGAATATTCTTAAGTACCTTAGGGCTACTAAAGATATGTTCTTAGTTTATGGGGGTACTCAATCTGTAGAACTTGATGTTACAGGTTACTATGATGCTTCTTGGAAAGGTGATAAGGATGATACTAAGTCTCAGGCGAGTTATGTCTTTGTCATTAATGGAGGAGCTGTGGATTGGAGGAGCAGAAAGCAGAGAGTACTAGCGATTTCTGATATAGAAAGTGAGTATATAACTGCTTCAGAAGCTGCAATAAAAGCTGTTTGGATTAGGAAGATTGTTTCAGGGCTTGGGGTTATGCCTTCGATTCGACGACCTATAAAAATGTATTGCGACAATTCAGCTACAATCACATTTGCCAATGAGCCTGGAATCATGAGAGGCACCAGACATTTCCCGATTAAGCATCACTATGTTCGAGAACAAGTCGAAATAGGTGAAATCGAAATGCTCAAAGTTCACACAGATGATAACTTAGCAGATCAGTTAACAAAGCATCTACCTGGCACCAAGCTTTACAAGCATGTTGAAGGCGTAGGACTTAGATTAGCTGAAAGTTTCATGCCCATTTGTGATTAGTATTTGGATAAGGGATGTAATGTACAATTATTATTTTAATAAAATAAAATATTGTTTATGTTTATTTATTCATTGTCTTAATAATATATCCTATATTTGCATGTTTAAATCCATGAATAAATTATTATTCTAAATTGTCCGTTGTCAATTAATGATATGGGAATATCATTAAACTAAGACAAATTTGAATATTGGTTTAGGATATACTTGAAAGTATATTGATGCGTAGTCATACCAATTTCACATGATATTCAATAAATTGAATATAGGACTTATCCCAACAATATGATTTAATATTTAATGTGAGAATCATATTTAAAGTTATCCTCAGACTTGAGATACCAGATAAGAGTCATGGATGTAGTGCATTTTTGTGAAGCAATCTACCGCTCACCGTAACAGGCAGTTATAAGGGTTGTTTTCAGAAGTGTTGCAAAGTTCATGGGTTATTCTTGTAGTCAAGAAAGAATTTGTTCCTTCTGATTTGTTCTGAAGCTTAATACTGCTCGGCCCCTCGTAGGATTGACAAAATGTTTGTGTGGCCATGCCCAAAGTCTATCTAGAATACGTTCAGATATTTTGGTAATTTTATTCAATCATAAAGAGACGGGAAACAGAATATTAATAAAGAATCTCACATCTTTATTAAATGTGGTATTAGAAACGAAAGGATAATTATAATGATGAATCATTAAAGGTTTTTTCAGAAAACCTAGCTCGAGTTGTGCTGGGGGCATTGGAGTGTTGCAAGACGCCAACCAATTTTACTATTAATAATATATACGAGTGGGAGCTGCTAAATATACGTATATATATATATATATATATATATATATATATATATATATATATATATATATATATATATATATATATATATATATATATATATATATATATATATTAATGTGTAAATGTCTAGTATCGAACCCGAGACCTCGTGATTGCACACATTACAAATGAGTATTAAGGAAAAATAATAAATGTTTTATTATATTTATTATTAGAAACGAGAATATAACGACCGTTAGTACTTAACGGTAAAGGGAATAACAACCGTTAGACGAAAGAGATAAAAAGGGTATTTATGTAATTTGGTAACCAAGGAAGGGTCTAGAACCCCCCTCCTTGGGTTGGGTTGGCCGAACACCTCAATGGGGCAACCCATCGCCTTAGCTTGTTCCCAAAGCTATCCTGATTACTATATAAACAAACCTAGGGTAATTGTTTTCATAATCTTTTATGCACACAATTATCCCTAACTTACCCCTTCTCTTCTTTTGGTCTAAAACCGATCGGCAAACACCCCTCAGGGTTGTGGGTCGTTTTTTGTTAAACAAAAAATAATACTTATGTAGTTACTTGCATAACCTTGATACGGTTTAATTTTTGTGTACAAGAACGAGGTAATAACTTATTATAGTTATTATCAAGAGATCGATAAACAAAACGGTAAGGGGTTTATCATTGATCTATTTTACACAAGTTCAAGGTTATTGAAGTGCATCGGGTACGTTCCTATTTATGTTTTAGTTAATATTTATGTGTTATACTTGATCCTTGCTTCCGCAAAACGTGTACTTTGATTGTCATATTCTAACATTGCACATGGCCACCGCTTAACGAGGGCCACAAAATTTCATGCACTTTATTATATGTATATACACAACATGAGGCTTGAGTTTAATTAATTCACGTACTAGTGATACATGTGTATTTTCTATGTGTGTTTAAGGGTATCTTTGTGGTGATGGCACGGGGCTACCGAAATCCATGAGACGGCCCTGCCGATGTTGCCCGATTCTAGCTTGTTGTCCCATTTACAACCATAAGTGTTTAGTAGAAATTATATAACAAACAAAAAGAAGTGCCGTGGTAGCACAGAATTTCAAACATCTTTGTGCATCTTGAGTGACAACGATTGCATTTGGGGTAAAGGAGTTATTGATGATGTTTGTTTTTTGAGATAATGTTTATAAGACCAGTGCCTTCAACACCATTAGAATGTGTAAAAGAAGCAACAATTCTTATCTATTTATTTCCTGCAGCATGATGAATTGATGATTAAATATATGTTGGAGGTTTCTATAATTATAAGAGCCCGTTCGTCAAATTATTTATTAACTTAAATTTGTTTGATACTTGGGTAATAAGTTTGAAGTTGAACCATAATAGGTATAAAATAAGTGGGTCATTAATATCTATCAAAGGCAATTGTTCAAAAATGATGTTTTGACCTGCTTTTGAGTAAGAATCATTTTATGATGACATGATGTTTAGTTGGAGCATAAAGATATTTAAAATGAAAAACATGTTTTTATTAGATTGGTATCAAGAGTAACGCAGTTTGACTTTTCAGAAGTCCAATTTAATGCTAATTCAAATAAAGGTCAATAAAACAAAACATGCTTATGCTGGATCAGCTTCTTACAACAGAACTTGATAACATAAATAATAAAACACGCACAAAATCCGAACTCATGTGATGTTACTTGTAAAATCTTGAACGAGGCAACCAACTGAAGCATATGATGAGCCACCCTTAGTCACGGACGCCCTGCTCAATCTGCTCATCTCTTTCACTTTTTTTCTGACCTCATCATCCTCCATCAGACGTCTTATCCCTCTCTCTATCTCCTCTGCTGTGATAATGACCATATCGCCCTCTGGATTAAACACATTGTTCTGATAATCCATTTTAATCTCGACCGCTAATCCCAGCTCCACCACCATTCCAAATGCATTCATTTGTTGGTCTGTATATATTGGCCATGTTGCCACTGGCACACCAAACCACAAACTCTCCAACATTGAGTTCCAACCACAATGGGACACGAATCCTCCCACCGCTGGATGAGCTAACATCGCCACCTGTGGGGCCCATCCTATCACTTTTCCTATTCCCTTGGTACGCTCCAGGAAACCATCTGGCAGTACTGCTCCTGGATCAGCAAAATCGTCAGGGAGAACTTTGAATGACTGTGTAGGTAGAGGGGGTCGGCGTAGGGACCACACGAAGCGATATCCACTGTGCTCTAAACCATATGCTATCTCCTTCACTTGAACCTCCTCAAAACATCCTATACTCCCAAAACACAAGAAAACCACAGAAGAAGGCGGTTGATCATCCAACCAGCTAATGACATCTTTGTCCTCGGATTTTCCAGCAACACCGTCTAGATTAAGTATGGGTCCCACCGGATACACTGGCGGGAAGTTGGTTTTTGAGAACGACTTGAGTGCGTGTGTTTCCAGCTCCAAGAATGTATTAACCAGTATCGCTTTAGCCTCTCTCATTTTCCTAATAGAATACATCAAAAAGTCCATCCCGTCCTCTGTCTGGTACACCTGAGGCAATACCTTTGTAGGTACCGGCTTAACAAAGCTCGGAAGTAGTATTTCACCTTCCGCCTTACTCAACTCAATAACATAATCTTGGTTCTGATCTGCACATAATGTCTCCATATACACTTTAAATCCAAGAAAAGCAGCATTCGAAGTGAAAAACACATATGTTGGCACATTAAACTCATTAGCCACATCTATCATAGTGCTTGATAATATGTCCACAATGAACCCAACAAGGTGACCAAAATGAGGTTGGTTTATCATATCAGAAACAACATTTCTAACATATTTGCTATGACTATCAATGTATTCACGAAACGAAGTAAAAGGGGCTTTTGGGTTGAGCTTAGGTGTGGATTCGTCATGAGGGAGTTCAATGAAGCGTATTCGTTCAATAGCATTCTTAGCCAACGAATCAATGTAGCTAGCGAGAGCTAAAGAAGTGAAAGGAGGGCTTATGATAAGTACTGTTATAGAAAGCCTTTGATCACGTTTAACAAGTACTTTTGCCATCCCGATAGTGGACATTATGTGACCAACACCTGGGATTGGGATGAATATGAGCTCTGCTACTTTGTTTGCCATGAGTTGATTGTTTGTTTGAAGCTTGTTTTCTGTTTAAGTTTTGAGCACTATTTATATAACAATAGATTAAGTTGATGTCATTGCATTGCTGACAGTGCTTTGAATCTAAAGTCAACATAAGAAATAAGTAAATAGGATTTATTACGTGCTTAACAAGTAGACTTGGTTACAAAGAATGTGGACCACGTGAAAGAGACAGCATAATACATTATTGGACTAACAGCTAAATATGAATAAGGAGGCAAAGTGTGTGGATCGGGTTGGGTTGAGTCATGGGTCAAAATTTGTTGGAGGTCAAATGGGTCATGGGTCATGGGTCAATTGGGCTCATTTGACATGATGGGCCTAACATATCACACGTCAAATGGGTTTGCTTCGGGTCATCCCTTATTTTGACCCGTATTTTTTTATCAAAATATCGAAACTGGTCTATTTCGACTTTTAACATAATTTTTAGAGCTTATTTGTTCGTCTAAGATATTGAGGTAGAAAATTTGAAACCCAAATTTAAGGTTTTTTAACTTAATTGTAATAATCATATCAAAACATGTAAATAAAAGAAACAATACCACCTTTGAAAGATGTTACCCACCGGTAGACCCATTCAGGATTAACATTCAAGTTTCTGCAAATCGTGTTGGGTAAAGTAGATGATCCAGATAGTCAGATAGACACAGTTACAACGGTTTGGGTCAAGATTGTAGGCTTTATGAATATGCATAAATCTTTTGTTATATGAACTGTAATTGTGGCAAATATGTCGACAGCTTGTTCATAGTGCGTGGATTGATATATAATCTGGTCATGATATTTTGTACATATATTTAGGTCCTCACTAGTCATCCGGCAGTTTAGTTTTATGAACTTCGACATTAATATAAAAAATAAATTAAGATATTGAAAGTGACAACGATTGCATTTCGGGTAAAGGAGTTATTGATGATGTTTGTTTTTTGAGATAATGTTTATAAGACCAGTGCCTTCAACACCATTAGAATGTGTAAAAGAAGCAACAATTCTTATCCATTTATTTCCTGCAGCATGATGATAAAATATATGTTGGAGGTTTCTATAATTATAATTAAGAGCCCGTTCGTCAAGTTATTTATTAGCATGAATTTGTTTGATACTTCGGTAATAAGTTTGAAGTTGGAACGTAATACTTATAAAATAAGTGGGTTCAGTAATATCTATCAAAAAATCAGACGGCAATTCCAATCTGATGAGAATAATACAAACAGACGGCAATTAATATCTATCTTATATAAATCCATATGCTTTGTCCCTATATATGCCCATAACATTGCTAGGACTTGATCACATAATCAAAAGAAAAACATCCCAATAAAACATTTACAAGCCAGAAAGAATGGTAGATATAGTTGCTGAGCTCGTATTCATTCCCGCTCCAGGTGTTGGTCATATCACATCCACCATAGAGTTCGCTAAACTGCTTGTTAATCGTGACAAACATATCTGCATAACCATACTAGTCATCAAGCCACCTCCTGGCTCGGCTATGAATGCCTACACAAAATTATATGCTAGAAAAGCTATAGATCGAATACGATTCATTGAACTCCCACAAGATGAAACCCTACCAAAACTTGACCCCGAAGCTCCCATAACTTTCTTTAATGAATTTATCAATGTTCATTGCAAACACGTGAAGAACATTGTAGCGGATATGATTAATCGATCTGGCTCTAATCAGGTTGCATTCGTCATTGACATGTTTTGTGTCAGCATAATGGATGTAGCTAATGAATTCAATATTCCAACTTATATATTCTTCACTTCTGGTGCTGCTTTTCTTGGATACAAGTTGTACATCCAAACCCTTTGTGATACTCAAAACCAAGACATTTTCGAATTCAGCAACTCAGACACAGAAATACAGATTCCAAGCTTCGTCAATCCAGTGCCCACAAAGGTCTTTCCTGCAGTGTATCAGGCTCAAGAAGGGTTGGACTTTCTGGTGTATTGTGTTCAGAAATTAAGACATGCCAAAGCAATAATTGTTAATACTTTCTTGGAATTGGAAACACATGCAATCGAGTCATTCTCTTTCGACACCACTTTTCCACCGGTGTATCCAGTGGGACCTGTAATCAACTTAGACGTTGCTTCGGTTACTACCCAAAACAATGATGTCATCAGTTGGTTGGATAGACAACCACCAGCCTCAGTGGTTTTCTTGTGTTTTGGGAGTATGGGGTGTTTTAATGAGGCCCAAGTGAAGGAGATAGCCCATGGTTTAGAGCGTAGTGGCCACCGTTTCTTGTGGTCACTGCGTCAACCTCCTTCACCCGAACATGCAATGGATGTCACTAGTGATTATGTGGATCCAGGAGAAGTATTGCCAGAAGGATTCTTGGAGCGGACAGGTGAATTAGGAAAAGTGATTGGTTGGGCTCCACAAGTGTTAGTGCTGGCTCATCCTGCAGTGGGGGGATTTGTGTCCCATTGTGGGTGGAACTCGATTTTGGAGAGTCTGTGGTTCGGTGTACCAATGGCAACATGGCCGATGTACTCTGAGCAACAGATTAATGCATTTGAATTGGTGGTGGAGATGGGATTGGCGGTGGAGATTAAACTGGATTATAAGATAAATGTGTTTAATCCAAAAGGCAATATGGTCATTGTTGCGCCAGAGATAGAGAATGGCGTACGACAAGTCATGGAGGACAACAAGATACGATTTAAAGTGAAAGAGACAAGCAAAATGAGTAGACATGCAGTGATCCAGGGTGGTTCGTCCTATGGATACATTGGCTCCCTCGTCCAGGATTTCATTAGTAACCTAAGATGAGTTTGACATTTAAGCTCGGTTTATTTTGGGTCCTTTATATAATGTTGCCTTTCGAAAATAATAATAATAATAAAAAAGAAATAATAAAAAAAAATATGTTAACTTATGTGTTATCAATTAAGGTTACACTTCTTTGGCTCTTAAGTCAGTTTTGTAAGGAAGTGAGTTAAGCTTTTGGGTTTCTTTCGTTTTCGTAAATTTTTCTTTGGATAAATATTAGTTTTTTTGGTATATTTTCTAATTTGAGTTGGTTTAGGTGATAAGTTTATGTCATTGGTTGCCTATAAATAGAGGCCAATGACACTAGTTTCTTTGTACCTTTTGAATTAGTTTTTGGGGAATACAGTACCTTTGAATTTGGTTTGATAATTTGAATAAAGTTTTCGCTTTGTTTGTTTGAATTTGTTTGTTTGTTTCATACTTTGAATTGCCAACAAGTTGTATAAGAGCTATGTTGAAGATGAAGAAAAAAAAAAGTTAGGGTTCGTTTGGGTTGATACTAGATCGTATTAGTTTTTTATTTTTGTTTGAAGAATCAGGTTTGAAGGTTAGTTTGTATTATAGTCGAATAGTTTTTTGGTATTGAAGATTCCTTTTTGTAAGTCTCATATAGAATATTATATTGGAATTCGTTTGGAACGTTTTTGGAATAATTGGTTGCAGTGGAGCCTTCCGATGATTGGATGTATGGATGATTGGTCAATATTTGGATTTTGGTATAGATTGACGATTGGATTTTGGTCAATATTTGATTAGGTTATATTGGGCCACTGTGTTTTAGTATTTGTTTATTGCTATTTTAAGGCCATTTGTTTTTGGGTCATTGGTTATCAGTATTTGATATCATGGTTGAATATGCACTTCTGAAGAATTGGTATTTGTTTTGTATTTTGAATTTGGATTTGGACCATAATTCTTATTATATAAGTGGGTTATTAGAATTATGCGTATCATATTTGGGGCTTTTGAATTATTAGAGCTCGTTCGTCAAGTTTTTACTAGCTTGAATTTATTTGATACTTGGGTAATAAGTTTGAAGTTGGATCATAATACTTATAAAATAAGTGGGTCATTTCAATTTGATATTTAAAATTTGAAGATCGATTTGGTGTTTGAAGACTTGATTATTATTGGGTCGTTTGGCATTTGTTTGATCGTCCGAAATTTGTTAAGTTTGAAAAATTTGGATCTTCGTTTATCGGGCTTTTGAAGTTTGTTGCCTGAATTTAATTGTCACTAGTGAAGATCGTTTGGTCCGATTTGTTTTTTGTTCGATTGACCGTTTGAATTTGTCAACTAACATTTGATTGTTCATTTTGAAGTTATCGGCATTTGCTTTGGATCGATTTTGATTCGGATCGTTTTTTGGGAATCGATGGTTCATTTTGAATTAGACTAGTATCTTTAGCATTTGGAATTTGGAATTTGGAAATTTGAATATGAAGACGAAAGATTCGTTTGGTTTGAAGTTTCGAGCGGAGTTGAAGCAACGGTGGAGATTGTTAGAAAGTGACTTAAACTTTTGGGTTTGTTTCGTAAATTTGTCTTTGGATAGATATTAGTTTTTCGGTATGTTTTCTAATTTGAGTCGGTTTAGGTTTTGGTAAGTTTAGCTCATTGGTTGCCTATAAATAGCGGCCAATGACACTAGTTTTCATTGTACCTTTTGAATTAGTTTTTGTGTTAGTACCTTTGAATTTGGTTTTGTATTTGGTTTGATAATTGGTATAAAGTTTATGCTTCGTTTGTTTGAATTTGTTTGTTTGTTTCATACTTTGAATTGCCAACAAGTGTTTCGGCCACAATGCAATAACGGGAAACACAGCTGATCATCCATCACAAATGAGCAAGACATAAAAGAAATCTATCATTATATAGAGTTTTTTTTAGGTAAACCCAGTATATTAGAAAAATAATTAACAAAGTATGTACTCTTAAAAATAGTTAATATGGCCAGATGGTATGTCTGCTCTATTCTTTCAAAAAATTTGGGTATTTGTAGGTCCAACAATGGTGAATATGGTGTCTAGTTTCTTTTTATTTTTGAGTCAGGAAACTCTGATTACCTTTATTCCAAAAGTCACGAAACCCGAGTCCCTTAAAGACTTGCATCTAATCAATCTGTGTAATGGTCTTTACAAAATTATCTCCAAGGTCTTGGTTAACAAAATTATCCTCCTTAATGGGTAATTTGATACATAGATCGTACTCAATTTTTAAAACCATTTGTTTTGAAAATTTGAGTGACGTGGCTCTGGTACCAATTGTGGAAAACTAGAAGGGGGGTTGAATAGTTTTCCCTTCTTTTTCATTTTATAAAAACTTTGTTTCAAAATGTTGATTCAAATTTATTCAATTGTTTGTTTGGAAAACTTCAATTAGAGTTTAGTATGAAAATAACATATAATCAATATGATCAATTATATATGTAAGCTTTTTGAAAAACTTAGTTTTATGAATGGAGCTTTGGTCGATCTTTATATGAATACGTTTTCATTTTAAAATCTTAAAACGTTTTGTATCAAATTATCTATCAAGTTAAACTTAATATGAGAAGTGTGAATAATAATCTATTTGACCATATCATGCAATTATACACACAATCACAATATTAACTACTATGTTCAACACAATCAATCATCACAACTATATAAGCAACAACTAAGACATGTAGGCAAGCATATAAGTAAAGCGATAAATGCAAGAACAAATGATAAGAGATAAGAGAAAGGAAATGCAAACCGAACACGATGATTTATAGTAGTTCGGCTACAAGGACACCTTCCTTGTTCCTACTCCACTCCCCGAGTCACCTACTCGAGAGTTTTCTTCACTACTCAACAAGCTCCCTTTTGGCGGAGAAAACCGTACACAACTTTTGCTTACACCATTTAACGACACTAAGCTAAATGTCAAGTTCTAATAGTAGCTAGAACCAATCTCACAACACAACTTCGATCACTACACAACTTCTACACAACTTCACAACTTCACGACTTTATCACAACTTCTTCTAAACTTCACGGCTTCACAACTTCTTCACGTCTTCACGACTTCACAACTTCATCACAACTTCTTCTAAACTCCACTACTTACTCACACATCTACATCTTCACAACTACATGTTTTCTCCACACTACTACTTCCTCCCACTACTTCTTACTCACTCATTAAATCACTACTAAGTAAGATCATCTTGATCTACTTATTACATATACATAAGTCACAACTTCACATAAGCACTAACTAGATCCTAATACATCTTTGGCTTTATGATAGGGAGGATTCTTCTCTTGCACTTTGAGTGATGATAGATTGGATCACTTGAAACAAAGATTGATAATCTTATGATCAAAGGGTTTTAGAAGGATGTTTAGAGAGAATTGGATCTGAAAATTTTTGTGCAAAAGGTGAGAAAAATTCCAGGTTTGAGGTGGTATTTATAGGGAAAAATTTCTGACCAAATCTGACAAGGGAGCGTGGCCGGTCCCCTTAATTGTGTGCCGCCCCCCTTAAAATTAAGGGGGCCGCCCCTTATAATTAAGGGGGCCGCCCTACTGAAACGGCCAGTTTTTCTGTCTTTTAGTGGGGAAAGTTTATTTGGTTAAAAACTAACTGATTTTGGTTAAAAGTTTGAAATCATATATATAGTATGATTAAAACATTTTTCTTTATTACCAAAAGTGTTTTTCAAAAATATATAATATATTTATATAATTAAATAAACTTTGTATTAGTTAATTAAATACCCTTTTGATCATGAGATGTATTAAGCACTTGTTTATCCATACCTTAAGTGATTGTTGAAGCAAACTCGAGACGTTGAGATGTCGAGGCTTGTTGACGTAAGAATGCATAGAAGATTTGTGATCACAAGTAACTTAAGCATTTTACGTTATATGTTGTAACTTACATCTTTGTCATTATCAAAACATGAAGAGGATGTTTAGATTAAATATCGTAATATTCATGCCAACAATCTCCCCCTTTTTGATGATGACAAACTATGTAAACTATAACTTATAGTAAAATGTATAAGTTACTTGTTTACACTTCTTCTCCCCCTTTTGTCGAAGCAAAAAGGTGGACTCTAAGACGAGACTTATACTATGCTTGAACTCTTAAGATAGAATGTAAAAGGCGAGCTTGCATCATCGTAAGTGAAGCCTTGATCCTATCAACCTCAATGCTCCCCCTTGGTGTATGCTCAAAACTAGTTTTGGCTACCAAAGAATCGAGCGGTGAAGTAATCCTTCAAAACAAATTTAGTAGACAAGTGCACATATATATAATGATGATAATAGATATATGCATGAAACTAATAGGGGAACAATATATGGACATATTAGGTATATGCACTAAAAGTATGACACATGCAATTATTGTTTTAAAAACAACAACCTAAATCCAAAAAAAAAAAAAAATTAGAACCTAATGCAAAGATTAGAACCTAGGAAAATGTAGGAGGGATGAGCGTGAATGTAAAGGGAAGGTGATGACAAAGGGTTGACAATTATGGTTTGGATTAATATATCGTTCGACAAGGGTGGATGATAGGGAATCATGGGATTTTTAGGTGTTTTGTTTGTTGACGACCGAAGGTGGATATGTGAAATGAGGTGGTGATGAGTCGACAATACTTGAAGCTTGGATTTCTTCATTGTGTTCTTCACTTGCTAGAAAGTGGAAATGACGCATTTCGTAATGAAATTCACTTGGATGAGGTGGTGATAACTTTTGGTGGTGGAGACAATTGTGAGTTGATATATTCTTTGATGGATGGAGTGGTGTCGTCTTCATTAGTAAGGTCAATGAAGAGTTGTTTTGATGGTATGATGACAAGTTTTTGTTGGAGATGGTGGTTCTTGGTAGAGGTGACAAGTGGGTGTTGATATAGTCATTGATTGATGATGATGAGGATGGTATGGAGGAGGTAGAGGTTCCTTGAGTTGATGGTGTTTTGGATGGTGCATTGGGAGCACTAGGAGATGAACATAGAGGTGGTGGTGGTGATGGAGTGTTGGTGTAATCTTGAGTCGTCCTAATGAGTAGATACTCAATCCAATTGAGATGTTCATTGAGGAAAAAGGTTTGTTTTTCAAGGTAGGTGCAACAAATGCAATTTATGACATGGTTTTCAAGATGGATCAAATTGTTTGATGGAGATGAGTTGGTGGAGGTAGGTTGTTGATCCAAATTGCGTTGAATAAGATGCAACGCAAGAAGAGCATTAAGCTCATGAGCTTCTTTGAGCTCTTCAACGAACTTTTCATGTTCGGAGGAAGGTGATGATGGTGGAGTTGGATTGTGATTAGGGATTGAGGTTTGGTCATGAAACTTATGATTCATGTTTGGATGAGATTGATGGTTGTTGTTTTGATATTGAGTATGATCCTCAAAAGGGTCATTTGGTAGAATTGAGTGAGATGAATGTGGAAGTTTATTAGTGAGGGTGATAGTTAGGTTGTCTTGTTGAGCTAAAAGAGTGGTTTCATTTGGGTGATCATGAAAGCATGATGAAGGTATGGATGAAAGTGATTCTTCATGTGTGGATGGTAGTTTGGATGTTGTATGTGGGGTGATAACAATGATGTTAGGTTTGTTGGGAGATGATATGATGGGTTGAATGATGATTTGTGATGAAGAGAGGTATTTATAGTGTGATGATTATGTGTTTATGGAAGGATAGTAGGTGTTGGATTGGCTAGACAAAACGTGTTGGTTTAGGAGGTATGATATTGATTTTTGGTTTCTTTAGGGACATGGAAATGGTGGATAACTCGAGATTGGTAGTACAAAGGATGACTCTGTTTTGGGTGTGAGGTAGAAGGATATATGTGAGTGAGTGTGATTTCCCTTCCCATTAAATTCATGCTCATCCGGATATATTATGAGACTAATATGACCTATCGGAATATGACACTAAGGTTCTCATGAAATAAGGGTGTAGGATCTAAAGGTAAGAAAAATATACCTAGATGAATGATACATATAGAGTAAACCATGTAGAGGCATACAATCAAATCACATAGGAGCAAATAAACATCTAGAAATAACATATATGCGATATGCCATAAATCTAGGAATGAAAGCATCTAATGAGAAGCAAAGTTCATAAAAGTAAGCTTAGCGTTAGGTGCATTTAGGAAGAGCAATTTAATCAAGTTGGAGAATGAGTATGAGACTATTACTAGTGGTGCTCAATTCAGGCTAAACACGATCATTTTTACGGGTTACACACACCCAACTTCTCACATAGAAGCAATTCAACCGTTAGGTTAAATTGAATTTCTAGTCAATAGATTCTCCAGTAGTCATTCTCTTTTTAGAGGAAATTGAGTTCCTAAATTCACCTATCGAAGAGTACCAAATATGAAGTTTGCTTGATTCACTAATACTTGGCTTAATGTGACTCAAACATCATGTTTTTATGAAGGTAAGTCTACATGATATATTTTACTCACTATCCCAATAGAGATGTGTTAAATGTTAAGATAAGAGTAAACGCAAAGTTTTAATCTTTTGTTCATGATTAACCGGTTATTTGGTTTTGATGGCATATTACTTGATAAATGTGCTTGATTTAAGAATGCTCCTTAGCATATCTTGAAAAATGAATCTCATTAAGATTATTTATCTTAAATGAGATTGTGATTCACAAAAGATATCAAAACTAGACATTTATATATTCTAAAGCAAATATTATTTTCAATGATTTTTGCCAATGTTATATATCATAATTTAACTAGTATTTGAAAATGAATTTTACATGTTTATGCATTATGACTAGTTATTTTTCAATTCTAATAACTTAAATTATTTCAAAAAGAAAAGTGTAGTGCATTATCTTGTAACACAACCATTCATGCTACAAAGAAAATGAAATACATATAATATATAGTGTGTATTGTTCTTAAATATGTATTTTAGCTTGAAGTGATGATTTTAAGTAGTGTGAGCAAAGTTTACATATGTTGTTAGTTTGCTCATGTTTGGTTTTTCGGATATGACACATTTATCCATTGCTTTGCAATGTAAATTGCTTGAATATTTCGGATGAAACATCCAAGTCGTCAATCCTACTTCATTGTATATTTTATGTATGTGTTAAACATGTTATTCTAATATTTTGAACACAACTATTGGACAAGTAGATTCAATATGGCATTGTCAACACAAGTGTGAGTTATGATCCAATGCATATTCTTTTCATCTACAAAGGATGTAAATATTTTCATATCAATCTAGTGTGATTGAGTATGTAGATTCAAGACTATATCATTTGTTAAAATTTGATGTAATCTTGAAACTAAACAAATAACAATCCAATTTCTTGTCCATACTCAAAAACATGTCAATTAGATTTGATGAATATATCAACCATAATTTGAATAATGAATTGATATAATATCAAGATCTTTCTTGACCCTCACAAACACTCATTTAAAATAAATAGGCATTTTGATAGTGTGTTCCATTAATCCTAAGATTATTTATGAGTGAGATTGGTGAGTGATTGAAATTTGACTTATTACTTCATGATTGTTATAAGTTTTGTTTATGTGAAAAACTTTTCATTGTTACTTATAATGAACACACTTTAGATTTTGAAAATACTTTTTCTTTTGTATTACTACTAATGTTTTACAAAGATTCAATTTCTCTTATTAAACAACTTAAGGTAAAACAAGGTAATTTGTTGAAAATATTTAAGTGTGTTGTTAAGAATAGATTAAATTGTTTAAAATATTTAGGTGATTAGATTTAATTTATTTACAAGATGTTTGAGTAACATTAAGCCATCCATACCTATATGCAATGCAAGCATAATATTGCAATCCTAACGCAAGAAATCTAGCATAAGATCTAGTTAAGTATAAGCCAGAAAACTAGCTATAAACTAATAGAGTACAAGGCACATATGCTAAGATATTCAAATAGCTTAAGTACAAATATCAACGATTAACAAAGTAAAATCACAAATGAGTTCACATAGCACATAAAACACTTGTCGTCGTTTTGTATATTATATATACCAATGTTTACTTAGCTCGATTTTATTTGAAAATAAAATAGTTTCCTATCCATTTTAAAATTTAATTAAGATCAATATTTTAAAAACATAAATACTTAATTTTTCAAAGATATATCGACTAGGAATGCCCGACTCGAAGGAAAAGGCAAAATACAAGTTTTACGTTAAAACAAGACTCAAATTTTTGACCTTCGTGTAGTATTTTAACTTTCTGACTTATTTAAGTTTGTAATGGTTACTTGTAAGTATTTTTAAAGGAAAGTAGACTCAATTACCTTTAAAACGCCGGGTGGCACGACTTCTACGGAGTTACGGGTTAATTTTATATGATTTTTCAAAGTTTCTGAAAAACTGTCGAACAGACAGGCGGACCCCTTAAATTTAAGGGGGCCGCCCAGACAATTAAAGGGGCCGCCCATCTGATACTCAAAAATGCAATTTTTGTTAAAAATTGTTTTCTGACTATGTGGAAAGGTGTGTAACTTTCTGATTTTAAAAACGAACATATAACACTTGTTTTAAGCATAATCTTATCTCGAGCTAGTATAATTAGTGTATATAATATCAAAACCAATAGAAGTTAATCAACAAAACACTTTTCATATTAAATCCTCCTTAATGGGTAATTTGATACATGGATCGTACTCAATTTTTAAAACCATTTGTTTTGAAAATTTGAGTGACGTGGCTCTGGTACCAATTGTGGAAAACTAGAAGGGGGGTTGAATAGTTTTCCATTCTTTTTCATTTTATAAAAACTTTGTTTCAAAATGTTGATTCAAATTTATTCAATTGTTTGTTTGGAAAACTTCAATTAGAGTTTAGTATGAAAACAACATATAATCAATATGATCAATTATATATGTAAGCTTTTTGAAAAACTTAGTTTTATGAATGGAGCTTTGGTCGATCTTTATATGAATACGTTTTCCTTTTAAAATCTTAAAACGTTTTGTATCAAATTATCTATCAAGTTAAACTTAATATGAGAAGTGTGAATAATAATCTATTTGACCATATCATGCAATTATACACACAATCACAATATTAACTACTATGTTCAACACAATCAATCATCACAACTATATAAGCAACAACTAAGACATGTAGGCAAGCATATAAGTAAAGCGATAAATGCAAGAACAAATGATAAGAGATAAGAGAAAGGAAATGCAAACCGAACACGATGATTTATAGTGGTTCGGCTACAAGGACACTTTCGTTGTTCCTACTCCACTCCCCGAGTCACCTACTCGAGAGTTTTCTTCACTAATCAACAAGCTCCCATTTGGCGGAGAAAACCGTACACAACTTTTGCTTACACCATTTAACGATACTAAGCTAAATGTCGAGTTCTAATAGTAGCTAGAACCAATCTCACAACACAACTTCGATCACTACACAACTTCTACACAACTTCACGACTTCACGACTTTATCACAACTTCTTCTAAACTTCACGGCTTCACAACTTCTTCACGTCTTCACGACTTCACAACTTCATCACAACTTCTTCTAAACTCCACTACTTACTCACACATCTACATCTTCACAACTACATGTTTTCTCCACACTACTACTTCCTCCCACTACTTCTTACTCACTCATTAAATCACTACTAAGTAAGATCATCTTGATCTACTTATTACATATACATAAGTCACAACTTCACATAAGCACTAACTAGATCCTAATACATCTTTGGCTTTATGATAGGGAGGATTCTTCTCTTGCACTTTGAGTGATGATAGATTGGATCACTTGAAACAAAGATTAATAATCTTATGATCAAAGGGTTTTAGAAGGATGTTTAGAGAGAATTGGATCTGAAAATTTTTGTGCAAAAGGTGAGAAAAATTCCAGGTTTGAGGTGGTATTTATAGGGAAAAATTTCTGACCAAATCTGACAAGGGAGCGTGGCCGGTCCCCTTAATTGTGTGCCGGCCCCCTTAAAATTAAGGGGGCCGCCCCTTATAATTAAGGGGGCCACCCTACTGAAACGGCCAGTTTTTCTGTCTTTTAGTGGGGAAAGTTTATTTGGTGAAAAACTAACTGATTTTGGTTAAAAGTTTGAAATCATATATATAGTATGATTAAAACATTTTTTCTTTATTACCAAAAGTGTTTTTCAAAAATATATAATATGTTTATATAATTAAATAAACTTTGTATTAGTTAATTAAATACCCCTTTGATCATGAGATGTATTAAGCACTTGTTTATCCATACCTTAAGTGATTGTTGAGGCAAACTCGAGACGTTGAGATGTCGAGGCTTGTTGACGTAAGAATGCATAGAAGATTTGTGATCACAAGTAACTTAAGCATTTTACGTTATATGTTGTAACTTACATCTTTGTCATTATCAAAACATGAAGAGGATGTTTAGATTAAATATCGTAATATTCATGCCAACAATCTCCCCCTTTTTGATGATGACAAACTATGTAAACTATAACTTATAGTAAAATGTATAAGTTACTTGTTTACACTTCTTCTCCCCCTTTTGTCGAAGCAAAAAGGTGGACTCTAAGACGAGACTTATACTATGCTTGAACTCTTAAGATAGAATGTAAAAGGCGAGCTTGCATCATCGTAAGTGAAGCCTTGATCCTATCAACCTCAATGCTCCCCCTTGGTGTATGCTCAAAACTAGTTTTGGCTACCAAAGAATCGAGCGGTGAAGTAATCCTTCAAAACAAAGTTAGTAGACAAGTGCAGATATATATAATGATGATAATAGATATATGCATGAAACTAATAGGGGAACAATATATGGACATATTAGGTATATGCACTAAAAGTATGACACATGCAATTATGTAGATCTAAAAAGATTTTCTTTTAGTGCAAATGTTGAGCAATATGTACAACGAGTAACCGAGTCCCTATCAGTTCGTGAAGTTGCATATCAAACCAAATATTTGGGCCTTCCTTCGATCATTGGTAGATCTAAAAAGATTGTCTTTCAATCCCTTCTGGATAGGATAAAGAAAAATCTTGGAGGATGGAAGGAGAATACCCTCTCAATTGCAGGGAAAGAAGTGCTTATTAAATCTGTTGCTCAAGCCATGCGTATGTACGTGATGAATATTTTTCTTCCTAATACACTTAATTGTTGATATTCACAAAGATTTAAATTTATTTTGTTGGGAAATGATGTGTTTTTAAATTTGAGGGAGGTATTGGCTTTCAGCATTTAGGGCTTTTCAACAGGTCCTTACTTGCGAAGCAAGTGTGTCGCTTGATTACAACTCCAACTACATTGGTTGGTAAGATATCTGGTGCAGTTTTATTGCAGTCAAATTATTAGTCCATAAGGGTTGTAAGTGGAACATAGGCGATGGTCGTAGTGTCATGTGTTGGAAGACTTTTGGCTTGCTGATCACAGGAGATTCGGACCAAAACCATATAAAAGTGAGGTAAATTATGTACGTGATTTGTTAAACAACGAAGGTGATGATTGGAACTATGAACAACTAACATCTTTGTTTCCACATAATATTGCCAACAAAATTGTGTGCTCTTTTGTGAGTCAATCGAAGTCTCATACTTTGTAGAAGTATAACGTCTCGGGAGGAGAATTCTCATGCAAATCAGCTTACCAATTGGCTCTTGAAACATCACAAGAACTGGTACAAAACATTTCAGAAGAAGTTATCAAGTTTTTTCATGCTACACAACTGCAAGCATGGTGATGGCAAACCAGTTGAAGATTATGTGACTGAGATGAAAGAATCTTTTGATCAGCTTCACAGAATTAGATTTGGTTACCCCGACAATGTGCAAGTGCACTTGATCAATAGGTCCCTTAACAAGGACTTTGCTGGTTTTGTCAAGAATTTCAACATGCACTACTCGGGGAATACAGTCTCAGAACTACTCGCATTGCTTGTTGATTATGAGAAAAGTCTACCAGCCAAGGTCAAGGCTCCTACCCCGCAAGTGTTGGCGATTCATGGGGGGAGAATCCAGAAGAAATTGCATGTGAACAAAGGCAATGGGAAAGGTGATAAAGGCAAGCAGGTCATGGCCTATCAACCACAACCCAAGATGAAGCAGCATCAGCCTAAGCAGAACAAGGTGAATCCTCCAAACAATAAGGATCAGGCTTGTCACCACTGTCATGAAAAGGGTCATTGGAAGCGCAATTGTCCTCTCTACATTCATGACTTGCGACAGAAGAAGCAGGGTAATGAGGCTGGTAACCCCAGTACTTCAGGTGTGTTCTTTATGATTGAATTATTCACTCTTACTCCTAAATTGAATTCATGGGTATATGATACGGGATGTGGCATTCATATTTGCAATACCTTGCAGGGGTTTAGAGTTGAGAGAAAGCTGGCCTATGGACAACAATTCTTGCACGTGGGTAACGGAGCACATGCAGAAGTTGAAGCTATAGGAGTTTTTAATTTAGTGTTGCCTTCGGGCCTAGTACTATCTTTAAATAATTGTCATTATGCACCGTCAATTGTTAGAGGTGTAATTTCATTTTCATGTTTGTTGAACCTTGGTTTTGAGCATACTATTACTAGAAATGGAATTTCAGTTTCTTTAAATGGTGTTTTTTATTTTAATGCTATTGCTGTGAATGGTGTCTTTGAAATTGATATGAATGATAATGATAATGCTTTTGTTAAAAATAATTCAATGTATAGCATCAGTAATAAGAGAATCAAGAAAGGTCTGGATTCGTCTTATCTTTGGCATTGTCGACTTGCTCACATTGGCAAGGCTCGCATGGAAAAGCTGCAACATGATGGGCTTTTAGAAAAGATCAATGATGAATCATTTGATAAGTGCGAATTTTGCATTGCTGGGAAGATGACAAAGAAACCCTTTAAAAATAGGATTGAAAGGGCTAATGATCTACTTGGTCTTATTCATACAGATATGTGTGGACCACTTAGACATGTGTCAAGGAGAGGTGCTAGCTACTTCTTAACATTTACGGATGATTACAGCCGTTATGGATATGTTTATTTACTTAAACATAAACATGAGGTATTTGAAACATTCAAAGTGTTTAAAGCAGAAGTAGAGTTGCAACTTGGAAAGAAGATTAAAGCTCTTTGATCTGATATAGGTGGTGAATACCTGAGTCAGGAGTTCATAGATTACTTAGCTAAGGAGGGAATTGTCCAGCACCTTACTTCTCCATATACTCCACAACAAAATGGTGTATCTGAGAGAAGGAATCGTACATTGCAAGACATGATACAATCTATGTTTAATCTAACAACTCTTCCTTTCTCGTTTTGGGATTATGCCTTAGAATCTGCGGTTCGCATTCTTAATATGGTTCCAACAAAGAAGGTTGATAAGACACCATATGAGTTATGGACTGGAAAAGCTCTTAACTTGTCTTATCTTAAGGTCTGGGGTTGTGAGGCATATGTTAAACGTGACTCAGCAGACAAACTCCAACAAAGATCTGTGAAGTGCAACTTCGTAGGATACCCTAAGGAAACTATGGGTTACTACTTTTATTACCCACCTGAAAATAAAGTTTTGTTGCAAGGTATGGAGACTTCTTGGAAAAGGAGCTCATATCTCAAGAATTCAGTGGGAGAGTATATGATCTGGAAGACGATCATGAAGATGCAGCACCTTCTGAAAACACTAGCCAACTTCCTGTGGAACCTGAAAGTTTAGGTCCTCCACCTGAAGTTGAAGTGGTTCCCATTCGTAGGTCAACTAGACCTGTGAAAGCTCATACACGTCTATGTCTTAATGTAGAGTGTGAAGGTAACTTACTAGGGGATCTTGATGAACCTACAAGTTATAAGGCTGCCATGAATGGTCCTGAAAAGGAAAAATGGCAGGTTGCTATGAATGGGGAAATGCAATCCATGAAAGACAATGAAGTCTGGGAAGAAGTAGACCTACCTCCGGGTGCCAAGTTAGTTAGGAGTAAATGGCTCTACAAGAAAAAGACTGATATGGATGGCATTGTACACACCTATAAGGCCCGTTTGGTAGCTAAAGGCTATACTCAAACTTTTGGTGTTGACTATGAGGAGACCTTTTCTCTTGTAGCTGACATTAGGTCAATTAGGATTCTTATAGCCATAGTTGCTTACTATGACTATGAGATTTGGCAAATGGATGCCAAAACCGCCTTCTTAAATGGTCGCCTAGATGAAGACATCTATATGGAGCAGCCTGAGGGGTTTGTGAATCCAGAATTCCCAAATCGTGTATGCAAACTTCAAAGATCCATTTATGGATTGAAGCAAGCATCACGACAATGGAATAAGAGATTTGGCAGTGAGATTAAGAAGTATGGATTCACTCAAAATCTTGATGAGCCATGTGTATATCACAAAGCTAGTGGGAGTAATGTAATTTTCCTTATTTTATATGTTGATGACATATTGATCATGGGAAACGACATTCCAAGTTTGCAAAAGGTTAAGGCATATCTTGGAAGTTGCTTTTCTATGAAAGATTTAGGGGAAGCTGCATTTATTCTGGGAGTTAAGATATATAGAGATAGATCTCAGCGATTAATTGGATTAAGCCAAAGTGCTTACATTGATAAAATATTGAAGAGATTCAATATGCAAAATTCCAAGAAGGGATATTTACCAATGCAAGAACAACATGGCTTGAGTAGCAAAGTTTGTGCTTCAACACCTGCAGAGGTGCAACGCATGAAGAGGGTCCCTTATGCTTCGGCTGTGGGATCTATTATGTATGCGGTGAAAATCACAAGGCCTGATGTGGCATTTGCTTAGAATTTAACCAGTCGATATCAGCAGAATCCAGGTGAAGCTCACTGGACTGCTGTTAAGAATATTCTTAAGTACCTTAGGGCTACTAAAGATATGTTCTTAGTTTATGGGGGTACTCAATCTGTAGAACTTGATGTTACAGGTTACTACAATGCTTCTTGGAAAGGTGATAAGGATGATACTAAGTCTCAGGCGAGTTATGTCTTTGTCATTAATGGAGGAGCTGTGGATTGGAGGAGCAGAAAGCAGAGAGTACTAGCGATTTCTGCTATAGAAAGTGAGTATATAACTGCTTCAGAAGCTGCAATAGAAGCTGTTTGGATTAGGAAGATTGTTTCAGGGCTTGGGGTTATGCCTTCGATTCGACGACCTATAAAAATGTATTGTGACAATTCAGCTACAATCACATTTGCCAATGAGCCTGGAATCATGAGAGGCACCAGACATTTCCCGATTGAGCATCACTATGTTCGAGAACAAGTCGAAATAGGTGAAATCGAAATGCTCAAAGTTCACACAGATGATAACTTAGCAGATCAGTTAACAAAGCATCTACCTGGCACCAAGCTTTACAAGCATGTTGAAGGCGTAGGACTTAGATTAGCTGAAAGTTTCATGCCCATTTGTGATTAGTATTTGGATAAGGGATGTAATGTACAATTATTATTTTAATGAAATAAAATATTGTTTATGTTTATTTATTCATTGTCTTAATAATATATCATATATTTGCATGTTTAAATCCATGAATAAATTATTATTCTAAATTGTCCGTTGTCAATTAATGATATGGGAATATCATTAAACTAAGACAAATTTGAATATTGGTTTAGGATATACTTGAAAGTATATTGATGCGTAGTCATACCAATTTCACATGATATTCAATAAATTGAATATAGGACTTATCCCAACAATATGATTTAATATTTAATGTGAGAATCATATTTAAAGTTATCCTCAGACTTGAGATACCAGATAAGAGTCATGGATGTAGTGCATTTTTGTGAAGCAATCTACCGCTCACCGTAACAGGCAGTTATAAGGGTTGTTTTCAGAAGTGTTGAAAAGTTCATGGGTTATTCTTGCAGTTATAAGGGTTTGTTCCTTCTGATTTGTTCTGAAGCTTAATACTGCTCGGCCCCTCGTAGGATTGACAAAATGTTTGTATGGCCATGCCCAAAGTCTATCTGGAATACGTTCAGATATTTTGGTAATTTTATTCAATCATAAAGAGACGGGAAACAGAATATTAATAAAGAATCTCACATCTTTATTAAATGTAGTATTAGAAACGAAAGGATAATTATAATGATGAATCATTAAAGGTTTTTTCAGAAAACCTAGCTCGAGTTGTGCTGGGGGCATTGGAGTGTTGCAAGACGCCAACCAATTTTACTATTAATAATATATACGAGTGGGAGCTGCTAAATATACGTATATATATATATATATATATATATATATATATATATATATATATATATATATATATATATATATATATATATATATATATATATATATATATATTAATGTGTAAATGTCTAGTATCGAACCCGAGACCTCGTGATTGCACACATTACAAATGAGTATTAAGGAAAAATAATAAATGTTTTATTATATTTATTATTAGAAACGAGAATATAACGACCGTTAGTACTTAACGGTAAAGGGAATAACAACTATTAGACGAAAGAGATAAAAAGGGTATTTATGTAATTTGGTAACCAAGGAAGGGTCTAGAACCCCCCTCCTTGGGTTGGGTCGGCCGAACACCTCAATGGGGCAACCCATTGCCTTAGCTTGTTCCCAAAGCTATCCTGATTACTATATAAACAAACCTAGGGTAATTGTTTTCATAATCTTTTATGCACACAATTATCCCTAACTTACCCCTTCTCTTCTTTTGGTCTAAAACCGATCGGCAAACACCCCTCAGGGTTGTGGGTCGTTTTTTGTTAAACAAAAAATAATACTTATGTAGTTACTTGCATAACCTTGATACGGTTTAATTTTTGTGTACAAGAACGAGGTAATAACTTATTATAGTTATTATCAAGAGATCGATAAACAAAACGGTAAGGGGTTTATCATTGATCTATTTTACACAAGTTCAAGGTTATTGAAGTGCATCGGGTACGTTCCTATTTATGTTTTAGTTAATATTTATGTGTTATACTTGATCCTTGCTTCCGCAAAACGTGTACTTTGATTGTCATATTCTAACATTGCACATGGCCACCGCTTAACGAGGGCCACAAAATTTCATGCACTTTATTATATGTATATACACAACATGAGGCTTGAGTTTAATTAGTTCACGTACTAGTGATACATGTGTATTTTCTATGTGTGTTTAAGGGTATCTTTGTGGTGATGGCACGGGGCTACTGAAATCCATGAGACGGCCCTGCCGATGTTGCCCGATTCTAGCTTGTTGTCCCATTTACAACCATAAGTGTTTAGTAGAAATTATATAACAAACAAAAAGAAGTGCCGTGGTAGCACAGAATTTCAAACATCTTTGTGCATCTTGAGTGACAACGATTGCATTTGGGGTAAAGGAGTTATTGATGATGTTTGTTTTTTGAGATAATGTTTATAAGACCAGTGCCTTCAACACCATTAGAATGTGTAAAAGAAGCAACAATTCTTATCTATTTATTTCCTGCAGCATGATGAATTGATGATTAAATATATGTTGGAGGTTTCTATAATTATAAGAGCCCGTTCGTCAAATTATTTATTAACTTAAATTTGTTTGATACTTGGGTAATAAGTTTGAAGTTGAACCATAATAGGTATAAAATAAGTGGGTCATTAATATCTATCAAAGGCAATTGTTCAAAAATGATGTTTTGACCTGCTTTTGAGTAAGAATCATTTTATGATGACATGATGTTTAGTTGGAGCATAAAGATATTTAAAATGAAAAACATGTTTTTATTAGATTGGTATCAAGAGTAACGCAGTTTGACTTTTCAGAAGTCCAATTTAATGCTAATTCAAATAAAGGTCAATAAAACAAAACATGCTTATGCTGGATCAGCTTCTTACAACAGAACTTGATAACATAAATAATAAAACACGCACAAAATCCGAACTCATGTGATGTTACTTGTAAAATCTTGAACGAGGCAACCAACTGAAGCATATGATGAGCCACCCTTAGTCACGGACGCCCTGCTCAATCTGCTCATCTCTTTCACTTTTTTTCTGACCTCATCATCCTCCATCAGACGTCTTATCCCTCTCTCTATCTCCTCTGCTGTGATAATGACCATATCGCCCTCTGGATTAAACACATTGTTCTGATAATCCATTTTAATCTCGACCGCTAATCCCAGCTCCACCACCATTCCAAATGCATTCATTTGTTGGTCTGTATATATTGGCCATGTTGCCACTGGCACACCAAACCACAAACTCTCCAACATTGAGTTCCAACCACAATGGGACACGAATCCTCCCACCGCTGGATGAGCTAACATCGCCACCTGTGGGGCCCATCCTATCACTTTTCCTATTCCCTTGGTACGCTCCAGGAAACCATCTGGCAGTACTGCTCCTGGATCAGCAAAATCGTCAGGGAGAACTTTGAATGACTGTGTAGGTAGAGGGGGTCGGCGTAGGGACCACACGAAGCGATATCCACTGTGCTCTAAACCATATGCTATCTCCTTCACTTGAACCTCCTCAAAACATCCTATACTCCCAAAACACAAGAAAACCACAGAAGAAGGCGGTTGATCATCCAACCAGCTAATGACATCTTTGTCCTCGGATTTTCCAGCAACACCGTCTAGATTAAGTATGGGTCCCACCGGATACACTGGCGGGAAGTTGGTTTTTGAGAACGACTTGATTGCGTGTGTTTCCAGCTCCAAGAATGTATTAACCAGTATCGCTTTAGCCTCTCTCATTTTCCTAATAGAATACATCAAAAAGTCCATCCCGTCCTCTGTCTGGTACACCTGAGGCAATACCTTTGTAGGTACCGGCTTAACAAAGCTCGGAAGTAGTATTTCACCTTCCGCCTTACTCAACTCAATAACATAATCTTGGTTCTGATCTGCACATAATGTCTCCATATACACTTTAAATCCAAGAAACGCTGCATTAGAAGTGAAAAACACATATGTTGGCACATTAAACTCATTAGCCACATCTATCATAGTGCTAGATAATATGTCTACAACGAACCCAACAAGGTGACCAAAATGAGGTTGGTTTATCATATCAGCAACAGCATTTCTAACATATTTGCTATGACTATCAACGTATTCACGAAACGAAGTAAAAGGGGCTTTTGGGTTGAGCTTAGGTGTGGATTCGTCATGAGGGAGTTCAATGAAGCGTATTCGTTCAATAGCATTCTTAGCCAACGAATCAATGTAGCTAGCGAGAGCTAAAGAAGTGAAAGGAGGGCTTATAATGAGTACTGTTATAGAAAGCCTTTGATCACGATTAACGAGTACTTTTGCCATCCCGATGGTGGACATTATGTGACCAACACCTGGGATTGGGATGAATATGAGCTCTGCTACTTTGTTTGCCATGAGTTGATTGTTTGTTTGAAGCTTGTTTTCTGTTTAAGTTTTGGGCACTATTTATATAACAAAAGATTGAGTTGATGTCATTGCATTGCTGGCAGTACTTTGAATCTAATGTCAACATAAGAAATAAATAAAGTAGATTTTTTTATTATGTTTAAACAATCTACAGTCAGATATGTTATTTCGTGCTTAACAAGTAGACTTGGTCACAAAGAATATGGACCACGTGAAAGAGACATGCATGGGTTCACTAAACAAATACTACATTATTGGACTTTTTATAGTTGCCAGTTAAAATAAGGGAGGTGATTGGCACACTCTTAAATCTTATTGGGACACTCCATTGTACAAGTAGTTAAAGCATCTTACACTTAATGTACAACTGTCTGTTGCATACAGTGGAGTGTCCCAATAAATTTGAAGAGTGTGCGAATCATTTCCCTTAAAATAACTAACAGCTAAATATGAATAATGAGGCAAAGTGTGTCGATCGGGTCGGGTTGAGTCATGGGTCAAAATGGGTTGGGGGTCAAATGGGTCATGGGTCAATTGGGCTCAGTTGACATGATGGGCCTAGAAGGTCACAGGGAAATGGGTTAATTAATTGTAATAATCATATCAAAACATGTAAATAAAAGAAACAATACCACCTTTGAAAGATGTCACCTGCCGGTAGACCCATTCAGGATTAACTTCCTAGTTTCTGCAAATCCTGTTGGGTAAAGTAGATGATCCAGATTGACACAGTTACAACGGTTTGAAAGATGTCACCTGCCGGTAGACCCATTCAGGATTAATTTAGGATTGTCGGTTTTATGAATAAGTATATTTTTTTTGTTATATGAACTGTAATTGTGGCAAACGTGTCGACAGCTTGGTCATAGTGCGTGGATTGATATATAATCTGGTCATGATACTTTGTACGTATATTTAGCTCCTCACTAGTCATCCGGCTGTTTAGTTTTATGAACTTCGGCATTAATATAAAAAATAAATTAAGATATTGAAAATAACTGATCAGAAATGATTGTAGACCAGCTTATGCTTGTCTTTTTTCTTTTTTCTTTTTGAACAGAAGCTTATGCTTGTCTGCTATTGATAAAAATATACTTCAGGTCCAGTTTGATGGGGAAAAAAAAAGGTACATGAGAATCACATGTTTTACAACCAATCAATTATTGTACATAGATAATGCCATGCAAATCATAGGACTTTTGTTTGCAATACACAATTGGTATATCAGTTTGAATTTCGCTTGATTTGGTTGTTTGATTTTGTGAGACCGATGTTGCCTGATTCTAGCTTGTTGTCCCATTTCCAACCAAGTGTTCAGTAGAAATTATATAACAAATAAAAAGAAGTGCCATGATAGCACAGAATTTGAAACATGTTTGTGCATCTTGAGTGACAACGATTGCATTTCGGGTGAAGGAGTTATAGATGATGCTTGTTTTTTAAGATAATGTGTAAAAGAAGCAACAATTCTTATCCATTTATTTCCTGCAGCATGATGATAAAATATATGTTGGAGGTTTCTATAATTATAAGAGCCTGTTCGTCTTAATTTGAATTTGTTTTATACGGTAATAAGTTTGAAGTTGGACCATAATACTTATAAAATTAGTGGGTCAGTAATATCTATCAAAAAATCAGACGGTAATTCCAATCTGATGAGAATAATACAAACAGACGGCAATTAATATCTTTCTTATATAAATCCATATGCTTTGTCCCTATGCCCATAACATTGCTAGGACTAATTGATCACATAATCAGAAGAAAAACATCACAATAAAACATTTACAAGCCAGAAAGAATGGCAGATACAGTTGCTGAGCTCGTATGCATTCCCGCTCCAGGTGTTGGTCATATCACATCCACCATAGAGTTCGCTAAACTGCTTGTTAATCGTGACAAACATATCTCCATAACCATAATAGTCATCAAGCCACCTCCTGGCTCGGATATGAATGCCTACACCAAATTATTTGCCAGAAAAGCTATAGATAGAATACGATTCATTGAAGTACTCCCACAAGATGAAACCCTACCAAAATTTGACCCCGAAGCTCCCATAACTTTCATAAATGATTTAATCAAAGTTCATGGCAAACACGTGAAGAACATTGTAGCGGATATGATTAATCAATCTGGCTCTAATCAGGTTGCATTCGTCATTGACATGTTTTGTGTCAGCATGATGGATGTAGCCAATGAATTCAATATTCCTTATATATTCTTCACTTCTAGTGCTGCTTTTCTTGGATATAAGTTGTACATCCAAACCCTTTGTGATACTCCAAGACATTTTCGCATTGAGCAACTCAGACAGAGAAATACAGATTCCAAGCTTCGTCAAGCCAGTGCCCGCAAAGGTCTTTCCTGCTGTGTATCAGGCTCAAGAAGGGTTGGACTTTCTTGTGTATTGTGTTCGGAAATTCAGACATGCCAAAGCTATAATTGTTAATGCTTTCTTTGAATTGGAAACGCATGCAATCGAGTCATTCTCTTCCGACACCACATTTCCACCGGTGTATCCAGTGGGACCTGTCCTCAACCTAGATGTTGCTTCGGATACTAATGATGTCATCAGTTGGTTGGATAGACAACCACCAGCCTCAGTAGTTTTCTTGTGTTTTGGGAGTATGGGGAGTTTTGATGAGGCCCATGTAAAGGAGATAGCACGTAGTTTAGAGCGTAGTGGCCACCGTTTCTTGTGGTCACTGCATCAATCTCCTTCACCGGAGCATGCAATGGAAGTCACTAGTGATTATGAGGATCCAGGAGAAGTATTGCCAAAAGGATTCCTGGAGCGGACAGATGAATTAGGAAAAGTGATTGGTTGGGCTCCACAAGTGGCAGTGCTTGCTCATCCTGCAGTGGGGGGATTTGTGTCCCATTGTGGGTGGAACTCGATTTTGGAGAGTCTGTGGTTCGGAGTACCAATGGCAACATGGCCGATGTACGCTGAGCAACAGATAAATGCATTTAAATTGGTGGTGAAGACGGGATTGGTGGTGGAGATTAAGCTGGATTATAAGATAAATGTGTTTAATCCAAAAGGCAATTTAGTCATTGTTGCGGCAGATGAGATAGAGTACGGCGTACGACAAGTCGTGGAGGACGACAAGATACGATTTAAAGTGAAAGAGACAAGCAAAATGAATAGGAATGCTGTGATCCAGGATGGTTCGTCCTATGGATACATTGGCTCCCTCGTTCAGGATTTCATGAGTAACCTAAGATGAGATCAACATTTAAACAAATGATGTTAGTTATGTGTAATCAATGAAAGTTAGGGTTCTTTGCCTCTTAAGTTAGTGTGTTGGCCGGAATGCAATAACGCGAAACACAGCTGATCATCCATCACAAATGAGCACATCATAACAAAAAGCTAGCATTGTATATAGAGTTTTTTAGGTAAACCCGGTATATTAGAAAAATAATATTAGAAAAATAATTAACAAAGCATGTACTTTTAAAAATAATTAACATAATATTTAATTAATATTTTTTCATTATATAAAATCAAAGGAATTCTTCAAATTTTAGCCGGCCATCGTATCATCTTATTCGACGTCCTCATCTCCTTAATTAGTCCT
Organism: Artemisia argyi; assembly: GCA_030686995.1. NCBI lineage: Eukaryota > Viridiplantae > Streptophyta > Magnoliopsida > Asterales > Asteraceae > Artemisia > Artemisia argyi. Next base: position 139,400,929 of record CM060685.1, read on the forward strand.
TGTCATTTCTGACCCCCTTATCGGCGACACTGATATGTACTACTTGATTCAGACGTCATCGTTCAAAGGAACTGTCTTTTATGATTCCAATTTCAACAATATTAGGTATCGAACGTTTGTGTTTGATCCGCTACCATTACAAAGCCCAATATCATAAGTAGTTCATAAGATACTAAAGAACAATAAGAAAAGGAAAAATTGTTCAAAAATACATCCAACTTGGCACCTTTTTACTATTGTATGCTATGAACTTTTTTTTTCCTATTATATACACGATCTTTCTTAATCTTTCCTATTATATACACGAATTTTCTTAATCTTCCTATTGTATACATGAATCTGACATGGCATGGAGTTAATTACATAAATTTATATGAATCGTCCATGTGGCTCAAAACAATTACACCATTCGTCCTTAAAATAATTACATAAAAGCTCCCTGTAACTCAAGAGTTAAAATATTTGCATCGTTAGTCCTCATTGACTATTGACTTAAAATATTTGCATCGTTAGTCCTCATTGAGTTAAAATATTTGCATCGTTAGTCCTCACTGCCACCGCCACCACCACCGGCCACCACCACCACCCACCACCACCACCGCCACCTACCAACACCCACCGCCACCACCCACCACCTCCACCCACCACAGCCACCACCACCTACCTCCACCACCACCACCGCCCACAACTGCCACCTACTAACACCCACCGCCACCACCCACCACATCCACCCACCATCGCCACCACCCACCACCTCCACCCACCACCGCCACCACCACCGCCCACCACCACCGCCCACCACCGCCACCTACCAACACCCACTGACACCACCCACCACCTCCACCCACCACAGCCACCACCACCTACCACGACCACCACCCACCTCCACCACCACCCACCTCCACCACCGCCACCACCCATTTCTGGTCTGAATCATCAAAAGGCAACGTTAGTCCATTTACCATCGCCACCACCCACCTCCACCACCACCACCCACCTCCACCACGGCCACCCACCGCCCACCACCTCCACCCACCACCGCCACCACCACCGCGGTGGGTGTTGGTGGGTGGCTTTGGGTCGTGATGGCGGTGGGTAGTGGTGGATGGCGGTGGGTAGTGGTGGCAGTGGTGGGTTTTGGTGGTGGTGGTGGTGATGATGGGTGGTGGTGGGTGGATGCGGTGGTGATGGTGGTGTTAATGGCGGTGGGTGGTGGCGGTGGGTGTTGGTGGGTGGTAGTGGTGGTGGTGGGTGGTGGTGGCGGTAGGTGGTGGGTGGTGGTGGGTGTGGGTGGCGGAGGTGGAGGTGGGTGGTGGTGGCGGTAGGTGGTGGTGGTGGTGGTGGCGGTGGTGGTTTGGTTGGTGGTGGTAGCGGTGGTGGGTGGAAGTGGTGGGCGGTGGTGGTGGTGGGTGGCGGTAGTGGGAAGTGGTGGTGGTGGGTGGTGGTGGTGGCCGGTGGTGGTTTGGTAGTTGGTGGTGGCGGTGGTGGGTGGAGGTGGTGGGTGGTGGCGGTGGGACCTTAATTAGGACTAACGATGCAAATATTTTAACTCTTGAGCTACATGGACCTTTTATGCAATTGTTTTAAGGACGAATGGTGTAATAGTTTTGAGCCACAGGGATGATTCATGTAAATTTATGTAATTAACTCAATGCCACGTCAAATTCATGTATACAATAGGAAGATTAAGAAAGTTCGTGTATATAATAGGAAAAATTAAGAAAGTTCGTGTATATAATAGGAAAAAAAAAGTTCATAGCATACAATAGTAAAATGTGGCAAGTTGAATATATTTTTGGACAATTTTCCCATAAGAAAACCATAATTTTTAGAAAGTGTGTACGAAAGTATCTGTGGAAAATGTAAAACACTTATGAATGAATCCAACCAACCACTCCTTGATTCAATATATTCACTTATAGTATCAATACAAGAAACCAGAAAAGACAATAGATCACAACTTGATGATCTATGATAAAAGTACAGAAGAACAAATAATTGGATCAATCAAACGATTAACAAGACAAAAAGATTTTGCAGTAGACTTTGAGAGACATTGATGAGAATACAATTGTGTGAAAAACTATCAAACCTAATGCATTCTTAAATAGGCTTCATCTTTGAGAGTTAACAGCTTCAGTCCCTCCAAAATATGAAACACGCCAAACAAAGAAAGACATAACAGGTTAGTGTTAGTAAGTTTCTGTAATGATAGAAACAGTCCCTCAAAGTTTGATAGGTATTTCAACACCCCCCCCCCCCCCTTCAAACTTTCACACCAAACATGTCTAACATACCCAACTGATCACACAAAAACTTATGAGTTTTACAGTCTAAAGCTTTGGTCAAAACATCAGCAATTTTCTGAGAAGTGTGAATTTTCTCAGTCTTAATAACACCAGCTGAAACCTTCTCTCTAACAAGATGAACATCAATCTCAAAGTGTTTCGTTTTTTCATGAAACACAAGATTTCCATAAATTTGCAAAGCAGAACTGTTATCACAGTCCAACACCACAGGTAACAAATCACTAAAACCCATATCACCAAGAGGATTAGATAAACAAATAACCTCACAAATACAAGAAGCAATGCTTCTGTACTCAGCTTCAGTTGATGATCTAAATAGAGCGGATTGTTTCTTACTTTTCTAGGTAACTAAAGAGTCACCCAAAAAAACACAATAGCCAGACACAGATTTCATGGTAACATGATATCTTGCCAAGTCTGAATCAGCATAAGCTTTAAGCTTAAGATTGCCTTTTTTTGTTAATTTGACACCATTACCGGGTGAACCTTTTAAGTATCTTAATACCCTTTGATGAGTGGCCATTTACTCATCATTTTAGGCCCGAAATACCCACCAAAACAACCAAAAACACCCAAAATTGACCATATAATGTTATAAATATTTTTGGAGTGTGTTTTTGTGTGTTTAAGGTACAAATGGATTGAAAACAAGGCAAAAGTGAGCAAAAGTGAGCAAAACGGAGCATGGATGGGAAATCGGAGCAAAATAGAGCATTACCGGATCGATTCGATGCAATTTTGAAGAAAATGACAAAAAGTCAAAGTCGAAGTCAATCCCGGCAATGTGACATGGGGGGAGGCATGGAAAACCAAACCGAAACCCTAATCACCCACTTTCCTTTACACTTAACCAAATTACCAAATTACCCTCACCCGACACCAAAATCACCAATTTACCCTTTTACCCCTAAACTTAAATGCCAAATCAATTTTAAAACCAAAAACCTTTTTCCAAATCAAATTTCACTTTTTAAAAATAAAAACCAAAACATTTCGACAAAACTTATTAGTATTTTGTTTTTATTAAGTTATTATTATTATGATTATTATTACTATTATTATTATTATTATTAGTACTATTATTTACTACTATTATTAGTAGTATTCTTATTAATAATATTTTTATTAGTAACATTATAATAATTATTATTATTACTATTATATTTATTAATTAAAAAATTTACAAAGTCAGTTTATTGAAACTAATTAGTTTTACTAATCATTTTTATTTTACCTAAACTACTAACACTACTAATAAAACTACTAATCCTTAATATTAAACTAAACCACTACAACCCACCCAACCCACATCACCACATAACCAAATCCAACCCATCCCCGTTTAATATAAAACCCTTTCACTCTGTTTAACACCCCGTAAAACCCACTTTGACCTTCAAAAGTCAAACACCCAAAACCCATTGGTGCCAAAACAGGGTATCCCTCCCTCCCCTGTCACTTTCCTTTCCAGCTAACTTCAAATGCAAACAAGAAGTCACATGCTATCTTGCCACTCCACATCCACCTCATCACTCATCAAGATCAGATGGCTCAAATTAGCCGCTTTGGCACCAAGTTCAATCCAAGGGCTGCTAATTGTCCAAAGAAACACAAAGATGGATTGAAGCTTGACTCACTCACATAAGAAACACAAGAGGATGTGGACAAAGATGGATGAAACCCTAGAATTCATAGTATAAATAGAATGTTATGTATGTCACTTGAAGGCAGTTAGGGTTTAGTTTAAATTTTAGTCTTTTACTTGTCTCTAAGTCTTATTGTACTTTTTATTTTTAATCAATGCAAATTTTAGCTCTTTAAATCTTCTGTTTTTAAAATAGTGCTTAATTTAGAATTCTTTTTTATGATATACCTCAAAAAGTTAATTGATAGCTTATTTGAAGTTTAGTTGTTGATTACTTAAGCTCTTTCAAGTTCTCATTTCCTGTTTCAATCTAAAAAAATAAAATAAAAAAATCACAAAAAAATCAAAAATACCTTTGCAAAAGTGGAAAGCATGGAAGTTTCTGTAAGGGATTGGCAAGAGCGACTTTACCTAGCTTGTAAAACAAGCTAGGAGCTTGTAGCTACCCCTTGTGGGTGCCCTTGTTCAGCTAGGGCCCAAGTTAAGTCCTATTTTTCTGATTTTAGCTTATTTTTCATAGTTACTGTAGCAACTGATTAATTGTGCTTATTCTATGTTAATTTATTGTTTATTATGCTTGTTTGTAGTTTGCATAGTTTGTTATAGAATTTGGTACACATTTGTGCAAGTTTGCTTGTTAACAGTCACCTTTTAGCTTTACCTTGCTTATTGTTATTGCTTATCTTAACTGCTTTTTTGTACTTGGAATTTGTTTCTTAGGTGTTTAGTAACTCAACCTAACTTTTGTGTTCAAAATTCTATTTCAAAAATTAGTTTTAACAGAGATTTTCAAAACAGTCCACCCACAAGGAGTGTTTGGCACAACATTATTATTTGACCCAAAATTGTTTTTGACCAAAAAGCCAACTTGTTTCAGCTTTAGTTTAGGATTAAAAGTAGTTTGGAAGTAAAAAATATCATTTTCACATAGCATTTAAGTAGTTTAGTTTGTGTTCAAAACTTTCATTTTCAACAACTGATTGCATAAGTAGTTAAGTTAGAATCTAGGAAAAGCCTTCATAGTTGTAATTTCTGCCATAGATTGGCTCACTATAGGATATATTAGTTGTTAGTTATCTTTTAGTCTAGCACTTTTAGTCTAAATGCCCACTTTCTACCCATTCTAGATACCCACTGCTGCACCTTAATTTGTCCACTGCCCCATTTTAATCCAAATTCTAGATAGGTTAGGAAGAGATTTTGAGTTTGTCTTTGGTTGCATTAGTAGTTCATAGGCAGTCCTTTACTAGTATTAGCTTATATTTCTATTTTGAACTTAAGTTGTAGCTTTAAACTAAGACTGCAAGTGGAGATTTGAGACAAGACCTGACCAAACACTATTCTTATCAGCTCCTTGTTAAGCCCTTATAAAAGCTCTAAAGTACTTGAAACTTGTTCCTTTTGTTCTTTTGTTGCTGGTTGTTATTGTTTCAACATTTTTTATGCTTAATCTTATCTTATTATAGCTTTATTTTTGTGCTCAAAGACCCCCCTCATAAGCTGTTTCACCTGTGTATTTAGGTTTAACTTGTTGTTTTCTTGAGCATTCATATGCTTATCTGTTATCTCCTATTGTTTTGAGTTAGCATAGTTGAGTTAGGGTAGCTATTAGGTGTATTTAGCTTATTAGGTGTAGGAATTAGTTTATGTAGGCTTGGAGCTTATAATAGTTGAGCTTGTCTTTGTTTTTGCTAATCTGTGTCAACTGTTGGCTTATAAAGCCATTTTCTAGCTTATTTTGAAGTTTTTGATAAGTTTGTGTTTTCAAAAAGTTCTATAATTTTTGTATTCTGTAAATTCCAAAAAGAAAAAGAAATAGTCCAAAAAAAAGTGGGGTTTGTTGGACTCGAACCTGGGTCTACACAACACCACAGACATAACACACTCACAAACTACCAACTGCGCCCTTCGGACTTTTCTCAACGGTTGTAGTTTTTAATCCCTTTTTATAGTAGAGTTTGTTTCATCCCCTTTTAAACTTATATATCTAAGTTAGCTTATGCCATCTTATTCTTAGGAGCTTTTTCAGGATTTACATTTTTCTTAGATTTAGTATAGCTTTAAGTACTTTCCGTAAAAAATTTAGATTTTTCCAAAAAGTTTTACTCTTTTTAATACATTTATTTAGTTAAAATAGTATTTAATTCATAATAATTAGAAAAATTATCAAAAAAATTAAATTTCTTTTTTTTTTTCAAAATTTTCTTTTTTCGTTTAGAACGTAGGAAAAGTAATTTGGTACCCGTAGCTCTTTTAGATTTTAAAATTTACTTTTAAAGCCATTACCGAGCCCGGTAACGGCCTGTTTTTAATTTTTGATTCGTTTTTAGTTAAATTAAGTTACGTTTAGGGTTTTTAATAGTTTTCAAGTAGTTTTTTAAAAATCAAATTGGTAGTTTAAATTAGGTAGATTGCCTTTTAGTTTACTTTTATTACATTTTTACGTTACGTTTTTAGGTTTAACTTACGTTTTAGTCAAATTATGATTTACATGTTTACGTTGATTGTTTACTTGCTTTAATTTGTGTTATTACTTGTTGAAATTAGTTTAGAAACTCAATCTCCTTATTCAAATCTCATTCACTTCACCCGATCACAAATCGTTATTCAAATTCGCATTTCACACCTCACACGGACACGACCCGGGAATATCCAATACTCTCAGTGGACTTTGTTTGACTATTTCTTGGTCAAAGAGTCTTGTATTATATATATATATATATATATATATATATATATATATATATATATATATATATATATATATATATATACACACACACACACACACACTATATTTCTAGTATCACTTTTTGGCGCCGTTGCCGGGGAGGAGTGAAAGCCGAAATCGTTGTCGTTTTGAAGATTAGTGATTGAAGACCCTTCCCCCGGGAAGTTATGTACTTGTTTTTGTTTATATATCTATAGCATAAAAACAAAAAAAGAATCAAAAAAACCCAAAACACTTTTCCTAAAGTGTTTGAAAATCCACAAAAAATCTAAAAACCAACAAAACAATCGTGAGGTTAATTCTTTTCGGATTACCTCGAGTTACAACCTATACAAGTGGTTCTAGGAGTGTTTGACATTAAATTGTCGAGCCGAGTTGAGGCGGTTACTTAAGTAGATTCGGCACACCTTGCCTCTCCGCCACTCTGCGCGTAATCTCGAGAGAAACAAAAATCGTTGACTTACTGATTACCAAAAAGATTGTGTTTTAAGTTTTCCTAATTATAAAAACCAAAAAGATTTTCCCTTCCAAATTCATTTTCCCTTTTCTTTTTCTTTCAAAAATTTTGTTTTAGTGCATGCGCACTCGTTCACAAGCAAGGAGAGCTCGACAACCAAGAAATGTACCCGAGTTACATACTCTCGCTGAAGATCTTAATACCATCATGGCCGCAATTGGTGGACAAAATCAACAACCTCCAAATGATCCGCCACAACCGGATCCCGATCTTCGTCCGATGGAAGAATTACTCCAAGCACCTTTCAATGGTCTTGGAAAAGCAATTGTGATACCCGAAATTCTTGCAAATCAATTTGAGATCAAAACCGGGTTATTCAATGTTGTCACGAGTATTTCCTTTCACGGCTTAGAAAATGAAGATCCGCATTCCCATATGCAAAGATTCACGGACATCACCAAAACACTTAGGATTAATCAAGTTCCTCATAGTGAGATCAAGTTGAAATTGTTTCCCTTCTCCCTCGCGGGAGTGGCCCAGACTTGGCTAGAAAAGGAACCTCTAAATTCGATTTACACTTGGGAAGATTTAGCCTCCAAGTTTGTGAATCACTTCTATCCTCCTTCTAAAACATCAAATCTCAGAAATCAAATTATCCATTTCCAACAAGCTTTCGATGAATCATTCAGCGAAGCTTGGGATAGATTCAAAGAATTGTTGAAAAAGTGTCCTAATCACGGGTTTTTACCCTTGCACCAAATTGATACTTTCTACAATGGCTTGAATCCTTCGGATCAAGATTCACTTAATTCTGCTGCGGGTGGAAATTTGTTGACTAAAAACACTCAAGAAGCCTTGACTATCATTGAAAATAAAGCTAAAGTGAGGTGTTCTAGAAGCAAAATTCCAAGTACTAGTAGCAAATCAAATGATGATGTTTTAGCTCATGTTCTCGGTGCTAGTAGCAAAACTGATGAAGCTATAGCCTCACTCACTAAACAAATTGGGCTTCTCATTAAGGAAAAACCTTCTCAACCCATTTATGCTATGAACCCAAGTTGTGAAACTTGCGGTGGTCCACATTCTTTTATGGAGTGCCCAGCCTCCGGTGGCTACACTCAAGAGAACGTATATGCTGTTCAAGGTTCCTACAATACGGGAGGTAATGTTTACCAACCGTAGGGAGACCGAAATCTTCTTAGCTATCGTTCCAACAATTACCTTGGACCACCCGGTTTCAATCAAAATCAAAACCAAAATGCTCAAAACCAAAACAACAATTTCAATCAAAACCAAAATCGGATGAATCAAGGGAATTACAACCAAAATCAAAACCAAGGGTATTATAATCAAAATCAAAATCAAAATCAAGGTTTTCAAAATCAAAAAAATCAAAACAACCGTGGGCAAAACTTCAATCATGGAAATCAAAATCAAGGTCTTGTTCCACCTCCATCACCAACGGATGAGTTGTTAAAACAACTGATTCTTCAAAATCAAAACCTTACTCAAAATTATCAAAGTTTTATGCAAAGTCAACAAAGTGTTAATAAATCTCAAGAAGAAACAACTAGGATGTTAGTTAATCAAATCGCTGAGCTTAAAAAGTCTTTAAATGATCGACCCTCGGGCTCGGGAACTCTTCCAAGCAACACGATCGCTAACCCGAGGGGCGATGTTAAAGCAATCACACCTGTCTTACCGACTATGGACCCAGCTGACTCTCTCATAATGGGGGACGATCATCTTAGCACTATTCCAGAAACGAAATCAGACAAAGTAATAAAGTATAGTATTGAGGACCTTGTCCCAATCCAAAGTGAGTCCAAGGGTATTTCCGATAATATGTGTGATTTGCCTCCTTTTGACATTTCAAATGATCATATTGAGATGTTCTCCGATTCAGAAGATGATTGTACTTCCGAGGTTTTTGTGGAAAATGAACAAATGAGCTTTAATGTTGATATCCTAAATAAAGATAATGAAAAATCTGCTTTTGAAGATGAAGATTATATCATGATTATTATCAAAATCTCCCTTCCTTTCGTCACATTTGATGTGACTTCTCCTCTCCTTCACTCCATCGGGAGTGAGGATGTTATCTTTGACCCCGGCATCACCGCTTCTATCTTCTATTTGCCATAGGTATCTCATCGAAGTGGAATGTTCACGCACTTCAATGTTTATTCAAACATCTTAAATGAAAGTCTGATGATGATTTTCCCTTCCACTAGCTTCCCCAAGGACCAATGAATTCGGGGTCGAGTCAAGCTACGTGACTCGGTTAACAAAAACAAAGCGCTTCGTGGGTGGCAATCCATGCTTATCAATTCCATCTTCTTACTTTCTTATTTCTAACACCTAAGTGTAGGGGATTTCCCCCACTTGTTTGCCTTCTTGTTGTGTTTTATTTGCCTTTGTTTTCAGGAAATCCCGTAGACCGTGATGATTGATGCGCTTGTTTTCAGGATTTCCCCCAACCGCCCAATATCCGATCTTTTCTTTTTGTTAACCCAGGGATATTCTTTATAATACTTCGTGTGAAAACGAGAATTCATTTCCACACTTGGATGGTAGTATTACCTTTTTCCGTTCAATTGTTTCGGCTAAGTGTCGGTACGTTGAATATTGAGGGCAATATTCAATTCTAAGTGTGGTGGGGGGGGGGGGGGGGGGGGAATTCTTGCGAATTTGACCCAATTTTTCAAAAAATTTCAAAATTTTCACATGTTTTACCTTTCTAGCCCTAGTACCCCTATTTTTGACCAAAATTTAAAATTTTTACCGTATTTACGTCAAAAATTACAAAATAATAAGAATTTGCTATACATAAATACCTTAGTATTTGTGGAAAGTTTAGACTTGATTAGGCTAGAACAAGGGGAATCTCGACTCTGCTAGAGTGTTGATCTAGCTGCTTTCCTTAACATTTAGGCTAAGTTTTTACGAATTGTGCAAATGAAAATGCTAAGCATGGAATAGCGGTTTTCTTTATTGCTTATGTAAGTAATATATGGCTTTTCTCTCCCAGGAGCTCCTAATCTAACTTAACTAGAGTGCTTATTTTCAAAAATTTGAACACAAAAATCATTTTGTTAGTAAAAACAAAATTTTTATACGGTTTTGACACGTACTAATTCAAAGTTTTATTTAAATTTTGGAACAAGCATACTTTCACGAAAACATAATAAGAATGCAAATGAAAGTATGACGTCGCTTGAAGTTGCAAAAGTTAAAGTTTTGAGTATGAATAAGTGCTATAATCTACAGTTCGAGATCGGTCCTTGGATCCTTAATTCTGAAAGGCGTTAAGGTCTTTGAATTACCCCGTGAAGCTCCGTTAGTAAAAAGCCATCAGATGAAAAATGAAAAAAAAAAATGAACGAGAAAAATAAAAAATATATATGTTGATTATGAATAAATGTACAAAACTTGCTTGTTGTAAAATTTAAATAAACTTTTCAATTAGTATTCGTCAAAACCTTATAAAAATTTTACAAATATTTGGAAGTTTTTGATTTCAAAGACCCCGTGAGCTCCGATACTATTCTCGAGGGTGAAAACCTAGCCTCCTAAGTTTACTAAGGACAAGCTGAGAAGAAAGTCGCCACATGGAGTGATCTCATCTTTGAATCGCTAATTTTCAAATAGTCATAGGTTGCTATCTATTTAAGCATAATATTACTTTGGCGGTAGCTTCGTAAATCTTTGGAATCGAATTCCAACTGATTCCGGTACTATTCTCTGTGAAGTGTCAAAAGCTTGGTCACCTAAACCATCTGGTTAGGATGTGCCGAGAAGAAAGCCGCTACATGGAAATGGCCCTTTCAACCCTTAGATTTCGCGGTTTTCGGTGAACTAATATTAACATAAATAAATAACAACCCTAATAAATGTTGATTTTTCCGGTCAAAATTTTGAAAACAAGCACACACACACCTAACCGAATAATAATTTTGGGAGAGAAAAGTTAGTCTCGACTTACACGGATTACTAATATAAGTAGCGTTAGCATTTTAACAAAACGTTTGCACAAGGGTTTTAGACTTGGTTTGGTAAGTATAAAAGGAGAATGATGATTACAATTCCCCGAAGACACCCATATTTTGTGAATCCCGTTCCATGATGCCATATTTTTGAAAATCAAGCATGATATTTAATTTCGTTATCGTTTAAAGTAGTTGAATGGAATAAGAAGTCAAAACGGGGCATACATGGTAACATAATAAATCTTGTGATCCTTTCATTACTTTATATGATCGGATTGCTAGGGACTAGCAATTGTTTAGTGTGGGGGATGATGAGTGGCCTTTTACACATCATTTTAGGCCCGAAATACTCACCAAAACGACCAAAAACACCCAAAAATTGACCATATAGTGTTAAAAATATCCTTGGAGTGTGTTTTTGTGTGTTTCAGGTACAAATGGATTGAAAACAAGGCAAAAGTGAGCAAAACGGAGCATGGATGGGTAATCGTAGCAAAATGGAGCATTACCGGATCGATTCGACGCAATTTTGAAGAAAAATGAAGAAAAGGACAAAAAGTGAAAGTCGAAGTCAATCCCGGCAATGTGACATGGGGGGAGGCATGGAAAACCATACTGAAACCCTAATCAGCCATTTCCCTTACACTTAACCAAATTACCCCTCACCCGACACCAAAGTCACCAATTTACCCTTTTACTCCTAAACTTAAATGCCAAATCAATTTTAAAACCAAAAACCTTTTTCCAAATCAAATTTCACTTTTTAAAAATAAAAACCAAAACTTTTTGACAAAACTTATTAGTATTTTGTTTTTATTAAGTTATTATTATTATGATTATTATTACTACTATTATTATTAGTAGTACTATTATTTACTAGTATTATTAGTAGTATTCTTATTAATAATATTTTTATTAGTAAAATTATAATTATTATTATTACTATTATATTTATTAATTTTTTTTGAAAGGCAACACTATTATATTTATTAATTAAAAAAAATTACAAAGTCAGTTTATTGAAACTAATTAGTTTTACTAATCATTTTTATTTTACATAAACTTCTAACACTACTAATAAAACTAATACTAACTAATTCTATTTGCCTAACCCACTAATCCTTAATACTAAACTAAACCACTACAACCAAGCCTAACCCACATCACCACACACCCAAATCTAACCCATCCCCGTTTAATATAAAACCCTTTCACTCAGTTTAACACCCCGTAAAACCCACTTTGACCTTCAAAAGTCAAACACCCCAAACCCATTGGCGCCAAAACAGGGTATCCCTCCCTTCCTTTTTTCTTTCCTTTCCAGCTCACCTTAGATGCAAACAAGAAGAAGTCACATGCTATCTTGTCACTTCACAGCCACCTCATCAATCCTCACCACTCATCAAGATCAGACGGCTCAAATTAGCCCCTTTGGCACCAAGTTCAATCCAAGGGCTGCTAATTGTCTAAAAAAACACAAAGATGGATTGAAGCTTGACTCACTCACATAAGAAACACAAGAGGATGTGGACAAAGACGGATGAAACCCTAGAATTCATAGTATAAATAGAATGTTATGTATGCCACTTGAAGGCAGTTAGGGTTTAGTTTAAATTTTAGTCTTTTACTTTTCTCTAAGCCTTAATGTACTTTGTATTTTTAATCAATGCAAATTTTAGCTCTTTAAATATTCTGTTTTTAAAATAGTGCTTAATTTAGAATTCTTGTTTATGATAAACCTCAAAAATTTAATTGATAGCTTATTTGAAGTTTAGTTGTTGATTACTTAAGTTCTTTCAAGTTCTCATTTCCTTTTTGAATCTTAAAAAAAACAAAAAAAAAAATCACAAAAAAAAAAAATTCAAAAATACCTTTCCAAAAGTGGAAAGCATGGAAGTTTCCGTAAGGGATTGGCAAGAGGGACTTTACCTAGCTTGTAAAACAAGCTAGGAGCTTGTAGCTGCCCCATGTGGGTGCCCTTTGTTTAGCTAGGGCCCAAGTTAAGTCCTATTTTTCTGATTTTAGCTTATTTTTCATAGTTTCTGTAGCAACTGATTAATTGTGCTTATTCTGTGTTAATTTAGTGTTTATTATGCTTGTTTGTAGTTTGCATAGTTTGTTATTGTTATTGCTTATCTTAACTGCTTTTTGGTACTTGGAATTTGTTTCTTAGGTGTTTAGTAACTTAACCTAACTTTTGTGTTCAAAATTCTATTTCAAAAATTAGTTTTAACAGGGATTTTCAAAACAGTCCACCCACAAGGAGTGTTTTGCACAACATTATTATTTGACCCATAATTGTTTTTGAACAAAAAGCCAACTTGTTATCAGCTTTAGTTTAGGATTAAAAGTAGTTTGGAAGTAAAAATTATCATTTTCACATAGCATTTAAGTAGTTTAGTTAATGTTCAAAACTTTCATTTTCAACAACTGATTGCATAAGTAGTTAAGTTAGAATCTAGGAAAAACCTTCTTAGTTGTAATTTCTGCCTTAGATTGGCTCACAATAGGATATATTAGTTGTTAGTTATCTTGTAGTCTAGCACTTTTAATCTAAATGCCCACTTTCTACCCATTCTAGGTACCCACTGCTGCACCTTAATCTGTCCACCGCCCCATTTTGATCCAAATTCGAGATAGGTTAGGAAGAGATTTAGAGTTTGTCTTTGGTTGCATTAGTAGTTCATAGGTAGTCCTTTACTAGTATTAGCTTATATTTCTGTTTTGAACTTAAGTTGTAGATTTAAACTAAGACTGCAAGTGTAGATTTGAGACCAGACCTGACCAAACACCATTCTTATCAGTTCCTTGTTAAGCCCTTATAAAAGCTCTAAAGTACTTGAAACTTGTTCCTTTTGTTCTTTTGTTGCTGGTTGTTATTGTTTCAACATTTTTTATGCTTAATCTTATCTTATTCTAGCTTATTTTTGTGCTCAAAGACCCCCCTCAGAAGCTGTTTCACCTATGTATTCAAATTTAACTTATTGTTTTCTGGAACATTCATCTGCTTATCTGTTATCTCCTATTGTTTTGAGTTAGCATAGTTGAGTTAGGGTAGCTATTAGGTGTATTTAGCTTATTAGGTGTAGGAATTAGCTTATGCAAGTTTTTGAAAAGTTTGTGTTTTCAAAAAGTTCTATATTTTTAGTATTCTGTAAATTCCAAAAATCAAAAAAAAGTCCAAAAAAAGTGGGGTTTGTTGGACTTGAACCTGGGTCTACACAACACCACAGACATAACACACTCATAAACTACCAACTGTGCCCTTGGGACTTTTCTCAACGGTTGTAGTTTTTAATTCCTTTTATAGTAGAGTTTGTTTCATCCCCTTTTAAGCTTATATATCTGAGTTAGCTTATGCCAACTTATTCTTAGGAGTTTTTTCAGGATTTACATATTTCTTAGATTTAGTATAGCTTCAAGTACTTTCTGTAAAAAATTTAGATTTTTCCGAAAAGTTTTACTCTTTTTAATACATTTATTTTGTTAAAATAGTATTTAATTCATAATAACTAGAATAAATATCAAAAAAATAAATTTCTTCTTTTTCAAAATTTTCTTTTTTCGTTTAGAACGTAGGAAAAGTAATTTGGTACCCATAGCCCTTTTAGATTTTAAAATTTACTTTTAAAGCCGTTACCGAACTCGATAACCGCCCGTTTTTAATCTTTGATACGTTTTTAGTTAAATTAAGTTACGTTTAGGGTTTTTAATAGTTTTCAAGTAGTTTTTTTCATTTTAAAAATCAAATTGGTAGTTTAAATTAGGTAGATTGCCTTTTAGTTTACTTTTTTTACATTTTTATGTTACGTTTTTAGGTTTAACTTACGTTTTAGTCAATTTGTGATTTACGTGTTTACATTGATTGTTTAGTTGCTTTAATTTGCATTATTACTTGTTGAAATTAGTTTAGAAACTCTATCTAGTTATTCAAATCTCATTCACTTCACCCGATCACAAATCGTTATTCGACTTTGCATTTCACACCTCACACGGACACGACCCGTGAATATCCAATACTCTCGGTGGACTTTGTTTGACTATTTCTTGGTCAAAGAATCTTGTATTATATATATACTATATTTCTAGTATCACCCTTAATGTAGCATTCAAATGAGACTCAAGAAGAGCATGCATATGGTGACTTAAGCAATGAATAGCATAAGAAATGTCTGGTCTGGTGTTAGTTAAATAAATTAACTTACCAACCAGTTTTTGATAGTTCCCAATATTTTTCAAAGCTTTATCATCATCAGATTCAATATGATTAAGAGTAGTGTTTGTAGGCAAAGGTGTGTCAACAGGTTTAGCAGCAAGTAAACCATATTCATGCAAGAGTTCAAGACAGTATTTTCTTTGACTAAGACAAACACCTTTATCATTTTCCAAAACTTCAATTCCAAGAAAGTATTTTAACTTTCCTGAATCTTTAATTTGAAATTTTGTTTTTAAAAACACTTTAAACTTCTCAATCTCATTAACATCATTGCCTGTTATGACAATGTCATCAACATACACAAGCAAGGCCAAAAACACATTCCTAGACTTCTTAGTAAACAAAGAATAATCACATTTAGACTACACAAAACCATGTTCATTAAGAGCTAAAGTTAATTTAGCATTCCATTGTCTAGGAGCCTGTTTAAGACCATATAAAGACTTATTAAGCTTCACAACTTTAGACTTATGATCATCAAAACCAATAGCAGATTCATATACACATCCTCAGTTAAGTCACCATACAGAAATGCATTGTTAACATCTAATTGAAAAAGACTCGAATTATTACAAATATCAACATTAATCATGCATCTCACAGTAGACATCTTAACTACATGACTAAAAGTTTCCATATAATCAAATCTTTGGATGAAGCCATTGGCTACAAGCCTGGCTTTATACTTATCAACCTCACCTGTGGACTTATATTTAATTTTCCATAACCATTTACTACCAACAGGTTTTCTTCCTTTAGGAAGCTTACATTCAGGCCAAGTATTTTTCCTTTTTAAGGCAGTAACCTTATTATTCATAGCCTGAATCCAATTATTATCCTTAGAAGCCTCTTCATAAAAAGAGGGTTCAACAGATTTATTCAAAGTAGTAGAGAAACAGTAATTAACAGGACTAAGATTAGAATAACAGACATACTTTTCAAGCCCATATTTCACATTACTATTCATAACATACTCATTAAACCTAGCACGAGCCTTAATATTCCTACTAGACCTCCTAAGAGCATGCTGCTATGGACTTAAGTTCTGTGTAGGATGGACTTAAGCAGTTTATGGATTAGAACTCGAAGGGACATTTCCCTCAGATAGAGTATTATCACCCATAGATGTTGCAGTGCCATTTGTCTTACCATCAATAGAAGTATGTGTACTTCTAGGACATGAAAAGGCACCACCGTCATCATTGGGTGTATTATTATTACCTCTCCTTTCATCATTGGGAGTTTGATCAAAATGTTTCTCATTAAAAAAATTTAGATCATTCAATGTAGTATCAGAATTCTGATCAGTTTGCAGTTTAGAATTCATTTTAAATAGGAAAACATCTTCATAAAATTGAACATCTCTAGAATAGAAAACCATTTTAGAATCATGGCTATAAACTTTGTAAGCCTTTTTTGTTGTAGAAAAACCAATTAGAACACATTTTTCAGATCTAGCAGGAAACTTATCAAAATTATTAAAAATAGAAGAGAAACATAAGCAACCAAAACTTCTCAGATGAGAAAGTTTTGGTTTCTGACCATACACAAGCTCAAAAGGAGATTTCACACTTAGAACAAAAGACGGCAACCTTTTAATTAGATAGGCAGTAGTCAAGATGCATTCATGCCACATTATTAAAGGAATGCCACTTTGAAACAACAAACTCCTAGCAACATTTAACAGATGCCTGTGCTTCCTCTCAGCAATACCATTTTGTTGAGGACTATAAGCACAGGAAGTTTGATGAACTATACCCAGGCTGCTAAACAAGTTACTCATTTTGTTGTTTATAAATTCAATGCCATTATCTGATCTCATAGTTTTAATACCACATTTAAATTGATTGTGAAATAGATTAACATAACTAACAAACAAATTATAAACCTCATCTTTAGTTTTAACAAGATAAATCCAAAAAGCCCTGGTATAATCATCCACAATAGTCATAAAATATCTAAATCCTTCTCTGCTAGTGACCTTGTAAGGCTCCCAAAGGTCTATATGCACAAGATCACCAATGGCAAAACTCTTATGATCATTCAAAGGAAAGGGTTCTCTTGTCTGTTTGGCTTTGTGACAGATGTCACAAGGAGACACGTGAGAATCCTTAGTGAACTTAAGATCAGACTGGAGCATATTCACAGCTTGGTCAGAGGGATGACCAAGTTTGTTATGCAATAAAGATTTAGATACATAACAAGTAGAAGACATATTACCTATAGCTTGATTTTTAGAATTAAGAGGAGAGAGAGTATCAAACAAATAGAGTCCACCATTTTCACTACCAGTTCCTATGATTTTGTTTTGAGTCAAATCCTGAATGTAACATTTAGATTCATCAAAACCGACAAACATTCTGCTATCCTTGATAAGTTTGTGAACAGACAAGAGACTAACACAATATTCAGGGACAACAACACATCATATAAGATGACTTTATCAGAAAGTTTTAGATTACCAATATACTTGATTTTTGCGAGAGTACCATTAGGATGTCCCACAGTAAGATTTAATTCAGAAATATCAATAATGCTAAACATGTTAAGAATATTAATAGTCATGTGTTGGTTTGCTCCTGAATTAATAATCCACCCAATACTAACTTTACACAAAGCAATATTATTATTATTATAAAACTTATGAAAGTTTATATTAAAGAAAACATTGTTATTCATAAAACTGGGTATACCTGCCATGTTGGCTTACATACTGCTAGAAGGCATATCATTGATAAGACTCATCAATTTCATCATCTGCTCATTAGTAAAAGTCATAGAAGAAACATTTTCAATAGAAGATGTACTTGAATTAGCATTATAAGAAGATTTGAAATTAGTTTTTTTTACCAAGAATCTTATTATAACCAGGGGATAACCAATAATATCAAAACATCTGTCAACAGTGTGACCAATTTTACCACAGTTATTACAAAGCAAATTTGGATTAGGACCCCTGTTATTAATATTATTATTGTTCCCAGTATTCACAAACTTCTTATTATCAGAACCAGAACCTTTTTTATTATCAAATCTCTTATTTCCATTATTAGACCAATTTGTTTTAGAAACAAAACCAGCAATTTGAGATTTAGAATTAGAACCAGTAGAAGAAGAGGCAATGTGTAACACCCCTAAAATAGAGATTCGCAGAAGCATACAAGTATTTCGAGGTGCTACGAAAATTGGAATCACAACACAAGATACATAGAGAACGGATTAAAAATCCATTTTAAAATCCATTACATAGATTAAGTCAAATGTCATACATAAGTTTCAAGTTTAAATAAAGTACGGCCCAGTCACATATTGGTCCCAAAAGTTTTCAGAGTCACGCTTATGTAAAAACACTTATTATTCTTATGACCCGCGCCATGCCACGCCTTCAAAGCAAACATACTTAAGCACCTGAAAAACATGCTAAAAGTCAGCTAACGCTGGTAAGTCTATAGGTTTAAAGTAAATAAGCACATATGGACCATAGCAATAATCAGCAAGCACACACTAATTCCGTATGCAACACTAAGCTCAACAAACCGAACTAGACAATAGCATGCCAAAAGGCATAAGTACAAATAAAGGTGCCCGCGAGTGATAATCCCCAGTCACTCGGCAAAAGGTCATCACGGTATACGTTCGTGTTTGCCAACCCAGTCAAACCGAACAGAGGCGTCACCCTCAATAGATCTATTTATATCATACGCGTTTCCCAACAGGAATTGATGGTTGTTGATAGTGGGCAAAATGGGATTCAAGCAAACTTAGGTTTCCGCATACAAGTGTGTAAAAAAAATAAGTTCAGTTTAGATCCATGAAAACAGTTTTGCCTGTTTCTCACCCGAAGTTTATAAAACAGTACTTATAAGAAAATGGGCTATAAACTCACCTTAAAAGATAGCAATCTGCTAGTCAACAAGTAAATAGTGCAACCGCTCCGACATGCGACCTAAGTAAGTATGTTAAGTCTTAGTTCAACGTTCATGTTTTAAGTGCTTTGACTCTTTTTAAAGGGTTTTTATGCGTTACCAAGTGTTTGTGTATTTCTTGCTTGTTGTGTGGTACGTATGTTTCAAAAAGTAGTTAATTACAAATGCTCTCGGTGATGGCTCGTGGTGGAAGTCTTTATGACGGAACATCCGTGTGTTGTATTCTTCGTTATAATACGTAAGTAACATTTATATATATATATATATATATATATATATATATATATATATATATATATATATATATATATATATATATATATATATATATAGGGAAGGGATCAAGTAAGAAGAATAATTAAAATAATAAGGGTAAGAAGTAATTTTAGCCACACATTTCAAATTAGGAGGGAAAATTTGAAGGAAGATGCATCCACTTTTGTAGGTGCATCTGAAATGTGTGTGTGTGTGTATATATATATATATATATATATATATATATATATATATATATATATATATATATATATATATATATACACATATATATGTGTATACATATATAGACTGAGAATCACGTGCGGATAAATTTTTTAAGTGCGGACGTGCGGATTGATCTGGTCCGCCCAATCCAGATCTGATCTTGACTTTTAAAAAAAAGTCAAGATCTAGCGCTATCATCACGGTACCAATTAACCATGAAAATGAATTTTTTTAATTTTTTTCCTTTTGAGCGATCCTTAATATTGTTATCTTCTTTCATTTTTTTATTTTTTCAGATTTTTCGAAGAACTTTTTGTTTTTTTTATTATGAGTGCTACCATGATATTAACCATATTATGAGATCTACCATGATATTAACAATATTTATGAGCCGTGATATTAAAAACCCATGATAGCTACGGTGATATTGTAAAACCAAAGTGATATTAAACTTTTTTACATGTAAAAATGACATTGTTTTTTTTATTACGATATTAAAAAAACTTACGGTGATATTAAAAAAATTCAAAACATACGTTGATATTATAAAACCAACGTGATATTAAGCTTTTTTACATGTAAAAATGAATCGTGATATTGAAAAAGTTACTTTGATATTTGTGAAAAAACTTAATATCACTTTTTTTTTATTACGACATTAAGAAAAGTTTCGGTGATATTAAAAATAATTAACTTTGATATTAAGAAAGCATTATAATTACGGTGATATTAACGATATTATGATACGGTGATATTTATAAAACGTTTATATTATAAAACCAACCGTGATAGTAAGCTTTTTTTTAATGTAAAAATGAATCGTGATATTAAAAAACACATGATAGTTGATGAGTGTCTAAATACTCATCATTCTATACCAATCTGAACTGCCAAAACATCCAAGAACACTCAAATATGCATCAAAATACTTAAAATATCTTAGAAGTATGTTTTATATGTTTCAAATGCAAAATAAGCAAAAACAGATGAAAAACGTACAAAGTTTGCATAATTGGCAGTTTCAGTCCCTCAAGTTTCAAAAGTTGTCAAATCTAGTCCCTGGTAAATCAAAACATGAAAAATATCATCAAAGGTCCTTAGGGATTCATATGTTGTCAAGTATAATCCTTTAAAGTTAAAAATTTCAAAATGACAACTTTAGTCCCTCAAGTTTCAAAAATGTCAAAATTAGTCCTTAAGGTTTTAAAAGTGGGAAATTAACAAAGTAAACCTTGTACTATTCTTAAATGACAAAATTGGTCCTTACGATAACATTTTGAGAAATTACATCTTCAGTCCCTTAAAAATCCAAATTTACATAAATGGTCCCTTGAGTTTGAGAAATTGGTAGAAAAGGTCCCTGGGATTTTGAAAATGGAAAATTACATCTTTTGTCCTTGTGTTATGGTTTTATTGCAGGTTTAATCCTTGAAAGTAGTTTGGGAAAGTGGCAAACTCAGCCCCTTAATTTTGTCAAAATTACAAAATTGGTCCTTGTTTAGTTATAATACCAACCGGACCCTTATTGTTATTAACCCAAAACCAAAACCTAATCCAATCCAAAAACAAAACACAAGCTCAGCTCACCCATTTTCCCTAGGCCCAAACAACCCTCGGCCCACTCCCTTTTATTATAAAAAATGGGTCAAACCCCTGTTTGACCACCCAATACCGCCAAACCACACACACTATTCACCCTCCCCCCTCACCACTGTAAACCAGAAACCAGGTGGTTTTCCACCACCTCACCACCCTTCCACCTCATCCCCTACTCCCTCCTCACCACCTTTCCACCTCACAACCAAACTACATCACCAATTAATGCAATTCCCACAACCTTTTCACTCCAAACCATACTTGCCCTCTGTTTTCTTCCATACAGCCTCAACTTGTCCTGAAAACATCTCTTTTGTCCCCTGACACCTCCACATCCTTCCAATATTCTTTAATTGCTCAGCTTTGGCCCCAAGTTAACTTGGAGACTTTTTGGCGCCAAAATGGTTTAAACGGATAGGATTGATTCAGAGCAATGGAGGGTCAAGATTGAAGTGGGATATGCTCAGAGTCACACAAGGAACCCTAATATGGGCTTATAAAAGGAAGAGAAGTGCAGAAGACCAAGATAGTTTTTATCTTAGCTTAATTAATCTCGTTTAAATTGTAACTTGTTATTTCAGTTAATTCTCAAGCTTTTAAGCATTGTGTTAGTTAATTCAGGTGTAATCTCAACTTTTGTGATAATCAAATTCAAGTTTTAAGTCATATCTCAGATTGTGCAATTTTCATCTTCATTTCAAATTTCTCAATAAGCTATATTGTTGTTATTGTTAGATTATATGGATTCATAAGCTCATATAAGCTCCTCAGAAAGCTTATGAAAGCTTTTAGAAACCTTTAAAGCAGTTATAATAGAGAAACTCATAAATCATAAAAAATTAAGAAAAATAAAGAAAAAATCAAAAATCATGGTTATGGTTATCATCAAGTAGGAGCAAGGTAAATTCTGGAAGGCCTTGGGTTAGTGAATCTGTGGAGATTCCATAGGATTGTTCTTGGTTCATGGTTTGAGCAGGAAAGCATATTGTAAGTCATCAAAAATCTCATATCTGTCTTTTTACTGTAGCTTTGCTTATCACTTTGCTTATCACGTTACGAGTTGGCAATGAAGCGATAACGTTCAACCTTGATCAAACCTCGAGATACTCCTCGAATTATGATGCTGAATCGGTCAACCGAATTGATGTCATTGACATTGCATCTGAGGAGTATGCTCAGGAATTCCTTGGATTCACTGATAATTTTCCGAGTGGCAATCCCACTACTTCTTCTCATCTCATAATCGCTAATTCTTCTCCTTCCCTCACTCCGTTTGAGGGAAGTGATTTCGTCCTTGAGGAATTAGAGGCCTTTCTCAAAAGTGATTCAGTTCCCGAAGGAATTGATAACCAAGAGATTGACCCGGAGAGGGATATACTTCTCCTTGAGAAGTTATTGAACAAAGATCCTTTCCCATTCCTGTTCTACCTCCACAACTTCATAAGGCGGAAGTCAAATATGTTGAGAAAAATGATGATTTCCCCGAGGTCGAACTTAAGGACCTGCCTCCTCATCTAGAATACGCATTCTTGGAAGGTAACGATAAGTTACCAGTCATTATTGCAAAAGAATTAAAGGATGAGGAGAAAACCGCGCTGCTCAAGGGTTTAAAGTCCCACAAGCAAGCAATTGCTTGGAAGCTCTCAGACATAAAGGGTATTAACCCGGATTTTTGTACACACAAAATCCTAATGGAAGAGGACTTTAAACCTGCCGTGCAACATCAAAGAAGGGTAAATCCAAAAATCCACGAAGTTATAAAAGCAGAAGTTATCAAACTTCTTGATGCGGGATTGATTTACCCTATATTAGATAGTCCTTGGGTTAGCCCAATACATTGTGTTCCAAAAAAGGGTGGTATTACGGTTATCACAAATGAGGACAACGAGTTGATACCAACTCGTTTGGTTACAGGGTGGCGAGTATGTATCGATTACAAAAAGCTTAACGAAGCCACCCGCAAAGACCATTTTCCTCTGCCCTTTATGGACCAAATGCTCGAAAGACTAGCGGGGAATGAGTATTATTGTTTCCTCGACGGCTTCTCGAGTTACTTCCAGATTCCCATTGATCCACAGGATCAAGATAAGACTACCTTCACATGCCCTTACGGGACATTTGCCTATCGCCGCATGCCTTTTGGGTTATGCAATGCTCCGGGCACTTTCCAGAGGTGCTTGATGGCTATTTTCCATGACATGATCGGAAAAACCATGGAGGTATTCATGGATGACTTCTCAGTCATCGGGAATTCTTTTGACTCATGCCTCTCCCTTAGAAAAAATGCTTCAACGTTGTGAAAACACTAATCTTTGTCTAAACTGGGAGAAGAGCCATTTTATGGTTAAGGAGGGCATTGTCCTCGGCCATAAAATTTCAAAAAGTGGGATTGAGGTCGATAAGGCCAAAATTGATGTTATTTCTAAACTGCCTCATCCCACCACTGTTAAAGGAATAAGGAGTTTCCTCAGCCATGCCGGGTTCTATCGGAGATTCATACAGGATTTTTCCAAAATAGCCCGGCCCATGACTCATCTTCTTGAAAAGGATGCTCCTTTCATCTTTTCCCCCGAGTGCATCGAAGCTTTTTCTACTTTAAAGAAAAGACTTACCGAAGCACCAATCCTTGTTGCCCCCGACTGGGACTTACCCTTTGAACTTATGTGCGATGCTAGCGATTACGCTATTGGTGCAGTTCTGGGGCAACGCAAAACCAAACATTTCCAGCCAATACACTACGCAAGTAAGACCATGAATGAGGCTCAAACACACTATACCACCACAGAAAAAGAATTATTAGCTGTGGTATATGCCTTTGAAAAATTTCGGTCTTACTTAATCTTAACCAAAAGCGTGGTGTATACGGACCATTCGGCTTTGAAATACTTGTTCACTAAACAGGACGCAAAACCAAGACTGCTCCGTTGGGTCCTGCTCCTTCAGGAATTCGATATTCTCATAAGAGATAAAAAAGGAGCAGAGAACCTTGCAGCTGATCACTTGTCCCGGTTAGAAAATCCTCATCAGGATATTCTCGAGAGAAAAGAAATTAATGAAACTTTTCCTCTGGAGACTCTAAATCTAATCTCTACCCGGGATGATGCCACTACCCCATGGTTTGCCGATTTTGCAAATTACCGTGCGGGAAATTTCGTTGTAAAAGGGATGTCGTCCCAACAGAAAAGAAAATTCTTTAAAGATGTAAAACATTACTTCTGGGACGACCCCTACTTGTTCAAAATATGTGCGGATCAAGTCATCCGACGGTGTGTCCATGGCCAAGAAGCCATGGAAATTCTTAAATCTTGTCATGATGGACCCACGGGGGGACATCATAACCCAAACTACACCGCCAAAAAGGTGTTTGATTCAGGATTCTTTTGGCCCACGATCTATAAAGACGCCCATGAACTTATCAAAACTTGTGAGGCTTGCCAGCGTCACGGGAATATTTCCAAAAAGAATGAGATGCCACAAAACGCCATCCAAGTCTGTGAAATATTAGATATGTCGGGCATTGATTTTATGGGGCCATTCCCGTCTTCACGAGGGAATAAATACATACTCGTGGCTGTCGACTATCTGTCAAAATGGGTTGAAGCAAAAGCTTTACCCACCAATGATGCCCGAGTAGTCGTCAAATTTTTAAAGTCTCTCTTTGCCAGATTCGGGACTCCTCGTGCCATTATCAGTGATTGTGGCACTCACTTCTGCAATGAACAATTTGCAAGAGTGATGCTGAAATATGGTGTAACTCACCGTCTTTCTACAGCATACCACCCCCAAACAAGTGGGCAGGTGGAGGTCTTAAATCGGGGTATTAAGAGAATTTTGGAGAGGACGGTTGGTGAAAACCGTGCCTCTTGGTTGGATAAGCTGGACAATGCATTATGGGCTTTCCGCACTGCTTACAAAACACCCATCGGGTGTACTCCATATAAGCTAGTGTACGGGAAAGCATGTCATCTTCCGATCGAATTAGAACATAAGGCCTATTGGGCCTTAAAACATGCAAATTTCGACCTTCAGACAGCGGGTGATCACCGTAAAGTTCAACTAAACGAACTAAATGAATTACGTGATCAAGCTTACGAAAATTCTTTAATCTATAAAGAAAAGACTAAGAAGATACATGACTCTAAAATTAAGAACCGCGTTTTCAACGTTGGTGACAGAGTTCTTCTTTTCAATTCAAGATTAAAAATTTTCTCGGGTAAACTAAAAACCCGTTGGTCTGGACCATTTACTATAACAAAAGTATACCCATATGGAACTGTTGAGTTATTGCAACCCGACAGTCCCAATTTCAAAGTAAATGGTCATCGGTTAAAACACTATTTTGGAGGGGACATACAACCAATGGTTGTCCCGGATCTCCAAACTTACCCCATGGACCAATTAATTCGGGGTCGAGTCAAGCTAGCGACTTCGTTAACAAAAACAGTAGCTTCCCCAAGGACAATTTAATTCGGGGTCGAGTCATGCTAGCGACTCGGTAATCAAAAACAGTAGCTTCCTCATGGACAATTCAATTCGAGGTCGAGTCAAGCTAGCGACTCGGTAATAAAAAACAGTAGCAATATGGGTTTTCACCCATATTTCTGTCTTCTTACCCCTTTCTAACACCCTAGTGTGGGGGAGATGAACCACATGTTGTACATATGTATATATTTTTTTCAAAAACCAAAAAAAAAAATAATAATAATAATAAAAAAAAGTGTGTTTGTATGTAAATAGACTAAAATAAAAGGTTAATAGTACTTCCTTCTTACGTTCTAAGTCTTGGTGGGACACCAAGTACTTTGAATATTGAGGGCAATATTCAGTTCTAAGTGTGGGGGAGAGTTCTCACGAATTCAAAACACATGTTCCATCAAGAACCCCTATTTGATCAAAATTACCAGTTTTTTCACACTTAGAAATGTAAATATTGGTTATCAATCCACCATGTCTAACCAACAAAAGGATTGGCTAGTCCAGGAGCAAACGGCTCTTGGTAAAGACATCTCAAATCCGTTGATGGCTTGCAATTTGCCCAAAATTGTATGGTTCCTCAACTCCCCATATCCCATAAAGCGAATGAGTTGGCTAGCCCGCAAGATTATGGCTTGTGGTAAAGGCCGTGGAAAAACCATAATTGGTAATCAACTCACCAAGATGTTGACTATTCCATCAAGAGTTGGCT
This sequence comes from Artemisia argyi, assembly GCA_030686995.1. NCBI lineage: Eukaryota > Viridiplantae > Streptophyta > Magnoliopsida > Asterales > Asteraceae > Artemisia > Artemisia argyi. The sequence goes on from CM060685.1 coordinate 139,427,466, forward strand.
AGTCCAGAAGCAAACGGCTTTTGGTAAAGACAAATCAAATCCGTTGACAGCTGGTGGTTTGCTCAAAATCACACGGTTATCAGATGTGCCACAATTCTTACATCTGGCTACTCCAGAAGTGATGGCTTTTGGTAAAGAGTAAAAATCCATTAATTTTTTCTCAAAAGATTGCTAGGGACTAACAATAGTTTAGTGTGGGGGATTGATGAGTGTCTAAATACTCATCATTTTATACCAATCTGAACTGTCAAAACATCCAAAAATACTCAAATATGCATCAAAATACTTAAAATATCTTAGAAGTGTGTTTTATATGTTTCAAATACAAAATAAGCAAAAACAGATGAAAAACGTACAAAGTTTGCATAATTGGCAGTTTCAGTCCCTCAAGTTTCAAAAGTTGTCAAATCTAGTCCCTGGTAATTCAAAACATGAAAAATATCATCAAAGGTCCTTAGGGATTCATAAGTTGTCAAGTATAATCCTTTAAAGTTAAAATTTTCAAAATGACAACTTTAGTCCCTCAAGTTTCAAAAATGTCAAAATTAGTCCTTAAGGTTTTAAAAATGGGAAATTAATAAAATAAACCTTGTACTATTCTTAAATGACAAAATTGGTCCTTATGATAACATTTTGAGAAATTACATCTTCAGTCCCTTAAAAATCCAAATTTTCATAAATGGTCCCTGGAGTTTGAGAAATTGGCAGAAAAGGTCCTTGGGATTTTGAAAATGGAAAATTACATCTTTTGTTCTTGTGTTATGGTTTTATTGCAGGTTTAATCCTTGAAAGTATTTTGGGAAAGTGGCAAACTCAGCCCCTTAATTTTGTCAAAATTACAAAATTGGTCCTTGTTTAGTTATAATACCAACCGGACCCTTATTGTTATTAACCCAAAACCAAAACATAATCCAATCCATAAACAAAACACAAGCTCAGCCCACCCATTTTCCCTAGGCCCAAACAACCCTCGGCCCACTCCCTTTTATTATAAAAAACGGGTCAAACCCCCGTTTGACCACCCAATACCGCCAAACCACACACACTATTCACCCTCCTCCCTCACCACTGTAAACCAGAAACCGGGTGGTTTTCCACCACCTCACCACCCTTCCACCTCATCCCCTACTCCCTCCTCACCACCTTTCCACCTCACAACCAAACTACATCACCAATTAATGCAATTCCCACAACCTTTTCACTCCAAACCATACTTGCCCTCTGTTTTCTTCCATACAGCCTCAACTTGTCCTGAAAACATCTCTTTTGTCCTCTGACACCTCCACATCCTTCCAATATTCTTTAATTGCTCAGCTTTGGCCCCAAGTTAACTTGGAGACTTTTTGGCGCCAAAATGGTTTAAACGGATAGGATTGATTCAGAGCAATGGAGGGTCAAGATTGAAGTGGGATATGCTCAGAGTCACATAAGGAACCCTAATATGGGCTTATAAAAGGAAGAGAAGTATAGAAGACCAAGATAGTTTTTATCTTAGCTTAATTAATCTCGTTTAAATTGTAACTTGTTATTTCAGTTAATTCTCAAGCTTTTAAGCATTGTGTTAGTTAATTCAGGTGTAATCTCAACTTTTGTGATAATCAAATTCAAGTTTTAAGTCATATCTCAGATTGTGCAATTTTCATCTTCATTTCAAATTTCTCAATAAGCTATATTGTTGTTATTGTTAGATTATATGGATTCATAAGCTCATATAAGCTCCTCAGAAAGCTTATGAAAGCTTTTAGAAACCTTTAAAGCAGTTATAATAGAGAAACTCATAAATCATAAAAAATTAAGAAAAATAAAGAAAAAATCAAAAATCATGATTATGGTTATCATCAAGTAGGAGCAAGGTAAATTCTGGAAGGCCTTGGGTTAGTGAATCTGTGGAGATTCCATAGGATTGTTCTTGGTTCATGGTTTGAGCAGGAAAGCATATTGTAAGTCATCAAAAATCTCATATCTGTCTTTTTACTGTAGCTTTGCTTATTACTTTGCTTTTTTAGTTGCTTTGTGCTTATTTAGTTCTAGATAGTGATAATACAACATAAAATTAGTATCTTGTTTGTTGGAATCCATAGTTGCTAAAATATCAAAGTTACACAGTCAAATTAGTATAATAAGTAATCTTGGTTAAATTGTTGTTATTTCCTGTGTTTAAATGTTCATTTATACTTAATTAATCATATTAAGTTGTTTTGGATCTAGTTCATAAGCTCTTATATCCATTTACTTAAAAAAATCTCAAAACAGTCAATCTTTAGGTGTGTTTGGATCAGTGTGATCCAAGGTGTTGTGGTGTTTACTAGTTGTTGTTTCTTGTTTAAACCAATCACATAGGTTCATATCAACTCAGAACAAGCATAAACTCAGACCTAGTTCACCAATAAAGTCAAAATCACCAAGAGATAGGCATAATCTCCATCTGTGTTGGATTTAGAGTAGCATAAGCCCCATAACCATTCATAAGTTAGTGATTTAGCTTATTTTAGTCTTAACATAGCTTATTATAACATAATCATTCAGAAAATCAAAAAGTCAAATTGTGCTTTGACAGAAAAAACCAAAAATTCAAGGAATTTTATAGAATTTAGTATTGTGATTCAGCCTCTGAAAATTTTTGGGATTGAAGTTCCCCAGCTAGTCTTTAGTTTCCCACCATTGTTTGAATTTTGTGAATTTTATTGTGGACCCTACAAAGCTTGGAACACACCTGCAGGGAAGAAGATCTCCCCTGCACCAGCATACCACCACCACACCACCAACTTTGGTGGTGGTTGCAGCCCACCTCAGTGGGACCTAGTGGTTCATTTTTGGTTTCCCCAACCCCCCTCCTACCAGGGATCATAGATTGACCCTTGGTTTGACCTAGTGATCAGTGGACCCCACCTAAATCACCCTCATAAGTCTGTCCCATTTCTGACCCAGAAACCAAATAAGCAGTTGCTTATTATAGCTTTTTAGCTTATCCCATGAGCTTATCTCATCAAATCTAGTTTAAATAAGTCCAAATAACTTAGGTGTATCTGATTTAACCAGTGTGGACCCCACATAACTCCAATTTAGCTTATTTCTTTGTGTGGTCAAACTTAGTCAACTTTCTAGGGTAATAAGCACTTACAATGCTTATTCTTGGTTTCTAAATTAGTTGTTTTTGTAAAAGTTTCATTATTTAAGTATTTAAATAGTTTTATAAAAGAAAAACCAGAAAAAGCCAACTTTAATTATAGTGATAGCTTCTATTTAATAGAAATTATCTATTTAATTTTCATCTCAGCTTATTAATAAGCACTTTTCCAATTTTATAATTTTCTTAATTTCCTAGTACCTTTAAGTAGTTAAAATAATTTTCTTAGATTTTTCCTAAGCATGTTACTATTTATTAGAATTAAAAGTAGTTTAAATAATTAATTAGGTAATATTAATAATTAAATAGATTTCTTTAATTTTAAGTAACAACAGTAGAATTTTATATTTTTCCTAAGTTTTATAAAGTAGTTAATACTTTTAGAAAATAGTTTCATAATTTCCACTGTCCATTTTCTAATTTTCCTATTTAATTTAATTAAATTAGATTTAAATTAATTAATAAGTAATTAATTAGTCAATTAGCTTAAATAAAATTTTTAGCAACTTTTTATAATTTTTTAGGATTCCTGTAATGGTGAATTAGTTTTATAAATTTTTACATAATTTTATAAGTCATTTAAGTATTAATAGTAATTTAAAATATTTTAATTAGTTTAATTAAGTTAAATAGTTTTTAATTAATAGAAAACTCATAAAAAGAAAAAAATATTTATTTTCATTTTTTATACTTTCTTCAAGTTCTAATTAAGGTTTAGAAATTATTTTTGCAAGTTTTTAGGTTAATTTGTAATATTTGTCATTTTTAGTTAATTTAAATTAGATTTTTAAATAGTTTTATTAATTAAATAATATTTAAATATTTTAATAATCACTTTTATAATTTCATTTTCATTTTCAAATTTCTTTTTAATTTTAAGTTTTCAAAAGTTTCAAAAGCACCCCCTGTAGTTTGTAATTTGTTTAAACCCACTTGTCTCTGTCTGTTATCTGGTTTTCTTATTTGTGCTTTTGTGTGTATCTCTGTTATTGTTTATATCTTTTCATATTATCTAAATACCAAGCAATCAGTAGTATAATCATCCCTCAATCATTTTGGTTACAGTCCTCAGTACCACTCATTCTCCTAATCGTCCCAAAATACAATTTCAATCTCGTTGGGATTTAACGACCCGGGGATTTCCCTATTTTTCCGCGGTCAATAATAACTTGCACTTTCTCCTAGGTGGGCCTATCAACTGCACCCGGTTGACTGGTTGGTTTAGGAGGAGTCAATAGTTACGGTGATATTAACAATTTTTATTAAGAAAAAGTTTTTATGATATTAAAAAAGTTAGTGTGATACTAAATTTCTTATTAAAAAATAAGTTTATGTGATATCAAAATCAGACGCTAATATCACAATACCTTTAACGATGAAAATGATTTTTTTTTGAAATTTTTTTCAGCGATTCTTAATTATTTGTTGTCCTCTTTATTTTTTTAATTTTTTCAGATTTTTTTGAATTTTTTTCCGAAAAAAAACTAATATGATAGTAACGATTTAACAAAAAGACGGGATATTTACGATATTGCCACTCCGCCTTTTTCAGATGGTTGACTAGATGGAGGGCTGAGATTCGTCCGTACCATCCGCACTAAAAGACAAAAACGTACCTGATCCTCACCCTACATATATATATATATATATATATATATATATATATATATATATATATATATATATATATATATATATATATATATATATATATATATATATATATATATATATACATATATATATATATATCAGTGTTGCAAAAATCGGCCGATTAATCGGTCAAAAATCGCTAATCGGCCCTCGACCGCCTCAGTACCGATTCACGATTTTTGCAACATATATATATATATATATATATATATATATATATATATATATATATATATACATATATATATATATATACATATATATATACTAGTTTTCAAAGCCCGCCCGATGGGCGGGCATGACTTATAATTATCGTTGACATATTTTACTATTGCGAAGGTTAGCTTCATAATATTACTTGACAAATTTAATTGGACGTAAATAAATAGTGAATAACGGCAAATATGTTATTAATAAAAAAATATTGTAGTGATAAAATTAAAAAAATATCAAGATAAATGATGAAATAGAGAGGAACTATGTACAATGATATCTGATTAATATACAAACAACGGAAATAAGAGTTGCCAGCCACGCCTCCAAACCGTTATCATAATCCTTTCTACACTGATCAAGACGACCAAGACTTAAAAGTGCATGATACATGATCTCAGCCACGTTAGTAGCACCAATGATGAACACAAACTTCTTGGCTGATATGTCATTCATCTCAGTCATAATTTGATTCAAAACTCAAGGGACTGCACCTATAACATTTCCTTGACTACTTCCTTTCTGTTCACATAGAAAAACAAACCCGCGTCGCAATAGAGTCAAGTTCTTAATGAAAATAGTTGCTCTCACCGAACCACATTTTAAGCAATTTTGAAGCTGATGAAGTTTGCTTGGCAATAATATCCTTGGCAAAACATTTTCCCATAATCGCAGGTGGAACACCAATAACAGCAAAAGTCCTAAAGTGGTTTAAACCGTTTTAAGTCCAATAAAACAAACTGATAAAGAAAGCAAAACGCAGCATAACAAAAAGACTGCATTTGATGTTCATTTATAACTTAGAACGTTCTAATTAAAAAATTTATCCCAGATGATACACTGATAAGGAATAACAAATCTAAATATATTACTAATCTGGCCATAAGAACAAATATTTGCGTTTACGTACATGAATATATCATAACTACCACATAAAAGTTACCTGAACTAAGAAAAAGATAATACGCGCTACTTGTAATAAAGTACGTTGTTGCAACTACAATGAATTATAAGTTACAAAAAATTCAATGAATAGACTTAAAAGTCCCAATGGGGCATTATAACAGTACTCTTATTATTAGTAGTGTCAAATCACTTCAACCATTACAACTGTTGAATTGGCTATTGAACATTTGCAATGGGACGTACGTCGTAAGTTGTCGCTGATGACCAATCTGTTAGATATTAGATAGGGATTGCAAAACCATCGGGGTGGCTATAAAATCTAATTACATATTCACAAATGGTCATTTTTAAGTACATATCAGACAGTGTAGGCCGAGTTGGTTTCCTAAATTCTGCCTCTCTTTATAAGTTTATAAGTAATCAATGTATTAGAGGAGGCTATAAAGATATTTTACTAAAATAATTCATCTAACTTCTTTTAATAGACAGTTAATAGATTATAGGTATTTGAAACCAATTTAGACAAACTTTTGATCCATTTGAACTTATTGAACCATTTGGCTCGCATGATTAAAGTGTTGATATATACAATATGAACCACTTTACGTAAACGAACCACATTAACTTGTTTTTGAATAAAATTCCTACCTCTAACAATATTTGTCTTTTACTCGCTAATAGGCAAAAAGCCAACTTTCAAATAAAACCACACCTAGCTGCAATATTACACCTAAAGTACTAATCAACAACATATTACACATAATCCCATTCTTAAAAACATCCCTCTTAAAAAATACACCCGGTATATAAACAGCAATAGGCATTAAAGCTTGGAATGCTATTCTTTTGGTTAAAGTTCATTAAATATTTGAATACACCAAGAATTGGTTCCGCGTCAACATAAGGACACGTAAGCACGTAAAAAGACATAAATATGAAGGAAGTGCAAAAGTACCTGAATACACCAAGGATTGGTAATCCCTTCTCCATATTGAGATTTCTTTCCATCAGGAGGACAACACCAGCACCATTACTCACCTGGTTTGAAGTTCGTGCGCTTCAAAGGCATTAAACCATGCTAAATATACTATCTCTTACAAAACTTAGAAAAGCTTTGTTGCTTTGTCAAACAATATAATGTGGATGCACGTAATCTACTATCTCTTTTCAACCAAGGTTCAGTGCTCCGTAATCTAATATTGAAGAAAGAAAATGGAGTGAAAAAATGCAAGCTTCCTATTAGTTTTAAAATAAAAGTTAAAAAGGTAAGAGTAAACTTTGTTTACAACAATTAAGTGGGATAAGGAGTGGCTTATTCAAACTGCATATGCTCCTCAAAATTGTTAAATAAGTGAAGTTTAGAGATTTCAAAACTCAACTAATAATGTAAACAATCCAAAACACTCTCAGGTCATAAAAAGTAGTCAAGGACATATTTAAAATTGGTGACCCCTGATTCTTGGTCTGTAACCTTTGAACATATTGACAACCATTTTTTTGTCATACTTATTAATAGTGACCACTTGATGACTGTCATTTTATTTTTGTATAAATGACTAAATGTATTAACGACATATTTAACGGTGACTAAATCATGAGAATAGAGGCTGAATTATGGCTCGTCACAATAATTTTGATCACTATAGGTACTTTTTCTTGTAGTAACTCAATAACCACCATGAAAAAGAATGAACAAAGATAAAGAGTGTTAGTCGTATGTTGTTATGGGCTAGGCCTGATTGATAGTCAAACGCATTCATTCAAATATGTAGTCAATAAAGAGTTGCAATTATTAATGATTATGAAGGTGAGATCAGAAAGTGGGTACTTTTTCAAAATATTATCTGCATTTCAACAATAGATACTTACATGACATAAGTAAAATGCATTAACATGTCTTAAATCAATACATTGTGAATAGTTTATAGTCTTACCAGCATATTTAAAGAAAAATGATGATAATATCCCTTATGTTGCCGTAGTTCCTTTGTACCCTTTTTATCTTCTCTTTAGCTCATTCTAACATCTTTAGCCACCACTTCTTCTCCAAATAACTATGGACTATAAGAAAGAACCTCAAAATGCTGAAAAGGTCAAAAAGGAGACGGTTTTCATATTTCCCATTCTTGTCGCCACATACACACCTGCACAAAACTCCAATAAAAATGTTTCAGTATTTTTTTTGTAATTAAATGTAACTTTTAGATGCTCTAAAAATTCATAATAATAGTGTCACCATAAGTTGTAAAATTGGACATTACTCAAAAGAACACCTCAGAGGTAATCAACACATATAAAAATCACAAAACTTGTAAATTTTTGGTGCTGGTGCATTAACTCCAAATTTTGTCAATACAGATGGATTTTCATTTGCTTCCAATGATTTTCCCACATCCGAGAGTTGAAGCAGCTTCAATTCTGACACGGGCTGTTACAATAATGGGTATAATGGGTAATGGCTGCAATACATATGCAACAGGAATAATCAATATAAGCGAACATATATTTAAAACTAAAGAGCCTAAAACATTGTTATAAATAATCAGATTAGGCACTACTTACGTGTATGTATACCCTTTTGGCTGCCATCGATAGCAGAATGTCGCTGCATAACAACTCAGTCTGAACTTGCCTGAATATTAGTCACAGATGATACAACGAACTTCAAACCTTCATTGTGATTGCGAATATGCATTCTCTTCATTGTATTTCTTTCATAAATCTATAAACAAATATCACCAACATGTGAAATATGTATAGATGCTCACTATCACATGAACAATGAATGCTTGCAACCGACAATTTTCAAATGTTTTTGAAAATAGAAAATATATATACAGAAACAAAAAACCAAACATTAGACTCCCTTTTTACCTTTAATGACGACGTCAACCAATGTTGATCTACCACAGTCCATATTAACCTCTGTAGTGGTATTCAGGAGGTGGCATTTGTTTGTGCCAAACGGACAACCTGCATATGCAATTTGATCATTACATTAAAAACTTTGTTATAAATATATTCATAAGATTCAACGCTATTTCATATAATAATAATGCAACAGTTAAAGACCAACCTTTTAGATTAATAGAGAGCCAAAAAGATAACAACCGCAAGAGTGTTGTTTGGATTTGCGCTTTCAATATAAGTATTATGACTTGAATGCTCTATATTAGGGAAGAATGTGGTAAATCCGCATTCACCCCAATAATCAATATCTCGACTCTAGATAGTCAGACATTTATCTCAAGAATTAGTTTCCTGGTGTGGACTTTGTATTGTTACCCTATCTTGTCCCAAAGGGCATTTCAACATCTTCACCAAGGTTTCCCATCGGATGATAATTGATTTTTCGTGGGCCTGAAATCTGTCGGCTTGGCTGATTAGATGACCTTTTTTGTTAACTAATCTTTCATGCTTTAATACATATCATTATGTGCAATGGGACACATACCTAAAATGTAAAAAAGGAACTTCAGTGAGGACACAGTAGGCGGGGCAGAGCAGGTCATACAGGTTACATGTCAAAAGTGTTAAAAAAGGACACTTAAAATGGTTGCTCCGTTTGACCCGCCTAACCTCTCTGGTTATCTTTCTTTTTGAAATTCAAGAACAAAAACTACTACTAAAATCCGGTCATATAAGATGCTAAATCTCACTCCTGTCAATGAAAGCGCCTTAATAAAAATGCAAAGCACTTGTCCCTGATTCAGTTGTTGATGTACACAGGTCTAATGTTAGGCAAAATGATAACTTGTTAATTAATTGACTGGCCATAGCGGCAAACTCCTGTGTTTGCTAAGTTCATAAGCCCATAAATACATTTAGGGGGTGTTTGGAAAATGGTAACTTGTTAATTAATTGACTAACCATAGCGGTAAACTATTGTGTTTGCCTAACATACTCATTTTCAGAAAAATTAAAGTAAAATTTCTTTCGACCAATTTGACACTACTTGCTTTGACCCACAGTCCCATAGGTTACCTATTCTCCTCAGCGTTCGCCATAAGCCAATCCCATTATTTGGATGAGTTGTGTCACTTTGTCTAAATGCATGTCTAATGTTCTGATCACCATTATCGCTGCAGAAAAATGTTTTAATATCATAGAAAAATTAAATATATGTGCAACTATGCAAGAACATGAATCAAAGAGACACAATTAAACAAACCTGTAGGATCAAACTTTAACTATTTAGATGCTTACTGAAGCAAGGTATTTATATGGGCAAACCATCACAGTCCCATAGGTTAACTATTCTCCATGTAGGAACAAAGAGTGCAGCCTCTTTGACTGTTATTCGGGCCTTTCCTGTCTCCAATTGTCAAGTAGTTAGGTTGTAAATCAGAGTATTATCATCCACCTCAGCGTTCGCCATAAGCCAATCCTACTATTTCGATGAGTTGTGTCACTTTTTCTGAATGCATGTCTAATATTCTGATCACCATTATCGCTGCAGAAAAATGTTTTAATATCATAGAAAAAATTAAATGTATGTGCAACTATGCAAACACATGAATCAAAGAGGCACAATTAAACAAACCTGTAGGATCAAACTTTAACAATTTAGACAGTGGTGGAAGTTGAAACTCGCTAAACGCGAGAGCCACTATTCCTTGTTCTCCTGCTGGCAAATCTGCTATATATGATTTTGTTTTCTTTTTGTATTAGGAGCAAACATGCATAAGTTTTTAAAACTAATATTCATAGTAAAAAATGACTATGCAACTTGTGAAATGGACTACTCGAATACAATTTGAGGGGATGGTTTTTTCATTTGTCAAAGTTTAGCGAGTGTAAATTTTGAATTGTAATTTGAGTCATTAAAATCTTGTTCGAGTCACTAAAAGATGGCTGCAGATCAAAATGATTCAAATGGGGTATAGAACCATCTTTTTAATGACTCATATATGAAGCACATATCAAACATACCACCTAAGAGCAAAAGTACCTTTGAGCATAACCAGGAAACAATCTCGACATCACTTCTTTGCAGGGCAGAAGTAAAAGCCTCCTCGCATTTGTGCTCATATACCTACCTAGAAAGCTCTTTTGCTGGATCCAATGGCGCGTCCATCTATTATAGAAAATAAGTATATAAGGATGTCGTTTTGATACATCACAGTGATTGAATACAACATATCCAAGAGCTTAACTAACCTTATTGTGATACATCCAATATAGTGATGTGGGTTCAGGCTTGCAATAACCAATCTGAAACACCATCTTAAAAAACGGAATAATCATATAATCAAAGTAAGTGTGACAGGAAGAGCTCACCAGATCATAATGATGCCAAACTCTGTTTCTGACGACCAGTATCAATGGAAGATGTGATTTGCATATCCGATGCTGTTAATTGAAAGATAAAATATTAAAGGTAATAAATGGTATGGATAGTAGCTCGTTCAAATAAAGAAGAACACATTGAATATATAACCTTTTTTTGCATCACGTGAGCGTTTATTATTTTTGGATGAGCCAACGGAAGATGGCCCGGGTATTCACCTGAAATCCAAAAAGAATTTAATATGAATATTACTTATGTATAGTTATTCAGAAATAAACACGTTACGTAGTTGAATTGACAATTTACCATGTGATTTTCTTTTATAGGTGTGCTGATCTAGTTGTTTATGAATAATGGAATCAGTTGTTTCAATGTTTGTTATTTCATATGTTTATGGGGGTAACGTAGAACTCAAAGGAGACAACAAAACATATATGGCTAATGCAATATCTGAAACGCAATAGCATACCTATAAAGATAATTTTTGAAACAGATCTTGCTAATGAGTTTGCCTCTGAGCTGAAACACGTTAAAAGTATTTCCCCATTGTCGTCCTGAATTTTGCTTTAAAACAGTAACTGCAAAAAAAAAAGTTTATCATATGCGAGTGAGTGCAACAAATTTTCAGTTATTATGCCCCGTTTGAGATAATACACCCAAATTATCCAGTAATGCCAATTAAGCTTCTACAACAGACCTCAGTTATTGGTTCCAGCGTTTATACAAATAAAGAAAATAGCTGCAAATCCTTCCTTGGTTTTATATATTTCTCGAAGTACGTTTCAAAATGATTAAATAGATCAAGCCAATGATGGAAGTCCCCCTGCATCAACCATCGGAATCATCAATCATGATATAAAGAAAATTATAAATCTGTCGGTTATAAAATATATTTTATATGTAGCTTCTCAAATTCCCAAACAAAACTTTTCAAGGGGTCCTGGATTTTTTCAAGTGGTGTAGCAACTACACCATCGATGAATGATTTAATTATGGGAGGCTCAAAGAAAACCAATAGAAGATTCAAAACATGTTTCACCACAATTCTAACGAATCAAACTTTATAAAGTAATATATCAATATTGTAACACGAATCTAACCACCAAGGTGGTTAGTGGTTAGGCACCCTGAAGGTATGTCTATGGGTACGTACACATCTTGTGGGTGGCCATGGAAAGGGTCAAAGACTCATCCTCCTCGGGTAACCTAACAGGGAAAACCTCATCCTTTACCCGTTTATCAATAATTTAACACGCCTACCCTCCATAATCATCATTACGGACCAGTTGATTTTCTAATCCATATTTGTATATATTGACTGTAGTTGTGGAACAATGGGAGTCCCTTAATATCTTTGTGTGTATTTTTGGTTGCAGATTATCATCAGCTGAACTGCGAGGGATTATAAGATATATATTACAGGTGAGATGGCTGAAATCGGGATATACTCTAGTTGATATGATGGAGAGATTTACAAATTCAGATAGCACCGTTTGTAGAGATGAATATGAGCAAGTCTGGACATGCTTGTATTCAAGTACCGTTGGGTAAGAGATCGTGGCCCCTTGCTGGATCTCGGTCACTGTCCCTACTCAAAAAATGACACAGTTACTGGTCACAGACTTTAATTTATTAACCCTATAAGTTTAATAAATTTGTGTTGGTTTGATATACTTTGCTTTCACGTTAATACATTGTCTCAAAAAGAACTCTGCCAGAATATTAGAAGAGTAACACTCTCTTGTAGAATATTTATTAATAAGATTGACAGTAAGTTTTAAGGCTATACTCTAAACTAATCATTCAAAACTGGTACCTAAACATCCTAGCATATAATTACAACAGTACATTCAGATTACATGTACTAACGTATTTTTAGTAGAATAGAATGCTTACGTAGGGAAATTAATAATGCGAAACGTACGTACAGGTCTCCATGGTTCTCAAAAAATATCAATGTGAATTCTCGATTAGCTTTGAACTCAGCCTAAAGGATTTAAAGACAAAGATATGCGTGTTAAGTAAGTTTGTTAAGTAAGTTTGCTAATGTTATACATGGCATGCAGGATTCGTGAATCATCATGATCATCATTCTCCTACTGGTTATATTTGTGTGCTTTGAGATGCATGATAAAATAAAACCATAGTCAAATAAATAAATCAATTCCTTTACATAAAGGATCAACAATAAAATTAAGGACGTAGTGACAAACCTGTAGGTGATGATTCACAACATACCTCAATTGTTAATTCAAGATCGTAACAGTGTAAATTTAATAAAAAGAGATGATGATGATGATAAAAAGAGATGATGTAAATAATAGTCTTACAATTATTAATAGGAATTTTGTAATTGTTGCTGTAGAATGTGCCTAATGTCATGCGTGTATTGGTTTTCCAAATCGACTACAAAATAAAAAAAGTCAAGATCATAGCTGAGGAAAAGATGACATTAGGGTTTGTAGAAAAACTATATTATGAATGAACCGAGATTTTCTTTAATGAGATTAGGGTTATAAGTTGTAGAACTTGTCATACTTATCTCATTAAAATGGTGAATAATTGGTTGTATAAGTTTATAGATTTGGCCTTGCAAGGTGTACATCAAAAAATGTGTTGCTCTAGTGGTTATTATATTTGTTAATGATACAAACACCCCAAGTTCAATTCCCTCAACCGTCATTTTTTATGTTATTTATTATTCCGAAATTAAATAAAAAATTGTTAAATAAAAAATTGCAAAATAACTAATTGCTTACATAGACTGAATGTGATGACATGGCTGATTACATGGCTGATAATGAATTACTGGGCATTGACTGGGCAATGAGGTGACATTTTCTTCAAATGCCTCCTGTTATATATAATGTAGAGATATACTCCCTTATAAAGGGGCAATAAACACAACCTAAAACCGAACCTCACTCCAAACCCAAATTTATGATTCAGACACCCGAGCCTCAAATTTATACTTTCCTTACCTTAGTCCGAACCTAAAAATCAGAATTTAGCCACCCCAACCTAAATAATATAATACCAACCTAAAAAACACACGCTAGCCACTCACTTCTCTCTATAACCATCACACACAAACATGCACCCTCTCTCAAAACATGCCCATCTAAATCTGCCATCACTACCAAAACTTTCATTTGAATCCGCAGCCAACACTGCTAATGTTTAAAGTTATGTAGTTGCTATGCTTGAACACCACAATAGCTTTTTTGAAAACAACTACTAATGATTATGTTTTGTTTTTCCGGTGGGAACAAGAGAGCACGGAGGTGATTTATATGGGTTTGCTCAAATATATATAAGTGAATACTGATGAGTGCTCAAACACTCATCATTTTTGGTCAAATCTGAACTGCAAAACATACAAAAACACTCAGAAATGCATCAAAATACTAAAAATATTTCAAAATTGTGTTTTATATGTTTTAGATGCAAAATGAGTAAAAATAGACGAAAAACGTACAAAGTTTGCAAAATTGGCAGTTTCAGTCCCCCAACTTTCATAAAATGACAAAACTAGTCCCTGGTCATTCAAAATATGGAAAATTATCACCAAAGGTCCTTTTAAAATCATAAGTGGTCATATTTAGTCCTTTGGTGAAAAATCTCAAAAGTTTTGGAAATTTGCAATTTAGTCCCTAGAGTTTCAAACTTTGGCGGTTTTGGTCCCTGGTGGGATATTTTTGAAAGAAAAATCATTTTTGGTCCTTGGAAACTCAAAAGTTATCACATTTGATCCCTGGATGAAAAGTTTGAGGAATTTACATGTTTGGTCCCTGGACTTTGCAAGTTTGGCAGAATTGGTCCCTGGAAATTTTAAAATGGAAAATTAACTTTCATGGCCTTGGACTATTCATATGTGGCAGGAATCACCATCATGACAAATTTGGAAAAGTGCCAAAACAGCCCCCTGGAATTTCAGATTTTACATGTAAGGTCCTTGTGATTTCTTAAACTTAAAAATAAATAAACACAATCCAATTCCAAAAAAATCCAATCCACCCAAAAGCCTTATCCAACCAAATACCCAGCCCAAACCATGGCCCAATCCACCCCGTTTTTTATAATAAACCACCCCAGGGTCAAAAAGTCCACCCAGTCAAACACCACTGTTCACCCTCTACTCTTCCCCCGTTTTCCTGCATCACTGTCTCCCCCCTCCTCTCCAATTTCACCAAACCTCACCAAACTTCAATTAATACTCTTCTCCAACCCTCACCAACCATCCCCTCATTAATATTTCACCAAACCCCACTCAAACCGCCAACTCCATTTTTCCCGCCAAAACAGTTTGAAGGGTTGGGATTGATTCTAGGCCATCCAAAGGCTGTAATTGAAGTGGGAAAGGAATAGAGATGCTTCAGGACCTATATAAGGAAGAAAGAGAAGCAAAAGCAAGTAGTTAGGTTAAGTAGTTAGTTAATTTTCTTTTCTTAGTATAATTGAGGTCAAATGTAGTTTAAATTGATGTAATATTTCCAATTTAGTATTGTAATCCCTTATTCAGTAGTTAATTTAACTTTTTTATAAAAGAAATTCAGGTTCTCTTTACCATTATTTTGCAGTCAATTTATTATTTTAGCTAAAAAATCTATTGTGTTCAAAATCTTCTATAAGCCTTACCCCTATTCACTGAGCTCATTAAAGCTAATGATAGCTTGTTGTGAGCTTAGTTGATTCTAAG